>CM055122.1:1262561711-1263181053 GCA_029206835.1 Rana muscosa
ATCTTACTGGCTCCTCTGTCTGATGTCTACATGTCAAAAGGTGAATGTAAGTGTAGCGCTAATTTTTTTATATAATTAATTGTATATTTAAAAGCATGTGCAAACATGTCTTTATATTATCTAGATGACATATATCATCCCCCTGATTGCTATACCATTTAATAGTTAGCAGGTTCGTCCATATACATATATGCCATTTGTCTCCATTCATTTGAGATGACAGGCGAGCTATTAGCGCTGTATTGGTCCTTCATATTGGATGCATCAGCGTTGTTTGCCAATCGGGAGGCTCGGCCATACGTTGCGCCAGATCCACGCCCCGTTTTTATAGCGAGGCGTGGATGGTGTCTTCAGTTGGCCGCGCCACGTGATATACGGCGGACGTGACGTTACGGCGCTGTGTCCGGGCCCCGTTTTCATAGCGAGGCTTGCATACCGCTCTGTACTCTGATGGAGCGCTGCAGCGGATCTGACGCAGCGTTCCCACAGAGAGGCTTGGCTACACACACGGCGGTGTCACGATATGTGACACACCGTCTTTATTTATATTATTAGTTACAAATAATTATATTGTAACATTATTATATACATAATGGTCTGATCGCCTAAGGAACATCAACCACACAAGTACTATCAAGTTGACACAAATTCCTCCTAAATAAAGAACCGGAAGTGATGTAATGGTGGTCCACTTCCGGGATCACAGAGGTAATTTTATCTATTTAGTGCGATGCGTGGAGGACACAGTCCATACCCCAGATGATGACTGATTAGTCGAAACTAGTCGGGTGGACCTGTCTACACGTATCGCTTCTAGAACCTGAATTTATGCCTTTTTAACCATCTCAAATGTGAGTGTTTTATTGCTACCTTTTTTAAAATTAAACATCTTTCCTTACGGTATCACGCTATGTGAGATTTTTTTTCTACTTTCATACGTACAAAATACGGATACCGAGCCTTTGTATACATTTATGAATCCGTGATCAACATACTGGATGTCCTGTGTGATTGAAGTGGAGTAAATGACCCCTCAGACTTCAGAGCATCCATGTTGGGTTTGATAACCCCCTAGCTTATCTCGACTTGACTGGCATATGCCTTTTCAAGTCTGAGACTTCCGGTAAGCCTCCTTCAACTCACTATTGGTGGCGGTTTTCACAGCATTCCACATTTGAATTACAGATTTATATCACAAATGAACACTTTTTTTTGGATTGATCTTCACTTCACCTTCACAAATTGATGAATGATTTCTTTTCTTGGACTTTATTTGTAAATATTTTAGTTGCCACAGCCAATACTTATTGTTTTGTTAATCATTATGGGTCATACTTATTATCACTGCAATGTTTTCTTTTATGTGTAACCACAGGATTTATTTTTATTGGTTTTGTTTGTGGTTTTGCACTGGTTTTGCTTTGGTTTACCACATACATAACCACGTGTCCCAGTCACATGTATGTATGGTTTATTATTGTACATAGACTATCAAAATTAGCGCTACACTTACATTCACCTTTTTTTATTGCTTTATCTACAGCAGTGTTGGCGGCTTTTTTTGTTATATTTATTTCAGCGCAGTATATCCCTCCCTTTTTTACACTGATGTCTACATGTCAGCAAATGAGGACGTTTTCTATGAAATACAGCAATGGCTAATGTAAAGTCTTGTACTCAAAATGAAAGAAATCTTGTATTTTTTGCAACAGAGGTACATAGGGGAGCTGGAATTTAGAAAAAAGAGGTGAACTTAGCCTGTAGTAGCATTAGTTACATGAAGCTGATCTGTTTTATATGTATATACTGTAGGGAAATAAAACACAATGATAATATTATACATTCCCCTTAAATGCTTATTTGTAAAATTAATGTTTTACATAAATAAATACATACTGTATAGATATAAAATGTTAACAAATTTTACCCCAAACCATTAGAGCCCATTCACATAGGGGCGTCTTTGGATCCGACTCCAAATCGCCCTAGGTCGCCCCTAGTTGCCTCAGGTCGCGCTGGCTGAAGAAATCAATGTAAGTTAATGGAGCCGTCCTTATGCACACTACTGCAGTCGCTCCGACTTCAAAAAAGGTCCCTGTACTACTTCAATCCGACTCCTAGGCGACCTGTAACCATTCATTTCAATGGGAGTCGCCTCTCCCTGTCTTAATAGGAGCGACTCTCCAGGAAGATAACATACATTTCTCCTGCAAAACTCTCTCTCCCCCCTCCCTCCCACAGAGCTGATTCTTGTTTGATTGGCCACTGGAATGTCTCTTGTCCTGCAGGCAACTTGGAGTTGCCTTGTAAATAGCTCCAGGTCCTGCTGTGATTCATTCTCAGGTCGTGTCTGAGTTGCCTCATAAAATCCCGCTGGAAGTCGTGTTGCCCCTGTGTGAATGGGCTCAGTCACCCTTTAAAAACAAATAAAATAATTCAACAACTGAATATTACTTGGAGCCATTTTCCCAGGTAAGGTACATCAAAACATAATGCAACCATACAAAATCAGTCCAACCCTTTCCTTCTCCCAACCTTGAAATCAGTAAAAAAATTTAGAGAACGGCAGGAAGTTTTGAAATGTATCATCCAAAATGTAAGAGCCGAGTAAGACTTGCTTTGAATATTTTATTCTGTACTTCTAATTAGTGATGAGCCGAACACCCCCGGGTTCGGTTCGCACCAGAACCGCGAACGGACCGAAAGTTCGCACGAACATTAGAACCCTATTAAATACAATGGATGCGAACGTTCGGATTCTAAAGTGCTAATTATAACGACTATTATCCATGTTATTGTCCGAAACAGAGTTTGGGAACCCGGGTTCTGCACCAGGGGACATGTATCAATGCAAAAAGAAGTTTTAAAAACTGACGTTTTCCGGGAGCAGTCATTTTAATGATGCATAAAGTGAAAAAAAAAAAAGTCAAATATTCCTTTAAATATTGTACCTGGGGGGTGTCTAAAGTATGCCTGTGAAGTGCCACGTGTTTCCCGTGTTTAGAACTGTCCCTGCACAAAATAACATTTCTAAAGGGAAAAAAGTCATTTAAAACTGCTTGCGGCTTTAATGCAATGTCTGGTCCCGGTAATATGGATGAAAATCTTTAGGAAAAATGGCATAGCTACCCCATCAACCCCCCCCCCCCTACCCCAGCCCATTACCAGCCCCTTTGGGTCTTGTATGGATATTAAGGGGAACCCCGCACACAAAATAAAAAAGGACCTATATACTCTGAACAGCCGTATACAGGCGGTGCATACAAGACAGGGACTGTAGGTTTGTTCTTATGTAGAATCTGTTTATAATTTTGAACAGCTGCATTGTTTAAGTGGAGCTCCATGGCAAATTCCTTTTTTTTAGCTTTTTGTAAAACATAGGGAACGGTTATCACCCCTGTCACATTTTTTTTGCTGTCTGTGCCCCTGTTCAGAACATTTCACCTCACTTTGCGTCCCAATGACAACTGTTTCTGAAATGTGGTGTTTTTATTGAAACAAGGATTGGTGATAAAGCATCAGTAGAGAGGAGACACCTTTCTCCCATATTAATTCTTAAAGGAGAGAATTTTCCTTCCAAGGGGTAGATTTCCTCTCACTTCCTGTTGTCTTCTTCCGTTTGCAAGTAGTAGTAGTTTGTAAGTTGGATGTTTGAAAGTAGGGACCTTCCGTATATACTCTGCAGAAATTGGCCCCTTAGGTGTTGGTGTTGGCACAACACTGAAAGCACTCACAGTTATTCTTGGTGGGTGCTGGAACGCCCTGCTGTCAAGTATAATATCAGGAATTGTAATAACATATAATTGTTGATCAGTGGTAGTAAAAATTGGGCCTTTGATGGTGGTGCTGGTGCCACAACACTAAGGCCTGACAGTTACTCTTGGTGGGCGCAGCAATAGTCCCTGCTGTGAATTATTAGATCAATAATTATAATTGCATGCCCCTGTTGAACAGGGGCTGAAAAATTGGGCCTTTGGTGGTGGTGGTGGTGGTGGTGATGGTGGTGCTGGTGCCACAACACTGTAAGGCCTGACAGTTACTCTTGGTGGGCGCAGCAATGGTCCCTGCTGTGAATTATTAGATCAATAATTATAATTGCATGCCCCTGTTGAACAGGGGCTGAAAAATTGGGCCTTTGGTGGTGGTGGTGGTGGTGATGGTGGTGCTGGTGCCACAACACTGTAAGGCCTGACAGTTACTCTTGGTGGGCGCAGCAATGGGCCCTGCTGTGATTTATTAGATCAATAATTATAATTGCATGCCCCTGTTGAACAGGGGCTGAAAAATTGGGCCTTAGGCACTGGTGGCACAACACTGCAACCCCTCACAGATACTGTACTTGGAGCACAGCAATGAGGCCTGTTGCAAAGTATTGCATCAAAAATTTTAATTACACGCCCCTGTTAAACAGGGGCTGAAAAATTGGGCCTTAGCCACTGGTGGCGTCACCCATAAACCAAAATGATCTTCCAAGCTATCATCGTTAATCGTATCATTGAGGAGGAGGAGGAGGATAGCCAGTCAACATAACAGCACAGGCACTCAGCATCAGCATCAGTCTTGAAGGGATGTGACATTTTAAAATCAATTAGTCTGTTATATCAGCATCTGGTGTGTGGTAGCTGGTGGTGTTCCAAGACTGGTTCATCTTGATGAAAGTCAGTCGATCAACCGAGTCGGTGGACAGGCGCACCCTGTGATCCGTGACAAATCCTCCAGCAGCACTGAATGTGCGTTCTGAAAGAACGCTGGATGCAGGACAGGCCAGTAGCTCAATTGCATACTGTGCAAGCTCTGGCCAGTGATCCATCCTCAAGACCCAGTAAGCCAGAGGATTTTCGGTGGGGAAGGTGTCCAAGTCTGACCTTGCCCCTAGGTATTCCTGGACCATGTATATCAGACGCTGGCGATGGTTGCTGGAACCGATCATACTTTGGGGCTGCGGACTAAAGAATTGTCTGAACGCATTGGTCAGACGGCCACCTTCCCCACCGCTCCTTCTTTGACTGCCCGAAGCCTCAGCAACTCGTTGTCCAGGACCAAGAGTTTGTAACCTCACAGTCTCTGGGAACGCGTTGCACAGACCTTTCTGCAAGGCCTCCCGGAGTTGTCTCATCCTCTGCTCCCTCTGCGACGGTACGATAAGGTCCGCAACCTTACCCTTGTACCGTGGATCAAGGAGAGTGGCCAGCCAGTAATGGTCCCTCTCCTTGATCCGAAGAATACGAGGATCCTTCCGCAGACTTTGCAGGATCAGGGAGGCCATGCAACGTAGGTTAGCTGAGGCATTCAGTCCGGAGTCCTCTGGGTCACTAAGGACGACATGATCCGCAGCCACCTCCTCCCAGCCACGTACAAGTCCACTGGTTTCTTGGGACTGTAAATCATCCCTAAAAGACTGCTGCTGATGATGCTGAGTGCCAGCCTCCACCTCCATGCTGACACAATCCTCCTCCTCCTCTTCCTGTGCGATGGGTGGGACAGAAGGAACACTGTCTGGGTAAAGGGGGCCTTGAGAGGCAAGGAAGTCCTCCTCTTCCTGCCTCTGTTCTGCCTCAAGTGCCCTGTCCATTATTCCACGCAGCGTGTGCTCCAACAGGTGGACAAGAGGTACAGTGTCACTGATGCATGCACTGTCACTGCTCACCATCCTCGTGGCCTCCTCAAATGGTGCCAGGACAGTGCATGCATCCCTGATCATGCCCCACTGGCGTGGTGAAAAAAACCCGAGCTCCCCTGTCCTGGTGCCGTAGTCGCACAGGTACTCATTGATGGCCCTCTGCTGCGTGTGCAGCCGCTGCAGCATGGCCAACGTTGAGTTCCACCTGGTGGGCATGTCACATATAAGGCGGTTCTTGGGCAGGTTCAACTCCTTTTGCAGCTCAGCCAGGCGAGCACTGGCATTATAAGATCTGCGGAAATGCACACAGACTTTCCTGGCCTGCCTCAGGACATCCTGTAAGCCCGGGTACCTGCCCAAGAACCGCTGCACCACCAGGTTAAGGACGTGAGCCATACAGGGCACATGGGTCAGTTGTCCCTGTCGGAGGGCGGAGAGGAGGTTGGTGCCATTGTCGCAAACCACCATTCCTGGCTTAAGCTGGCGTGGCGTCAACCACCTCTCGGCCTGCCCCTGCAGAGCAGACAGGACCTCTGCCCCAGTGTGGCTCCTGTCCCCCAAACACACCAGCGCAAGCACGGCATGGCATCTTTTTGCCTGCGTACTTGCGTAGCCCCTTGAACGCCTACGGAGCACCGCTGGTTCCGAGGACAAACCACAGGAAAAGGCCATGGAGGAAGAAGAAGAGGAGGGGGTGGAGGAGAGAGGTGTGTCACAACCAGTAGTAGAATTTTGGAGGCGTGGCGGTGGAACAACCTCCAACACTACTGCACCTTGTCCTGCATCCTTCCCAGCTGCCAAAAGAGTGACCCAATGGGCCGTGAAAGAAAGGTAACGTCCCTGTCCATGCCTGCTGGACCATGAGTCAGCTGTAATATGCACCTTACCGCTGACCGCCCTGTCCAGCGAGGCCAAGACATTGCCTTCCACATGCCTGTAGAGAGCCGGAATAGCCTTCCGTGCGAAAAAGTGGCGTTTGGGAACCTGCCACTGAGGAACCGCACATTGCACAAACTCACGGAAGGGGGCCGAGTCTACCAACTGAAAAGGCAGCAGTTGAAGCGCTAGCAATTTAGCCAAGCTAGCATTCAACCGCTGGGCATGTGGATGGCTGGGAGTGAACTTCTTTCGACGGTCCAGCAGCTGGGGCAGGGAAATTTTCCTGCTAGAATCGGACGTCGGTGTACTGCTAGCAGAGTGCCCGCAAGTACTTGGCTGTGACACACCTAATTCTACACCTTCATTCCTCTCAGAGCAGGTTTCAGAGAGGACTGAAGGTATACTGGGGTTGGAGATCCCAACTGATGCGGTGCAAGAAGAGGTCAGCTTTGCTCTTTGGTGTGGGTCTTTAAGGTAGGCTTGCCAACGAGCTGCATGGCAGGTTAACATATGTCTGATCAAGCATGTGGTGCCCAAGCGGCTGATGTTTTGGCCACGCGATATACGCTTGAGACATATGTTGCAAACAGCAGCTGTGCGATCTGATGCACTCGCCTCAAAAAAGGCCCACACCAAAGAACTTTTTGAATGACGGGCAGAGGCAGCGCCCTGCACAGGCGGAGCTCTGCGGTGTGATTCCGTCGGTGTGCTGCCCATACGCTGGCCACTCAAGGGCATCCTGCCTCTTTGGAGATGTGCCTCCTCCTCATCCTCCTCCTTCTCCTCCTCTCTCCAATTAGGCACCCACGTGGAGTCAGTGACCTCATCATCCCCTCCCTCCTCATCACTGGAGCCAATCTGGCAGTATGCTGCAGCTGCTGGAGCATGACTGCCAGATTGGTGTCCTTCTTGAGCATCCCCTCTCTCTGCTCTCACGCTGCTGCCTTCCTCTAGCTGGGTATCATCATCAGATCCTTCCAAACGCTGGGCATCCTCCTGGAGCATGTACCCAACACTGTGCTCAAACAGTTCGGGGGACTCCTCAGGAGGAGGGCATGGTGGGTCTAGGGAAGGATTGACTAATGAAGATAATGATACCAGAGAAGAGGACGCTTTGGCAGCTGCTTTGCCAGTACCCTGAGCCTGGGTGAGAGAGGATGAGGAGGATGAGGTGGGCTTGGTCATCCACTCTACCAAGTCTTCGGCATGATGTGGCTCAACATGTCCAGCTGCTGAAAACAAGGACAAGCGTGTCCCATGGCCATGTGCTGATGACAATGCACCGCGTACATGACCAGCAATGTTGCCCCCAGACACAGAGCCTGCTTGCCCTCTTTTTTTGCCTCCTGACTGTCTGCCTCTCCTTGGTTGCCTTCCAGACATTTTAATGGATGGCCTGCAGGGAGATGGGAAAAACAGCAATAAGGGCTACCTTCAGGTGTATATTGTGCAGGAGGCTTAGCAACAATGACACTGACACTGTCCCCTGCCTATCCTTCTCTGTCCCTAAACACAAGGATTGAAAATATGGTTCAGCAAAAAAGTTTTAGAACAGAATAGCACACTGACACTTTCCCTCGCTGTCCTACTCTGTCCCTCCCTACAAACAAGATTTAGCACAGAATAGCACACTGATAATTTCTACGAGTGTCCTTCTCTGTCCCTCAACTCAAGGATTGAAAATATGGAACAGCAAAATTGGTTTAGAACAGAATAGCACACTGTCAGTTTCACTCACTGTACCTCTCTGTCCCTCAACTCAAGGATTGAAAATATGGAACAGCAAAATTGGTTTAGAACAGAATAGCACACTGTCAGTTTCACTCACTGTACCTCTCTGTCCCTCAACTCAAGGATTGAAAATATGGAACAGCAAAATTGGTTTAGAACAGAATAGCACACTGTCAGTTTCACTCACTGTACCTCTCTGTCCCTCAACTCAAGGATTGAAAATATGGAACAGCAAAATTGGTTTAGAACAGAATAGCACACTGTCAGTTTCACTCACTGTACCTCTCTGTCCCTCAACTCAAGGATTGAAAATATGGAACAGCAAAATTGGTTTAGAACAGAATAGCACACTGTCAGTTTCACTCACTGTACCTCTCTGTCCCTCAACTCAAGGATTGAAAATATGGAACAGCAAAATTGGTTTAGAACAGAATAGCACACTGTCAGTTTCACTCACTGTACCTCTCTGTCCCTCAACTCAAGGATTGAAAATATGGTTCAGCAAAATAGTTTTAGAACACAATAGCACACTGACACTTTCCCTCACTGTACCTCTCTGTCCCTCAACTCAAGGATTGAAAATATGGAACAGCAAAATTGATTTAGAACAGAATAGCACACTGTCAGTTTCACTCACTGTACCTCTCTGTCCCTCAACTCAAGGATTGAAAATATGGAACAGCAAAATTGGTTTAGAACAGATTAGCACACTGTCAGTTTCACTCACTGTACCTCTCTGTCCCTCAACTCAAGGATTGAAAATATGGTTCAGCAAAATAGTTTTAGAACAGAATAGCACACTGACACTTTCCCTCACTGTACCTCTCTGTCCCTAAACTCAAGGATTGAAAATATGGTTCAGCAAAATAGTTTTAGAACAGAATAGCACACTGACACTTTCCCTCACTGTACCTCTCTGTCCCTACAAACAAGGATTAGCACAGAATAGCACACTGTCACTGACACTCTCCCTACCTATCCTTATTTGTCCCTAAACACAAGGAATCCAGGATTAGTAAAGGAAAAAAAATGACACTGTCCCTGCCTATGCTTCTCTTTCCCTGCTCCGGAACACACTACACAAGGCCGCCGCGCTGGCGGCCTTTTATAGTGTGGGGCGTGTGCTAAACCCCATCAGCAATAATTGGCCACAGGCATCCTGCCTGTGGCCAATCATTGCTCTCCTCGCTGCCGGCGCTGTGATTGGCCAAGCATGCGGGGTCACAGTGCATGCTTGGCCAATCACAGCGCCTGGATGACACTGCGATGGCGTAGTGCATTGTGGGCCGTTCGCGTCACTCGAATTTGGCGCGAACGGCCCAAATCGTTCGATCTTCGTCGAACGATCGAACAGCCGATGTTCGAGTCGAACGTATGTTCGACTCGAACACGAAGCTCATCCCTACTTCTAATATCATCACCAGCTTTTATCCTCCACATACCTTGCCACTATAACTAATATTAGAAATGTGATGTGCATTTAGATAAATCTTCCTAAGCTATACGATTGCATTGCTTATTTTTACCCATAAGAAGTTTGCAGATGTTATGTTTGTCTGAGTCAAGGAAAAGGTAACATTTTGCTTCTCATCATTTAACTTAATTTACACTTATATGAGCAACAACAGCTGAAGTTGCAATTTAGACAGTGGAACCCACTGGATGTTCATATTTATTGCTTAGCACTTATGAAGTTAAGACAGTGCTATCTGGAATCTGAAATACCTAATATAGAAGAGTTTTATTTATTGTCTACCTGAAGTGATATGGCCAGTTTATTGAGAAAAAATACTCTCTTGAGTACAGTAATAACTTTGCAATTTCACTGAATCTTAATTACGTTCTAATTAAAAATTAAGAACTCTGGAGATCAATTATATAAAATCTATTCAAAGTTCAGCACATTTGCACTTTTTCATAAAGTAACAAGGCATATACCGGTACATACCGTATTTATCGGCGTATAACACACACTTTTTTCCCCTTAAAGTCAGGGGGAACTCGTGGGTGCGTGTTATACGCCGATCCCCCGCCGATCCCCCGCTGAAACGAGCGAGAGGAGCCGAGATACACAAAGCCGAAGTACACTTGGCTTTACTCGGCTCCTCTCGCAGTCCCGCCCACCTCCACTGATTGTGCCGCTGACATACAGAAAGCCGAGTGTACTTCGGCTAGACTCGGCTCTGCTCACAGTCAGGGAGGGACTGCAAGAGGAGCCGAGTCTAGCCGAAGTACACTCGGCTTTCTGTATGTCAGCGGCGCAATCAGTGGAGATGGGCTGGACTGCGAAAGGAGCCGAGTCTAGCCGAAGTACACTCGGTTCCGCTCGCTCCTCTCCACAGCGGAAATGGGCACCAAATTTAAATATTGCAGAGACTGGCAAGGCTGCAAAGGCACTGGGCAAGGCAAGGTTGCAAAGGCACTGGGCATGGCTGCTTAGGCACTGGGCAAGGCTTCAGATGGACACTGGGCAAGGCTGCAGATGGACACTGGGCAAGGCTGTAATGATGGACACTGGGCAAGGCTGCAGATGGACACTGGGCAAGGCTGCAGATGGACACTGGGCAAGGCTGCAATGATGGACAAGGCTGCATTTAAATGTAAGTTTTTTTCCTTGAACTTCCCTCCTAAACTTGGGGTGCGTGTTATACGCCGGCGCGTGTTATACGCCGATAAATACGGTACATTTTATTTGACAGCATTATATACAGGGGTGTTACAATATAATTAAATCAAGCTTTGTTTGGTTCAAAACTTAGTAATTGACTTTTATTCACAAGTAGAGTTGAGCGGACACCTGGATGTTCGGGTTCGGCCGAACTTCGGAAAAAAGTTCGGGACCGAACTTTAACCCGAACCCGAACCCCATTGAAATCAATGGGGACCCGGACTTCTAAGGACTAAAAAGGCTCTAAAAAAGTAATGGAAAGGGCTAGAGGGCTGCAAATGGCAGCACAATTTTGTTAAGAGCATGGCAAGTGCTCTGCAAACAAATGTGGATAGGGAAATAACTTAAAATAACATAAAAAAAATAAAAAAATAAAAAAATATGCTGGAGTCCCCCTTTTCAGCAGAAGAGGTACGGGAAGTCATTAAGAACCTCAGAAACTCAACGGCACGATGCCACACATATGGTGGGAATGCCCCAGAATACGCCATTTCTGGAATAAATTATTCAATTTAATGGATAAGCTAGTGGGAAAATAAAATACTTTGAAATAAAAATGTAGCGGGGTGCTAAATTTAAGGGAAGTGTTTGAGTGGTAAATAGGCTCAAGCACCCTAATTCTGTAGGATTCATGGACCATTTTGTCCTCGGGGGACAGTATTGGTGTGCAGTTCCCTGCGGCCTACAGGTGGCGCTGTGCAGTTCCCTGCGGCCTACAGGTGGCGCTGCCATGGTAGGCTAGGGTTGAACCGCCGATACAGTGCTGTGCCTTTTGTGTCCCCTCTTGGCAGTAGTACAGCGGGGCGGGGAACCTGCTGTGCATGCCGGGAGAGCATGTAAAAGGGGCAGACCTTTGGCCTGGGGGCTGATGTCCAGTGGGGTCCACGCCCAGGTGCCTTCGACCTGGGTGCATGTGTTCCTGTTCCATCTCGGGTACCTTTAGCCCGGGGTGAGGTACTATCCTGGAGTTCCTGCTGCCCTAGGTATGGAGGCCTAGGTGCGGGAGTAAAGCCTGGAGTCCAGAGCCTTCGTCTGGAGTCCGCTAAGGGTCGAGGAGTCTTAGGGTGCCGCCTTCATGTTCCAGGGAAGGGAGGATCATTCTGATGGACCGATGCGGGAGTCACGGTGAAGGAAGGGTCTGTTGACTCCCTGGAGAGATGTCTTCCCCTTGATATGGGCTAGGTTCGTAGAAGGAGAAGCTCAAGGTCATCTTGACTGTATCAGAGGCCTTATTCACCCGGCCCGTGGCAGGGGCCTTATACACCCTGGTCTGTGGCAGAGACCAAAGTTCTCTAGGTCCGTGGCGGCGGCCTTGTACACCCGGTCTGTGGCAGAGACCAACCTCAAGGTCTGTGGCAGAGACCGTGCACCTAAAACTGTTTGAAAAACCTAAGCAGTGAAGTGAATGTGCTACGTTTGTGCCTGGACCTCCTCCACACCTTAAGCTGTCCTGTTTCTTTGCTCTAACCTTTTCTATCCGAGTAGAGTTTATTTTGCCATGAGAGAATAAGAGTTGTAATTTCAGCTGGTGTGGACATTGACTTTACTGGGAATTAAAGGACTTGCCTCTACCTACAGTAGAGGTGAGAATCATCCTCTGGAGTAGTTTTGACTCCGGCTGTGGACACGGCCCGTCAAGTACACCGCTCAACCTCTTTATATAGGAGGGTACGGGCTGGTAGTGCGGTGTGCCTTTCTCCCTCCTGCGAGGAGCCAACAACATAAAGGCAGGTAAGGGGGAAAGGATCTGTGCGCTACAAAAAAATTAAATAAAAATTATAATCTTGACCTAGGAGGACGAGGTCCATATGGAGTAGGAGGTTGAGGTGGCGGTGGATGTGGCTGTGTAGGTGGAAGCGGCGGTGGAGGAGGACGAGGTAGCCAACACTGGTTCAAAAATACAACAATGGCTGGGTAAGGCTGGTGATGTGTCGAATTCTGTCCCCCGTCAAATGGTGTCCACCCTGTACTGCGCTTGCTCAGTATGTAGGACAAGGGGATTTCGAAAATCTCCCAAGACGAACGGCGCCTGCGTGGTGAGTTCAGGTGAAGGCCACACCATCCGTGGTTCAAGCCGAGCCAAGTGAGGCCGTGCCCAAAGCGTGGCGATCGAACCGAGCCCGTGAGGGGCCCTGTTACTATGTGCTACCGTATGTCCACTTGGATGGTGGGGCTTGAACCTGCACTCACTGCGCAGGCGCCGTTCATCTACGGAGATTTTGTGAATCTCCTTGTCCTCTGTACTGCGCAAGCGCTGCGCCTTCGCAGTATGGGTCGGACACAATCCGATGGCCGGACAGTTTTTGTCACAGCACCGGTATACATGTCTATTCTGCACAAGGTACGGACAAGTCCTGTGGGATCCATGCCTGGTTCATTTTAATGAACGTGAGCTTGTCCACATTGGCTCTGGACAGGCGGCTGCGCTTGTCTGTGATAACGCCCCCTGCCGTGCTAAATACACGTTCATATAATACACTGGCTGCAGGGCAGGCCAGCACCTCCAAGGCATAAAGGGCACGCTCAGGCCATGTGCCCAATTTGGTGACCCAGAAGTTAAAGGGGGCAGACCCGTCATCCAGTACGTGTAGGCCTGTGGACACATACTGCTCAACCATGTTGGTGAAATGCTGCCTCCTGCTAAGACGTTCCATCTCAGCTGGTGGTGCTGGTTGTTGTGGCGTGCTGACAAAGCTTTTCCACATTTCAGCCATGCTAACCCTGCCTTCTGAGGTGCTGCCGGTGCCCCGGCTGCGTTGGCGACCTCTTCCTCCTCCTCTATCTTCGCCTTGTGCTTCCACCGTACGCCCGCTGTCAGGTGGGAATGCCACCAGCAGCGCGTCTACCAGCGTGCGCTTGTACTCGCGCATCTTACGATCGCGCTCCAGTGAGGGAATTAAGGACGGTACGTTGTCCTTGTAACAGGGATCCAGCAGGGTGGCCACCCAGTAATCAGCACCAGTTAAAATGTGGGCAACTCGGCGGTCATTGCAGAAACACTGCAGCATGTAATCGCTCATGTGTGCCAGGCTGCCCAGAGGCAAAGAAAAGCTGTCCTCTGTGGGAGGTGTATCGTCTGTGTCCTCTGTATCCCCCCAGCCACGCACCAGTGATGGCCACGAGCTGGTCTGGGTGCCACCCTGCTGTGAAAATGGCTCCTCCTCCTCCTCCTCCTCCTCCATCTCCTCCTTCACCTCGTCATCCTCCAGAACTGTGCCCTTTCTACCGGACAATTGTGTACCTGCCGTTTGTTGGTGCAGGAACCCACCCTCGTAGCCACTTGTGAAAGACTGCCCTGAAAGCCTTTGAAATGATCCCGCTTCCTCCTCCTCCTTCTCATCCTCCTGTGCCACATCCTCTTCCATCATCGCCCGAAGCGTTTTTTCAAGGAGGCATAGAACTGGGATAGTAACGCTGAGAACGGCGTCATTGGCACTGGACATGTTGGTGGAGTACTCGAAACAGCGCAACAAGGCACACAGGTCTCGTATGGAGGCCCAGTTATTGGTGGTGAAGTGGTGCTGTTCCGCAGAGCGAATCACGCGTGATTGCTGCAGCTGAAACTCCACTATCGCCTGCTGCTGCTCGCACAGTCTGGCCAGCATGTGCAAGGTGGAGTTCCACCTTGTGGGCACGTCACATATGAGGCGGTGAGCGGGAAGGCCGAAGTTACGCTGCAGCGCTGACAGGCGAGCAGCAGCAGGGTGAGAACGCCGAAAGTGCGCACACACAGCCCGCACTTTCTGCAGCAGCTCTGGCATATTGGGGTAATTTTTAAGGAACCTCTGGACCACCAAGTTCAGCACATGCGCCAGGCAAGGGATGTGCGTCAAACCGGCTAGGCCCAGAGCTGCTACGAGATTTCGCCCATTATCGCACACCACCAGGCCGGGCTTGAGGCTCACTGACAGCAACCACTCATTGGTCTGTTGTTCCATGTCCCTCCACAACTCCTGCGCGGTGTGGGTTTTTTCCCCCAAACAGGAAAGTTTTAAAACTGCCTGCTGTCGTTTACCCCTGGCTGTGCTGAAGTTGGTGGTGAAGGTGTTACGCTGACCGGATGAGGAGGCGGTAGAGGATGAGGAAGCGGAGTAGGAGGAGTTAGCAACAGGAGGCAAACTGAAGCGCCCTGCAATCCTCGGTGGTGGAAGGACATGCGCCAAACTGCTATCTGCCTCAGGCCCAGCCGCCACTGCATTTACCCCGTGTGCTGTTAGGGAGATATAACGTCCCTGACCGTGCTTACTGGTCCACGCATCCGTAGTTAGGTGGACCTTGCCACAGATGGCGTTGCGCAGTGCACACCTGATTTTGTCCCCCACTTGGTTGTGCAGGGAAGGGATGGCTCACCTGGAAAAGTAGTGGCGGCTGGGCACGACGTACTGTGGGACAGCCAATGCCATCAGGCTTTTAAAACTCTGCGTCTCCACCAGACGGAATGACAGCATTTCAAAGGCCAGGAGTTTTGAAATGCTGGCATTCAGGGCCAGGGATCGCGGGTGGCTAGGGGGGTACTTCCTCTTCCGCTCCAATGTTTGGGAGATAGAGAGCTTAACGCTTCCATGGGACATTGTGGAGATGGTTGGTGACCCAGGTGGTAGTGTTGCTGGCAGATCCTCTGTTTGCGGGGTGGCAGGTGCCACTGTCACTACAGAGGTGGATGAAGAGGCCGAGACTGCAGCAGAAGAGGAAGCAGGAGGAGCCTGAGACCTTTCTTGGTTTTTGAGGTGTCTACTCTGCTGCAGCTCATGCTTTGCACTTAGATGCCTGGTCATGCAGGTTGTGCTCAGGTTGAGAACGTTTATGCCTCGCTTCAGGCTCTGATTGCACAGCGTGCAAACCACTCGTGTCTTGTCATCAGCACATTGTGTGAAGAACTGCCACGCTAGGGAACTCCTTGGACCTGGCTTTGGTGTGCTCGGTCCCTTGCTGCGTTGGGCAGTAGCAGACATACTGTCTAGGGGACGGACGCTCCGCTTTTGCACCCTGCTCCCTCTTCTGCTGTGCTGGTGGCTCTGTGCGACCACCGCCTCTTCCTCCAAACTACACTGGTCACCTGCATAACGTTAATTCCATGTGGGGTCGAGGACCTCATCGTCCTCCACATCATCTTCCACCTAGTCTTCACCCCTGCCCTCCTTTTCTGTCTGCACAATTGTGAAAGCAGCAGCAGTTGGCACCTGTGTTTCGTCATCATCCGAGACGTACTGCGATGGTCCTCCCATGTACTCATCATGAAACATAAGTGGTTGGGCATCAGTGCACTCAATCTCTTCCACTTCTGGGGCAGGGCTAGGTGGATGGCCCTGGGAAACCCTGCTAACAGAGTCATCGAAAAGCAGAAGAGACTGCTGCATGATTTGGGGCTCAGACTGCTTGGCTGATTTGCAAGGGGGTGAGGTGAAAGACTGATGGACATGGGTTTCAGGTGCCAACTCTGATCTTTCATCAGAAGAGTGGGTGGGAGACAATGTGAAGGAACCCGAGGCATTCATACAGCCTCATTAGGCACGACAAAATACCGCCGCAGGCTCGGTCGCCTACTCGCACCTGAGGAAGGTGTTTCACTTGTGCGTGTATCTGGCACAGATCCACCACGTCCTCTCCCTGCAACAGGAGCTCCACCAGCAGCACCACGACCGGGGCCACCACATCCCTTTGACCTTCTCCTCATATTTTCCAAATTTAGGATCTTGCCCTAAATGGGTGGTTTTGGAAGAGCAGAACACACCCACAGTACGTAACCGCTGAATCGCACAGCTACAGAACTGCAGAAAATGCTATTCAAAAAAAATTTTGTTTTTTTAGTATAGCACAGTAGGAGAAAACTATATAGAAATGGTTTATTTCACACGCCTCCACATATGTATAACACACTGCAAAATATTTTTGTGGCCCTAAATGGCGTTTTTTGGAAGACCACAACACACCCACAGTACGTAACCGCTGAATCGCACAGCTACAGAACTGCAGAAAATGCTATTCAAAAAAATTTTGTTTTTTTAGTATAGCACAGTAGGAGAAAACTATATAGAAATGGTTTATTTCACACGCCTCCACATATGTATAACACACTGCAAAATATTTTTGTGGCCCTAAATGGCGTTTTTTGGAAGACCACAACACACCCACAGTACGTAACCGCTGAATCGCACAGCTACAGAACTGCAGAAAATGCTATTCAAAAAAAAATTGTTTTTTTAGTATAGCACAGTAGAAGACAAATATATAGAAATGGTTTATTTCACACGCCTCCACATATGTATAACACACTGCAAAATATTTTTGTGGCCCTAAATGGCTCTTTTTGCAAGCGTACATTAAAGTGCAATTTTTTTTTTTTGCACGAGCAAAATAAAATGCAAATTTTTTATTTTTTTTTCCCTTAATGGGTCTTTTGGAAAAGAGCACAATAAAGTGCCTTTTTTTTTGCCCCTAAATGGATCTTTTTCAAAGAGCAGAATACACCCACAGTATGGAAACGGTGTATCTCTCAACGTAATATATGCAGTGCTGGTGCACTGAGCTTGCAGATAAAAGGTAGATTTTCTCTGACACTGGGCTCATGGCAGTGTAAAAAGACTGCACTGCAACACAAACAGCTAAACCTATGCATATCGCTGAGTTATATCTCTGAATCTGGACTCCTATTCCTATATAATATATCTCTCTCCCTGAAAGCACCAACAGGAACCTGGCCCTACACTACACTGTCTCTCTATCTTTTCCCTCAGATTCCAGAATCAGGACTAACTCATGTATTTTTCTATCTCTCCCTAAAAGCAGCAGCAGCAGACAAGATCCTCTCCCTATCTATTCTGAAGCAGAGTGACGTGTGTGCTGTGTGCCTCTAGCTTATATAGTAGCTGGGTCACATGTTGCACTGACCAATCACAGCCATGCCATTAGTAGGCATGGCTATGATGGCTTCTAAGGGCACACCAGCTAATCAAAAGGTAATTGGCTGGCCCCTGAAGCATTTCTAACTGCGTAATTAGATTTCCGAACCCGAACCCGGACTTTTGCGCAAAGTCCGGGTTCGGGTTCGAGTTCGGGAAAAAGCTAAAGTTCGGTACGGACCCGAACTTTACAGTTCGGGTTCGCTCAACACTATTCACAAGGTATCACAGGATTCACTCCACAGTCCATGCAGTAGTCTAGTAAAACTGAGGTTTTGTTGCTGGAAGCTTTGTGTTACATGCCTTCATAAGGTGCTCAAACTCAGGATAAACAACATCATTTAAACATAGACCCCTACAGGATGAGTACTTAACCAATGATAAAATGGATCCTATATAGGCAAAGATTAATCCTTTATTTATATCATAACATCTAGTACCTAATTTTAAAATTGCTTGTTTTAGAGAACTCTGCTTAACAAACTAGAGTATTTCCATTTGCTATAAAATTTTCATGGGGACTATCCCCTCTACATTCATAGAAAATGTCCATGTGATGCAAAGCACAGTATGTATACAGTACTGTGCAAAAGTTTTAGGAAGGTGTGAAAAAATGCTGTAAATTAGAAATGCTTTTTAGAAATAGAAGTTTAATGGTTTATTTTTTATCAATTAACAAAATGGAAAGTAAATGAACAGAAGAGAAATCCAAATCAAAATTTGGCGTGACCACCGTTTGCTTTCAAAACAGCATCAATTCTTCGAGGTACACTTGCACGCAGCTTTTGAAGGAAATTGGCAGGTAGGTTGTTCCAAACATCTTGGAGAACTAAGCACAGATCTTCTGTGAATGTAGCCTGCCTCAAATCATTCTGTAAGAAAGAAAAAATATATATAGTCGCGCTAACTTATGACTGAACATAAGCCCACCACTGAATAGTTGAAAAAATCCAAATACCAACAGTGATAAATCATATAGATACTCAATGAAGAACCATGAAAGATCAGTAAATTATAAATAATGATAAGGTGAGTGAACTATGATTAAACAGTTAATAAGATGATAGTCCACTTCAACAAGTACTGGCCGAACCTATGAAATCGAACCTTTTATAACATGCTCATCTTTGGGGGTTGTCTACCTTATACAGTGCCCTTGTGGTCTCCAATATGTGGGGAGGACCAAAAGGGCAGTAAGGGTAAGACTTAATGAGCATATAGCTAATATACGGAAAGGATTCGATAAGCATTCTGTATCCCGGCACTATGATCAGGTCCATAAGAGAGACCCGTCTGGTACGCTATTCATTGCAATTGACAAATACAGACCTCACTGGAGAGGCAGTTCGCTTGTTAGAGAAATCTCCAAGCAGGAAATGGCATGGGTGTACAGGTTGAGAGAACTTATGTTCCATTTGGTCTCAACGTTGACACCGATGTCAATGCCTTTATCAATAATTCCTAGGTTTTTTCTTATCCATTGATAATCATGTTTTCATAACAGATTTCCGGGATTATTAATACTGACTGTATGATATAGTGTGTCGATTGATATTGCGCCGCATTTGAATCTTTCCCCCCCCCCCCTCTCCCCTCCTTTTCCTATGGACATGTAGTTACTGCTTTTGTCTTTTAGTTATATTGAATGGGGTGTAGGGAGGGGTGTGACTAAATGATGACAGCCTTTAATCTATGTGGTTTTAGTGTCATTTATTAATAATAATTTTTTAAATAATATTTAGGCAAATTTATTTTATTATTTTTTGTCTATTGTAATTTATGTATGTTTTCTGATATCGGTATGAACTAGTATGCTCCTTAGTTCCAGTATCAATGTATATATTTTTTCTGTTGTTAGGATTTAACATCCGGAGCAGCTTATTGTCCCATTGCGCCCACTGCACCCATTGTTTGTGGGTTGCAGCAGAGGTTGTGGGCTTTACTGCTTCTTGTGACACACCTGGGGGGTTCCCTCCCCCTTGGAGGGCGTGCGTATCGTTGCTATGATCCCTGTTGCCATGGTCACGCGGATGTGCGGCACACTCTCCCCTTGTGCTTTCGTCATTCCGGTTTAGCGTGATGACGTGCACATAATGTTTTTACAAACGAGGCTTGGTTTCCTCGTGGGGAGAGATGCGTGCGCATCCGGCGTTGGACTGGCTTAGCGGCACTGCTAGCGAGACGTGGTTGCCTCGCGGCGTGAAGCGCGCGCGTGCGCGCGCTCTTCTTCGGGTTGGATCTTTCTCTGGTGTGTTCCCTATAAAGAGGGGGTGACGCAGCCCATCGCCCGTGCCCCGTGATGACGTGAATTTTCATGAAACGCGTAGGGCAGGATACGAGCTTTGTGCTGACGTCACCCTCCACTGCTCGGCTTCCACGGACGTATTTGTGTGCCAGCGCCTCTGACCGGTCGGCGCTGACACACTTTAAGGCTGTCTTTTTAACTGCTTTTGTGAGTATGATTCCAATATTCTTTTAATAAATGTACAACAAGGATTTTACACTATTCAGTGTCCTTCCTTCTTTTCATGTTGATGTTGAACATTCGCATGATGCTGTATGAGCTGTCGGGATACTAAACCATTGAAGTTCATCATTTGCTGAAATCCGGAGGTTCCACTGAGTATCATTTGAGGCTGTTTTAGGTCCTCTGTCATAGGGGACCATCGCTTTTTGGTAAGCAGGAATTCTTACTGGTGGTGGTGAAAGTCACGGATTATAAGAAGATTTTCTGTTGTTGGCTTTTTTGGACACTTATTCACGGGTGTTTTGTTTATCATGGACTTTCAGACATGAACTTTGAGAGTCTCATATAGCAGTTGTGGACTATCATCTTATTAACTGTTTATTCATAGTTCACTCACCTTATCATTATTTATAATTTACTGATCTTTCATGGTTCTTCATTGAGTATCTATATGATTTATCACTGTTGGTATTTGGATTTTTTCAACTATTCAGTGGTGGGCTTATGTTCAGTCATAAGTTAGCGCGACTATATATATTTTTTCTTATTTACATGCACTGATGATTGTTTTCAGAATAGTTGCTGCTTTCCTTTATTTCTTTTTTTCTAGGTAAACTTTAATCATTTACCAGGTTTTACACTATAGCGCAGTTTCTTTTTATTTTTTTCTAATTCTTACACAAACTACCATTAATTGCTGCTTAGTGAGTGGTCGATATTTTGACCAAAATGGATATTTTTGATTTCCGAGCGAAACGGATAGTCAATACGACTGGGGTGTTTGATTCCACCCCAGCCTCGGGAGGTTCTGATATCAGTGGTCTCTTTATGAGATTAACCACTTCCCGCCCAGTCAATAGCAGATTGACGTCCGGGAAGTGGTTCTGTTATCCACCCTGGACGTCATATGACGTCCTGCGGGATAACAGCCGGCGCGCGCCCGGGGGGGCGCGCATCGCGGCAATCGGTGGAACGGTGGGTCAGTCTGACCCACCGCTACACTGATCTCGGTAAGAAGCCTCCGTCGGAGGCTTTTTACCATGTGATCAGCTGTGTCGAATCACGGCTGATCACAATGTAAACAGGAAGAGCCGTTGATCGGCTCTTCCTCACTCGCGTCTGACAGACGCGAGTAGAGGAGAGCCGATCGGCGGCTCTCCTGACAGGGGGGGTTCGCGCTGATTGTTTATCAGCGCAGCCCCCCCTCGGATACCCACACTAGACCACCAGGGAAGCCCTTCAGGACCACCAGGGAAGCCCCAATCATGTGGATGGCCATCCACATGTAGTAAAAAGAAATAAATTAAATAAAAACATTAAAAAAAATATGCCAATCAGTGCCCACAAATGGGCACTGACTGGCACTTTCACAATGTGTGGTGGCTGGCATTGTTGGGCACCAGTGCCACCAATGCCACCTACTAGTGTCCATCAGTGCCACCTATCAGTGCCCATCCGTGCCAATCTGTGCCCACCTATCAGTGCCCGTCCATGCCACCTATCAGTGCCACCCATAAGTGCCCATCAGTGCCGCCCATGAGTGCCCATCAGTGCCGCCTATGAGTGCCAATCAGTGCCACCTATGAGTGCCAATCAGTGCTGCCTATGACTGCCCATCAGTGCCGCATACCAGTGTCACATATCAGTGCCCATCAGTGCCGCCTATCAGTGCCCATCATCAGTGCCCATCAGTGCCACCTCATCAGTGCCACCTCATTGGTGCCACCTCATCGGTGCCCATCAGTGTCGCCTTATCAGTGCCCTTCAGTGCCACCTTATCAGTGCCCGTCATTGAAGTAGAAAAGGTACTTATTTACAAAAAAAATTAACAGAAACAAAGAAAAACTTAGTTTTTTTTTAAAAAATCGCTCTTTTTTTATTTGTTGTGCAAAAAATAAAAATCGCAGAGGCGATCAAATACCACCGAAAGAAAGCTCTATTTGTGGGAACAAAATGATAAAAAATTTGTTTGGGTACAGTGTAGCATGACCGCGCAATTGTCATTCAAATTGCGACAGTGCTGAAAGCTCAAAATTGGCTTGGGCAGGAAGCTGTATAAGTGCATGGTATTGAAGTGGTTAAAGAACCTCATGACGACCGAGATACATACCCAGTGGGACATAGCGTTTCTTGAGAATTATATTAGAAATGCTATGGTCCCAAGAAGCCTCCGTTGGGAGGTAAGCCCACAAAAGGGCGAGTCAGATTTAGAGGTTTGGGCCAAATATTTTAATGAGGCTGGAGTCTCCTTTTTGCGATTTCTGGCTCAACGAAAGAGCGAGAAATTGCAAAGACTCGATACCGAAATTAAAATGGTTAGGGACCTGCTGGCCTCTTCGAAAAATGGAGAGGAATACAGGGAGTGTTCCAACTCTCTCCAAAAAACTTTGGAGAGGGAAGAAAAGGACCAAAAAGTGAAAAAGAAGAAAAAGTACCTTAGAGACTTTGAAGATTATCAGTCTGGTCTGGTTTTTTTGTGGCAGAAGAAGTTGGCAGCTGAGGAGACAAACGAGGTTGTAATGGATACTGCCCCTCAGGGTGTAGTGCCACCCGGTTTGGTTGGCATCCCTCCTATGACTGGTAGGGGAGGGGTTTCTAACCCACCCATACCGACTCCAGCTCAACGCAATAATAAGGCCAAAACTAAGAATGGGCCTAAACAAGGCACTTTTTCATCTAAAACGCCTAAAAAAATGAAAACTCATAAACCTGATGCACAGTTTCAACACTATCGGGATGAATCTTTGGGAGGTTGGGAGCATCCTTCATCTAGATCCACCCATCATGATGTGGGGTACAACCAGGGATTTATGAGACCCAGCTTTGAGACCAATGGCAGGTGGGAGTATAACACCCCTACCCAAAATCGTTTTTTTCCTTTAACAGATTCACTGGGGCCTCAAGGCCGTGAACCTGTGGAAAGACGATTTGGATTTGACAACCAGGATAGGAATGGTCAGTTCCCTCAGTCTAATTATTATGACAGGGGTTACGATTATTCTAGACCTCCCTACCCCCCAGGTAAATATGACTTTAGACCCAACCCCAGTTGGGGTTTTCCCATGGGCCACCAAGGTCGGTTCGGCCCACCGGAACGAAGAGAGGGGTCAGAGGGGGGAGGAGGGCCCAGTTGCTCAAAAAGAAAAAGAATATAGGCACGGGCATCTTTAATTTGAGCCAACAGCCTCTATCAGAATCCGAACAATGCCTGCTGGATAAGGGTTTGAAATTTGCTCCGCCTAGGAGCTTGAGCAAGTTTCAAACCTTTATGGACGTTCACAAGTTTGCGAGAAAGCTCAATATTAAAAGGCATTTTCTGTCTAATCCTATTACGGATAGAGTGAATCCTTTACCTGAGTACAAACATACTGGTTTAGCCAATGCATCCTTGTTCAATCCCCCTGGCTCATTGGCCCCGAGCATTAAAATATTCAGGGATGTGGTACTTAAAGATCTGGAAAAGATCAAAGTAAAAAAGGTCAAGATGCAGAGGAATTTGGAGAGTGGGCTTGAGTCCCTCTGTTCTAACAAATCTCTGGTCATCAGACCTGCAGACAAAGGGGGAGGGATAGTCATTCTCGATAGGTGTGACTACTGTGGTGGATATTTTGAACATTTCATATACTAAATAAAGCACCATGCCCCAATGGATGTATATGTAGGGGGATGGGTGTAACCGTATATAATTTTACAGGAATATATATATATATTTTGTGATATAATGCCAAGTTATGTTCCTAAAGGACAGTTTTTACTGCCTACTGAGAATATAAGGGAGGTTTCAGGTGATACTCAGATATCTTTTGTCTACACCGCAGGGGCCCTTAGCATGCTAATGCGGGAACTGGTTACACTGCTGATAAAGCAACCAGTATTTCAGCTTTAGAGTGGGCAGGCTAGGTAAAGAGACTTGAGATTTCAACCAATCAGGTGGTCAGCTTTGAACCAATGAGACCACCGGATTTTGGATTCTGGCATGGAAGGGGTATAAATTAGTCAGCCAGAGCCATGATGAGGCCCTTGCAAATGATGGCCTGACCGGAGGAGCATGGTGAAGTACTCTTAAGGTATAAACATTGCCAACACATTTGGTGCCCCCTGTGTGAGGAAGCTGGACGTTTTGGGCTATTGGGATTTTATGTGTGGAGGACAGAGCAGAACCAGACAAATCTAACTCCAAACACGGTAAGCATTTTCATGTCCGTATGTGTATGTCTGTCTTCTCTGTCTGAACACCCAAACTGGCAAGCTTCTATGAACATTGTTTATATATAACCTTTTGTCTGTACTAAAATACTTTTGATGAGACTGATATGAACAGTATAAGTGAAATAAATTGTACTGGGAGTGTATGAGAGGACATCCTGCTCGATTGGGCCAAAATTGCAGCAGGGTGTCAGCGTGAATGATATGGGCTCTGATTGGACGCTTAAAGGCAGTGAAAAGAATTGGAATCTGGGCCTTTCTGCCAACAAGCGCTTCTGATTAACCCTTGTATGAGTCTAGGTCAAGACGCTTCCCAATCTTTGAGATTGAATTGCACCTGTGGGCCTAGGACACACTGAATTGTCTGGATGTATGTGACTCTATCTTCATGTGTAAACTACTAACTGGGGATTGTAAGCTTTGTAATTATCGGTAAACACTGGCTATATTGTAACTGCTAAGAGCATAACTACTAAAAGATCATAGTGCAAGTAGGTGGGCATCAGTTAAACTACCTCCTGCACTACAAGCAATCATAAGGTCTAATAAGTGAGCATTTCTTTTAGAATATTGCAGAAAAGTCCACGGGGTGGGATTAAACTATTTTAGTTGGGAAGATCCCCAGGCTAATTTTTTGAAGGACTATAGTCAGAACAGGGATTGTTCGGGCAGGTAGCGAAAAAATATTAGTAACGGCGACAGGGGCAGTACCTGTCGACCCAATCATTGGTCAGAGAGTAGCTAGCTCTGGGAAAAAAGCAACCTATAAGAGGTTTGCGGGATCAGTTCAAGGTCTTTCGTCCGTAAAGGATGGGTAATAAAATCGCTTCAAAGAGGGAGTCTAACCGTGGGGAACCTTACCACTTGACCCCGAAGGAAGAAATGATAGATAAATATGGACCTTGGGTGGTGAAATATATGCAAGATTGGGATCGCTGGACTGGGAAGCGATATTCTAAAAGGGGTACTTTTAAACAACACGCTTGGGAAGCCCTGTGGTACAATCACCACGGAAAGATAAGACGAACAAATGAAAGAGATGCTTGGAGTGCATGGATGGTAGAATCCATGAATAGAACTGACGATGTAAATATTTTCACAGTAGGTGTTAAGGAGAAATCACACAAGAAGATGCTGAGAAGTAGGGACAATTGCCCGGTCCTGGTTGGAAAAATACTCAGAGGCTGAGAGGAATTGTCATCTATCAGGAGGGGACAAAATGAGGAAGCCACAACTTGCGGCCCAATTTGACACCCCAGTTAAAACCCTAAATGAATCACAGGAAAACTCCTCCTGTGAAGCATTGAAACAAAAGGAGAGAGATAGCGCAACCAGCCAGGGGAAGGGAATGCTGGACTCAAGGGAGAAAAGTCTCCCCAGTTCCAGAGACCATATACCATCAAAAGGGATACTCTCTTCTCCTTTGACGGAAGGACCTCCTGAATATAGTAATCCTCCATTTACGGGCCGCGAACCCACATTCTCCCCTAGACGGCAGTTAACAAACAATTACGCTGCTGCAAGCAATACTGGCAGTTCTGCTACGGGGCATACGGCCTATGTACCTTTATACCCCCAAGTAACTAGCACCCCACAACAAGGACCTATGTGGTGTCACTCTAATGTGGAAAGGATATCACCCAATGTGGGCACACCAGTGTACCATGGGACTGTTAATGCCACCCTTCAGGGCACTTTGCAATTGGATAAAGTGCCCCCACATGGCAGCAACAATCCTCCCCAGTCTTATTGGGAACCTGTGACAGAATCCCAAAAGACCAATCCACAACTAATATCTTTTCCGGATGACACATCTGTCTATCCTGTAAGAGAACAGGTGGTTTATGATAACAGTGGGAATTCCACGTGACGAATGACACATCATGTACCATGGACTCCCTCTGAGATGAAAGGATTTCTGAGTGTTATCCCCCATCCGAGGACAGATCCCATCAAATTTGCCAAGGAGCTGCTGGACATCCAGGCCAGCTACAATGCTAACTGGAGTGATATGCTTCAAATAATGAAAAGGGTTTGTGGAGATGGGGACTTTGATGAAATCCTCAATAAAACTCATATTCCACGAACCCTGTATGTTGATTCCAGCCAGCAAGGAGATATACTCACTAAGCAATTAGCACAGTTGATTAAGACAGTCTATCCTCCCCAGTCTTGGACAAAGGTGTCAGGAGTGATCCAGGGTCCAACGGAAGATTGTATGACATACTACAATCACTTTAAACAAGCCGTGGAATCGGCTGGTGGGGACATTACTAACAGTGCCCTATCGCCCGTATTGATACATAGCTTCATTACCGGGTTGAGAGGAAACATTAGGGAAAAATTGATGACTGCAAATCCAGACTGGAGAGATAAGCCCCTCTCCTCTTTGTTGTCACTTGCAACTGCTATTGAAAGGAATATAGCAGATTGGGAGTCACAGAAACCTCAAAGGATCTACCTTGTCACTGATCAGGTGAACAAAGCAGATCTTGACCAAAAACCAAGAGGGAGACGAGTTTGTTACAACTGCCGCCAGCCTGGTCACATCAGGAGGTATTGTACAGCTCCAAGACAAAGTAGGCCACCAAGACAAGAGAGGGAATCTGAAAGAGACCCCCAATGACGGGGAGAGCTCCCGGTGTTACCTGTAATCTCGACAAATGAGCAGGGTAGTGCTTATGTACAGATGAAATTAAATAATCAGACCCTAAGGCTATTGGTTGACACGGGGGCCGCTCGAACAATTTTAAAATCCAGTGAGGTGAATCTTCATGTTCAAAAGACTGTGAGAGGAGTTGGGCTAGGGGGTATAGTATACCCCCTATTGGAAACTACTCCTACAAAAGTTCGAATAGGGCCCTTTCAAACTGAAGCTTCCCTGCTCTTGAGCAATTCAGTTCCTTGCAATTTGCTGGGAAAAGATTTGCTCTCCCAAATGAGAGCACAAATACACTTTACGGAGGATGGAGTGGAGGTAAACATCCCTTCCGATTCTGACCAACCCCAAATGGTAGAAACCTGGGATAGTATAATTACCTTGTGTAAATTAAAACTGGATGCAAGTCTTACGGAGAGCTTGCCCAGTGATTTATTTGAGGGTACCAATCCAGATGTTTGGGCAAAAGAGGGGAACACGGGGCTTATGATCCGCTGCCCCCCTGTTAGGATCAAACTAAAACCTGATGCTATCATTCCTAGGTTACCTCAGTATCCATTAAAATTGGCCCAATTGGAGGGAATTAGAGACCAAATCACACACCTCCTGAAAGAGGGTATACTGGTGAAAGTGAGTTCACCAGCTAATACCCCCTTGTACCCTGTGAAAAAACCAGGCCGAAACGTGTACCGGATGGTACAAGACCTGAGGGCAATTAACAAAATCATCCAAGAGGATGCTCCCGTGGTACCAAACCCTCACACTATTCTAAGTAACATCATCCCGTCTAATCAATATTTCACAGTTATGGATTTGAAGGATGCCTTTTTCACGGTACCACTCCACCCTGACTGTCAATACCTCTTCGCCTTCAGCTTTGAACGGCAACAGTATACCTGGAGTAGATTGCCCATGGGTATGGTATCTAGTCCAAATGAGTACAGCAAAGCCATGAAAGAATGTCTGGACAGGTGGCACTGCCCGGAGGGTACCACTCTCCTCCAGTATGTGGATGACTTGCTAATTGGAGGCAACACGAGAGAGGCATGTAGAGATGCAACTATCTCCTTGTTAAATCACCTTGCAGAGGAGGGATGCAGAGTATCCCCGGCCAAGTTACAATACAACAGGGACCGAGTTGTGTTTCTGGGTCATTGCATCTCCCAAGGAAAAAAACACTTGACACAAGACCGAAAGAAGGCTATTCTGAATAGCAAAATGCCACAAAATGCAAAACAATTGAGGGGATTCCTAGGATTGGTCGGATATTGCCGACAATGGATACCAGAAATGTCCAATGTTTGTAAGCCACTCTATGACTCTGTAAACACACAGGGAAAACTGGAACTCAGTGAAGGGCAAATGCATGCTATTCAGACCTTGAAGGCTGCAATCAGTGAAGCACCCGTTTTGGGCCTGCCAAATTATACCAAGGGATTCAGGCTTTACTGCCACTAGTCCAAAGGCCACGCTGCTGGAGTCCTGACACAGGACCATGGAGGACATGACAAGCCAATTGGCTATTACAGCTGTCAGATTGACACCGTTGTCAATGCAATGGCACCCTGCCTGAGGGCAGTAGCAGCAGCGGCGGAGATGCTGACTAAGACTGCAGACATTGTGCTAGGGAACCCGTTGGAAGTTTATGTACCCCATGAGGTTCACGTGGTCATGCAGAACCTGACCACAAAGCACATTTCGTCAGCGAGATTGACCAGATATGAACTGGCACTTTTAACGCCCACAAATATCACCCTCAAAAGGTGTGCGAAATTAAATCCAGCTACCCTGCTACCAGAGACAGTGAAAGATGAAATAGAAAGTCATGACTGCAATGCAGAAATGGAGGATCATTATCTGGAAGCACAGAGAGTAAGAGACACCCCCATTCCCAATGCTGACCTCACAGTGTTTGTAGATGGATCCCGTTTCTATACTGAAGAAGGGCACCCTGTTACAGGATATTCTGTGGTCACCAAGGATTAAATCCTTTTCCAAGGAAAACTACCTGGGCATCATTCCGCCCAGGTGGCAGAGCTCATGGCTCTCATGCAGGCTTGCATAGTAGGAAAAGAAGAAAGGCTCAATGTCTACACCGACTCAAGATATGCCTTTGGCATATGTCACGATTTTGGCCAACTATGGAAATTAAGAGGCTTTCTGACCACCTGTGGAAAACCTATCAAACATGGTGGGCTCATTAAGAAAGTCCTTGAGGCACTGTGGTTCCCCGAGGAAATAGCAGTTCTAAAATGTGCAGCACACACCAGAGGCACGGATGAGGTTTCACTTGGAAATGCTAAAGCAGATGCCGCGGCAAAGGTAGCGGCTGTAACTGGCACCGAGTCTGTGGAAATCTTCATGGCCACATCTTGCTCCGACAGTCCGGATCAAGTAGATTTGGCTGTCCTGGAGAAATTGCAAATGCAAACCGATGAAAACACAAAACGGAAGTGGCGAGACCAGGGATGTAAGGAAACTGCTGGACTTTGGGCCCATGAGGATGGAAGGTACTGTGCTCCTCCAGCATTGTATCCATATGTGGCGGAGGCATCGCACGGCCCCTCTCATCTAGCCAAAGGAGCAATGGTCTCCACAATCACATCTCACTGGGTGGCCCCTGGATTCACCACTGTTGCAGAGAAATTCTGTCAAGGGTGCGAAACATGTCAGATACATAATCCTGGGAGGCTCGTCAAAATCCCAATTAAACATTTGCCCAAAGCACAGTATCCCTTCCAGAGGCTGCAGATTGATTACATTCAATTGCCAAAATGCCAACAATTCCAATATGTCCTAGTTTGTGTAGACATGTTTTCAGGATGGGTAGAGGCCTGGCCTGTAGCCAATGCAACGGCATCAGTCACTGCAAAGAAACTATTGCAGGAAATTGTGTGCAGGTATGGCCTAATGGAGACAGTAGAAATGTCCATAAACAATTTAACCAAGGGGTCAGATCTATGGAGGATAAAATGCAAAAATAGCAAATTATATCCAATAGATCCCACAGGGGAGAACTATGAAGGGTGGTATATTGTGTACATCATCTTCAATCAGGGGGAAGAGAAAGAATATAAGAGGTACTATTATGATTTTCCAGAACTGGTTCAAGGGTCACTAGCCGACAAGTGTTTCCACCCCGCTGAGGGAACCCTTGAGATTCTGATCACTAAGCATCCCACCTATGATAGGAGGACACATCCGCTAAACTACTTGTCAAAGAAAAAGGTGGTACTGCAGTTGAATTGTAGTAACGCTCATCAGGCCGTGTGGTATGAACGAGCAAATGTAACTCTCTCTGCCAAATATACCAACACTGTAATCTTAAAAATTAGGACCGATGCTGAGAAGAAACAGTATGAGGTCCTGGATTTACAACCAAGACTTTCCATACATGCCTTTGTGTTGCAGGTAATGAGGGATACCTGTGTCCCCGAGACAGAGGGTCACTATTTTATCGACACAGCTTACTGGCCCCCAAATCAGTCCTTGGTTTTTAACAGTCCAAACCCATGAAAGTGGGATGTCTTATGCAATGGGGTGGATCTGCCTAGTGTGAATGAGTGGATGAATGGAAGGCCAATGAATGAAGAAATGAGAGGCGTGCATATGACTGTGGACTGGCAAGACCCCCAAGGATACGATCTGGATCTAGACTTACATCTAGATGGCCCATTTGTGTGGCCATTCTGCAACGTATTTGACGAAGGCTGTTGGACCTTTATGCAAATGACAAAACTTAAGAGGGATGACATGTTCCCCGGAATCAGTACCCCTGTTATGGATCCTAAACGTTGGTATCCCTGGAAAGGGCGAGGAAAGATCTGTGTGACAGTGGTACGAGTACCCAATGAGTTGGATGTTCTTGTGCCAGCAAAAATTAGTTCAGACTCCTGTAAAGCCCCTATAGTGAAGGCTGCAGATCTAGTCATCCCTTTACTCTCCTCTCACTGGACAGTACTAACAGAAACACAATTTATGTTATATACATGGAGAATAACCTTATCTGATTTCCGAGTTGATAAATGGGATCAACGGTGTAAAACCTTTATAAAGAATCAGATATACATGTTAAAGGAATGGATGCATTCTGGATATTCAGAATATTCCCCCATTAGAGCAAAGAGAGACCTAATAGAGACTGCCTTAGGAGCAGGGGGTGTTGCCCTGGGTAGCCTAAACACAATGGATCTAGAGGTACTCAGAAACAAGCTAGGAGGGTTGGCACAGCATGTTGGGGAAGGGGTTAAGGTGCAGCTAGATGTGAATCATATCCTTGAAAATCTACAACATGCTCATATTGATGCTACTGCCTCATTGTCTAAGATAATGAAACAGAAGTTCACTGGACTTATAGCGGGATTATCTAAAGTACAAGAAGACATCCAACTTGCTTTATCTTGCACCCAGGTACAATCAGAACTATCCCAGGACCTCAGAGTAATGATTGCTTCTTTTTCAGCAGGACAATTTCCACTAAATTTGAGAAAGCAGGCAGGTAGGGTAGTATCCAAGTTTGCTATGAGTCATATGGATTGGTGGATGACTCAATTCCATGGCTGTCAGAACCTGACTTGCACGGTCTCATCCCTGATTCCGGTCGCCGGGACGGAACATCGTGCTTATACCACGGTCAATTTGGGTACTATCCTATCGGGCTCTACCGTGTTACACCCCCGAGTCCATCATGATCTGATGGTTTATGAGTCGGGACAACCTCAAATGATTGATACTGATGGGTGCTGGAGGAAGGAAGGGGTGGTGTTATGCCAAGGGAAACAGGATAGGATCACGAGACAACAATGCTGGCACAGGGAAGGGTCATGTCTCATGGATGCCGAGGAATTGTCCCAACCTTATGTAAAATACTTGGGGCAAGGGTATTGGTGCTGGTATCAAATGCACAGTGATGCCCTATATTCTGCCTACGGGTTAAACTGTACTCAACGTGGTACATTACCTCAGGGAGTCTACTGTACATCTTCCCCGGTCCTTGGAATAGATATAGCCGAGACACAAGGACTTACCCCAGAGAAGAGGCTTGATATCAAACCTGACACCCCCATACACCTACAGAAACTTCCTCTGGGATTTGGGGCAGAGTTAAAGGCTTGGCTGGTAGATTTCGGACAACAGGATGAAATATTAAATGTACTAAGAGATGCTGAGAAACAAGCCACCATACGACTCACCCATGATCAAAATAAATTGATCCAAGTATCCCATGCTTTAGACGCAGACGCTAAGATTTCCTGGTGGGAAAGTTTATTTGGGTATAGTTCTAACGCTACAGCTTTCCTAAACATTTTGCTCCACCCTGTTGTTGTCCTAATCTGTGTAGCCTTATTGCTTTCCCTGATGCAAGTAATAATGTGCATTGCTATCAGGAGAATGAACGCCAAAGCTATGAGAATGTGCACCTCAACGAGGTATCTTCTCTCAAGGAACAGAAAAAGCTACTGACTCAGAAACAAATCTCTGAGGAAGCTTGATCCAATCCAGGCCAGTACAAAGAATTGCGCATTTAAGAGAGAACCCTAGAACTATATTGTTCTTACGTTTTTTTTGTTTTTTTGGTACTCGTATTTTTACATTTTGATCATGTTCAATTTTTTTTTAGTTTTTATACATCCAATTTAAATTTTTAAGAATTTTTATTTTTTTCATTGTAACCTTTTATTCATTAGAATTTTTTTAACGTTTCCTTTTTTAAATTAATTTTAAGTTTTGGTAAAAGTAATTTTTTATTAATTTTTATTTTTCAGCTTTATTTCTAGGTCTTTTAATGTTTATTTCATTTTTAATTTTTTGATAATTTTTTTAAAAAATTTTAATTTTTAATTTTTTTCCCTTTTTTAAAAAAATGTTTTGTTTGATACATTTTTTCATTAATTTTAATTTTTAATTTTTAGTTTCTTAATTATTGTTCAGTTTTATTTTTTATCTTTCCCTTTTCAAAAAAAAAAAAAGAAGAAGGGGGGGGGAGTATATTTTTTTTGATTTTAATCTTTTATTAATTTTCTCTCTCTCTCCATCAGTTTTGTTTCATTTCATTCAGGTGGGAAAAGTTCCAAAATGTTTGGACTTTGCCCACCTGAAAGGGGGAGTAGTGCATAGATCTGAAAGTACAGATAATGCATTATTATTTTTTTTTTAAATTGAACTATATATATGTTTTTTTCTTGTTTTTTATGTTTTTTACTATTCTCCTTTCCTTTTATTACTCACCTCTCGTCCTTTCTTCTTTAATATTAGGCTCTCAAAGCTTTGTCTTTTGGTTTCTATCATCCACCTTCTCAGGATAATGTAACTAGGACATCAGTCATATCATTCATTGTTTAAAACGCATGAGCATTCCTGCCCACCAGCACCATATTGTACACCCAGTGAAGCCAGAGTATCCAGTTAGCATGTCTTAATGTAGTTGTACTCCCCTAGTCTGCCCACTGCTTTAACCTGAGCCCTGTGAACAGGTGTGGTGAACCCAGGGACCTGACAATAGCAGACAGTGTTGACTATCCCTACCATCAAGGGCAATGGATGATACTGGCCGTGGCGCGGTCTCGGTACCCTGTGGGGATCCCACCTGACTCGTCCACATTGCACCCCTCATAGATATTCCTGTCTGACATTCTCCCTCTTGTTCTTGTTTTTTGTATTCATGCACGACTGTCCGGAGGCCCGCCCAACCACCACCTGAAGAAGAAACGCATCTCTTAAGAAAAACGTGCCACGAATAAGACTCTTCTGAAACTTTCCTTCACCATGCTGAAAAGTGCTGTCTCGCGGTCCGATCCAATCGTGACAATCATAACACCAATATTTCCAAGCTACAGGACTAAATATGCAAGGATACCGCCAGTAATGTTTGAATTCCGCTCTTCCAATGCAGAGGGGCGATGAAGCATTGCAGTACAGACTCTCATGGGTCGGATGTGAAGTCTCAAAGGCACCAGAACTGTCTCAAGTCTACCTTGATGGGTTACGGCGGGTTCAAGAAAGGAAGAGGCCGCAGTGGTGGTGGGGGAAGGGTCGGAGGGCTTCTGGGCCGGTGTGGGTGGGTACAAGATCATTGAAGGAGGTCATAAGTTCAATAATGAACTTGAGGGGGTACTGTGGTGGATATTTTGAACATTTCATATACTAAATAAAGCACCATGCCCCAATGGATGTATATGTAGGGGGATGGGTGTAACCGTATATAATGTTACAGGAATATATATATATATATATATATATATATATTTTGTGATATAATGGCTAGTTATGTTCCTAAAGGACAGTTTTTACTGCCTACTGAGAATATAAGGGAGGTTTTAGGTGATACTCAGATATCTTTTGTCTACACCGCAGGGGCCCTTAGCATGCTAATGCGGGAACTGGTTACACTGCTGATAAAGCAACCAGTATTTCAGCTTTAGAGTGGGCAGGCTAGGTAAAGAGACTTGAGATTTTAACCAATCAGGTGGTCAGCTTTGAACCAATGAGATCACCGGATTTTGGATTCTGGCATGGAAGGGGTATAAATTAGTCAGCCAGAGCCATGATGAGGCCCTTGCAAATGATGGCCTGACCGAAGGAGCATGGTGAAGTACTCTTAAGGTATAAACATTGCCAACACACTACCTTAAAGAGTTACACAGGATCGTGGATGACACTGAAACCTACACTCCTCTTAATAGGGATCCTGTCATCAAGTATAAAAGAGAACTTGAAATTATTGTGGATGAGGGATACCGGGAAGGTATTCTCAGTGACAGGGAGAGATTGTTTCTGATACCTTGCACCCCCCGGACTCCCGTCATCTACTATCTCCCGAAGATCCATAAAAGTCTTACTTCCCCCCCGGGACGACCCATCGTTGGTGGGATAGATTCGATTACGTCCCGGGTGGGGAAGTATATTGACTTTTTTCTGCAACCTTTGGTCCAGCAGATCCCCTCTTATGTAAGGGACACTAGACATGTCATTAACTTACTTAAAGACCTTACTCCCACAGAGGGTATATGGATGGTCACGGCAGACGTGACCTCACTTTATACCATTATCCCCCATGAGTGTGGTTTTGAGGCTGTAGAACTGTATTTGACGAGAGGTTCAGACTTGCCACCCCGGCAAATTGAATTTATTGTGACTTTGCTGAAATATGCAGCAAGTCACAATTATTTTTGGTGTGATAATCAATTTTTCCGCCAGGACCGTGGTGTGGCGATGGGGGCGAAGTATGCCCCCAGCCTGGCCAATCTTTTTATGGCCAAAATGGGAGGAGGACGTCGTCGATGTTTGCCGGAGACCAGAGGTTGTACTCTGGGTAAGGTACATCGACGACGTCCTCCTCCTATGGGACGGTAGTGAACCTGCTTTGCGGGATTACATGCTGTCCCTGAATGACAACAATAGGGGCATTAGATTTTCCTTTGAGGCAAGCCAGGAATCAGTTCACTATCTGGATTTGAAAATTTCAGCGGCTGACAGTAAATTTGTCACGACCACTTATTTCAAACCAACCGATAGAAATTCATATATCCCGCTTGACAGTTGCCATTATGCCCCCTGGCTGAAGGCTGTCCCTCGGGGACAACTCACTAGACTGAGACGCAATTGTACAGATCTAGAGGCTTTCAAAGGCCAGGCCGAGATCCTCTCTAAGAGATTTGTGGACAAAGGTTATCAACAAAGTGATATGTCTCGATTGATACAATCTGTGAGTGTGGTTGATCGAGGATCACTTTTGGTTGATAAGGAGAGGGTGGTGAGGGATGGTAAGTTCTCTCTTCCATTTATCACCACTTTCTCCATGCAGCATCAGACCATCAAAAGCCTTATACTTAGGCACTGGCATGTCTTAACCAGTGACTTAGTGCTGGCATCTTCTCTTCCAGAAAAACCAGTTATTGTGTTTAGAGGTGCTTCAACACTTTCTAATAGAGTGGCCCCAAGTGTCCAGGATCCCCCACGGGCCAATAGGACATTCTTAGAGAACCTGACAGGGTACCTATAGATGTAAGAAATGCCAAGTGTGCAGCTTGAATAGCTGCAGGGATAGGAAGATCAGTCATTTTTCTTCAACAAGTACTGGCCGAACCTATGAAATCGAACCTTTTATAACATGCTCATCTTTGGGGGTTGTCTACCTTATACAGTGCCCTTGTGGTCTCCAATATGTGGGGAGGACCAAAAGGGCAGTAAGGGTAAGACTTAATGAGCATATAGCTAATATACGGAAAGGATTCGATAAGCATTCTGTATCCCGGCACTATGATCAGGTCCATAAGAGAGACCCGTCTGGTACGCTATTCATTGCAATTGACAAATACAGACCTCACTGGAGAGGCAGTTCGCTTGTTAGAGAAATTTATCAATAATTCCTAGGTTTTTTCTTATCCATTGATAATCATGTTTTCATAACAGATTTCCGGGATTATTAATACTGACTGTATGATATAGTGTGTCGATTGATATTGCGCCGCATTTGAATCTTTCCCCCCCCCTCCCCTCCTTTTCCTATTGACATGTAGTTACTGCTTTTGTCTTTTAGTTATATTGAATGGGGTGTAGGGAGGGGTGTGACTAAATGATGACAGCCTTTAATCTATGTGGTTTTAGTGTCATTTATTAATAATAATTTTTTTAATAATATTTAGGCAAATTTATTTTATTATTTTTTGTCTATTGTAATTTATGTATGTTTTCTGATATCGGTATGAACTAGTATGCTCCTTAGTTCCAGTATCAATGTATATATTTTTTCTGTTAGGATTTAACATCCGGAGCAGCGTATTGTCACATTGCGCCCACTGCACCCATTGTTTGTGGGTTGCAGCGGAGGTTGTGGGCTTTACTGCTTCTTGTGACACACCTGGGGGGTTCCCTCCCCCTTGGAGGGCGTGCGTATCGTTGCTATGATCCCTGTTGCCATGGTCACGCGGATGTGCGGCACACTCTCCCCTTGTGCTTTCGTCATTCCGGTTTAGCGTGATGACGTGCACATAATGTTTTTACAAACGAGGCTTGGTTTCCTCGTGGGGAGAGATGCGTGCGCATCCGGCGTTGGACTGGCTTAGCAGCACTGCTAGCGAGACGTGGTTGCCTCGCGGCGTGACGCGCGCGCGCGTGCGCGCACTCTTCTTCGGGTTGGATCTTTCTCTGGTGTGTTCCCTATAAAGAGGGGGTGACGCAGCCCATCGCCCGTGCCCCGAGACGACGTGAATTTTCACGAAACGCGTAGGGCAGGATACGAGCTTTGTGCTGACGTCACCCTCCACTGCTTGGCTTCCACGGACGTATTTGTGTGCCAGCGCCTCTGACCGGTCGGTGCTGACACACTTTAAGGCTGTCTTTTTAACTGCTTTTGTGAGTATGATTCCAATATTCTTTTAATAAATGTACACCAAGGATTTTACACTATTCGGTGTCCTTCCTTCTTTTCATGTTGATGTTGAACATTCGCATGATGCTGTATGAGCTGTCGGGCTACTAAACCATTGAAGTTCATCATTTGCTGAAATCCGGAGGTTCCACTGAGTATCATTTGAGGCTGTTTTAGGTCCTCTGTCATAGGGGACCATCGCTTTTTGGTAAGCAGGAATTCTTACTGGTGGTGGTGAAAGTCACGGATTATAAGAAGATTTTCTGTCGTTGGCTTTTTTGGACACTTATTCACGGGTGTTTTGTTTATCATGGACTTTCAGACATGAACTTTGAGAGTCTCATATAGCAGTTGTGGACTATCATCTTATTAACTGTTTAATCATAGTTCACTCACCTTATCATTATTTATAATTTACTGATCATTGAGTATCTATATGATTTATCACTGTTGGTATTTGGATTTCTTCAACTATTCAGTGGTGGGCTTATGTTCAGTCATAAGTTAGCGCGACTATATATATTTTTTCTTATTTACATGCACTGATGATTGTTTTCAGAATAGTTGCTGCTTTCCTTTATTTCTTTTTTTCTAGGTAAACTTTAATCATTTACCAGGTTTTACACTATAGCGCAGTTTCTTTTTATTTTTTTCAAATCATTCTGTCTCTTCATGTAATCCCAGACAGACTTGATGTTAAGATCAAGGCTCTGTGGGGGCCAAACCATCACTTCCAGGACTACTTGTTCTTTACAATGAAGATAGTTCATCAAAACATAATGCAACCATACAAAATCAGTCCAACCCTATCCTTCTCCCAAAAGTTTTAAAGAACAGCAGGAAGTTTTTAAATGCATCATCTTAAATGTAAGAGCTGAGTAAGATTTGCTTTGAATATTTTATTCTGTACTTCTAATATCATCACCAGCTTTTATCCTCCATATGCCTTGACACTATAACTAATATTAGAAATGAGATGTGCATTTAGATAAATCTTCCTGAGCTATAAGATTGCGATGCTTTTTTTTACCCATAAGAAGTTTGCTGACGTTATGTTTGTCTGAGTCAAGGAAAAGGTAAGATTTTGCTTCTCATCATTTAACTTAATTTACACTTATATGAGCAACAACAGCTGAAGTTGCAATTTAGACAGTGGAACCCACTGAATGTTCAGATTTATTGCTTAGCACTTATGAAGTTAAGACAGTGCTATCTGGAATCTGAAATACCTAATATAGAAGAGTTTTATTTATTGTCTACCTGAAGTGATATGGCCAGCTCATTGAGAAAAAAGACTCTTGATGTCATGCTTGTCTCTTAGTGACATGCTTGTTTGGGGGTCCTTGTCCTGCTGCAGAATAAATGTGGGGCCAATCACACGCCTCCTTGATGGTATGGCGTGGCAGATAAGTATCTGTCTGTATTTCTCAGGATTGAGGACACCATTGATCCTGACCAAATTTCCAACTCCATTTGCAGAAATGCAGCTCCACACCTGCAAGGAACCTCCACCAAGCTTCACTGTTTCCTGCAGACACTCATTATTGTACCACTCTCCAGCCCTTCATGGACAAACTGCCACCTGCTACAGCCAAACATTAAAAATTTTGACTCATCACCAGTCCAAAACACCTGCTGCCATTTTCTGCACCCCAGTTTATATGTTTTCGTGCAAAGGATGTGAAAATAAGGCTAAGTAAGCAAGGTTCAGAAAAATGGCAGCAGGTGCTCTGGATTGATGAGTCAAAATTTGAAATATTTGACCATAGCGGGAGGGAGCCTTCATCCACAGAAGACCTGTGATTCGTTTTCCAAGATGTTTGGAACAACCTTTCTGCTGAGTTCAAAAACTGTGCAAATGTACCTAGAAGAAATAAAGAGTTGATGCTCTTTTGAAGATAAATTTTGATTTGGATTTCTCTTTTATCCATTTAATTTCCTTTTTGTTAATTGATAAAATCAAGCTATTAGCACTTCTATTTTTGAAAGCATTCTTAATTTACTGCATTTTTTCACACCTGCCTAAGACTTCTGTATATATATATATATATATATATATATATATATATATATATAGCATTCACCACCCCTTCTCCCTTTGGCTCACTCGTGGGAGAAAGGGCACACTTATGCCACATGCCGTACCCTCCTGTGTAAAGAGGTTGAGAGGTGTAATGTACCTGAGTCTCTGTGGTTGGGTTCCCCCATAGAATGGCTCCCGTCTTTACTGTGATAAAGACAAGTCTCTATTCCCCAATAACTTCAAGGTGCACACCAATTGCAACTCCAACGTAGAGTTTATTTCTCTCTTATACACGATAATTAGACAGGAAAGGTTGGAGGAAGATCAGGACAGCAAGAGGTGTGGGAATAGGTCCAGGAACAAACAAATTCTTATTCACTACTCATATCTTCAGGTAGACTCAGCTCATCCGGATAGTCTCCCAATGGAGTGGATCCTAGCAGCCGGAATGATGCTCGAATCAGAGTACACACACAGTCTCTGTCACAGACCTGGTGAACGTTGGTACTGGCTTTAGGCCTCTAACGGGAAAATGACATTCCTCCAGAGAGTTACCGGGCCCCTTCCGTCACTGTGATCTCTCACCAGTCCTCCTCATCTAGATGCGGGCCTCGTCGCAAGGCAGCACCCTGGGATTCCAAGAAGAATGGGAAGTTCCCCCAATGGGGTTTTTTTAGCAGCAAAATTCCAAAAATAATTTACAATGATGCATGTTAAAAATTTATTGTGTATAACATTAAATACAATCCTGACAGGTTTATACTCCGGTAAAAAACATGTATATAAAAACACACAGAATTATTGACACAACATTGCCATACAGTTTTACATTTGCATGCATCTGTATAAATTCTGACGCGTTTCGATCCCAATGGATCTCTTCAGAGGATGGGTGGTTGGCTGTGGGAATTATATGTATTAAATTTCCATTCTCTACATGGGTGTATGCCCAATAGTAAAAAATATATATAGAGTGTATGATTACCAGTCAACTGTGTGTTAGAACCAATGCTTCTAACCGGAGTTCCATCACTAGCATCTCAAGGGGAATCAGCAGCCTCCTGGACACTCGACACCCAAAAGTAGGGCGCCACCAGGCGTGTGCGACCTACAAGGAGTCATATTGGAGGGGGAGAGACCCGAGAGGGGACACACACGGACGCACAGCCGGCACCTGTAATGAAACACCAAGGGCATCAATGTAGGATGCATCTGTGCTGCATCCATGTACACTATGTGATTGCTGAGTATGAAGTGGACAGACTAGAGATCAGCAGGGGTATATCCTTCAGTATATATTTGTATATATCAATGTACTTCTATAATGGTATGTAACTAATAGGGTATGTTTGTCATATTCTAACCATAATAAATGGAATATAAAGGTTGTGAGAAAAATAATGAGGGTGATGTGCACTATGAATGAGATGGTGAAGGACAAAAATAAATGTCACAAAAATGAAAAGGTGAAATGAAATGTGAAAAGTGTAAAAAATGATAATGGTGGTGTAATGTGTAGTGTGTGTGTGAAACAGTGGTGTGGTATGATGCGTGTGAAAAGTGAAAATAGATTAAAATGATTGTGTGTGGAATAAATGTGTATATAAGCGGAATGACAATAGTGAAAGTGATAGTGGGATTAAATAAAGATGTGATGAGGGTCATTAGGATCAATTGTACTGGATATGTATTGTTGCACAACAAGTGCATGCCACAGTGTTGTGTAAGGAAATATGTGGGTTCCATTGATCTTGGAGGGTCCCAGGCTCATTGAATGTGCCAAGGAGACCGACCAACACCACGGATGAAGCTGTAATTAGTTATAAATTAATCAAAAAATAATGCTAATCGGACCTGGTGCATAGTGCTTGAAGGGGTCTGGAAGGAATTTGGCAGCCAGCCTATATAGGGCTGGTGTACTTACATTTACCAGGCTGAGTCTAGTCGTCCACATGGAGGAGCTGGGGATCAAAGTGTGTGCCCCGCCTTAGTCCATGCAATATCCCCCAGGGATATCCCCACCGCAGTGGGCGGTCCTCCCTGAGTGGCTCCCTCGGCGTTCCGGAAAGACAAAAGGTCTCCGACAGCTGCCGTCTCCTCTGCTGCAAAAGCGTGACGTCCTGACATCACACGCATGCATGGTTTCCCACGCACGCGTGGATGGCAAGGACATCCAGAGGGGATCAGGGACGCCGCCGACAAGGAAGGAACGCCCAAATAGGGCAGGCGGAACACAAGTCCGCCGCCCCATGAGCATGATGGGAGCACAGGGCTCCCCCTCCCCCTTGTCGGGAGGACGCACACGCATGTGCGGCCCACACTGAGGGCGACGTGGGCCGAGGAGGCAAAAAAGAAACCCCGAAATGCACTGATGGAATGGCCCATGGTGGAAAACTATATTGAGTTGACACTTAGTGCATGCAAGTGCAAATTGCATAACACCACAGTGTGAACAAAAATGCATGTGTTTGTAAACAGTATTAAGTAAATGGTATATTAAGGATATCTGGTGTATATGAACTGGAGCTAAAAATTGGTGATTGTGGTCCAACGCTTGACCATTGGCTGTGTAAACAATCAGTGTTGTATTGGGAGACATGTTAATGTCTCCCAGCAGTTTTCTGCACTGAGACAGTATTCAGTTTCCAACGGGGGAGTGGATTGGGTTAGACTCCAGTCCCCCTGAAACGGATCACCGAGACTGTCCCATCATAGTGGTCACCTTGAAATTACCTTGAAATTACTCATGGGATTTAGACCATACTATGATACCTATATTGGCATAGCAACGGGACCACCAATACTATACTATTCCTTCTCCCTCCACGGCTCCAGCCAAAGGCGCTAGACCCGAAGCCTCCACTCGCAGCCCCAGGGCTAAAGGTGCCTGGGACTGATCCGCCAGTGTACCGAACCAGGAACTCCACCCCAGGGCTAAAGGTGCCTGGGGTGGCCACGAACAGAATCACACGCTCCCGGGGTCGGACCCCCGGGAACTCACCCCTGACAGACAGGGTCTGCCCCTTTTATACCCCCTCCCGGGATGCACAGCAGGCTGACACGCCCACCATACCACCGCCGAAAGGGGACATAAAAGGCACAGCACTGTATCAGCGATTCAACCCTGGCCTCCGATGGCAGCGCCACCAACAGGCCACGGGGAACTACACACCAGTATCCCACCTGCAGCTCAAAATGGGTTTTACTGAACCCTATCAAATAGTGTGTTTGAGCACAACTACCACTCAAACATTCCCCTAGATTTCAAAGCCCCGCTACATATATATACAGCTAAATTCAATGATTTGATGTTGTTCGGAAGCACTTCAAAGTTTGTTTGTTTTTAACATTCGATTTTGGTATCAATGTGATATTCTGAACGAAAACCACATACGCTGTTAGAAACTCATTCATTGGAGAAAATTTTCTATCCTGAAGCTATGATCAAAAACAAACGTTTTTCTGACCTCGCTAATGATTAGAAAATCAGAACAAACTTTCCTAAAATTAACATTTTCAAACTAAATTCTAGCACAAGGATGAGAGTGGAGCAGTCTGAAGTATGTAATATACAGTACAGCATACAGAATGAAATGGTCCACAAATTATATAGCATATAGCACAGTGTCCTCTCTTTGTATCGAGACAGGAAAATGCATAAAACATGACAAATGGAACAGAGAAGTCCAACCTATGCAATGTATAGAACCGCATACAGAGTTGAATGAAACATATAAGGACTAAATATTGGAGCCTGAATAGTATTTTATCCAACATGATCATCTGTACAAATGAAAAAAAAAGGGGGGGGTGTTATAGGGCTTTAAATGGTGGCCTGCCGGTATCTAAATATAAAAAAATATCATATTTTATTGTACAAAATTTGTATAACATTAAAAAAAAAAATTAAAATATTTAACTACACAGAAAAAAAATCATATTGTATAAAAAGATTACTGTCAAGTGTACTGCCCCAATAACACGTTCCGTGGTTGGACACCGCTTCTTCAGATTAGCATATTCACTTGTAACAGTATATTCAATTAGGGATCACTTCATTCTGAAAGGTGAAAAAGACATACAAATGAACAAATTTGAACGTGCAAAGGTATGTAACTTAACAATGTAAACCTATCAAATCCACCACTATCCTCTCTGGGGGAAAAAAAAGGAAAAAGGGGGAAAGAGACCAGCGGGGACACAGCCCAAGATCATACAAGCCACCGACCCACAGAAAAACACGGACAAAAAAATATGTAGATACCGATAGACCACCGTTTAAAGCCTTATAAAAACACCCCCCTTTTTCTTCTAGTATTGTATTTTTCTTGAGTGGGCCCCCCCCGGTATAAGACATTCTTCTTTTGACTCCCATTGCTCCTGCTGGTAGCTCCACCATATATAGAGATATGCTATAATCTTCACAAATCTCACCAGCAGCTAGTTTGGCAGCCTTTTTTAGGCTGGGAACATGGAGATCTGCAGCAAAAAAGTAAAGTAACAAGTTTATTCGCTCTCTTGGCTAAAAACAAATAATAGATTTAAACAAAAATCAATAGAAATGCAAATTTGTGTGTATAAAAAAGTTGTCAACAGTGCGCATGCGTGGAACTCGGAAGATGGCCACCTGAGCCAGGAGCTCCTCACCACCCCAGTCTAGTGGCGCCCACAGCTCAGCACTGGGAACGGTGCCACCAAAACCCCCGACATCCCTGGACACCCGGGAACCCCCTATATGTCCGGATTGTCAGTCAGGAGAGACCTCACGCCGTAATTCAGCAACACAGACACACGCGGCGCATCCAAGATGGTGGCCGCGACGAAGCCCCATGCTCCCAGCTCTGAGGATCTCCAGGAGCACAGACAGATGATAGCCCCGGCTACTCTGAACTTCACCCCTTTGATCCATGTGATTACCCAGCAGACCATGTCACCGTCCCTAGGTCACACCATGGAAGACTATGCCCTCTCCCCTATGGGGCCTAATACAACCAGTCATACAGAATCCCTGCACATTTACCACCAGGCCGGAGCCTCTGCTTTCCCAGCAGCTGATCTGTACCAGAAACTGTCAGAACTCCTAGAAAGGGGGCTATCTCAAACAGCTGCCAAGATTAGAGGGGACTTAAAATCAGATTTCCAGAATCTGGGAGCCAGAATAGAAACAATCGAAAATAAACTAGACAAAACCGTTGCAGCTACAAGCCAAAACTCGAACCATATTCAGACATTACAAGAACAACTGGATGTTGCCCTATCCAGAATTGAAGATTTAGAGAACAGATCCAGGAGATACAATGTCAGAATCAAGGGTCTCCCCAAGTCCATCACTAACATCCCAGCAGCGATGCAAGACGTTATCCAAAATCTGATCCCAAATATCCCGCAACACCACCTAGAACTGGACAGAGCCCACAGAGCCCTGGGGGCCCCCCAGGAAGGATGGCTCACCCAGAGACATAATTGCCAAACCTCATTACTATGCAGTAAAGGAGGAAGTCATGAAACAATCACGGTCTATGGCCCGGGTACAGTGTCAGGGTCACCCTATTCAAATCTTCGCAGACCTATCCCCCTCCACAATGCAACGCAGAAGATCACTGAAACCACTGCTCTCAGTCCTCTCACAAAAGGACATTAAATACAAACGGGTCTTCCCGTTCGCAGTGAAGTTCTCCGATAGAGGAAAGAACTACTCCTTCTCAAATTGGTTCCTGATGGTGAGGAACTACTCCTACACCTCAAGTATATCTCCCAAGAGGCTGCCATGGACACATCTCACAACATTCCTGGATCAACAAAAAGGGTGACACCTACCAGCCCCCAATCTTTGCTCTGGAACAAAGACCAAGAAGGCTAAAGATAACGGACCCCCTTGACCGCCTATCAGCTAACTGATTCTCGCTCACGACCCAGAAATGGGCTCCTGATTTAACTGTTCCAGCTGACTAGAGTTCCATCTCTTAAATGTTCTAATTGTTTACCTACCAAGATCTCAAATTATTTTTTCTTAGGACCCACACAGCGTTATGGGAAGTTACACACTTCAACCTCTGGGCCCCCTCCCTTCTGAGCTCCCATGGGAGAAAAGGATGGAGGGATCTCCCAGTCGGACCTGGGTCCCATTTTTTTCTACTACCTTTTTATTGTTGTTCCTGGTTACTGTGATTAAGTACTTATTCAACATTACCAGGGGCGCCCTGACTAGGGGCGGACCCCATGTGCCTCCACCTTTCCCTCAGACTCCAGCAGGCTTCTTAGGGTCAGGCTATCTGTTCCTCTATAGGACAGACCCTTACTGCTCTACCTGAGTAGTGGTTCTTGGGGGGTAACCCCCCCCCCAGGTACAGCTCTCTTACGCTAGGAGATCTTTATCCCTTCCCTCTGTCCCTATCTACCTTCTTCTCCTTCCCTCTTCTTTACTTACCCCACATGTGTCTAACTTATACATCTTTTACAGCCCACTTCTCTTATGTTCAAGTGATATACTCCATGAAGCCTGACGACCAGACAGGAGACTCTCCTTATCCAGGTGATAGAAGACGTCTAAGGGTGAGTGACAGTAGAGACAGAGACATTGCCCATCCTGAACCCGGTGGCTGATCCCACAAAGAGTGCCCTTATGAGTGCACTCGCACAACGTTCAGGGCCTAAATTCTCCCGTCAAATGGAGGAAAGTTTTTGACAGTTTTATAAATCCCTTAAACTGGACATCCTAATGATCCAGGAGACCCACTTTCCTAGGCGGTACAGTCCCAAATTCCTTCACCCACATTTTCCCCAATTTTACTTGGCCAATGCCGAAAATAAAACCAGAGGGGTATCGATCCTCATCTCCAAATTCTGCAATTTTAGGTATCTACCTGAATTCAAAGACCCAGAGGGCAGATTTCTCCTGGTAAAGGGCACGTTAGAGGGACACCTATACTCCCTGGTTTCCTATTACTCCCCCAATAAAGGGCAAGAAAACTCCTTTTGGACACCCTAAATCCTCTTCTAGGCACGATCAAGTTGGGCGGGGACTCCAACGCAGCATTCGACCAGGGTTTAGACAAGTCCAAGCCTCCTTAGGCTCAACTAACCCGACCCACCAGGGCGAGCCTCAAAATCGCCAAACTCCTCCAGGGATTTCACTCATTACTCCCACCCACACAATACCTACACCATGATTAACCCTCATATCTCCTCCCGGCAGTCCTCAAATCCCAAATTAGAGACACAGCCCTATCAGACTACTTCATAGTAATCATGTATATCCCCACAAGCACCCATATGGCCAAACAGGGGCACTGGATTCTGAATGAATCCATTCTCTCCTACCCTATCAAAGCCACGGAAATAAATAACTCACTTCAGGAATACTTCAATCTCAATAACGTAGAGGGAACCGCAGCAGAAACACTGTGGGCAGCCCATAAGGCCTTCATCAGAGGCAAGTTCATTTAGATAGCCACACAAATCAAAAGAGAACACAAAGTTGACATTGAGAGGTTGGAGAGGTCATATATGGCCCTGCGGGCGCAACACAAAAAAGAACCATTCTAACACCTCAATACCCCAAATAGACAAAGCAAGACTTGAACTCAATTTGGCCCTCAAAACAAAAGCAGAGAAATCCTTACGCTGGAGTGGCAATAAATTTTACACACAAAAAGACAAGATAGGTTCATTACTAGGTACCAAATTAACCCCCCAGATCAAGGGTCTGCACCATGCCCAGGATTTGAATAGCGGGACAGGAACCCACAGCCAGCTCGGCCAAGATCCTGGAGGCATTCCAAGACTTTTATGCTAAACTTTATAGCGCCCCATCACAGCCTGCCAGTGACTCGATAGCCACATTTTTAGATAGCTTACCCATCCCATCCCTAGACACTGAACACAGAGATATCCTGGAGGCGGCCTTCACGGTGGAGGAGGTACTGTCAGTCATTAAGGGCCTCAAAAAGGGATCGGCCCCTGGACCTGATGGCCTCTCTGTCCCCTACTATAAGGCCTTCACAGGCACTCTAGCTCCGCATATGACAAAAAATGTTGACGCAAAAACTCCGGGCAGCCCCTTGGGCACCCAACACAACACAGCATACATCACGGTCATCCCTAAACCAGACAAAAACCCGGAAGAAGTCAACAATTATAGCCCCATTTCCCTTATAAATAATGACCTGAAAATTCTAACCAGAATTCTAGCTGACCGTCTGTCTTCCTTTATCAGCAAATATATCCATAAAGACCAGGTGGGTTTCATCCCAGGCAGACAAGGCCCAGACCAAATGAGACGAGCAGTTGACATTGTCTCAATACTGCAAACTAATTGGGACGGTCGGTTGATATATGCCCTCTACTCCCAGCCTAAGACTCAAATCCGCTTACAAGGTACTCATCCCCAAGAGACATAAACAGAGATACTAGACAGGTTTGCCCATACTCCAATTATATTTGCCATGACCATTGAAACCCTATCCATAGCTATACGCAAAAATCCTTACATTAAAGAAGTAGCAGTGGAGACCAAAATCACAATTGCAGACTTTTCGCGGATGATATACTCTTATTCCTGACCTCCCCCAACCTCTTTACCCAACCTATACAAAGTACTATCAGAATTCTCCAAAATTTCAGGGCTCCAGGTCAACTACTCCAAATCGCAAGCATTAAATGTCTCTCTTCGGCCTCATACAGTCTCCCTTATCCAACAGTCCTTCAAATCGAATGGAGTATATCCTCTATCAAATACGTCGGGATTACCCTGACACCGCGCACAGACTCCCAATACGCCAACAACTACCCACTGCTATACCAAATAATGGAAGCTGAACTTAAAAAATGGTCTATAAATGACTTCTCCTGGCTGGGAAGAATAGCCTCTATTAAAATGACCCTACTCCCTAGGATCCTGTACATATTTTGCACCCACCACATCCCCATAAGGAAAGACCAGTTACGTTCATTCCAAAGTAAAATAATCAAATTGGTCTGGGACAACCCAGGATACAGAATCCCCCAACACACTCTGTTTCTTCACAGGACGAAGGGAGGCCTCAGACTGCCACTAGCTATATAAATACTACTTAGCCGCTAGACTGGCCCAACTCTCCACAATATACCCATGACTGGAAAATCCAGATTGGGTCCACATAGAAAGGCAGACAACCCCCAACTTTACCCTGGACTTCCTGCTCTGGTGCCCCCAGAAAAAAAACCACCAATTTTGTCCCCTACCCTATCCCACTGCTATGCCCTGTGGGACACCATCCGAAACCTGCCTGCTCTGTTGTCAAAAGGGCACCCTCTCACCCACATATTTCACAACCCAGACTTCCCCCCTGGTCTAGACATCAAATCCTTCAAATGGTGGCTGGACAAAGGCCTGTACCGCATAGGTAGTTTTTTCACCTCCCAAGGGTCCCTTCACCTTAGGTCACTGCGTTAGCAAATTGGACCTCCCAGACTCGGAAAGGTTCAGATTTGGGCATATTTCACACTTCCTACCTCCAGACAAACCTCTCCCATCTTAATTTACAGACTATGAACTTTGGTGTGGTCAAGCCATGGGGCAAAGGGAAAGCATCTCGATAATATACTCGTCACTCATCCTCCCGACAGATAAATCCTCCTACATGACAGCTTGGGAGAAAGATCTCCAACACGAGTGGGACCTTGAGACCTGGCAAGCAGTATGTTCCAAATCATTTAAGGGCGCACTAAATGGTTCCCTGATGGAAGCCAACTTAAAGGTCCCCACAAGATGGTACCTGACCCCCACTAAACTTGTAGCCACTTACCCCTCAGCAGATCCACGTTGCTTCAGGGGCTCAATGGCGCATATCTGGTGGGAATGTCCCAGAATCAGATCCTTCTGGAAGAAAATCTTTAACCTAATTTACAGGGTCACCAATTGCACGGTCCCCAGGTCTTCAACAGTCGCCCTTCTGAACACCCATATTCCACATGTCCCCAAGCCTAAACGGAAACGTATTCATTTTATTGGAATATAAAACAGTATTAAAAAACTTATATAAAAAGTTCAGAATAAAACTGCAGCCGCGTTACGGACAAATGTTCATATGTGCGTCTTCTATATATTTCAATCATATAGGTAGTGTAGATAGTGAACGGTGAGTCTGGTTGTAATTGGTTCAAATCCTAGTTCCAGTGCTCCTTTCACCAAGTGTGTTTCACCATGTGGGGGGATTAAAAGTCCCCTAATGGGGATGCACTCACCAGATGTTAAATCAATATGGGCATATATAAACCATCCTCCTCTAGTGTATTCTGTCTTCTTTACCACAATACTACGTCAATGGTGCCGCTGGCATATATGAGGAAAAGGAACAAATCCACATAGGGTAGTACTGTTTGAAAATGTATTGTATAAAAATCCCCCAAGTACCCCCTTTACATATGCGCGTACCACATAAATGAAATAAACAGGTGATATGTTAAAAATGAGCGCTTCAGCGCTTGAGACTTGCCCCTGATGAACGCCACTATGCAGTTCCTTTGGCATCTTCCTGGTTCGGCAGGTCCTGGAGCGCAGAAGCGTCACTTCCGGTTTGCTGGTCACACCCTGACGTTTCGTCACTTCCTGACTTCTTCTGAGGGCGTGACCAGTCACCGCAGCAACCGGATTATGTACACACTAAGCTCCCGCCCATCTACGGACGTAGGAGCACTCTGACTGCGCCCGCGTCAACGCGCGTGCGAACTCGAGCCCCCACGTCCGTGCCCTATTGTGGGCGGAAGTCGTCCATCACGCCACTTGGCAGATCCGAGATGCACTGTCCTGATTGGTGCGCGCACCCGGTCTGTATCCTGATAGGATCGTGTGTGTCACCATGATATACATAGTAAACAACATGGATGAGCGATTAACTCATTGAGAGCAAGTAAAGAATGATCATTATTCCTTCTAGTGGATCTGAGTCATTGATAACTGGCAGTCCACTGCAAGACACACTTCTAAATGGTACAGATACAGCGGCCGTAACCCCAACAAAAAGGGAACAATAATTCCCATAGTTGGTTCGGGACCCATTGTGCGGTGTCCTGTGTAAAGAGACCAACACAACCTGCTGTGCAATCTTCCATCTTGTATTCAGATTGTGTCATAGAAATGTGTTTGTAGCACTTATACAACCTATTCCTTACTGGGCGTAAGTAACCTTCATATAAAGGTGTATACAAAATTATATAAATTGATATAAAATTGTATGTATAAAATTACACAAAAACATCTATATATAAAAATTATATATGAAATTGTGTTTTAAAATTTCATATAAAATACAAAATATTCCATAAAAAATTCCATAAAAATTCATAAAAAATTCATGAAAAAACTCATAAAAAAAACAACCTTTGATTATTCTAATATATTTCTCTAAAAATATATACAAGCAACTGCTCTTACCTAGAACCACAGATACCTTGTCAATTATATATAATAATTCACAATAATACACATATAAAATGAATATTCTTAAAAATGAACATATTTAGTTAAAACCACTCGTTTATAAACCATTTGTTTATAAAATCTAGGTGATATGTCTTTAAAAAAATGTAGGTGATATGTCTTTAAAATGTGTTGGGTTTCTGGTTGCTGATTGGTCCCCATATATCAACCCTTTCAACAAAACGATATATAAATTATCTATTCAGGGTGGAGGTGAGAGTACTAATATTGGAGAGGGTGGAAGCTATTTTGAAAAGACATCAGAAAAGGGGGGTCATTCCCAACTCATTATGAGTTGCTTATAAAGCAATTGATGTCAAGCTCGACGTTAAGTCCTTTAGGTACCAAAACATCAGTTAAAAAAATCCACTTAGTTTCTTTCTTGGATAACTCCCGTACTTTGTGTGAGCCCCTCCAATTAGTCTCCAGGCATTCTATGCCCCAGAATTGAAGACCTGAGGCCTCCTGATTATGTTTAAGCTTGAAATGTAACGACACATTGTGGTCTTTGAAGCTAATCTTAATGTTGTGAATGTGTTCTGCTATTCTTATTCTGAGGAGTCTCTTAGTGCGTCCTATGTAGAGGAGACCGCAAGGACATTTCAGAGCATACACTACAAAACTAGTGTTGCATGTGATAAACTGTTTAATGTTGAATTGTTGCTGATTAGAAGGAGAAACAAAACTCTCTAGACCTCTTATTGGCTGTGCCACTTCCCTGCACGCTTTACACCTCCTGCAGGCAAAAAAAACATTTTGATTCCAAAATGTTGGAGGTTTGCTTGGAGGGTCTAGGATTTTCTTCACTACTCGATCTCCGTGATTGGGAGCTTTCCGATATATAAACTGTGGTTTCAGGGGCAGGACTGGGCCCAATTTTTTGTCCAATAGTAGTATATGCCAGTGTTCATTAAAAATTGCCTCTACTTCCTTGTATTGAGTATGGAATTGTGATATGAACCCCCATTCCTTTGCGTTGGTTCCACTCGTTCCTGGTTTGGGTTTTGTTTCTAAGCATGTTTCCCTCGGTATTGATGCCACCTCTTCAACGATTTTTTGTAGGGCTTTAGGGCCATAACCTTTTGCCGCAAATCTGTCGGTGAGGACTCTTACTTGTGTGAGGAAGTTGTCATTATCTGAACAATTACGTTTCACTCGCATGATTTGACCTTTTGGTATGTTTCTCAGCCATTGCGTATGATGACCACTCGTGGTTGGGAGGTAACTATTTCTGTCTGTTTGTTTAAAAAAGACCTTAGTCCCAAACTCCAAGTTTTGGCGATATACCGTGACATCCAGGAAGTTTATCTTTGTGCCATTCAGAGGTTAGTCTGATGTTTTTACTATTGATATTTAAAACCTTTAAAAACTCATGAAGAGATTCTACTGTGCCAGCCCAAATTAAAAACAGGTCATCTATAAACCGTTTATAAAAAATGAGCTCCGCTCTTTTGTCTCTAAAAATCACTTTATCCTCCCACTCCGCCATAAAAAGATTTGCGATGCTGGGGGCGAATTTAGCCCCCATTGCAACGCCCCTTTGTTGTAAATAAAATTTATTGGCGTACCAAAAGTAGTTATGCAAGAGACAGTAGTCAAGGGCATGGCCAATGAACACTTTTTGATTATAAGGTAGGTCTTCCCTTTTACTCAGAGCCCAATTTAGGGCTAGTAAGGCCTCATCATGTTGAATGATGGAGTAAAGGGAGGCCACATCTAGTGTTACCAGTAAAATTTCTTGGTCTTCAGTTATTGTGACATTTTGTAGGCAATTGAGAAAATCTTTGGTGTCCTTCAGGTATGCTTGTGTGGTTGTCACGCTTTTTTGTAGAAAGGTGTCTAGATATTGTCCCATTCTTGATGCGATAGAATCTATACTATTTACAATAGGCCTAGGCGGTGGGTTGATGGAAACTTTATGAATTTTTGGTAGCATGTAAATCGTTGGGATTTTGCTACTAGTTGGTACCAGATACTGCCTTTCTTTATCTGTTAGTACTCCCAGTTTGGTGCCGATTTCCACTAATGTTGTTAGCTGGTTCCTAAAGGCTTGTGTTGGATCACAATCCAAGGCCTTATAGGTGAATTTGTCTGCTAACATCTCTGTGATTTGCGCATGATACATATCTTTTGGTAATATAACAATTCCACCTCCTTTATCAGCTGGCCTGATGATAATATCTTTTCTTTTTTCTAGTGCATCCATCCCCTCCTGGATGTGTTTCAAGCTTGTGTTCTTTTTGGGTACCAATTGGTTCAGGTCACGTATAATTAAACCCTTGAAAACTTCAACCTGGTGGTTGGGATTATTCAGGGGGTTGAACAGTGATTTATTTTTTAATCCACTGTTTACAATCCCCTGAGGGTTCATGCGAGTGATCGCATTTTGTGTGCCCAGCCCTACAAAGTGCTTTTTTATATTTAGCTTTCTCATGTATTTATGTACATCTATATATACATTAAATTTGTTTACTGGCTGCTTCATCCCTCATTTGAGGCCCATGTTAAGGATATTCATCTCTTTATGCGACAGCTCTACTGGACTTAAGTTAAATATACCGTTAGTGGTTTCTCATTCTTTTTCTGGACCTTCCTTCCGGCCCTGCATCCTCTGGTTCTGTGTTCCTTTGATCTGTATAATGGTTTTGATCTCTGGTCCATTGGTTTTGAGATTGAGGATCTCTCCAATCTTGGTTTCTTAAGTGTGCTGGAGGGTATTGGGGTTTCCCTCTGTGTGGTTTATAAACGAGTGGTTTTAACTAAATATGTTCATTTTGAAGAATATTCATTTTATATGTGTATTATTGTGAATTATTATATATAATTGACAAGGTATCTGTGGTTCTAGGTAAGAGCAGTTGCTTGTGTATATTTTTAGAGAAATATATTAGAATAATCAAAGGTTGTTTTTTTTATGAGTTTTTTCATGAATTTTTTATGAATTTTTATGGAATTTTTTATGGAATATTTTGTATTTTATATGAAATTTTTAAAAAACACAATTTCATATATAATTTTTATATATAGATGTGTTTGTGTAATTTTATACATACAATTTTATATCAATTTATATAATTTTGTATACACCTTTATATGAAGGTTACTTACGCCCAGTAAGGAATAGGTTGTATAAGTTCTACAAACACATTTCTATGACACAATCTGAATACAAGACGGAAGATTGCACAGCAGGTTGTGTTGGTCTCTTTACACAGGACACCGCACAATGGGTCCCGAACCAACCATGGGAATTATTGTTCCCTTTTTGTTGGGGTTACGGCCGCTGTATCTGTACCATTTAGAAGTGTGTCTTGCAGTGGACTGCCAGTTATCAATGACTCAGATCCACTAGAAGGAATAATGATCATTCTTTACTTGCTCTCAATGAGTTAATCGCTCATCCATGTTGTTTACTATGTATGTCATGGTGACACACACGATCCTATCAGGATACAGACCGGGTGCGCGCACCAATCAGGACAGTGCATCTCGGATCTGCCAAGCGGCGTGATGGACGACTTCCGCCCACAATAGGGCACGGACGTGGGGGCTCGAGTGCGCACGCGCGTTGACGCGGGCGCAGTCAGAGTGCTCCTACGTCCGTAGATGGGCGGGAGCTTAGTGTGTACATAATCCGGTTGCTGCGGTGACTGGTCACGCCCTCAGAAGAATTCAGGAAGTGACGAAACGTCAGGGTGTGACCAGCAAACCAAGCAAACCGGAAGTGACGCTTCTGCGCTCCAGGACCTGCCGAACCAGGAAGACGTCAAAGGAACTGCATAGTGGCGTTCATCAGGGGCAAGTCTCAAGCGCTGAAGCGCTCATTTTTACCATATCACCTGTTTATTTCATTTATGTGGTACGCGCATATGTAAAGGGGGTACTTGGGGGATTTTTATACAATACATTTTCAAACAGTACTACCCTATGTGGATTTGTTCCTTTTCCTCATATATGCCAGCGGCACCATTGACGTAGTATTGTGGTAAAGAAGACAGAATACACTAGAGGAGGATGGTTTATATATGCACATATTGATTTAACATCTGGTGAGTGCATCCCCATTAGGGGACTTTTAATCCCCCCACATGGTGAAACACACTTGGTGAAAGGAGCACTGGAACTAGGATTTGAACCAATTACAACCAGACTCACCGTTCACTATCTACACTACCTATATGATTGAAATATATAGAAGACGCACATATGAACATTTGTCCGTAACGCGGCTGCAGTTTTATTCTGAACTTTTTATATAAGTTTTTTAATACTGTTTTATATTCCATTTACGTTTGATTTTTAAGCAGCTGCTGTCATTTTACATATTGCAATCTAGTGCATTTTATTCTGGTGCTTTTATTCTGGTGCTTTTATCTTTGTAGTTTTTTTACTAGCGCAGAGTGATACTAAGAAAGGGGGCCAGATTATTTAGTATCCTTTATTTGATTCATACAATTTTACTACTCCGCAGCTATGGATGCTCTGAGATTTTAAAGCAACAGAATTATTAATATAGATGCAATATTTTCCGATAGTGAACCCACTGCCACTCAGGTGAATTACAATGGGGCCATGTCAATGTTGGGGAACATTTTAGAAAAACAAGTAAGGACATGGTGGGATATCTGTACCCTAGAGCAATATATAAAATAGAAAATAATCATCCGTAGCCTAAGGTGGGAGGTCGTACCCCAGGATGGGCTCGATGATCCAGGCTCCATTAGGGAATGGTTTGATTTTTTCAATGGGGTAGGCTTCAAGTTGCAAGAACTCATCCTACAGAGAAAGAAACGAAAAATAACCATCCTGGAGACTAAGATTAATGCACTACAACAACAGATAGATCCTATTAAAGACATGCAACCTATGATTGACTTCAATACCAGAACTAATAGAAGATTGGAGAAAGTGGATAAAGACACCCAGAAAAAGAAAATAAAGAAATATCACAGAGACATGGGTTTGTCCGTCTGCAGACCCAACTTTTGTCCGATGAAATCCATGCCCTTGACTACTGTCTCTCGCATAACTACTTTTGGTACGCCAATAAATTTTATTTACAACAAAGGGGCGTTGCAATGGGGGCTAAATTCGCCCCCAGCATCGCAAATCTTTTTATGGCGGAGTGGGAGGATAAAGTGATTTTTAGAGACAAAAGAGCAGAGCTCATTTTTTATAAACGGTTTATAGATGACCTGTTTTTAATTTGGGCTGGCACAGTAGAATCTCTTTATGAGTTTTTTAAAGGTTTTAAATATCAATAGTAAAAACATCAGACTAACTTCTGAATGGCACAGAGAAACGATAAACTTCCTGGATGTCACAGTATATCGCCAAAACTTGGAGTTTGGGACTAAGGTCTTTTTTAAACAAACAGACAGAAATAGTTACCTCCCAACCACGAGTGGTCATCATCCGCAATGGCTGAGAAACATACCAAAAGGTCAAATCATGTGAGTGAAACGTAATTGTTCAGATAATGACAACTTCCTCACACAAGCAAGAGTCCTCACCGACAGATTTGCGGCAAAAGGTTATGCCCCTAAAGCCCTACAAAAAATCGTTGAAGAGGTGGCATCAATACCGAGGGAAACATGCTTAGAAACAAAACCCAAACCAGGAACGAGTGGAACCAACTCAAAGGAATGGGGGTTCATATCACAATTCCATACTCAATACAAGGAAGTAGAGGCAATTTTTAATGAACACTGGCAAATACTACTATTGGACAAAAAATTGGGCCCAGTCCTGCCCCTGAAACCACAGTTTATATATCGGAAAGCTCCCAATCACGGAGATCGAGTAGTGAAGAAAATCCTAGACCCTCCAAGCAAACCTCCAACATTTTGGAATCAAAATGTTTTTTTTGCCTGCAGGAGGTGTAAAGAGTGCAGGGAAGTGGCACAGCCAATAAGAGGTCTAGAGAGTTTTGTTTCTCCTTCTAATCAGCAACAATTCAACATTGAACAGTTTATCACATGCAACACTAGTTTTGTAGTGTATGCTCTGAAATGTCCTTGCGGTCTCCTCTACATAGGACGCACTAAGAGACTCCTCAGAATAAGAATAGCAGAACACATTCACAACATTAAGATTAGCTTCAAAGACCACAATGTGTCGTTACATTTCAAGCTTAAACATAATCAGGAGGCCTCAGGTCTTCAATTCTGGGGCATAGAATGCCTGGAGACTAATTGGAGGGGCTCACACAAAGTACGGGAGTTATCCAAGAAAGAAACTAAGTGTATTTTTTTAACTGATGTTTTGGTACCTAAAGGACTTAACGACGAGCTTGACATCAATTGCTTTATAAGCAACTCATAATGAGTTGGGAATGACCCCCCTTTTCTGATGTCTTTTCAAAATAGCTTCCACCCTCTCCAATATTAGTACTCTCACCTCCACCCTGAATAGATAATTTATATATCGTTTTGTTGAAAGGGTTGATACATGGGGACCAATCAGCAACCAGAAACCCAACACATTTTAAAGACATATCACCTACATTTTTTTAAAGACATATCACCTACATTTTATAAACAAATTGTTTATAAACGAGTGGTTTTAACTAAATATGTTCATTTTTAAGAATATTCATTTTATATGTGTATTATTGTGAATTATTATATATAATTGACAAGGTATCTGTGGTTCTAGGTAAGGGCAGTTGCTTGTATATATTTTTAGAGAAATATATTAGAATAATCAAAGGTTGTTTTTTCATGAATTTTTTATGAATTTTTATGGATTTTTATGGAATTTTTTATGGAATATTTTGTATTTTATATGAAATTTTAAAACACAATTTCATATATAATTTTTATATATAGATGTTTTTGTGTAATTTTATACATACAATTTTATATCAATTTATATAATTTTGTATACACCTTTATATAAAGGTTACTTACGCCCAGTAAGGAATAGGTTGTATAAGTGCTACAAACACATTTCTATGACACAATCTGAATACAAGACGGAAGATTGCACAGCAGGTTGTGTTGGTCTCTTTACACAGGACATAATCCAGTTGCTGCGGTGACTGGTCACGCCCTCAGAAGAAGTCAGGAAGTGACGAAACGTCAGGGCGTGACCAGCAAACCAAGCAAACCGGAAGTGACGCTTCTGCTCTCCAAGACCTGCCGAACCAGGAAGACGCCAAAGGAACTGCATAGTGGCGTTCATCAGGGGCAAGTCTCAAGCGCTGAAGCGCTCATTTTTACCATATTACCTGTTTATTTCATTTATGTGGTACGCGCATATGTAAAGGGGGTACTTGTGGGATTTTTATACAATAAATTTTCAAACAGTACTACCCTAAGTGGATTTGTTCCTTTTCCTCATATATATGCCAGCGGCACCATTGACGTAGTATTGTGGTAAAGAAGACAGAATACACTAGAGGAGGATGGTTTATATATGCCCATATTGATTTAACATCTGGTGAGTGCATCCCCATTAGGGGACTTTTAATCCCCCCACGTGGTGAAACACACTTGGTGAAAGGAGCACTGGAACTAGGATTTGAACCAATTGCCGTATTTATCGGCGTATAACACGCACTTTTTTCCCCTCGTGGGTGCGTGTTATACGCCGATACTCACCTATCCCCGGCGATCTCCGCTGACTGTGAGCGGAGCGATCGCCGCCGAGATACACATAGCCGAGTGTATTCGGCTATACTCGGCTTTTCTCGGCTCCGCTCACAGTCACGCCATTGGACCTGTGATATGTCCATCATAGGGCGGGACTCGGCGTGACTGTGAGCGAAGCCGAGAAAAGCCGAGTATAGCCGAATACACTCGGCTATGTGTATCTCGGCTCCACCCATCCCTGCGTTCTCAGCGGTGTTCGCCGCGCTCCGCCCTGTATCAGCGGCGATCTCGGCGGCGCCAAATTTAAATTCAAGGCTGCACTGGACACTGGCAAGGCTGCACTGGACACTGGCAAAGGCTGCACTGGACACTGGCAATGCTGCACTGGACACTGGGCAATGCTGCAATGGACACTGGCAAGGCTGCACTAGACACTGGCAATGCTGCACTGGACACTGGCAATGCTGCACTGGACACTGGGCAATGCTGCACTGGACACTGGCAAGGCTGCACTGGACACTGGCAAGGCTGCACTGGACACTGGCAAGGCTGCACTGGACACTGGGCAAGGCTGCAATGGACACTGGCAAGGCTGCACTGTGACAAGGCTGCAAATGACACTGGTAAGGCTGCATTTAAATGTAATTTTTTTTTTTCTTAAACTTCCCTCCTAAAAGTTTTTTTCCCTAAAATTCCCTGCTAAACTTGGGGTGCGTGTTATACGCCGGCGCGTGTTATACGCCGATAAATACGGTACAACCAGACTCACCGTTCACTATCTACACTACCTATATGATTAAAATATATAGAAGACGCAAATATGAACATTTGTCCGTAGCGCTGCTGCAGTTTTATTCTGAACTTTTTATATAAGTTTTTTAATACTGTTTTATCTTCCATTTACGTTTGATTTTTAAGCAGCTGCTGTCATTTTACATATTGCAATCTAGTGCATTTTATTCTGGTGCTTTTATTCTGGTGCTTTTATCTTTGTAGTTTTTTTACTAGCGCAGAGTGATACTAAGAAGGGGGGCCAGATTATTTAGTATCCTTTATTTGTATTCATTTTATTCTCCTAGGAGAAAATCTCACTATTGCTAGAGCCTGGAAACAGCCCGAGATATCCATAGCGGCTGTGCTGTACTCATGGATAATGTCTCAAAAAAAAATAGTCAGTATCCTCATGGACACAACCCAAAAATTTGAAACAGTTTGGGAACCTTGGGCCATTTCCCAAGGAGTCTCACTCACCCCAGGGGATTCCCCTAAACGCCTAGAACCTACAAACTAATGTTCAGCACATGCTCCTTTTCCTATTCTTCTCTTTCTCCCGTCTTTTCCCTCTCTTCCCCTCCCTTGTTATGATGATACGTTTATGGGGGATGTTATACTATTCTTTTAACCAATTGATAGCAATGAGGGCCTAGTAGCTTTCCTAGTATAGCAAAGGAGGTTCCCTGAAACCAACTCCCCTACTGCCAATTGGCTTGTCTATGGGCTTTGGGATGGCAAGGAGGCGGTGGGGGGAAGTCATGCATGGACACAGGTTGATCCCATTAGGGGTGCCCGGGACAGGGATAACTCCCTCATCCACCTGTCCCCTCAACCCTCTTGTTGCAAGTTTTTAGCCGACATGCCAGGGGAAGTAACCCTGTTGAATGTTACACCACTCCCAAAAGAACTTTGAGAGACCTTATAGGGCCTTGCTGCCATTAGTTTGTAACACACCCTCCTCAATATAATGTTCATTTTTTCAACATATGTCATGTTAATATTCTGTATTGTTTTTCTTCTGCAATGAAAAAGAAAAATATTTTGAAAGAAAAAAAAGTTGTCAAAAAATAGGTGGCAATAAAATTATTTCGTTAACCACAGTATATAAGTAACAAGTGAAAAAACTGTTATGCATACATGAATGAGAAAACCATGCATTAAAAATATCAGATTTAGTAAACTAGAGGTATCTGCCTGTTGTAAATGGGTTACAGCAGGCGATCCTAAAAATCGGTTCTTGTATAAAACCTATATTGTATTTTGGTAGCAGCTGGGGGTGAGATACAATGCACAGTTGGATAGGGGCTGGGTTAGCAAGTGTGAATTACGGTACCTTGCAATAGTAAACTATATATAGGGATAAAAGACTGCCTGGAAGTTGAATAGTATCTGTGAAAGGGAGAAAATGAAAGGACAGAAGGTATTGGGTGGGCTTCTGCTGTTAAGAACTGATTGGAAAATAAAATAAATGCTTACTTTATTCAGTGTTATAAATTTTTCTTTATTAGTCTTTTCCAACACACATTCCAAACATTCCAAAACATTACATTAATACTAAAACACATATTCATAAAAACATTTATACGGTCTCAATTCTTCCCCTACCTATAACCTTATATCTTTAATATTAGTTATACTAAAAGAAAGGTCTAATCATCCAATAAAGAATATAACCTCCATGTTCTGTACCCACTCGTTAGAGGAGTCTATTAGGTATCGGGGATGGTGGGAGAGAGAGAAAGGGAGGGGGAGAGAGAAGGAGAAGGAAGAAAAAAAAAGAGGGGGGGGGGAATGGAAATTCCCTAATACTAGTGTTTGCACAAATATCTAATCTCTAGTGAAAATTTCTTATGCGATACCAACTTAAAAAACAATAAAAAAGTGAAATAAGAATATGCCATCTATGGCTGCTTAAGCTAGTGATAATTATCATATATAAAAAAAAATAAAAAAACATTTTTTTTTCCTAAACCCTAGTGAAAATTATCATGAGATTGTGGATAGGGAGGGTCCTTTTTAAAAGGAATTAAAAAAGAAGATAAAGAAATTATAGGGAATTTACTAGTGAAAACTAAGACAAAGTGATAACATTTTGTATATATTGTGATTAAGGAAGGCTCACTTTGCAAGTCTAAAAATATATGGGGAAAAAAAATTAAAAAATAAAAAAGAATATAAAGAATTTTACTAGTGACAACTAGGGATGAGCTCCGCGTTCGAGTCGAACATTTGTTCGACTCGAACATCGTGTGTTCGATCGTTTGACGAAGATCGAACGTTTTGGGTCGTTTGCGCCAAATTCGAGTGACGCGAACGGCCCAAAATCCCGGCGCTGTGATTGGCCAAGCATGCACTGTGACCCCGCATGCTTGGCCAATCACAGCGCCGGCAGCGAGGAGATCCATAATTGGATGCCTGTGGCCAATTATAGCTCAGGGGGGTTTAGTACACGCCCCACACTATAAAAGGCCGCCAGCGTGGCGGCCTTGTGTAGTGTGTTCCGGCGCAGGGAAAGACGTACATAGGCAGGGACAGTGTTGGAGAAATTGTGTGTAGGGAGAGAGAAGGATAGGTAGGGACAGTGTCAGTGATATTGTGTGTAGGGAGAGAGAAGGACAGGTAGGGACAGTGTCAGTGATATTGTGTGTAGGGAGAGAGAAGGATAGGTAGGGACAGTGTCAGTGATATTCTGATAAACCTTGTGTGCAGGGAGAGAGAAGGATAGGTAGGGACAGTGTCAGTGATTTTTTTGCTAAGCCTCCTGCACAGTATACAACCGAAGCTAGCCCTTATTGCTGTGTTTTCCTGTTGCGTAACACAGGCAGGCATCTGCAGCACTTAAAGCAGGCGTAGTGTGATTCCTGCAAAATATACACCTGAAGCTAGCCCTTATTGCTCGTAGTTTTTTTTCTTTTGTGTTACACTAACAGGCATCTGCAGCACTTAAAGCAGGCGTAGTGTGATTCCTGAAAAATATACACCTGAAGCTAGCCCTTATTGCTGTGTTTTCCTGTTGCGTAACACAGGCAGGCATCTGCAGCACTTAAAGCAGGCGTAGTGTGATTCCTGCAAAATATACACCTGAAGCTAGCCCTTATTGCTGTGTTTTCCTGTTGCGTAACACAGGCAGGCATCTGCAGCACTTAAAGCAGGCGTAGTGTGATTCCTGCAAAATATACACCTGAAGCTAGCCCTTATTGCTCGTAGTTTTTTTTCTTTTGTGTTACACTAACAGGCATCTGCAGCACTTAAAGCAGGCGTAGTGTGATTCCTGAAAAATATACACCTGAAGCTAGCCCTTATTGCTGTGTTTTCCTGTTGCGTAACACAGGCAGGCATCTGCAGCACTTAAAGCAGGCGTAGTGTGATTCCTGAAAAATATACACCTGAAGCTAGCCCTTATTGCTGTGTTTTCCTGGTGTGTTACACTAACAGGCATCTGCAGCACTTACAGCGGGTGTAGTGTGCCTCCTGCACAATATACACCTAAAGCTAGCCCGTATTGCAGTGTTTTCCTGGTGTGTTACACTAACAGGCATTTGCAGCACTTACAGCGGGCGTAGTGTGCTTCCTGCTAAATATACACCTGAAGCTAGCCCTTATTGCTGTGTTTTCCTGGTGTGTTACACTAACAGGCATTTGCAGCACTTACAGCGGGCGTAGTGTGCCTCCTGCACATTATACACCTGAAGCTAGCCCTTATTGTTCGAGCTTTTTTTTTTTTTGTGTTACACTAACAGGCATTTGCAGCACTTACAGTGGGCGTAGTGTGCTTCCTGCAAAATAAACACCTGAAGCTAGCCCTTAGTGCTGTTTTTTCCTGTTGTGTAACACAGGCAGTCATCTGCAGCACTTACAGCGGGCGTTGTGTGTTTCCTGCAAAATATACACCTGAAGCTACCCCTTATTGCTGGTTTTCCCATCTCCCTGCAGGCCATTAGAATGTCTGGAAGGCAAACAAGGAGAGGCAGACAGTCAGGAGCCAATAAAAGAGGGAAAGCAGGCTATGTGTCTAGAGACAACAGTGCTGGTCGTGGACGCGGTGCATCGTCATAAGCACGTGGCCATGGGACACGCTTGTCCTTCTTTTCGGCAGCTGGACGTGTTGAGCCGCATCATGCCGAAGACTTGGTAGAGTGGATGACCAAGCCCTCCTCATCCTCCTCATCCTCTCTCACCCAGGCTCAGGGTACTGGCAAAGCAGCTGCCAAAGCGTCCTTTTCCCTGGTATCAATGTCATCATCAGTCACTCCTTCCCTAGACCCACCATGTCCTCCTGAGGAGTCCCCCGAACTGTTTGAGCACAGTGTTGGGTACATGCTTCAGGCGGATGCCCAGCGTTTCGAAGGGTCTGATGATGATACCCAGCTAGAGAAAGGCAGTAGCGTGAGAGCAGAGAGAGGGGATGCTCAAGATGGACACCAATCTGGCAGTCATGTTCCAGCAGCTGCAGCATACTGCCAGATTGGCTCCAGTGATGAGGAGGGAGGGGATGATGAGGTCACTGACTCCACGTGGGTGCCTAATAGGAGAGAGGAGGAGGAGGAGGATGAGGAGGAGGCACATCTCGAACGAGGCAGGATGCCCTCGGGGGGCCAGCGTAAGGGCAGCACAATGACAAAATCACACCGCAGAGCTCCGCCTGTGCAGGGCGCTGCCTCTGCCCGTTATTCAAAAAGTTTTTTGGTGTGGGCCTTTTTTGAGTCGAGTGTATCAGAGCGCACAGCTGCTGTTTGCAACATATGTCTCAAGCGTATATCGCGTGGCCAAAACATCAGCCGCTTGGGCACCACATGCTTGACCAGACATATGTTGACCTGCCATGCAGCTCGTTGGCAAGCCTACCTTAAAGACCCACACCAAAGAACAAAGCGGACCTCTCCTTGCACCGCATCAGCTGGGATCTCCAACCCCACTATACCTTCAGTCCTCTCTGAAACCTGCACTGAGAGGAATGAAGGTGTAGAATTGAGTGTGTCACAGCCAAGTACTTGCGGGCACTTTGCTAGCAGTACACCGACGTCCGATTCTAGCAGGCAAATTTCCCTGCCCCCGCTGCTGGACCGTCAAAAGAAGTTCACTCCCAGCCATCCACATGCCCAGCGGTTGAATGCTAGCTTGGCTAAATTGCTAGCGCTTCAACTGCTGCCTTTTTTAGTTGGTAGACTCAGGGACAACAGGGGCATGCAATTACAATTCTTGATCTAATAATTCACAGCAGGGCCCATTCATGCGCCCACCAAGAGTAACTGTGAGGGCTTACAGTGTTGTGGCACCAGCACCACCACCAAAGGCCCAATTTTTCCTACCACTGTTCAACAATGGCATGTAAATATAATTCCTGATATAATAGTTCAAAGCAGGGCGTTCCAGCGCCCACCAAGAGTAACTGTGAAGGCTCACAGTGTTGTGGCAACACCAACATGTAAGGGGCAAATTTCAGCAGAGTATATACGGCAGGCCCCTACTTTCAAACATCCAACTTACAAACGACTCCTACTTGCAAACGGAAGGAGACAACAGGAAGTTAGAGGAAATCTACCCCTAGGAAGGGAAATTCTCTCCTGTAATGCCGCGTACACACGATCGATTTTTTCGACGGTGAAAACACCATCGAGAAAATCAACGTGAAAAATGAGGAACAGCTTGTTCCCCCCACACACGGCCGTTTTAAATGACATTTTTTTTTGGTCGAAAAAAACGACCGTGTGTGGGCGGGGAGCCCTATGGGAAAACTGCCACGGCAAAAAACGACGGGAATCACGACGAGAAAAATTAGAGCATGTTCTAATTTTTTCTCGTCGTGATTAATGCCGTTTTTCCCATCTAGAAAAACGACAAAAAGCCCACAGATGATCGTTTTTCTCGTCCAAAGGAAAAAATTTCATTTTTCTCGACGGGAAAAATAATCGTGTGTACGCGGCATCAGAGTTAATATGGGAAAAAGGTGTCTCCTCTCTACTGATGCTTTATCACCAATCCTTGTTTCAATAAAAACCACACTTTTCAAAAACAGTTGTCATTTGGACGGAAAGTGAGTTGAAATGTTCTGAACAGGGGCACAGACAGCAAAACAAATGTTACAGGGGTGATAACCCTTCCCTATGTTTTCCAAAAAGCTTAAAAATAAAGCTACACTTAAACAATATACCTGTTCAAAATTAAAAAACAGATTCTACTTAAGAACCTACAGTCCCTGTCTTGTTTGCACCGCCTGTATACTGCTGTTCAGAGTATATAGGGCCTTTTTTATTTTGTGTGCGGGGTTCCCCTTAATATCCATACAAGACCCAAAGGGGCTGGTAATGGGCTGGGGTGGGGGGGGTAGCTATGCCATTTTTCTCAAAGATTTTCATCCATATTACCGGGACCAGACATTACATTAAAGCCGCAAGCAGTTTTAAATGGCTTTTTTTCCTTTAGAAATGTCATTTTGTGCAGGGTCAGTTCTAAACACGGGAAACACGTACCACTTCACAGGAATACTTTAGACACCCCCCAGGTACGATATTTAAAGGAATATTTGACTTTTTTTTTTTCACTTTATGCATCATTAAAATGACTGCTCCCGAAAAAAATGGCCGTTTTTAAAACTTCGTTTTGCATTGATACATGTCCCCTGGTGCAGAACCCGGGTTCCCAAACCCTTTTTAGGACAATAACATGCATATTAGTCGTTATAATTAGCACTTTAGATTTCGAACGTTCGCATCCATTGTATTTAATAGGGTTCTAACGTTCGTGCGAACTTTCGGTCCGTTTGCGGGTTCTGGTGCGAACCGAACCCGGGGGTGTTCAATCCTATCAAATTTTGGTCTACACTCGTTGTGGATAGACAGCAATTCCTCCATCAGTCTGATTCTACCTTTTAACCATTCTCCCATTGATGGAGCCTTTTTTTCCTTCCAGTTCCCTGGAATTAATGCTTTCGCACCATTCAGTAAATATGGAACTAAAGTCATTCTATATTTTTTCCTCGTTATTCCCGTGTTGTGGAACAGACAGTACCAGGATTCGTATTTCACCTCCACCCCACTAATCTTTTTTATCATACTCAATATCTCCCTACAGTATTCCTGTATCAAGGGGCAATAACACCATATGTGGGCGTGTGTTCCCTCCATCCCACATTCTCTCCAGCATAAGGGTGATGTCTCCCTGTTAATTCTATGGAGTTTCGTTGGAACAAAGTACCATTTGGCTAGGAGCTTATAGTTCATCTCTTTTACTTCTACTGATGTTGAGTGGACATAGTCTAAAGCCCTGTACACACGATCGGATTTCCTATGGTTTTTTAACCGATGGATTTTTCCATCGGAAAACCGATGAAGCTGACTTTCATCTGTCTTGCCTACACACCATCATTCCAAAAACCGACCCTTCCAAACGTGGTGATGTAAAACACTCCGATGAGCCGAGAAAAATTAAGTTCAATGCTTCTGAGCATGCGTCGACTTGATTCTGAGCATGCGTGGGTTTTTTATCCGATGGAGTTCCCAATAGACGATAGTAATTTGCTATCGGTTTTTTAACCATCTGATAAATTTAAAACATGTTCTATTTTTAAACACAGATGGAAAAAAGACCGATGGGACCCATACACGATCGGTTTGTCCGATGAAAAAAGTTTGCACTGTTTTTATCGGTAAAACCTATCGTGTGTACACGGCTTAAGACTTGTCTCTTCTTATCCTCTGTTATATTTTGGTTTAATTCTAGTTCACAGCTTTCTAATACTTTCAATGTCTCGCACCCCCTGTCTTCCCGTTCCTGTCTGTTCCACAAGTTTTTCCCACGCATTCAACTCATTCATGGCTCGCAGGGGTTTTGGTAGGGAGCTTACAAAGTGCTGGACCTGCCTATACCTCAATATATCCCCTTGAGTAGATCCATAATTTTCTTGCAGTTCTAAGAGAGAGCACAAAGTATTCCCTTTCAATATATCCTTCAATTTTAATGTGTCCGAGGTGGCCCATCCTAGGAACGCACCTCCCCCTTTCCCGGCGGGAAGAAGTCCGTGCCCGTGAGGGGCAACAGTGGACTATTACATTGCCACTTCTTTACCTTGCAAACTCTGTCCCATATTCTAAAAGTTTATTTTGTTATTGATGGTGTCTCTTGAGTGAGGCCTCTATATTGTTTTGGGATCCATATTATCTTTCCCAATTCCTTTTTACTCAAACTCTCTTCTACTCCCACCCACTTTTTTTCCTTGTGTCTATCCCCCTGTATCCAGTCTACTATCCTCTTTAATACAGCTGCCTCATAATATCTTTTAAAGTCTGGTAAAAATAACCCTCCTTCCTGTCTAGGTGTAGACAGAATCTCAGCTGATATACGGGGCTTCTTTTCTTTCCATATAAATCTCCTTATTATCTTCCCTAGTAATTTAAAGTATGTATCAGGGATTTTTATCGGGAGCATTTGAAAAATATACAATGCTTTGGGCAGAATCATCATCTTAATTATGTTTATTCTACCCAGCCAGGATAGTTTTTCTATTGGGTATCCCTTCAGTTCTAATTTTATTTGATTTAATAAAGGGATATAGTTATCTTCGTAAAGATCCCTTTCTATATTGGACAGCTGTATTCCTAAATATTTCATCCCTCTCTTTTTCCAGGTAAATGGGTATAGATCCCCAAGGTCCCTGCGTTCTCTCGGGCTCAAGGATATACTCAATATCTTCGTTTTATCTTTATTAATTTTCAAATTTGAGATCTCTCCGTACTTTTCATATTCCTCTAAGATCTTTGGTAGTGTCTGTTTTGGGTTTGAGTTAAATAAAGTATCATATCGTCCGCAAACGCAGAGATCTTGTGTTCCCTCCCATCCACCATAATCCCTTCTATCTCCTGGTTTATTCGTATTGTCGTTAATAGTGGCTCTATTGATAGGACGAAAAGAAGGGGTGAGAGGGGGCATCCCTGTCGGGTCCCATTAAAAAGTGGGAACCTATCTGAAAGGGTTCCATTTACCCGAACTTGAGCCGAGGGTTTAGAATACAGTGCTCCTATCCATCTGAGCATATTAGGCCCTAGGTGTTGCTAGCATAAATTCCCAGTCTAGTCTGTCAAAAGCCTTTTCGGCATCCAATGACAGAAACAGCGCTGGTATTTAGTTTTTTTTGGCTTTTTGTATCAGGAGCAATGCTCTTAGTATATTATCTCTCGTTTCTCTTCCAGGTACAAACCCAGCCTGGTCGTTGTCTATCAGACCTGTCATAAAGGGTTTTATTCTATCAGCCAGTATTTTCGCATAGATCTTCATATCAACATTGATCAAAAATATAGGCCTATAACTGGCACAAAATGATGGATCTTTATCTTCCTTTCCTATAAGAGTTATGTGGGCTCCCAATGCTTCCTCCCTCATTATCATACCTCTACCCACAGAATTCATATACTTCTGGAAGTACGGTACAATGGTTTCCACATATCTCTTATAATATAATGAGGTGTATCCATCTGGACCCGGGCTCTTTCCCATTTTAATACTTTTAATCGTTTGACATATTTCTTCCCTTGATATTTCCTTATCTAGTTTAAAATTTTCTTCTTCTGCTATTACCGGAAACTTAACCCCTTCCAGATATTGTTTCATTTTCCTTCTTTTATGCTGTATTGTTAATGGATCTTGTTCTTTATTTACGTTATATAGGTCTTGATAGTATTCTTGGAAAATTTTTGTTATTTCTTTCGTAGAGTGCCTCGTTTCTCCTTTCTTATCTTTCATCTTTGATATGAAGTTCTGTGTGTTTCTGGGTTTAATAGTCCTTGCTAGGAATTTCCCCGGTTTATTCCCCATGGCGTAGAATTTCTTACTCGTATTGTTAAATACCCATTTCATTTCTTGTTCTATTAGATCCCTTAACTTTTCTGTTTTCCCAGTTAATAATATAAGAATTTGCTCTTCCTGTCTTTCTTTATGCTTCTGTTCTAAGTCCTGAATTTCTTCTAATAAGATTTGTTTCTGGGCCTGCCTGATTTTATTCCTCTTGGCCTTTTCTGCTATCATCCTCCCTCTCATGTACACTTTATGTGTTTCACATAGTATTGATGGGGCGGCATTTTCTATATCATTTTCTTTAAAGAAGAGACGCATATCCTTTTCCAGGTCATCGGCTATCTTAACATCATTTAAGAGGGTTTCTTAAAGGTTCTCCAGGTTCTCGGGCCCGTCGGGATTTCTCCTAATGCCAGGATCATCTCAACCGGAGCATGATCAGAGAGCGTTATTGTTTTTATTTCTACCTCTCTCAACCCTTCAAGCAGCCGATGATCCAATAAGATGTGGTCTATTCTAGAATAGGACCTATGTGCTGATGAGTAGTATGTATAGTCCTTAACCCTTGGATGCATAACTCTCCAAGCCTCTACCAACTTCATTTGATCTAGTTTATGTTTAATTGCTCTTAGATAATTTCCCCTCACACCTTAATGACATAGGTTGCGTATCTAATGCTGGTTCAAAAACAAAATTTAAGTCACCTGCTAATACTAGCATCCCCTCTCTAAAGGCCTCCAGCCTATTCAGGATTTTTTTTAGATACACTGCTGGTCGTTTATTGGGACAATATATATTTCCCAAAGTAAATTTCTTATTAAATAAAGAGCCCTTAATAAAGAGATCTCTTCCCTCAGGATCTGATTCCATAGCTTCTAGTGTAAATCGTGTATTCCTGTCAAACCCAATCGCTGTTCCCTTTGATCTTTTATTGGGAGAATAGCAGTGTATCCAAGTAGAAAAATCTTTGGAGATTAATCTAGTCTTGGATGTCAGCTTTAAATGGGTTTCTTGCAAAAACACTATATTTGCCGACAGTCCCTTCATCTCCTGCAGTATCTGATATCGCTTATTAGGGCTATTTAATTCATGCACATTATATGTGACTATTTTCAAAGCTGCCATGTTCTAGAATTCAATTCCCTTGTATTACATACATAGCAGTATATCAGACATTAGAGGGAAATTAGGGATCTTGGATATTCTTCTGCTTTCAGGGAGGACTCTGCTTTTCAGGGAGGACTCGTCAAACCTTACTTATAAGGAGAGTTTCTTTTCTAGACCAAACTTTAACATAAAACAGAGGGTAAATTGAGACCACATATACCCCCCTCCCCCTCTCCCCTCCCCTCCCCCACCCCAATCACATTGCCATTCAATGTTAGAGCTCCCTCGGTCCGCGCTCCTCCTAGCGCTATGCCAAGCGGACCCTACCTCGGGGTACACTGTATGTCCACCCATACTCCGTGATACCGTCCTCAATTTTAGGATCAGTCCCCGGGGCACAGGTGGGCATCAGTGCTCCCAGACCCCCCCCCTCCAGGGGAACTCATTCCCCTACCCGCTTCTGTCAATTCTTTCCTTCCAAGGAGAAGGAGAAAACAGAAAGAAAAAACATGAAGAAAAATAAAAACCCAAAAAGAGAAAGAAGATACAAGAGGGTAGGGAGGAGGAGCCAAAAAAGAGCATGTGATTTGGAAGCTAGGTACAGCAAACAACTTACCAAGCAGGTGGAAGTACAGTGGATCCAGATCCCCTGGCTCTCAGCATGGCAAAGTGCCATGAGAGCCGGTTAAATAGTGACCTCGCGAACGCCGCCAGCGTCTGATGTCACTGGCTGCGTCGCGGGCAAGTGGCGCCAATGCGCATGCCCCAGGGCCGAAAGACCCGGCCGACTACAGGGACCAGAGTGCACCGCGGCAGCGGGAGGCATGGTTGCCTATTATCTCTTCAGCAATATTTGTGACTCCTGACTGACCTAATGAAGATTTCGGAGACTTTATCCAATGTAACTTATTAGTAACAGTGTTTCTTTGTCTTTTTGTACAGTTTTAATTAACTTTTGATTGTTATCGCATACCCCTGAAGAAGCGTTTAGCGAAACATTTCGGGTTCATGCGATTTTCTCCGATGTGTTTGATTGTAGCCCATTCACTGTGACCACCACTCTCATTATACATCCTGCAAGGATCTTTTATATGTGATGTTAATCAACATAAACTTTAAAAATAAAATTAACTTTGTATCATTGTTATACTCTCCTCATCACTACATGGTTAAAATCCCATTTCCCTTCCCCCCTCTTTGTCTAATGGTTTGATGATGGTGATGTCAATTACTCTAGAGTCTATTTTCAGTTTACCTTTTACAAAGTAAATGCGCTGCAGTCCTCTTGATCAGTGGTACAAACATCATGCACATTGGCAATAGAAACCTGAATTTCTTTAACATGCAACCATGCTGTGTGTGTTTGCACAGACCCTTTCTTGTGATGCTGAAAAAGTAAAAAAAAATCATAAAGATCTTGCCACTAATTGATCTTGCAACATATCACTGATATGATATACCCGAAAACAAAAATCAAATATATATTATGGCTTAACAGTCCTGGCTGCATTATTTTTCTTTTTACAGGCTAAGAACATTATAAAGCAAGTACAGAAAGTAGCTGTTGGTCTTGCCAGAAATATAGTGTATTTTTCACTTCCTGTAAGCTTATTAGACAGTACAAACAACCTTACGTTTCTTGTGTAAACTACTTACTGTATCTCATCCGCCCTTATGTAATGGAGATGCCAAGGTAGACAAGATTAAAATCCAGCCTGGGTGCCAACCATGACTGCTGAATTAGATATTGTGGAGAAATAAACTTGGCTATGCAGGAACAGGAAGTGTGTTATTTGCAGGATTACCATGTGAAAATATAAAGGAACAAATCCTGTAAAGAAATGCAGTCTCCTCATTTAAATGAGCAGCAAAATATATAATTTTTGGCTTTTGGTTTAGATATGCTTCAATTCTACAATTTTTAGATATTGACTTGTTTATAATTTTGTGCAATTGAAACCTTTGTATAATTATAGAATGTGTTGGAGAAAAAAGTGCCTTCAACATTATTAGTAAGTCATCTTAGGTCTTGGATTTCTGATTAAAATATAATAAGTAGTTGTGAGCATTTTAGCAGAACAGTTCTTTGATATTTAGGACAATCAATTTTGCTTGTTACTAAAAAGTATGAGATTCTTTTTGCAAATTAATTGCAAAAGTGGGAACCCTCAGATAATTTTTTTTTTTACTCAACAAGGAAGCCATGTTTGTCATTTCCAGCTATGCTGACACATACAGTATATTCCTTGTGTGCATTTCTGCTCCCTAACCACAGTAGAGACTCAACCTCATGTCTACAAGGTGCTGGGTTCTCAGTACAGATCCTGCTAGAACTGCAAGCAAGAAAATACCTCATGCCCACGGACGTTTTTACAGCCGCTTTTTTTAGCGTTTTTTTACAGCTTAAAAACGCCTGTCCATGTTAGTCTATGGCTTCATGCCCACCTAGGCGTTTTTGAGCTGCAAATAGCATAGGCGTTTTTAAGCTGTAAAAAAAAACCAAGACCAGGGCGTTCTGTGGCGCCGGCGTTAGAGCTGAAAAAACGTGAATCGTTAAACGCTTAAAAACGCTCAAAAACGCCCAAAACGCTGCAGCTGCGTTTTTGAGCTCCGGCGTTTTTTATCTGCAATTCCTGTCTGGACATTAGATTTCCCAAGAGTCCTTTGCAAACGCTAATGCGCAAGAACGCAAAAAAATGCGCAAAAACACTAATGAAAAACACGGTAAAAATGAAAAAATTGACCGCGTTTTTAACGCCGCTTTTTTCAGGTGTCCAACCTAGCTTTACAGCTCGTTTTTAAAAACGTCCGTGGGCATGAGGCTTTAGCATAATGCCAAAACGACACAATAATAGCATAAAAATAACAATGTTAAGGTCGCGAGATGGTAAAGACAGAATCCACATCTTGATCCAAAAGAGAATTCGTGTATGAATTTGGAAAGTGGTGTTCACTCACAAACCACATGCAACCTGATAATGCTAAAGCAGATTTATAATGAGAAATTGGGCACAATTTCTCCAGATGCAAAGCCGCACAGATTCAAGGCTGTCTTTACTAGACTTGTGCACAACGGAAAAATTTGTTTAGTTTCGGTTCGTTTCTCGTGCACAATGGAAAAATTTGGTTCATTTTGGTTCGTTTCGTTTTGGTCCTGTTGATTCGTAATCGTTCGTAATTTTGCGGACTAATTTGTATTTTCGCATGCAACATTTTTCGTTGAATTGGAATGATTCGTATTAATGTAAGCCTTATTTTTAGTTGATTTATAATTCGTACTTTCGGTAGAGTACATTGTTTTTCGTTGATTCTGGACACAACTCCTACTTTCGTAACTTTTTGGGGTTTGTTGATTCGTAATTTTCCGTGTCTCTCTCACAACGACGCTGCCTATTATGCCAAATGTGCTTCGAATGGATTTGTACTTTTCTAAATACATAGCGGTTATTTGTAACGATTCAAAATCTCGTATTTTACTTTAGTTTTTTACATGCGGCTATAGCCTCCGCCCCTGTACACCATTTTGAGAGGGAGTTCACCACGGTGAGGGAGAAGCAGAGAGCAGAGCAGAGTGTTATTGTGCTTCGAATGGATTCGTACATTTGTAACTTTTTTCATAACAAATTATGCCGAAGACATTCGGGCATTCGCTATTTGCGATATAATTTATTTCGGATTCGGTTTTATTCGTAATTGCTTTGTTCGGAAATTCGAATGCTTCCGAATGTCTGAAAGTTGCTAAATTCGGACGAATTTCGATTCGTTACGAAACGAATTGCACAAGCCTAGTATTTACTGTCAAAGGTGCATCTTAATGCTAGCTTGCAGGAAGTGTATACTTATGCAACAGGCTATTTTGTGTTTTTGTAATTGTAATTAACTTTGAAAAGATCTCTTTTCAGTCTGACATGAAAGACTCTATTACTGGTTATCAGTGTAAAAAAAATCTAAATTAAATCCACTGTGACACAATGTTTTATGATGATGAAACTTGAAAACTTCCAAGAGGGTGATTAGGTTTTATAGGCACTGTGACTGTATGAAAGACAATAAAGGAAACCTTTCATTTTAAAAAATCTCAGTGATTTCTAATTATTTTAGGGACTGTCATTTATGTGTAATATGGTATATATAAATACAGATGCAGCAAAACTTTTATTGCTTGTGCTTTTAATACTTAACATGATATTTTAATGAAACACAGCAATTAAATTAGCTATGCTTCCCTCTCTTTGCTAATGCTATTCCATTTGATGAATATTCCGCTAGTTCCCTGTAATGCAGTCATTATATCGAGCTGGAGACAGAAATTTTTGTCATCTGTAAAGCTCCAAGACACAAGCCTGTCTCTTTATGCTGCAAGTAAAACACTGCTGCACTAAGGTGATTAGACATTTTATATTTACTGCAAGAAAAAAAAAATACCTGGAATGGTAGAGATATTTACATGAAATTCTACCCTCAAATTCCATTTGTAAGAAAATATTGGCATTTCAATTTTTTATGGTATTGTAGCGGTACCCCCCGTAGGGGCTGTTGTGTGTAGTAGTCCGTCTGTCACCCTGTCCAGCCAGACACACACTTTCCAAGCATCCAGAGACATGAAAGCAATCCTTGCACTTGTTTTTTTGTATTTTTATTGAGGGAATTTAACTTGGATAGGGAATTTATGAGATGCCCAGATAATTGACAGTCATTATTGGGACCAACTATATACATAAAGTTGCGCAGATGCAAAATATAAATGTTGACAAAATATGAATAAGAATATTCCTGTAATAAATTGATGTCGGTGAATAACATGATAAATAAATGAATATTGAAAAATTAGTGATCAAAAATTATGGATTAAAAAAATGAAAAAATTGAAAAAAAATTATATTTATATATGTTAAAAAATCAAAAAAGAGTGAATAAAGGTATGTGAAATGAACTGCATGTGAAATGACGACAGTAAAATAAAACATCAAAAACACGACAGCGTGAAAACAAAGTGGATAATCAATGGTTCCTCACTTAAGTGAATACAAAAATTATATATCTTTATATATATATATATATACTTACAAAAAAAAACATTCCCAATTAATGCTTTTTACAGGGAAACGCGTCGGTAAGAGAGAAGTCTGTGACATCACCACGCACCAGCAGGCAATGTGATACCTTTGCAGCTGTGTGTTTTTTTACATGGTCCTTTGAAATGTGCTTGGAAAAGTTTTTAAAGTTTTTTATTGTTGGAATAAACTCCTAAAGAATTTACCGCACATGTGTTCCCCTCTGCTTTCTTTTTTATAATACCTGAATGGAACCGTTGAGCTGACAAATTAAGAACCGGTTTAATTGAGTCTGGCTAAACACTCTATGGAAGTGATCGAGTAGCAGGACAGAGGTAGACTTGTGACTTTTGTGTTTATTAATATTGTTTGGATTAAGTATTTAATCTTATAAATTTGCTGCATTTATATATTCATGCTTTAGTTTAGTATTCAATATTTTTAGGGGCGAGCGCAGAATTTATTCACTTTTACATATCTTGACACCAACTACCGTATTTACACCCACGTTATATACAATCTCCTCTTCTCCTCCTGCACTTGCAGAATATCACTCCTCACTCCTCCAGCACATCACTTTCTTGCACTTCCCGGACCAGCTAGCACTGATTGGTAGGCCTGACACCGGCTCAGCCAAACCTAAAGCAGATGCCCTTTGCAGGCAGGGACTGCTGGCCCCTATGGTGTAGCAAAAAAATAAAGTTCCAGTGCTGGCTGTCTCTGTGGCTACTGCTCCCAGTACCACCTCTTCAGGCACTGCCAGCCCTCCTGGCTGAAGCTGCCCCTTTCCACTGCCCATGCCACCACAATCCTCCAGACTGACTCTGCATCCACCCCAGACTGCTGCATTTCAGACCTCTCAGGTGTTCCTCCCAGTCCTCCCGACTGTGTGTACACTCACCAGCCCTCTTGGCTGCCTCTGTGGAACTCTTGGAGACTTGCCTGGCAGTGTTCTCCCCTTGTCCTCTCTTTCTCCTCCTGTGCCTCCTGGTCAGGACACCTCTGTGGATTGTAAGAAGGTCCTGTCCACATCCGAGCCCAGGCCCAAGGTCAACCCCCCAGACTAGGGAGTTCCCTCTAAGGCCCCGGCAGCCTAACACTCTAATCCAATTATCCACACGATCAACTCCTCCCCAGCTGGGCTGACCCTGGGTATTTAAGGAGGCCTGCCCCCTGCCAATCCAGATTGGGGATTGGTCAGGGCTCCTCAGAACACCCCAGGTGGCTCCCCTCTCGACCCCTCTTTCCAGAAAACACCAGAACATTCTGGAAAGAAGTGGGAGGTCCTGGTGACACCACCTGTGAGTCACCCAGCTCTATTCTGAGTCACTCCCCTCTCAGATCAAAAACACACCCAGGCTTGGCTACCAGCAAGCCTGGAAATTTACCTGTTCTCACAAAATGTACTAATCTTCTAGCACCCTAGAGGGTGCTACAGTTTTATTAGGTTATATAACTTTTTTTCATTAGGTAATAAAGAAAAAGAAATTGCATATACATTAACTCCTTATCTTCCTTCCTTATATATGGGAAATATATTGTTAAAGTGGAGCTCCGCCGTTAAAAAAATATTAAAAGCCAGCAGCTACAAATACTGCAGCTTCTGACTTTTAATACGTGGACAATTACCTGTCCTGGAGTCCAGCGACATCTGCAGCAGAAGACGAGCAATCGCTCGTCTATCTGCTGCCCCCACCGCCATCCTTGGTGAGGGAATCAGGAAGTGAAGCGTTCCGGCTTCACTGCCCGGTTCCCTACGGCGCATGCGCGAGTCGCGCAGCGCCGTCCTCACTGGTCCCCGCTGTGTTGTGGGAGCCGTGTGTTTCCCAGAACACAACGGGCGGGGGCGGGAAGTGACGCGCTACCCGCAGAATACCCGCAGAGAGGACTCCCGGAAGTGGGTGCAAATACTTGTCTTAGACAGGTATCTGCACCCCCCCTCCCACCTGAAAGGTGCCAAATGTGACATCGGAGGGGGGGGAGGGTTCCGATGAGCAGAAGTTCCACTTTAGGGTGGAGCTCCGCTTTAAATACAATGTTTTGCAGTAGCAAGTCCAGTAAGATGACATGCAACCAGTATGAGTTTAGCTGGCCACAGATCGATAGAATTTTGAACGAATATTCTTAAGCCTGGTACATAGAATCGTTTTTTTATCGGTCAATATAGCGCGCTGAATTAAAAAAAACTGAGAGGTTGCTGTACTACTGTATCTGCAGCAATCTCCCCCGCAGAGTTATTGTGCTTTGACAGGGGGAATGCCCCCCCACCCCCAGCCAGAACACACTGATCAGCGCTCACAGTCATTGGCTGCCAGCACTGATCGGTTGCTGGTCAAGTGCTGGCTTTCCAGCATGTCCCTTGGACAAAAGCTGGTCATTGGACCAGTTTCCCTCGGACAGATAGCTGTACACACTGTCCGAATGTTAGATCATTTGTACCCAGCATTAGACAAAGCCTTAAGAAAATTCATGCGAACATTATCAAAACATTCAAATATCGTTCAAAAGATTTTGTTTACTTTTAACATTTGATTTTGGAATGAATGGACTTTACTGAACGAAAACCACATACACTGTTCGTTTGAGAAAACATTTTCATCCTGCGCCTTCAAATTTTCTCCTCACTGTGGTCGAAAACAAAACGCCAATTTGACCCACTAATGATTAAAAAACAAATGATCTTTATTAGAAAATGATTTTCCCTCTTTTCATTCAAAACTCTACCCATCTATGACCAACTGAATCAAGGAATAAGGACTTTTCCCGCTTCAGCCCCAGATCATTTCGCTGACCAAAGACCAGGCCACTTTTTACGATTCGGCACTGCGTTGCTTTACCTGACAATTGTGCGGTCATGCGACGTGGCTCCCAAACAAAATTGACTTCCTTTTTTTCCCACAAATAGAGCTTTCTTTTGGTGGCATTTGATCACCTCTGTGGTTTTTATTTTTTACGCTATAAACAAAAATAAAGCGACAATTTTGAAAAAAATGCTATATTTTTAACTTTTTGCTATAATAAATATCCCCAAAAAATATATAAAAAAACATATTTTTTCCTCAGTTTAGGCCGATATGTATTCTTCTACATATTTTTGGTAAAAAAAATTGCAATAAGCGTTTATTGATTGGTTTGCGCAAAAGTTATAGCGTCTACAAAATGGGGGGTCGTTTTATGGCCTTTTTATTAATATTTATTTTTTTACTAGTAATGGCGGCGATCACTGATTTTTATTGTGACTGCGACATTATGGCGGACACATCGGACACTTTTGACACGATTTTGGGACCATTGTCATTTTTACAGCGATCAGTGCTATAAAAATGCACTGATTACTGTAAAAATGACACTGGCAGTGAAGGGGTTAAACACTAGGTGGCGCTAAAGGGGCTAAGTGTGACCTAGGGAGTGATTCTTACTGTTAGGGGGCGTGGCTACCAGTGACACATCACTGATCACTGTTCCCGATCACGGAACCGGTGAGATCAGTGACATGTCACTAGGCAGAACAGGGGAATATCTTGTTTACAAAGGCATTCCCCTGTTCTGCCTTTGCCGACCGCAATCGCGGGCCGACCGGGAACATCGAGTTCCTGGGACCCGCGAGCACACTCGCGAGGCACGGGGGGCGCACGCCCGCTGGGTGGCAAATTTAAAGGGACGTACAGGTACGCCCATTTGCCTGCCCGTGCCATGTTGTCGACGTACATCTGCGTGCGGCGGTCGGCAAGTGGTTAAACTTGAACTAAGTGGTAACCCTATGTGATACTTCTTTGTGATACTTCTATTACTAGACATCCCAATAGTCCCATTTATTATTAAAGAGTGTTATGGAATCATAAATAGTATGATAAATACATAACATTATCTTTATCCTCTCCATCCTAGCCAAAATTGGGGCCCAATGAGTTTCAGTGAAGTGCCAAAGCTATAACCTATTGAGTTGCACTGAATAATGTAAGAAGAATGTATGGGATAGGGACAAACAAAAGGCACATTGGCAAGGTGAGGGTAATCAGGAAACCAGCAAAGGCTGTTTTAGATGTTGCATAATTTCTTGCAACTCCAGAAAGTGTAGAAAAAGTGCCTAGGTCTGGGCATTTGTGAAAAGAGTTGGAACAGTTGGATTAAAGGCACTAACTTTAGTGAAGATCGTGTACCACCATGTAACCTTTTGGTGGTATTTAATCACCACTGGGTTGTTGTTTTTTTGCGCTATAAATGAAAAACGACCGAAAATATAGTTAAAAATATGCATTTTTCTTCGTTACTGTAATAAAATTTTACAAATTAGTAATTTTTCTTCGTAAATTTTGGCCAAAATTTATATTGCTACATATCTTTGGTAAAAATACCCAAATCAGTGTATATTATTTGGTCTTTGTAAAGGTTATAGAGTCTACAAGCTATGGTGCTAATCATTGAAAATTGATCACACCTGATGTACTGACAGCCTATGTAATTTCTTGAGACATTAACAAGAGAGGAAAGTACAAATACCCCCCCCCCAAATGACCCCTTTTTGGAAAGTAGACATTCCAAGGTATTTAGTAAGAGACGTGGTTAGTTTTTTGAAGTTGTAATTTTTTTACCCACAATTCTTTGCAAAATTAAGATTTTTGTCATATTAACAGGTTATTTCTCTTACATGGCATGCGCACACCACAAATGACACCCCAAAATACATTCTGCTACTCCTGGGTATGGCGATACCACATGTGTGAGACTTTTACACAGCCTGGCCACATACAGAGGCCCAACATTGAAGTAGCACCTTCAGGCGTTTAACAATTATAAATTACACATCTCTTTTCTCAACCACCTATTACATTTTTAAAGGCCCTGGAACACCAGGACAATGGAAACGCCCACAAAATGACCCAATTTTGTAAAGCAAACACCCCAACGTATAATCTATGAAGCATAATGAGTCTTTTGAAAATGTAATTTTTTTCCACAAGTGCTTTAAAAATTTGAAAAAATGCTGTCGGATATGGGCACCCTGGAGGACATTTAGACAATCAACAGGAAATTAAACTAAAGGGAAAAATGGAACTAGAAAGGAATCTAAAATAGGACTGGATAGAGTTTCAGTAGGGGATGTCCATGTGCTGTAACCCCTTGACATCCCCCCCCTCTGCAATCTTTCCCTCCCTCCCCCCTTTTTTTTTGTTTCATTTATTTTTGTCGTTATTTTTCCCCATTTTTTTTATTTGTTTGTTTGAAGTTTTGGCCATGATAGCTTGTATAATCTATCTGCAGATGATGTAGTAAGAGGTTTTGCGGGTATGTAAATACCGTTAATGTATGCACATTTTTTTATTTGTAAAAACTTAATAAAACTGAGATTGAACTAAAAATGTGGAAAGAAAATGAAAACGCATTTTGTTTTACACAAAGTTGTCCATTTATAATATATTTCTAACACATAGCATGTACATAGTGTGGTAGTGTGGTACCCCACCTGTGTATGAATACAGGATTCTCAACCAGGCAGGTTGAGGGGCTCCAGGGTATTTGCTTGTTTGGGAGGAAACTGGCTTTTCAGTTTCCTCATGATTTACTAAAATCCACTTTGGGACCCGGAGCTTGGGGATTTCTTAGAGATCCGGGTGGGATGAAATCCCCAGTCCTGGATCCGGGTTTTGAGACTCAACTGCACACTGATTGTTCAGGTGTGTGTGGGCCTGATAGTAGAATCAGGACCAGCATTCTGGGCCCCACCCTCCCGACGAGTGCAGGTGTGCACTGCGGAGGCCATAGAGTGCAAGTGTGCACTGGAGAAGTCAGAGAGTGTTTGTGTGCACAGTGGAAGCCAGAGACCCAGGTCTGAGGGTCAGAGCAGCAAGGGGCTGCTATCCAAATGAATGGTGTTGCAGATTGAATAGTCTATAGGAGACAGACAAGAGCCTGAAGTAGAAGGCCTGAGCAGCACTGCTATATGTATAAGCCAGGAGGCTGAATGTCATTTTGTTGTTGAAAAGGAGTACTGAAACCCCTGCGAGGGAAACCTTTCATTTTGTTTTGACTTCTTTTAATAAAAATGGGCAAACAAAGCCCTTAACAAGAAGAACCAGCGAGTGGCGGTGTCCTTCAAGCTCTACATTTGATGCTAGTCCTTCACAAGTGGTGGAGAATGCGGGCACAATCTGAGATCCCTACAATCAAGTAAGTTCATCTGTTATATGAACTGTGTTTTTGGTGCATGAGACTGCATAATCTGTGTGTGTGCAGGTGAAGAGAACCTGCAAGCGAAAGGTAAACTAGCCTTAAAGAGACAGTGCTCCAATTTGTTGCAGGTGGTGTACCTGTGAACAAAAAGTCAATTTTTTTTTCTCTGCAGTGAACTGCTGCTAGCTGTGTGTGGCAGCCAGGCAAACTGCATTGCACGGAAGTTTGATGGACTGTGTTGCATGCAGGTTGTGTACCTGTGAAAGGAGAATCGCATTTTCTTCCCTCTGCTGTGAACTGTGTTACTGGTTGCTGTGTGCAACACCAAAAGGATGGGGCGGTCAAAGCAGAAAAAGGAGGCGATCCTTGCTGAAGCAAGAGAAAGAGCTCTGTGGCTGGAGGGTTTGTTACCGCCTGATCGAACCCCATACAGGCCTAAACAGAGTTTACCAAGGGAAAAGAGGGCTGCTGTTGTCCCTAGCAACCCTGGTGCAATGAATGCACAGATAACTGCTAGTGTGGAGAGTCCACCAGCATTTGAATCTGCAGTGGATTGGTGCAAGCGACACCTGGCAGGATTGGACCAAGCTAAAATAGAAGGCAAGCCAACCTTCCATACAAAAAGAGAGCTGCCGAATGTCCATGCCTGGGAGAGGGGTGTTGTTGCCCCGGGCAACGCTGCTGCAGTTAAACCAGCAGCTGTTGCAAAAAGTGTGAAAGTGACACAGCTTGAGACAGGGTCCAGCAGATGCAGGGTGGGAAACCCTGACAAGACATGGAACCAAGTGCGCTGTTTGCGGTGCAGTGAGTGGGGGCATACAGTCTCCAAGTGCCTTTTGTCCTTGGCTCCAGTGCAAAGCTACCTAGCAAAACAAAGGTCTGAGAAGCCTGTGTTATATGCCAGAAGAGAGGCTGATCAAAGGCCAGGACAGAGAGTGGTTGCCCATAGCAACACAGAGGAGGCCAGTCGGGCTGTCTGTGGACCAAGGGGTGTGCCTCCCATGGGTCGTGACAAGTGGCTTCCGGAGGAGCCAATACAGCATGTTGGAGAGAGCCAGGCATTGAGGAGATGCCAAGAAATTAAATTTCAGCGTCCAGTACCGTGCTTGGAATGTGGTCAAGTGGGGCATGGGATCTTTACTTGCCCAAGGTTCTGGAACACCGCTGAAGAGTCTGGAAAGGCTGCAGTGTCGCCATATGGCCCCAAAGAGACAGTAACTGGTATGGATACAGCTGAGAGACAGCGCACTCAAGTGAAGGTTATGATGCCAGCCACTGAAAATGGTAAGACTGTTCCAGTTTATGGTACTGAACCCAGTGAAGTGGGAGTAGATCCAGTGGGGAGATCCGCAGTGCCAATGGACATAGACTTGCGGCAGTGTGCTACCCAGAGCAGTGGGGAGGCACAAAATAAAGCCCAACTAGCCGCAGGGCTAAAGACTGGAAAGGACATGGGGACTCTGCATGTGCCTGCTATAGTCCAGCAGGTGGCTGGGAAAATAGAGTTAGGGGTGACCAAAACAGTGCTTGTGCCATGTTCCCTAGTGACAAGTACTGCAGGGTTGCCCAGGGAGACTTCCAAAAAGCCCGCAGTGACGGAGCCGAGCGTTTCCCAGGTCAACTTTGGAGCTGCCCATGTAGGAAAGGGTGCCCCTTTAAAAATGGAGGGCGCTGTGAGGAGTCACTCAGAGGCTTTGGTGGGTAATATACAATCCACAAAAGTAGCAGTTATGTCTACACGTAGTGAAAATTCTGATGGTTATGCTGACAAAAGTGTTACTGTTGGCAAATGTGATGGTATTGGTGATCATGACATTGAAAAATGTGTTTCCTTTAGTGTCATGTCTGAAACTGTTGGAAATGTGTTTACTACCAATGATGGGAGTAGGATATCTCCCATGACAACCAGAAGCGCAGGATTGTCCAGGGAACTCTCATGGGGCCTCCATGTGTTGGAGCCAGAGGTTTTCCAGGATGGTTGTGGTGCTACTCTGGTGAAACAAGGGAAGACTGTATTACATAGTGAGTGTGTGTGGGCGCAGCCCCACAACCCTAAGTGTAACCCAGTTGTCAAGGGGTTAGATCAGCCTGCAAAAGCTGAAAATGAAGAGCTGTATGTGTCTGTAGCGCCACCAAAGCAAGGTGTTCAAAATAAGGTATTGCACCTTGCCTTGGTTGAGGATGCAATCTCCCAGTGTGATGTGAGAAAAAAAATATTATCACAATGTGAGGTAGATAGAAGTGACAAGTGTGTTGTTTTGGCTAGTGAATCCCAGGTTCCTGTTGGGCCTTCTAGAGCAGGTGATGCAGTGCTGTGGAGCACCAGTGATGGAACCACAGGAAACTGGGATGATTGGTGCAAGGAAGCAGTTGCGGCACTAGGCCAAGTGACAAGGAATTACGAAGCAATGATGTGTGACAGAGTTGTGGACAGAACACCTGCTGTGCCCAGTGGAGGGATCGCAGAATGGCCAGTGCTCAAGGGCACGCCAGCCCCTGCAAAGGCTGATGCCCTCCAGTCTGAAGGAACGGTTCTGGGCGCAGGCATGGCAGATGGGTTGTCCACGGCCCAGCAACTAAATAGTGGCAAGTGTCAAGTTGACAATGTGACTAATGTTGACTCGCAGAGGCTCATTGGTGTAGCGTTAGAGGTGAAGAGGAGACATGTGTCTGACAGCGCTCCAGGGGAGCAACAGGCTGGGATGAGGGGTACCTTCAAGGAGATGGTGGTCTCTTCAAATGTCTCAACCTCACAAGCTGCAATGGATGAGCCCCTCCAAGTCTCGGACAGGGGAAAGGTTCCCAAAAAGGTCACGCATTTAGACATTGGTTGCATAGAGTTGACAAAAACTTTATTAGAAATGCTGGAGTTGGTAAAAGTGCCCTCACTGTACACTTGGGTGTCTCCACCGCAGTCGGACCAGGTGGTGCTGCGTGGTACCAATAGGTGGAGCCAGGTGGTACAGGCTGTGCTGGGAAGCTTGTTAACAGTGTGGCAAATAGTTCTGAGGTTCTCTAAGGGGGTGCTCCCAGTTACTGAGTGGCCTGGAAGGCGCTCAGAACTGTTGGAGTCATCAAAGGTCTCTCCGGCTGGTGTAGTGACTGGAAACATCTCTGCTGGTGTGCTCCAAGGTGAAGCTGGGCAGTGGTCAGTAGAGGGCGCAGATACTGTCTCAGCCGCTAAATCTCATGAGAAGGAAGGACCCAGAATAGATGCAGCACTAGCAGAGATGCTTTCTATCACTCAGAAAGAGGTACAACTTAAAGTACCCGGAGACACTGTGGGAAAAAGTGCTATAGGTGAATGCTGCAGCAATGTAATGTGTACATCAGAAAGAAGTAGTTTGTGCCTAGATCAATAGAATCAGAATAGCACACTATAGCACACTAACTGTCTAATAGCACAGAACAGAGCCCTGTTCTATCTCTCTCCATGCCGCTATCACACTACAAATGGCCGTTATAGTAAGAATACTTTTAAATTGTGGGGCGGGATTAAGGGCAATGAGCAATGGTTGGTTACAGTCATCATGATAGTGTCCAATCATGGCTCTGACAGTGCTCTGTGTCCGGATTGGGCGAAGCTTTCATTGATTCAGCTAATCAGGACTTTCAATGCACTGTGCGGCGGGGCAGTGCATTGTGGTCGTTCGTCGGTCCGCACAAACGGTCGAACGACCCTATAATTTGGTTGTTTGGGTCAAACCGTTCGCCCATCCTTAACGGAGATATTTTGGTCAGGGGTATATAACTGGGGGAATTTTTCAGACAAAATTTTTTATAACTGGCCAAATTTTAAATAATTTGTCATAAGATGGATCATTTCTGGGAGGGCACTGGGTGTTGTCATTATAATGGAGGAACTGCATTATCATTAGGTATCTTGACCTTGGCATAATGGCTGAGAAGGTTTGAATGTGGTGGATGGGGTTGGTGGACCAATAGGAGTATATATATATTTTTTTCCCATGTTGAGTCCCATGTTGAAAGTTAGGCCTAAAAATGTTTTTTCATTCCTCAACGGCAAGTTCACTCCACTCAAAGGGACAGCCGTAACTAGAACTGTGGTTGCTTGCTAGGAACTGTTGTGCATAGAGGTTGCACTGGGCCACAATGGAAGATAGTAGGTCTTCAGTAAACAATTTATAAAAAAAATCAATAAGGGCAAAATTATCTGTGTTCACCTGGACACCTGGTTGGCGAAAGGGGGGTAATTGCTGCTCCTGAATTGGAGGGAAGCCACAGAGGGTTTTTAAGGGCATAAGGAAGGATGGCATGGGTCCTAACCCTTTGGGGCTGAGATGACACCCCACAAGTGCTTGGCCTTTGTTGCAGTGGTACTTAAAGTGATTGTAAACCCACTTTGACAACATGCACCTACAGGTAAGCCTAGATTAAGGCTTACCTGTAGGTGCATGAAATATCTCCTTAACCTACACGGTTAAGGAGATATTTGCAGATAACACAGCACCCACGTCTACGGCGCATGTGCGCCGTAGACAACAGCGCATGCGCACTAGCGGGTCAGCATCATTGCCGGTTTTTTAAATGGGATCTTGCAGGCCCGAGCACGCATTCATGTGACGTCATCACCGCTCCGGCCAATCATAGCGCCGGAGCGGCAATAACAGGAAGAAGCTCAGAGCGGACATGGCAGCAGCGGCGGCGGAGAACGAGGAGGACTTCGGGGGCTTTGATTTCAGGTAAGTGCTACATAATGAGCTAGTATGCTATGCATTCTATCTCATTATACCTTTCTCTTGCAGGGGTTTGTTTAGCAAATAAAGTTGTAGAGGGTTTACTTCCTCTTTAATGTCTCGTGGATGGCACTGCGCTAAAGGTGGATGGCACTGAGCTGCTGGTTGATGCCACTGCTCTACTTGGAGTAGGCTGCTGCTCCTCGCCAGAATACCTTTGTTTCATGGAGACACGTTCCTCTTCCTCCAATTCTGTAGCAGACCTGGTTACAGAAACAACAGTAAAAACTTACAGTTGGCACTCAATCTCTCTCCTCTCGACACATGCTGTATCAGTGTATGGAGAGAGTTGAACCCCTGTATGACCCCGGCGTGTTTACATTTTGATCGCTCCATTATTGGACGGAGCGATCATGTGGTAAAGGGCCGTTGCCATTGGCCCTTTACCGTGATCTGTGACATGCCAGGTCCCGTGAACCTGGCAAGCACGGAGGGTCTCATGTGCGCACCCCAGGAGACAGGGCGGGAGCACAATTTTTTGGAGAACATCATGTGATGGCCTCCCAGAGTTATCCAACCACGCTGTAGCCGTCATTCGGCTATGGTCCGGTCGGCAACTGGTTAAAATACAGGTAATTATCTGTGGGAGGGGCTATAGTGTGCCCTGTTTTCACATTATGCTTTGCTGCACAGCTGTAACTTTCAAACAGCAAGCAGACCATTACTGGGACCTACGCGACAGATTAAATAAATACCCCTACTAGAAAAACAAAAGTGATTCATGACCATGGTATTTTATTTGTTAATTATTTAGCATATCCCACACTTCTCATATAAAGTGGTTGTAAATACAGAAGGTTTTTTCCTTACTGCCTTCTATGAAGTGAGGTAAAAAAACCTTCTCCATGCAGCTAAATTCATTCCTGAGCCCGATCTTGATCCAGCGATGTGCATAAGAGCTGAGGTCCTCTCAGCTTTCTTGCTTCTTATTGTCTAATGGCTCCCGGTGCTGTCAATCATATCCAATGATAAGGGAGTGGAGGTGGGGCCAAGCCCTGCTCTTTGTGTGTGACCTTCTATGGGGGCATTCGGCAGAGGGAAGAACCAGGAGCGCTGGGGGCCCAAGAAGAGAAGAGGGCTGCTCTGTGCAACCCCACTGCATAGAGCTGAAAAGTATAACATAATTGTTATTTTAATATTAAAAAAAGTTTTACAATTACTTTTAACTTTGGATAAAGGGAGTCAAGCCTCGTACACACGACCGAGTTTCTCGTCGTAAAAAACACGTCGTTTTTTTCGACGAGATTCTTGTTAAGCTTGTCGATTTTCTCGTCAAGCTTTCCATGCGTACACACTGACATTTCCCAATTTCCTCGTTGTTCTCCGCGGTCACGCCCAGCACGTACGACGGCACTATAAAGGGGAAGATCTTTTTTCTTGGCGCCACCCCTTGGGCTGCTTTTGCTGATCTCGTGTTACCGCGTGTGAAGTAAAAGTTTGGGAAGAGACGATTCGCGCTTTTCAGTCTTCGTACTTTTCAGATCGTTTTCTGCGGTTCAGTTTGTGCTTGTGGGTTCGTATCTTGACTTTCAGGGCGTCTAGGCAGGTCGTATCTGTTTTACAGTGCGTTCTTGCCTGTTCGTTTCTGTTTTTCAGTTCGTTATTCATAGGCCTTGCTGTTCTAAAGTGCGTTCTGTTCTGTACGTTCTGATAAGGCGACCGTTTCCTAGCCATGTCGCCTGGACATTCTCGTCGTCGAGTTCGTGCTGTGCGTGCGCTTGGTGTTGGTCTGCTTGTTTTGGACCAAGACCAGTCCATGAATGGTGTGAGGAGGAGTTCATGGACCAAGAATTGGTTGCTCCAGCGGGACCAATTCTGCCACATGCCTCTGCTGCGGGAGATCGTCGAGAATAACCCTGAGGACTACAGGAAATTTCTGCGGATGTCTGACCCCGTTTTTCAGGAACTGTTGGCTTTGGTGTCCCCCTATATTACCAGGCAGGACACCGTTATGCGGGAAGCCATCAGTGCTGAGCAGAGGCTCATCGCCACCTTACGGTACCTGGCGACAGGGAGAAGTCTTCAGGACTTGAAGTTCACGACAGGCATCTCCCCCCAGGCTCTGGGCCTCATAATCCCAGACACCTGTTCTGCCATTATACAAGTCCTGCAGGAGGACTATACTAGGGTAAGTTTTCTCCATTAACATCACATTTTATGTATTACATGTATGCTAATGTATTGTATTTCTTTCATCCTTCCCTAATTACCATGATTGTAATATGCTGAGAATGTCCCCTTTGTCCTCATGTATGCCTGAAGCTTTAGATTGCCCCTTTTTTCTCCTCCATGCATATTTCCCTTCACTAACCTTTCCAGCAGGGGCGCCTGTTGCTCCAAATGTTTGGGGGTTCAAACCCCAATTTAGGAAATAAACTTCCTCCTTTTTTGCTCTGGTGCCTATTAAACGCCCCCATTTGTTCCCTCCAATGCAGCCATTTTGTTCCCTCTAATGCAGCCATTTTGTCCCCTCCAATGCAGCCAGTTCCCCCCCCAGCCCTGCACTTACCTTCTTGTGGTCAGCGCCATCCTTCTTCTGTCCTTGATGTCTTCTCCTTCCCTTGATGTTGCATCAGCCAATCATGTTACCATTAAACAGACTTGGTGAACATGATTGGCAGAGCAGCCTGTCAGTGTTTACCCGAGGAATGCCCCCCCCCCCCCTGCGTCCCCTATTTAACTTTTCTGCAGCCAATTACATCCCTCAGGCTGTAATGTGCAAGACAATTTTCCTTACTGTTTCTGATATGCAATTTTAAGCCCATAAATGCCGCAGTTCTTCATATGTCGGTCGCTTAACAGGGGGCCATCCACCTGAATAGTGGGCGGCATAGACAATACATAGGTTAATGCAAGGCATAAACCTATGTATTGTTCTGAGTGACGGGCACAGGAGAGAGGGGGCAGTGCTCCAGCGCCCACTCTGGACGCACCGCCACTGCAATGCTATCCTGTGGCCAAACACATCTACCCCCCCCCCATTACAATTTATTAATGGACCATCATAGGGGGTGATGAATATGATACATGAGCCTTCCATTATACTTATTTAAAACACCTTAATAAACGTAGACTTTGCTTGATGTTGGCCTCTAATGTATTTTCTTAGAATATACTTGTAATGTTTGATTTGTGTATTCTAATATTTTTTCATCTTGTTTGACTCCACAGCTTCCTTCCACGCCACAGGAATGGCAGACTGTGGCATCGGAGTTTGCCACGCGGTGGGACTTCCCCAACTGCGGTGGTGCTATAGACGGGAAGCACGTCCGCATTGTGCCACCACCCCGTTCTGGGTCCTACTACTTCAATTACAAGGGGTTTCATAGCATTGTGCTGATGGCGGTGGTGTCAGCACGGTATGAATTCCTCTATGTTGATGTAGGGAAGAATGGCCGGATGTCCGATGGGGGATCCTTCATCCAGACGGAGTTTGCCCTCCGTCTCCAGAGTGACGACCTTGCATTGCCACCGGATGCAGGGAATATTGAAGGACCTTTGTTTTTTTGGCTGATGAAGCCTTCGGGCTCGGACCACATCTTATGAGGCCATTTCCTCAGAGGACCCTGACCCCAGAGAAGAGGGTGTTCAATTACCAGCTGGCCAGGGGCCGAAGAGTCGTTGAAAATGTCTTCGGCATAATGGCCAGCCGGTTCCGCCTTTTTAGGACTCCCATCCACTTGGCGGACTACAAAATAAACTATGTAGTGTTATGCTGCTGTGTGCTACACAATTTTCTTTGTCGCAAATTGAATTCATATATGGCCTCAGTTTTGCCTGAGGCTGGACTTTCCCCTGATAATCCCCTGCCGGGCCTGGAATCTGCCCGTGCTGGCTTGCCCCCCCAAAATGCCCGTTATGTTCGGGACAAATACATGGACTATTTCACGGGTAGGGGGGCAATTCCTATGCCAGGCTATGTCTAAAGATTCCTGGCTAATGATCCAAATAAAAATCTTGTTTAAACTTCTAACTTTTCTTGGTTTCCTGTCTCCTAGTTTGTCTTAGTGCATTTGTAGTGCCAAGTGTATTTTCCTTTAGTAAATACCAACCATTTCACTATGTAACCTTAAAAAATTTACCAAATAAGGTTAGAGCATATTAGAAAAAGAAGCTACACGTTGTTTGTGTTCAAATCTTTTACTATGTGCAAATTCACACACTTTTTTTTTTATTTTTACATTTTTTGTTTGCCTGGCCACAAACCGGCAATTGTTTTCTTAGGAAAATACAAAAACAACAGTTGCATTCCAAAAATTACAAAATTGGATACCTCGGAGCAATCTGAGACATTCACTTACACAAACTATATGTCTCTATGTGCCCGTCCTAACATGGGGTCCTGCCACCCCTTGCCCAGCCAAAAATTGAATATGCACACAATTGGGATTATTTTCCTATAGGGATTTTAGACTACTGATCCCTATTGTCAACATGTGCTATCTGCCATCAGGGGTGATCAATGGATGTGTTTTGGGGGTGCAACCCCTTCCTCAGTTCACCTACTTTAGATACAAGGAAGGGGTTGAACCCCCAAAAGACGTACATGGATATCCCCTGATGGCAGATAGCACATGTTGACACACTGTGTGCAGATTCAATTTTTGGCTGGTTTGATTGTCAAAAAGTTTTTTAAAAGTTGAAGAACAAACATGAGAAAAAAAGGGGGTTGGGATGCCTTATTGAATTCTCCCCAAAACATCGAGAATGTCTTTAAATGTTTGATCCATCACATGTATTCTTTCTTTAATTTTGTCCAGATCCGTGCTACATTCCATCACTTGCTGGATGAGGCGGAGGGCACTGTCAGCAGAGAAACCTGTACTATCCTTCACCCCAACATTCACATCCCCTAAAAACAAAATAAAAAGGTATTATAACTCTGCAGGCCTACCTCTCTTACCTGAAGCTGTGGTGACAGATACTGACCTGTTGTGGTGACCAGTTCCACAACGTCATCCACCTCTCCTTCCTGCACTTCTCCTTCCTCCACCTCAGCTTCTTCTACATCCTTCGTTTGTGGGTCTTTGGGTCTTTGGGAGTTTGGGGTTGTTGTGAAGCTGTGGGGTTCTTGTGCTCCCTGGAGTTTCCTCCTCCCAGTCTTCTCTCCCCTATGAGAATCAAACAAAAGGTAGAGTTATCACACAGAAATTCTCTATGTTAAACAAAAAAACAGGCTAAATTGCTTGGAAGTTGGGTACAAGTGTGTGTTTGGGCGGAAGTTAAAGATGAATGCATTATTTCTGACCAAGAATATGCTTAGTATTCACCTTTGTCTGTCATTTTTTAGACATGTAGGCAACACCAAAATTCTCTGAAGCACCTGTGTGGGACACCCAAAAAAGGCGGGTCTGGTGGCCCACACTATAGTGCTCCAAAGTACAGATGTGGAAGCAGCTGCTGAGTGTCCTCTCCTTTACACTGACAAAAGTTTGCATTTCATTCTCTTTACAAACACATCATCTAGCCTAAAACTTTGTGCCCCAAATTTGTGAAAAAATGGCAGATGTCTAATTACTTTTGTGGCTGTAAAATAATCCAAAACAGCGGATAGTGGCCGAACGAAGTGTCTGTAACGTAACGAACGATTACTGTGCCCAACCAAGTTCAAAATATAACATTTTGGAAGGGAGTCCAATAAGAAAAACAAAAAAAACCAGCAACATGTCAGTTTAGAAAAGGATTAATAGCATAAAAGTGTACATTTTACTTACTTTTTGCGAGCATTCTCTTAATGCTCCTTAACTGCTCTGGCTCCCTCAGTTTGAGGTCTGACCACCTCTTTCTGAGCTGCTCATTTGAGCGTTTCACCCCGAAATTCGTCTTCAGACTCTTCACGACTTTAGTGAGGATTTTGGCCTTCCTTCTATTTGGTTTGCTATACGGCCCATGCTTTGCGTCATAATCAGACTTGAGCAAGATGTCCACCATCTCCGCCATCTCTGCAAAAGACATATTCGATGCCTTGAATCTCCTCCTTGATCGTGACGTTTCCTCGGTCTCCGGGCTTGTCTCCTCCTCGTTAGTTGCGGAATTATCAGACACCTGCTGTAACTCCGCCATATCTGTCTGCGCGCCGAAAGAGAAGGGGCGGGGAAAAGATGTTAGTTAGAACGTCATGGGCGGGCGACGTGTGCGGAGCGACGTGTTCGAATTTTGACGCATTCGTGGTGTGTATATAGCAAACACACATGTGACTATAGTACGTTCGGTGTGCGGAGAGAGGAGTTCAAGTGACGGACGTGCGAACGAAGGTATGTGATTTTGTGACTTGTACAAATTGTTGGCCTATACTGTTTTGAGAATGTTGTAGGATATATATGGTGACTACGATGTTAAGGAGGTTAGACTGTTTGCCTCACATTAGTTATATATTATTTCTTAAACTTGCAGATACAATATGAATGTCTTTATTAGCGACAAAGAGTTCCTGGCGGAATTTATTGACCGGGTAAGGGAGCTGCCCGCTCTGTGGGAGACGAAAAACCCCATCCATAAAAAAAGAGGGGTGAGAAAAGCAGCGCTGGAGAAGCTGCTCCCATTTGTGCAGACCAAGGTGCCCACAGCCACAGCAAAACAAGTGGACACTAAAATTGGGAGCTTGAGAGGCACCTACAGGACTGAATGCTCTAAGGTCCTGGCTTCTCAGAGGTCAGGAGCAGCAGCAGATGATGTGTATGTCCCGATTTTGTGGTACTACAGCAGGATGTCCTTCCTGGATGACCACATTGAGGCAAGGCCATCAATCTCCACTCTTCCCCCCAGACTTCCCTGCAGCCAACCTGAGCCTTCTCTGGAGCAAGAGGAGGCAGCCATCCTGGATGATCCTGATTTGGCCATCTGGAGCCAGGTATAGTATTAAATGAAAATGTATTGGGATAAAATTAATGTTTGACAAATATGTCAAGATGAGAAACATACAATATTTTGGGTTCCACAAGTGAAATCAAGATCTTGAGACATTAGTCTGCACTTAATTGGGTGCTAAATAGTCAATCTGATGTAGGTGTAAATTAGAAAAAATGATTTCTGGATTTACATTCTAATTGCTTCAATCATGTTTATAAAGTTTGATGCAAAGATTAAAACAACATATTAAACTATGTCCCTTTTTCATACACAGGATGAAATCAGCCAGGAGGAGGGTCTGGAAACTGTCAGGCAGGAGGAGGAAGGGCCCAGTGGCAGCCAGGAGGTGGCAGGGCCCAGTGGCAGCCAGGAGGTGGCAGGGCCCAGTGGCAGGCAGGAGGTGGCAGGGCAAAGGAGAAGCACCAGATCCCAGGTGCCTCCCATCCGGCTTCCCAAAAGAGGCAGGAGGGACAGGACCACCAGTGAGGCAGCAATGGCCCTTATTAAAGAGGCCCATGCCACCCTCAAAGAGCCCACATCCCCTGAAGAGGCCATTGCCGGCCTAGTGGAGGCAAAGTTCAAGGTGATGAGCATGGAGCAACGCCTCCTATGCGAGCCCCTGCTCATCACCTTGCTCAACAAGGGGGTGATGGAAAAAATTACCCCCAATACCGCCATTTGTGAGGTGGCACAACTGTCCCAACCTCAGCCTCCTCCTCCACCTCCACATTCTTCTTCCGACCCACCCCCTTCTCCTCCACCTCCACCTTGTTCTTCCGCCCCACCCCCTTCTCCTCCACCTCCACCTTGTTCTTCCGCCCCACCCCCTTCTCCTCCACCTCCACCTTGTTCTTCTGCGCCACCCCCTTCTCCTCCACCTCCTCCTCCTCCTGACAGGAGTACCCCTCCAGTGGCCCAGCCTCCAGCCAAACGAAGAAGGAAGGCTGCAGGGAAGGCTTCAGTAAAGGTTGCAGGGAAGGTTGCCAGGAAGACGAGGAAGTGATGGCCTTGCTTCATTGTGGTCGGACAGAAGGCAGCCTGTTGTAGTACCACACACTTGGGACATATATATCACCTGCTGCTGTTCCTGACCTCTGGGAGGCCAGCATCAGATTGTGTTCAGAAATGTTGGCCTTCTCAAGCTCCCAATTTTAGTGTCCACACAGGGTTGCTGTGTGGTCTGGGGTCCCTGGGATGCACAAATGGCAGCAGCTTCTCCAGCGCTTCTCTTTTTATTTTAGTTCAAACATGAATAAATGTTATTTTTCTTTAAGTTCATACTTGACTATGTGTATTTGTAAAAATGTAAAATCTAGCTTTGGAGTAAGCAGATACATTTGACTGACAAAAAAAGGGACAGATAACAACCCCCCAAAAAAATAACTAAATCGTGTTTCCCAAAAAAGTGTGTAAAATTTAAATAATATATATTAAAAGATTCAATGGGAGATCACTACCAAAACATTGCGAAATTACAATTAACATCAGTTAGAAAAATAACTAATTTTTAAATATTCCTAAAAACTTGCACGATATAATACACATAAATCTTCTTAAGAGCAACAAGAAAAATGTTAAAAAAAGATAGTCATAACTCTGTGTGAATATCAGCAGCAAAAGAAGTTCATTCGTTTGGATTAAAGCGGAGGTTCCGCGGTCCATAGTTATTTTTTTTTTCAGTCCATTAAATGTGGTTACAGATTACTAGTTTAGTACTCACTTGCCCTGCGCTTTATTACATCCCCCGTCCGTTTTGGTAAAAAAGAAACGTTTATAAAAAAGGTTGCTGTTTTCCATTTTGCTTGTGGGCATTGTGAAGCCCACAAGCACAGACTTCCGGGTAGCGGTGAATGCGCGTCTCCCAGCATTCACCGCTCTATCTGACGTAATAAGTGTTGACGGCGAGCAGCGCCGTCAACACTTCCTGGTTGCCATCACAACGGGCGGAGGCGTCGGAAGTTCCCGCCCCATTGTGATGGCAACCAAAAATACACAGGTCAGTACGGGGAGGGAGAGCAGATGATCTTGCGAGATTTCGCACGCAGCAGCGATCCGCACTGACTCCTGGGAATGTTTACACTTAGCTCCCAGGAGTCGGGGAAAAGGAATGCACACGCCCACTCCCGCGGGAGTAAGACAGGAAGTAACATAAAGAAACAGAATATATAAAGGTAAATACAACACTTATAAAATATTTTTTTGTCATTTGCGCATCTATGGTATGCACAGAAGTGTATAGCATTAAGTCAGTAATTTGGGTGAACCTCCGCTTTTTAATGTCACATTCTAACGAAGATTTCAATGCACAACATTTAAACGATGCAAAAATTTTGAGCGTGACGAATGTGCTATCTCCATTACGAAGGCTTGTTTTACCAGAAGATGCGCTCCTGTCTCATAGTTGCTTGTGAGCATGCACGCTTTTGGAAGAGTCGTAAAAGCATACACACGAACCATTTTCTCGTCACAAAACAGGCCGACGAGAAACACGACGAGGAAATCTGGAATCCTGACGAGAAAATAGAGAGCAGGTTCTCTATTTTCTCGTCGAGATTCACGGCAATTTTCTCGTCGTAAAACCATACACACGAACGGTTTTCTCGACAAAAAAGCTCACGCGGCACTTTTCTTGCCGGTTTTGGACGAGAAACTCGGTCGTGTGTACGAGGCTGAAGAGCTAAAACTTGTGTCTGTTTTTTTTTTCTCCTTTTTCGAGATTTCTTCTAATGTGGTCATTGGGGTAGTATGCAATCTAAAAAGAATACAGAGAGTAGTTATAGCACGTGGGCATATTTTGAGTATAATAGTTAAGGGTTGGAATATCTGTCCAATTTTTATTGTCATCTGTGTCCCCATTAACATTAGGGTAGCATACCTCTGTTTAATACTGTAATTGTGAGATACAATAACAGTATTAACGTGGTATAGAACCCAAAATCAAAAATATAATTGAAGCTTACCAATCCTTATGCCGCGTACACACGACCATTTTTAATGACGAGAAAAATGCAATTTTTTAAAATGGTCATTAAAAATGATCGTGTGTGGGCTTCAGAGCATTTTTCACGACGTGAAAAATGGCCATGAAAAAATTGGAACATGCTCTAATTTTTCACGTCGTTTTTCACATCGTCGCTTTTCTCGTCATGAAAAACGGCCGTGTGTAGGCTTTAACGACGTGAAAAAAAAAAAACGCATGCTCAGAATCAAGTATGAGACGGGAGCGCTCGTTCTGGTAAAACTAGCGTTCGTAATAGAGATAGCACATTCGTCACGCTGTAACGGACTGAAAAGCATGAGGCTGAAAAGCACGAATCGTCTCTCAACAAACTTTACTAACATGAAGGGTGGTGCCATCCGAATGGAACTTCCCCTTTATAGTGCCGTCGTATGTGTTGTACGTCACCACGCTTTACTCAAGCATTTTTTTCCACGATAGTGTGTAGGCAAGGCAGGCTTGAGAAGAATCACGTCGAGAAAAATGCAGTTTTTTTCAATGACATTAAAAACGGTCATGTGGAACTTCCCCTTTATAGTGCCGTCGTATGTGTTGTACGTCACCACGCTTTACTCAAGCATTTTTTTCCACGATAGTGTGTAGGCAAGGCAGGCTTGAGAAGAATCACGTCGAGAAAAATGCAGTTTTTTTCAATGACATTAAAAACGGTCATGTGTACGATGTGGTGACTGACATTGTTTTATTCCCCCCCCCCCCCCCCATTATTTCACCTGGTGATACAGCAAATAACACACTTCCAGTATTAGAGTGCCTACACTTTGGATAAATTAACACAGGTGCAGCTTTGGACAGCAGCATTGTCGCTCTGAGGGAAGGGGAGTGTTTGATGTTTCAGCAGATTTAGATACACTAACATAATTAAGCCAAACTCCAGCTCACACTTCAGTTACACAAGCAGTTACAGTAACACTCACAAAAGTGAGCACACCCCTCACATTTTTGTAAATATTTTGTTATATCTTTTCATGTGACAACACTGAAGAAATTACACTTTGCTACAATGTAAAGTAGTGAGTGTATAGCTTGTATAACAGTGTAAATTTGCTGTCCCTTCAAAATAACTCAACACACAGCCATTAATGTCTGGCAACAAAAGTGAGCACACCCCGAAGTTAAAATGTCCAAATTGGGTCCAATTAGCCATTTTCTTTCCCCGGTGTCATGTGACTCATTAGTGTTACAGGGTCTCAGGTGTGAATGGGGAGCAGGTGTGTTAAATTTGGTGTTATCGCTCTCATTCTCTCATACTGGCAGGGCCGGACTGGCCCACCGGGATACCGGGATATTTCCAGGTAGGCCGCCTGCCCTGGGGCTGCTTTGAGCTGCGGCTGACTGCAGCGCTCCCCTCCCTCGCTCTCTCTCTCCTATGTGTCACATCCACCAGGCATCTCATTCAATCAGTGTTCCATCTACTATCACACGAGCAGGTCTAGAGGGGCGGGACCTTCCTACAGCACAGCCGAACACAGACCCAGCCAGCTCTCACACACACCGCGGGAGATGCCTGGTGTGTGTGATCCAGGCAAGTATGTATTGATGGGCTCAGTGAGGCTGCATTCATGTACAGTAAGGCTGCATTCATGGACAGTAAGGCTGCATAAGCATTCAAGTACAGTAATGCTGCATTCATGGACAGTAAAGCTGCATTCATGGACAGTAAGGCTGCATTCATTTACAGTAATGCTGCATTCATGGACATTAAGGCTGCATTCATGTACAGTAAGGCTGCATTCATGGACAGTAAGGCTGCATTCATTTACAGTAAGGCTGCATTCATGGACAGTAAGGCTGTATTCTCATGGACTGTAAGGCTGAATTCATGGACAGTAAGGCTGAATTCATGGACAGTAAGGCTGCATTCTCATGGACAGTAAGGCTGCATTCTCATGGACAGTAAGGCTGCATTTATGGACAGTAAGGCTGCATTCATACGCTCAGTAAGGCTGCATTCATGGACAGTAAGGCTGAATTCATATGTTCAGTGAGGCTGCATGCTTATGGACAGTAAGGCTGCATTAATATGCACAGTAAGGCTGCATTCATGGACAGTAAAGCTGCATTCATGGACAGTAAGGATGAATTCATGGACAGTAAGGCTGCATTCATGGACAGTAAGGCTGCATTTATACACTCAGTAAGGCTGCATTCATAGTAAGGCTGCATTTATGGACAGTAAGGCTGCATTCATATGCTCAGTGAGGCTACATTCTTATGGACAGTAAGGCTGCATTCATATGCACAGCAAGGCTGGATTCATATGCACAGTAAAGCCTCGTACACACGACCGATTTTCTCCATTTGTGTGTATGGTTTTATCGTCCAGAAAACTGCCGGGCTCTCTATTTTCTCATCAGGATTCTCGTTTTCCTCGTCGAGATTCTCGTCAGCCTGTTTCCTGACGAGAAAACCGGTCGTGTGTATGCTTTTCCGAGTCTTAAAAAATCGCGCATGCTCAGAATCAAGTATAAGACGGGAGCGCTCCTTCTGGTAAAACTAGCGTTCGTAATGGAGATAGCACATTTGTCACGCTAAAACGAACTGAAAGCACGAAGACTGAAAAGCGCGAATCGTCTCTCCCCAAACTTTTACTAACACGCGGTAACACGAGATCAGCAAAAGCAGCCCAAGGGGTGGCGCCATTGAAATCGATCTTCCCCTTTATACTGCCGTCGTACGTGACCGCGCAGAGCAACGACGAGATTTGGAATTGACAGTGTGTATGCAAGGAAAGCTTGACAAGAAGCTCGTCAAGCTTGACAAGAATCTCGTCAAGCTTGACAGAAATCTCGTCGAGAAAAACTAAGTTTTTTTTACGACGAGAAACTCGGTCGTGTGTACGAGGCTTAAGGCTGCATTCATATGCACAGTGAGGCTGCATACATGGGCACAGTGAGGCTGCATTGATGGGCACAATGAGGCTGCTTTCAAGGGCACAGTGAGGCTGCATTCACGGGCACAGTGAGGCTGCATTGACGGGCACAGTGAGGCTACATTGACAGGCACAGTGAGGCTACATTGACGGGCACAGTGAGGCTGCATTGACGGGCACAGTGAGGCTGCATTGATGGGCACAGTGAGGGTACATTCATGGGCACCGTAAAGCTGCATTTGATGGGCACAGTGAGGCTGCAATGATGGGCACAGTGAGGCTGCATTGATGGGCACTGATGAGGTTGCATTGATCTCTTGTACCATGTCTGCAGTCTCTGACCATCTCTTGTACCATGTCTCCAGTCACTGACCATCTCTTGTACCATGTCTGCAGTCTCTGAGCATCTCTTGTATCATGTCTTTAGTCTCTGACCATCTATTGTATCATGTCTGCATTCTCTGACCATCTCTTGTACCATGTCTCCAGTCTCTGACCATCTCCTGTACCATGTCTCCAGTCTCTGACCACCTCATGTATCATGTCTGCAGTCTCTGACCATCTCCTGTACCATGTCTGCATTCTCTGACCATCTCCTGTACCATGTCTCCAGTCTCTTACCATCTCCTGTATCATGTCTGCAGTCTCTGACCATCTCCTGTATCATGTCTGCAATCTCTGACCATCTCCTGTACCATGTCTGCATTCTCTGACCATCTCTTGTACCATGTCTCCAGTCTCTGACCATCTCCTGTACCATGTCTCCAGTGTCTGACCATCTCCTGTATCATGTTTGCAGTCTCTGACCATCTCCTGTACCATGTCTGCATTCTCTGACCATCTCTTGTACCATGTCTGCAGTTTCTGACTATCTCCTGTATCATGTCTGCAATCTCTGACCATCTCCTGTAGCATGTCTGCATTCTCTGACCATCTCTTGTACCATGTCTCCAGTCTCTGACCATCTCCTGTACCATGTCTCCAGTGTCTGACCATCTCCTGTATCATGTTTGCAGTCTCTGACCATCTCCTGTACCATGTCTGCATTCTCTGACCATCTCTTGTACCATGTCTGCAGTTTCTGACCATCTCCTGTATCATGTCTGCAATCTCTGACCATCTCCTGTACCATGTCTGCATTCTCTGACCATCTCTTGTACCATGTCTCCAGTCTCTGACCATCTCCTGTACCATGTCTCCAGTGTCTGACCATCTCCTGTACTAAGTCTCCAGTCTCTGACCATATCCTGTACCATGTCTGCATTCTTTAATCATCTCTTGTACCATGTCTGCAGTCTCTGACCATCTCCTGTACCATGTCTGCTGTCTCTGACCATCTCTTGTACCATGTCTGCAGTCTCTGACCATCTCTTGTATCATGCCCGCAACCTCTAACCATCTCTTGTCTTATATCATGTCTGCAGTCTCTGAGGGAGTCTGGAGAGGAGTCAAGAGAGGGAGTGCTGCCGGTATGGGGGTCATGGGAGAAGTCAGAGGTGTGTGGACTGTGGAGAGGAGACTATAGGGTAAAATCAGAGCTGGAGCTGACTGACTGATCCCTGCACAGTGCACCTGAGAGGAGGTCAGTGACAGTGCCGCAAGGCCAGTCTGAGGGGGGGATCACTTATGTAAGGGGGGAGTAAATACAACAATGTAAGGGGGTTCTGATATAAAGGTTTCCCCCTATATTAGTAAACTCACCCCCTTACATTAGTGTATTCTTTCTGAGGAAGGTGGTCTCTGGTCAACAGTGTCCACCTCCCCCCCCCCCATGTTCCCAGAGTTCCTGGGGTCCCCTTGATGATTGACCACTTTTAGCACTTTTAACTGGAATTTGCTTTATATATATTGTGACAGCAGGAAGGTAAAGTCACCTGGTTGCATCCAGGGGGGTAGATATATTTCGCCCAGATTCAGGCTTTACGCCGACTTATACAACTAGGTGGAGAGTTGTATAAGCCCAGCTGGGGCTAGTGGGCTCATGGATGACTCATACCTCTAGGGAGAGTGTGGGGCGTCGTGCAGACAGGGAGTTGATGAGACCAGCTGAAGCTTGTCAGCTCATTTAGGCCTCTATAAGAACTCCCAGATTCATTAGGTGTTTGCTCATGCCTGGACCCAGACCTGTGTGGACTGTCTAGGGAGAGTGAACCCCTGTGCGGTGAGACAAGCCTGTGTGGCTATTTGCTTGGACATTTAAAACCAGGGACTTAGGGACTAGGACAGCACTAGGCTGATCCCAGTTGTTAGTTAGGAAACCTGTATGTTTAGTCAGAGTTCAAGTTGACCAGGATTTATTTTGTTTATGTTTCTTTTGCTTTGCTGTGTTTTGTCACTGTAAATAGAAAATAAACCGCACCTTTTTGATTTTGAAAACCACAACCTCCGTTTGCTGGGCCTGTTTTTGTGTGGGGAGCCCATCCCGGGGGTCACACACACCCGCTGCCGAGCTAACCCCCTCACAGTTGGTGGAGAACCAGTGGCAGTTTTTTTTTAAGCCAGCATGGAGGAGATACTGAAACAGCTGGCTCTAGCAAATGCCAATCAACAGCAGACAAATGCAGGTTTGCAAAAGAGCCTTGCAGCTCATCAACAGAGCCTTGCAGCTCAACAACAGAACTTCGCAGCCCAGCAGCAAGCTCATCAACAGAGCCTTGCAGCCCAGCAGCAAGCTCATCAACAGAGCCTTGCAGCCCAGCAGCAGACAAACGCAACTTTGCAACAGAGTCTGGAGGCTCAGCAACAAGCCCAGCAGCAATCTGAGGCCCGCTTCATAGACCTGTTGCAGAAGCAAGAGCAGAGACTACAACAACAGATGGAAGCAGTAATGCAGCAACGTCCGCAGACCAGTGAGGAAAGCCGTCCCACTAATACCGCGTCCTTTGGGGTGAGTCGTTTATTGACAAAAATGACTGGAGAGGATGATCCAGAGGTATTTTTGACCACATTTGAAAGGACCGCTGAAAGAGAAAAGTGGCCTGAGGAGCAGTGGGCTGGACTGGTGGCTCCTCTGTTAACTGGTGAATCGCAGAAAGCTTACTATGACCTAGAGCCTAACCAAGCAAAAGACTATGTGATGCTAAAAGCTGAAATATTGGCAAGGCTGGGTGTCACCCTGGCTGTCCGGGCTCAGCGTGTGCATAACTGGACTTTCCAGCTTGGAAAACCCCCCAGGTCTCAAATGTATGATCTCATTCACCTGAGCAGAAAGTGGCTACAGCCAGAGACTTTGTCCGCACCAAAGATTGTGGAACGTGTTGTAATGGATCGGTTTTTGAGAGCTCTTCCTACTGCCATCCAAAAGTGGGTAAGCCATGGAGACCCAGAGACGGCCGATGGTCTTGTGGATCGTGTGGAGAAATACTTGGCTACAGAGAACCTGACGGCCTCTTCCAGAGACACTCGGACTTTCCACCCTAAGACCAGACCATCCCCAGGGGCGGATAAGAGGATTCCAAGGGGTGAGGGTGGAGAGAGTGAGAGGGTGGGAGCTCTACCCCAAGTTTGGCGAGAACAGCCTGGGAAATCAGCGGCTCAAGAGGCGGCAAGAAGGATCGTTTGCTACCGCTGCCGGCAAGCGGGACATATTGCAGCCAATTGCCCAGTTGTGGAGGAACCCATGCAGTGTGACTTTCTGACGGGCAGACGTCAGTCGCTGTGTGCGACAGTCGCATGCACTGCCATTCGAGGAACTGAGAAACATTTATGCAAAATGTGTGTTAATGGTAGAAATGTTGTGGTATTGCTGGATTCAGGTAGCCTTGTGACCCTGATAAAGGCTGAGTTAGTTAAAACAGAGGTCTCTGGGAATAGCAAGGTAGCTGTTATTTGTGTGCATGGGGCACCCGAGAGTATCCAGTGACTACAGTGTGTTTCGAGACCCCCAAAGGTACCCTCTTTCATCCAGTGGGCTTAGTATCTCAGTTACCGCATGACGCCATTGTGGGAAGGGATTTTCCGAAGTTCTGGGAACTGTGGGATGATCCTGAGCCCCCCACTGGTGCCCCTATGTACCAGGAATGTGATAGCCAGAACTCCCCTGAGAGTGGTGAGGACTCTCCGGAATTTCCCTTATCAGTATTGGCAGGGGAGACTCAAGAAACTGGAGAGGAGCCCACCTCCTCAGACGAAAACCTACCGTCTGTGGAGTTTTCTGATCTTGAGGTTCACAGGGAAAACTTTGCCACAGAACAGTTGAAAGACCCCGCCCTAATAAAGGCACGGGAAAACGTAGTGAAAATAGATGGCGAGTTAGTGAACCCAGATAATACCTGCACTTACCCATACTTCAGCGTAGAGAAGGACCTACTGTATCGGGTGGCAAAAAGGGCAGAAGAAACCGTTGAGCAGCTTGTGGTGCCCAAACCTTACAGGAAGTTGGTGTTGGAGTTGGCCCATGGGCACATTCTTGGAGGTCATCTGGGGACAGAGAAAACCCGAGAGAGGGTATTACAGAGATTCTATTGGCCGGGGGTGATGAAGGACATAGAAAATTATTGTTCCTCCTGCCCTGTGTGTCAGAGGTCGGCCCCGATGCCACATTTCCATAGCCCGCTGGTCCCTCTACCCATCATTGAGGTCCCGTTTGAGAGGATCGCCATGGATTTGGTAGGTCCTATAATCAAGTCCGCTAGGGGGCACCAGTACATATAAGTTATAATGGACTATGCCACCCGTTATCCAGAAGCGATCCCTCTCCGAAATACCTCGGCCAAAACCATAGCCAAAGAGCTATCTCTTGTGTTTAGCCGGGTGGGTATTTGTAAAGAACTGCTTACGGACCAAGGTACACCCTTTATGTCCCGGGTTATGAAGGAGCTGTGTAAATTGTTCAAAGTGACGCAATTACGTACATCTGTGTATCACCCCCAAACCGATGGGCTGGTTGAAAGATTCAACAAAACCCTAAAACAAATGTTGAAGAAAGTGGTGGATAGAGATGGAAAGGATTGGGACTGTCTACTTCCTTATCTGATGTTTGCTATTAGGGAGGTGCCCCAATCCTCTACGGGATTCTCCCCCTTTGAGTTACTGTATGGGAGACACCCAAGAGGGCTGTTGGATATTGCCAAGGAAACTTGGGAAAGTGAGAGTTCTCCCCACAGGAGTGTGATTGAGCATGTCGCCCTGATGCAAGACCGAATTGCACAGGTAATGCCCATCGTGAAGGAACATTTGGCCCAAGCGCAGTTAGCACAGCAGAGAGTGTACAACCGTGGAGCCAAGACCCGTACCTTTTCCCCGGGGGATAGGATACTGGTACTTGTCCCTACGGTTGAAAGTAAATTCCTTGCCAAATGGCAAGGCCCCTACGAGATAATGGAAAAAGTGAGCGAAGTGAATTACAAGGTCAGACAACCAGGAAGGCGAAAGCCCGAACAGATCTATCACGTTAATCTGTTGAAAGCCTGGAGGGATAGAGAGTCCCTAGTCGCAGACACTTGGTCACCAGCTCAAACTGGTTGCGTGATTCCTGAGGTTGGAATAGCAGCCACCTTGTCACAACCCCAACAACAGGAGGTTAAGGAGTTTGTGCTTCGCAACAAGGAGGTATTCTCTGAGCTGCCGGGACAAACATCTGGGGTAGAGCATGACATCATTACCCCGCCCGGTGAAAGGGTGAAGTTAAAACCCTATCGGATCCCAGAGGCCCGACGGGAGGCAATATGGGAGGAAGTACAGAAAATGCTGAACTTAGGGGTGATAGAGGAGTCCCAAAGTGATTGGTCTAGTCCCATTGTGTTGGTGCCTAAACCGGATGGGAGCTGGCGATTTTGTAACGATTTTCGTCAGTTGAACAAAGTTACAAAATTTGACACCTACCCCATGCCACGTATAGATGAGTTGATCGACCGGCTGGGAACAGCCCGATACATGACGACTCTTGACCTCACAAAAGGGTATTGGCAAATCCCCCTGGCCAAGTCGGCCAAAGAGAAAACCGCATTTGTAACCCCAGACGGGGCGTTCCAATATAAAAGAATGCCGTTCGGGTTACAGAATGCGCCGGCCACATTCCAGCGGAAAATGGACCAGATGCTGAGGCCCCATCGGAAGTATGCTGCGGCTTACCTGGATGACGTAATTGTCCATAGCACAGATTGGGCCTCACATCTGCCAAAAGTGCAAGCAGTCCTGGACTCTGTTCGGGAAGCGGGGTTTACGGCTAACCCCAAGAAGTGTACCATTGGGCAGGAAGAGGCCAAATATCTTGGGTACACCATTGGGAGGGGAGTAATAAAACCCCAACTCAACAAAGTCGAGGCCATCCAGAGTTGGCCACGTCCCAACAGCAAGAAGCAGGTACGAGCCTTTCTGGGAATCGCTGGGTATTATCGGCGATTCATTCCCCACTTTGCTTCTAAGGCTGTGCCCCTAACCAACCTGACGAAGGGGAAAGGGTCGGTCATGATTAAATGGACCCCCGAGGCTGAGGCAGCATTCCAATTCTTGAAACAAGCCTTATGTAGCCAGCCAGTGTTGTACTCACCCGACTTCTCTAAAGACTTTGTCGTACAAAGTGATGCGTCAGATGTGGGGTTAGGAGCAGTATTGTCCCAGGTCTGGAACGGGGAAGAGCACCCAGTCATTTACCTCAGCAGGAAGTTGAAGTCCCATGAGGTAAATTACGCCACCGTTGAAAAGGAGTGTTTAGCGGTGAAGTGGGCTCTAGATTCCCTTCGGTACTACCTGCTAGGTAGGCACTTTGACTTGGTTACGGATCACGCTCCGTTAAAGTGGATGGCTCAAAACAAGGAAACAAATAGAAGAGTGAATAGGTGGTTCCTGGCCCTCCAGGAATTCAACTTCACAGTAAAGCATCGCCCTGGCGTTCAAATGGGGAATGTGGATGCTTTGTCTCGAGTACATGAATGCCTGATTGCTGGTGTTCCAACCCCGAGGTTAAAACAAGAGGGGGGGGTATGTGACAGCAGGAAGGTAAAGTCACCTGGTTGCATCCAGGGGGGTAGATATATTTCGCCCAGATTCAGGCTTTACGCCGACTTATACAACTAGGTGGAGAGTTGTATAAGCCCAGCTGGGGCTAGTGGGCTCATGGATGACTCATACCTCTAGGGAGAGTGTGGGGCGTCGTGCAGACAGGGAGTTGATGAGACCAGCTGAAGCTTGTCAGCTCATTTAGGCCTCTATAAGAACTCCCAGATTCATTAGGTGTTTGCTCATGCCTGGACCCAGACCTCTGTGGACTGTCTAGGGAGAGTGAACCCCTGTGCGGTGAGACAAGCCTGTGTGGCTATTTGCTTGGACATTTAAAACCAGGGACTTAGGGACTAGGACAGCACTAGGCTGATCCCAGTTGTTAGTTAGGAAACCTGTATGTTTAGTCAGAGGTCAAGTTGACCAGGATTTATTTTGTTTATGTTTCTTTTGCTTTGCTGTGTTTTGTCACTGTAAATAGAAAATAAACCGCACCTTTTTGATTTTGAAAACCACAACCTCCGTTTGCTGGGCCTGTTTTTGTGTGGGGAGCCCATCCCGGGGGTCACACACACCCGCTGCCGAGCTAACCCCCTCACAATATATAAAGCCCTATGTGCGTTCATATTTGTCTTCTCTATATATAATACACTCTTCAAATGTTCTTTAAAATGCATGGTTTTCCCTTTCATGAACTAGAAAATAATGACGTTTGCTGTTGGGCCGGTATAAAAATGCTATGGAGCGGGTATGAATTTTTTTCCAGGACTGGTTTTTATTCCCAGTCCGGCCCTGCATACTGGTCACTGAATGTTCAACATGGCACCTCAAGGCAAAGAACTCTCTGAGGATCTGAAAAAAGGAAATGTTGTTCTACATAAAGATAACCTAGGCTATAAGAAGATTGCCAGGACCCTAAAACTGAGCTGCAGCATGCTGACCAAGACCATACAGCGGTTTAACAGGACAGGTTCCACTCAGAACAGGCCTCGCCATGGTCGACCAAAGAAGTTGAGTGACATGCTCAGCATCATATGCAGAGGTTGTCTTTGGGAAATAGACTTATGAGTGCTGCCAGCATTGCTGCAGAGGTTGAAGGGGTGGGGGGTCAGTCTGTCAGTGCTCAGATCATATGCCGCACACTGTATCAAATTGGTCTGCATTGCTGTTGTCCCAGAAGGAAGCCTCTTCTAAAAATGATGCACAAGAAAGCCTGCAAACAGTTTGCTGAAGACAAGCAGACTAAGCACATGGATTACTGGAACCATGTCCTGTGGTCTGATGAGACCAAGATAAACTTATTTGGTTCAGGTGGTGTCAAGCGTGTGTGGCGACAACCAGTTGAGTACAAAGAAAAGTGTGTCTTGCCTACAGTCAAGCATGGTGGTGGGAGTGTCATGGTCTGGGGCTGAATGACTGCTTGACTGCTGCCAGGACTGGGGAACTACAGTTCATTGAGGGAAACATGAATGCCAACATGTACTGTGATATACTGAAGCAGAGCATGATCCCCTCACCTCGGAGACTGGGCCGCAGGGCAGTATTCCAACATGATAACGACCCCAAACACCTCCAAGATGACCACTGCCTTGCTAAAGAAGCTGAGGGTAAATGTAATGGACTGGTCAAGCATGTCTCCAGACCTAAAGCCTATTGAGCATCTGTGGGGCATCCTCAAATGGAAGGTGGAGGAGCGCAAGGTCTCTAACATCCACCAGCTCCGTGATGTCGTCATGGAGGAGTGGAAGAGGACTCCAGTGGCAACCTGTGAAGCTCTGGTCAACTCCATGCCCATGAGGGTTAAGGCAGTGCTGGAAAATAATGGTGGCCACACCAAATATTGACACTTTGGTCCCACTTTGGACATTTTCACTTAGGGGTGCACTCATTTTTGTTGCCAGTGGTTTACACATAAATGCTTGTTGAGTTCTTTTGAGGGGACAGCAAATTTATACTGTTATGCAAGCTGTACACTCACTACTTTACATTGTAGCAAAGAGTAATTTCTTTAGTGTTGTTACATAAAAAGATATAATATTTACAAAAATGTGAGGGGTGTACTCACTTTTGTGAGATACTGTATATAGGCTAACATTTATAATCCTCTCAAAAATAGCTTCAGAGTTATGTAGATGCAAGTTTATATAGGAAGGAAAGACGTTCCAGCAACCATCCCAGCAATCTGGTTGTCAGGCGAATGCCTGTGCACAGAAGGGCCGTTCGACGCACGCTCGTGGGCAATGGCGCAAATAGCGTAGCGCAGGGACACGCACGCGCGCGCGCACCTTGTGACAGCACTTGGCACCAAGATGTGCTATTTAACCACTTCATTACCCAGCCATAGTCAAATGACGTCCACAGATGGCATCTCCCATCCTGGGTGGACGTCATATGACGTCCTGGGCTTTGTGGGGCGATATCTGAATGATGCCTGCAGCTAGAGGAATCTTTCAGATGTCATTCTCTTATCCTGGCGATTCTGCACACGATAAGAACAATCATAGCGGCAGTTCCGCCGCTTGATCGATCTTATAGGCGACGGGAGGGGACATCCCCCTCCCGCCGCCATCCGGTGCTTCTCCAGGCTCTCCCGTGCCATCGGGGGCCCGGAGAAAGAATCGTCTGATGCCGGATGATGAGCATAGAGATATCCGGTGACCAGATGGTCACCAGTCATCTCTGTGACTGTCGGAGGCCCGGGCGCGACGTTATGACGTCACGCACGGGTTCTCGGAAGTAAACAAAGCCGCGATTGCGGCTAGTAAGCATGAAATCAGTGATTTCTTTTTCCCGATTTCATGCTTTATAGCCTTGAGGAGAGATGTGGGGTCTTACTGACCCCGCATCTCTCCATAAAGAGGACCTGTCACACAACATTCCTATTACAAGGGATGTTTACATTCCTTGTAATAGGAATAAAAGTGATCAAAAACATTTTTTTTTTAAAGTGTAAAAATAAAAAAAAGTAAGTAAAATAAAAAAAAATTCAAAAATGAAAACGCCCCTGTCCCCGGTAGCTCGCGATCAGAAGCGAACGCACAGGTAAGACCCGCCCATATATGTAAACGCCGTTCAAACCACATATGCGAGGTATTGCTGCATGCGTTAGAGTGTGTGCAACAATTCTAGCACTGGACCTTCTCTGTAACTCTAAACTGGTAACCTGTTAAAATTTTCAAAGCGTAGCCTATGGAGATTTTTAAGTACCGAAGTTTGGCGCCATTCCATGAGTGTGCGAAATTTTAAAGTGCGACATGTTAGTGTAGCGGGGTCTCCTTTAAGGCCCCGGGACTCCATTACCCAGAACCCTGTTTGGCCACCGCAGAGACTCATGGGAGGGGCTATTTAAGGGAGAGGCAAGGCGGAGCTCGGCCTCTTTGGACACCGCGCTGCAAGCAACAGCTTCTTCCTGTGTGGATCTGCTGCGGTGCAAGGCCTGAAGCCTGGGGCCTTGCGTAACTTCCAAAGAGCCTTCCACCCCTACTGCTAAGCCTGGGTGGCACCTGACTTGTCGAGTGAGGACATCAGTTGGATCGGGGACCCGATCGTTGCAGACGCTGTGTGCGGATACACAGCAGGTGGAAGTCCTGGACTGGGATTGCGTCCGGAGTGGTGAGCGGGCACCTGCCCAAACCAATAGACTGAGGCATGTTTAAGCCTATAGACTGCATAGGCCCACAGTTCGTTTATCTGCTGTTCTCCGGGTGGGGGGACCGGTAGTAGGACAGAGTTGAGGTGTCCACCCAGTATAGTGTTCCGAGTTATTGCCTGTTGTGGATTACAAATACTTTTCATCAAGTGCACCACCGAAAGCTGGCATGCGAAGAAATCCCTATAGGATGTGACTGAGATTTATTCCATGTCAGGCCTGACCGGGGTGGGGAGTTAGGTTATTGTTTAGTGCGCCATAGGGCGCGCATACCATAATAGCTACGCGTGGTGAAGTACCGCGCAGCGCCATTAGAGTGTGCTGAATTGATTGCTGCAGGACTCTGCAAGCCAGTTGTATGTGTGATGTTATGCCTATGCTATTTACTGCAAGAGTAAAGCCGTTATATATAATCTCTCGCCTCAGTGTGCTGTCTTACTGTTTAGAGATTATTTCATGCAATACCATTGAATGTGATACAAATTTAACCCTAGACTAGCTGTGCCAGGGTGGGTCGAGTAAGATTGCCGGGGGTTGGCGGTACTGTATACAGGGCACGAAATCATACCAGCGGCTCTCTTAACTGGGGGTAGCGCTACACGTGGGGGCTCTCCAGTCCGGGATCCTGTTGCAGCAAGTAACGCGCCAAAAAGTAACAGCATGGACCCACTAGAAGTAGAACAGTGGTGCAAGACGGTTGGCACAGATCCAGCCGGGGTAGTAGTCATAGAACTCCCAGGGATCTGGCAAGAAGAAGCGGTGAAACAGCTAGTGATGTCGCTGTCCCCGTATCAGAAGGCATGGGTGGTGGATGTCAGGACGAATTCCTCACTGACCCACGCACTAATAGAGTGGAAGGATGGAGTCCCAGAGCATTTCAAGAATCCAAGTGTAGAAGCCATAAATGATCAGACTTATAGCCTAATACACGCGCTAGGAGGATGGCTTCAGACACCGAAACCATCTCCACCACCCACCCTAAAAGCAGAGAGACGGGAGAAGAAAGAGAGTCCCGGGTCGCCGCAGGCCACCCTCAGCACCGAATTATGCACGGTCCTAGGGGAGATCATAGCCCAGTGTAAGAAAGATCCTACAGACTACCAAATGTCAGGATACAGAAAACTCAGGATGTTTTCAGGGAGGAAACCTGTACCTTCGGGCGAATAAGGGTTTGAGGAGTGGTTAGACGGTGCCACTCAGGCCTTAGAAGAATGGGAAGTCCCAGACCACAGAAAGAAGCAGAGAATTGCTGAGAGCTTGAAGGGCCCTGCTCTAGAGGCCATACGCAACCTCAAGATGAGAAAGACAGACTGTGATGCACAGGACTATCTGGACATTCTGCAGAATGTGTTCGGTGGAACAGAGAAAATTACGGAGCTCACGTACCAGCTAGAGCACTGTTACCAAAAGGCAGGAGAGAAACTGTCAGAGTTCATGAAGCGCCTGGATAAGATTCTGCATAAGATGATCCTGAAGAAGGGGATTGATCCGCGGAAGGTGGATGAGGCCGTGTCCAGCAGGTGATGAGAGGATCTCAGCCCCTGGACCCCATCGCACTGGTGCTACGTACCAGAGAGGACGGGAAGAGCCTGGAGTACCCTGACTTGATCCGAGTAGTCAGAGAGGAAGAAGCTATGCGGGAGGAGAAGAAGAGGAGCCAACCAGTTGAGTCGGTAAATCCTCCTCCGGTGATGGTCAGGACGGCCATGACCCTGGAAAGAGACTCAGAAGTGGATACTTTGAAGTCGCAGATGTCCCAGGTGTTGGGGATGCTAACCTCTCTGATGGAAAAGAAGTCAAGGGAACCAGAGAGGAAAAGTCAGAGGAAGGAACTGTTCCCAAATACCTCAGCGCCCACATCCCTGGAAGATTGGGGGGATGTGATCTGTTTCAATTGTGGAGGAGCTGGCCATCTCGCCAAAGTATGTGCCAGTCCAAAGAAAAAAAAGATGAATAACCACAAGCCGCCGGAAAACTTCAGCGGGCCCCGGTGAAGGAGTCAACTGGGTGCCCGTCATCTTCAGTGAGCTCCAAACTGAATAAGAAGCACATGAAAGGAGTGGACAAGACCCCTCAGAAGAAACAGAAGGTTCCTCAGAGGGAACGCACTCCAAAGGAAGAGTAATGTCCCTCAGCGGGTAGCTACACCCATAAAAAGGAGGGAGATCAATGCATACCAGGCCCAAGAGAGACTTAAGTCCAAAGAGAAATGGAAGAAAACAAGTCAAAAAGGGAAATGCAAAGATCAAAGGAAAGAGACCCCTCCGAAGCGATATCCAGAGAAGCTGGTGGATCTCTCCCCAATAGTACCTGTTCAAGTGGAGAGAGTTTACACAAGAGCCATATTGGATACTGGGGCACAGGTGACCCTGTTGTACCGAGACTTTTATGACAAGCATCTAAGTCACCTACCCATTCAGAAGATTGAAGAATTGGAGATATGGGGAATTGGGACAGAGAGTTTCCCTTATGATGGCTATTTGCCTATAAAACTGACCTTCGACCCGTCCATAGCCGGCAAGGCGGAAGTGTTCGACACCTTAGCTGTGGTGTGCCCCCGACCGCCTGGAGCTAACAAGAGTTCCCTGATAATAGGGACCAGCACGGATCTGGTCCGAAGACTTATGGCCCCTCTAACAAGAAGGAAAAACCTCACAGTCACTGAGATCCACCCAATGTTGAAGACCGCCTACCAACGGTTGATCTTGGAACAGAAGGCCCCAGAAGAGGGGGTAGGGAAGGTCTGGAGACTGGGAAGAAGGGGGATAGTGCTACAGCCCGGTGAAGTAGCTGCTTGAAAGCCACAGTGAAACTCACTTGGGAGCAGCCCGGTCCTTTTGTCATGTTGGAACCCGACCCAAGGGAAGAGCCTTCGGGCTTAAAAGTAGTCCCAGAAGTGGTCCCGGTGAGGGCCCTGAAGAAGGCCCACTGTAAAGTTCCTGTGAGTGTCAGAAACACCACGGGTAATCCCATGGAAATCCCAGCCAGGCTGTTTCTGGGCTGGGTGAGTCCAGCTACACCAGTTGCTTCATCAGATGTGGAGAAGACAGATGGAGAAAGTACTGTGTGGGAGAAACTTTCCATGGAGAACCCAAACCTGCCCAGGGCTTGGAAAGAGAGGGCCAAGGCCCAGTTGACCAGGTGGGAAAGGATCTTTTCCCAAGATGAATTTGATGTGGGGTGTGCTAGGAGTGCCACCCATCTAATCAGCCTCCAGGAAGACAAGCCCTTCAGGGAGAGGGTTAGGCGGGTTCCGTTGGCAGACCTCGAAGACTTGAGGGAGCAGCTCGCCGAGCTCAAGCTAACAGGAGTGATTCGGGAATCTAGAAGTCCCTATGCCTCCCCCATAGTGGTGGTCCGGAAGAAGAATGGGTCATTGAGGCTGTGCATAGACTATAGGACCCTCAACAGGAGAACCATACTGGACCAGTATACCACTCCGAGGATAGAGGATGCCCTACAGAGCTTGTCTGGAGCCAAGTGGTTCAGTGTTATGGACCTTAAGAGCGGGTACTATCAGATCCCGATGCATCCAGAAGACAAAGAGAAGACGGCTTTCTTTCATAACCCCGGTGGGGTTCTTTGAATTCGACCGGATGCCTCAAGGCCTGTCTGGAGCCCCAGCCACCTTCCAAAGACTCATGGAGAAGACTGTGGGAGACATGAACCTCATCGAAGTCCTCGTATACTTGGATGACATCATTGTCTTCGTAAGAACTTTGGAGGAACATGAGGAGAGGCTGGAGAAAGTTTTGAAGAGGCTGAGGAAGGACTCAAGCTCTCACCTGAAAAGTGCCAATTCTATCAGTCTTCAGTCAACTATCTGGGACACATAGTGTCTGAAGATGGAGTGGCCACAGACCCTGAAAAGTTGGAGGCAGTCACCTCCTGGCCAAGGCCCACCACTGTGACAGAACTCAGATCCTTCCTGGGATTCTGTTCCTATTATAGGAGGTTCGTGGAGGGGTTTGCTCGGATAGCTAGGCCCCTGAATGAGCTGCTCAAGACGGAAGGGGAAGAGGATGACTCGGGCCCTAGGAAGCCAGGGGAGTCAGTCAAAGACCAGTGGAATGAGAAGTGCAAGGATGCCTTCCAGATGTTGAAAAATAACTTAGCCACTGCCCCTGTCCTGGCCTATGCAGACCCAAAGAAGCCTTACGAACTCCATGTAGATGCCAGTCACGATGGTCTGGGAGGAGTGCTCTACCAGGAGCATGAAGGGAAACTGAGACCTGTTGCGTATGTGAGCAGAAGTCTGACCCCCTCAGAGGAGAACTATCCCACTCATAGGCTGGAGTTCCTGGCCCTTAAGTGGGCCGTAGTTGACAAGCTCCGAGATTATCTGTATGGGGCAGACTTCACTGTGAAAACAGACAACAATCCCCTCACCTATCTTTTCACCACAGCAATGCTGGATGCCACAGGACATAGATGGCTGGCGGCGCTGTCTGCCTTCAATTTCAGCCTGAAATACAGACCTGGGGCGGGGAATCGATATGCGGACGCCCTGTCCAGAAGATCTCATGTCCCCACCTGCAGTACAGAAGACTGGACCCAAGTGGCACCCGACGGGTGCGGGCCCTCTGTCAAGGGGCTGAACTCCAAGCCAGTGGAGGTTCAAGAGCAGAAGAGATAGGGGTTACCGTAGTAGGAGTTCCCAAGCAGTACTGCGGGGTGACCCAACTGGGGGAAGATGACTTGCCAAGACTGTCCAAAAACGAGTTGAGATCCGACCAATTGGAAGACCCTATGGGGAGATTGGTCCTAGAGGCCCTGGAGAACCAGGATCCGAACAGACTCCTACGTCACCCCTCAAAGGAAGCTCGCCTGTTGAAGAAGGAGTGGGACAGGCTGCAGGTGTGTCAGGGAGTGGTCTACCGAAGGGGCCCCTCTGATGACCTGGAAGACAAATGGCAGTTGTTCCTGCCCGAGAAACACAGAGAGACTGTCATGATTGCTCTGCATGACAACCATGGCCACCTAGGAGCGGAAAGGACATTCCAACTCGTTAGGGACCGTTTCTATTGGCCTTGCATGAGGGCTGAAGTTGAGGAATACTGCCACTCATGTGCACGATGCATTCAGAGAAAGACTCTACCCCATCAAGCTGCCCCAATGGGCCATCTGCAAAGTCAAGGCCCGCTTGACCTGGTATGCATTGATTTTCTCTGCCTCGAACCCGACCTGAGTGGACTAGGAAATGTTCTGGTAGTAACCGACCATTTCACCCGGTATGCCCAGGCTTTCCCAACCAAAGACCAAAAGGCCTCCACTGTGGCCAAAGTGCTTATGGAGAAATACTTTGTACACTATGGGCTACCACAACGGCTCCATTCAGACCAGGGAAGGGACTTTGAAAGTCGACTGATCCGGAAGCTCCTGGATTCCTTGGGGATTAAAAAGACAAGGACTACCCCCTACCATCCACAAGGTGATGCTCAGCCGGAGAGGTTCAACCGAACCCTGCTCAACATGCTGGGGACTTTAAGCAGTGAGAAGAAGCAACATTGGAGCAACCACATAGCGGCAGTTGTGCATGCATACAATAGCACCACCAGTGACGCTACAGGGTACTCACCCTATCGACTTATGTTCGAGAGAGAAGCAAGACTACCAGTGGATCTGGCCTTTGGCACTTCCATAGACCATTGTTCTGCCGCTTCCCACAAGGGATATGTCGATAGACTCAGACGCAATTTGAAATTTGCCTATGAACAGGCCCAGGCGGCCTCGGAGCAAAGGGGGGCCCGCAACAAGAAAAACTTTGACCTTAAGGTTAGGATCCAAGATCTATACAACCAGGAGACAGTGTTGCAAAACTTGGAGATCCCTGGAAAGCACAAGCTTGCAGACAGATGGAGACCTGAACCTTATGTCGTTTGCAAAAGACTGTCGGGCCTACCCGTTTACAGACTTAAACCAGAAGGGAAGGTGGGGCCTTTGAAGACCTGGCATCGGAACCACCTACTCCCACTAGCTGAGGCAGTTCGGATACCCCCTGTGGTGGATTCCCCTGAGCCGACGTCCATCCTGGATACTCCCAGACCAAACACTCGGTCTCAGACCCCTCGGACCGGGGATACAGAAGCCTCGGAGATAAGTGAAGATGAGGGGGAAGAACTTGATTGGCTTTGGCCTTCCCAGGCCCCGGCAACTTCTGCTATTGATCTTCCACCTGAAGAAGATGCCGAAGATCAGACACTGAATGCAGAAGCTACTGAATTCGTCCCGTCCAGTCCTTGGTCAGATGCCTGGGAGAGTGCCTGTGACTTACTCCTACAGGAAGATCGAAGGGAATCCATGTATCTCCCTGCCCCGGAGCCCAGTGCTCCCGAACCAGAGGAAATTCCTAAGTCAGTTCCAGGAGAGGAGCCTGTTCCAGCAGGAAGTCCAAGAGGACAGAGGAAGCGAAGGGCCATAAAGCCCCGCAGGAGATTAACCTACCCACAGATGGGGAGGAGTGCAGAAGACGCTGTAGTTACTGCCAGAAGGAGTATGGAAGACCCTGATCCTCCCACTGTTCATTTGGTGGGGGGCAACCCAACTCACTCTCTGGCACAGTTAGGCAGGATACTAATGATAGTGTGTCCTTTGGGCAGGGGAGTTCACTACCTCGGTTTTGGTGGGAATTTCCCCTGCCAACATCATACGAGACTTTAATTGGTGTTGTACGTTCTGTAATTTATTGTTATGTTGTCTTTGGGGACCAAAGAGTTTAAGTGGGGGGAGTGTGTAGCGGGGTCTCCTTTAAGGCCCCGGGACTCCATAACCCAGAACCCCGTTTGGCCACCGCAGAGACTCATGGGAGGGGCTATTTAAGGGAGAGGCGAGGCGGAGCTCGGCCTCTTTGGACACCACGCTGCAAGCAACAGCTTCTTCCTGTGCGGATCTGCTGCGGTGCAAGGCCTGAAGCCTGGGGCCTTGCGTAGCTTCCGAAGAGCCTTCCACCCCTACTGCTAAGCCTGGGTGGCACCTGACTTGTCGAGTGAGGACATCAGTTGGATCGGGGACCCAATCGTTGCAGACGCTGTGTGCGGATACACAGCAGGTGGAAGTCCTGGACTGGGATCGCGTCCGGAGTGGTGAGCGGGCACCTGCCCAAACCAATAGACTGAGCCATGTTTAGGCCTATAGACTGCATAGGCCCACAGTTCGTTTATCTGCTGTACTCCGGGTGGGGGGACCGGTAGTAGGACAGAGTTGAGGTGTCCACCCAGTATAGTGTTCCGAGTTATTGCCTGTTGTGGATTACAAATACTTTTCATCAAGTGCACCACCGAAAGCTGGCATGCGAAGAAATCCCTATAGGATGTGACTGAGATTTATTCCATGTCAGGCCTAACCGGGGTGGGGAGTTAGGATATTGTTTAGTGTGCCATAGGGCGCGCATACCATGATAGCTACGCGTGGTGAAGTACCGCGCAGCGCCATTATAGTGTGCTGAATTGATTGCTGCAGGACTCTGCAAGCCAGTTGTATGTGTGATGTTATGCCTATGCTATTTACTGCAAGAGTAAAGCCGTTATATATAATCTCTCGCCTCAGTGTGCTGTCTTACTGTTTAGAGATTATTTCATGCAATACCATTGAATGTGATACAAATTTAACCCTAGACTAGCTGTGCCAGGGTGGGTCGAGTAAGATTGCCGGGGGTTGGCGGTACTGTATGCAGGGCCCGAAATCAAACCAGCGGCTCTCTTAACTGGGGGTAGCGCTACATTAGGTATCTATTTACTCGGCGTAACATCATCTTTCATATTTTACAAAAAAATTGGGCTAACATTACTGTTTTGTTATTTTTTAATTCATGAAACCATTTTTTTCCCCAAAAAAGGGCGTTTGAAAAGTTATTGCACAAATATCGTGCAAGATAAAAAGTTCCAATGACCGTCATTTTATTCCCTAGGGTGTCTGCTGAAAAAAACATATATAATGTTTGGGGGTTCTGAGTAATTTTCTAGCAAAAGAATGATGATTTGTACATGTAGGAGAGAAGTGCCAGAATAGGCCCGGTATGGAGGTGGTATAAAAGCCCTGTATTGAAGTGGTTAAAGGGGACTGATGCCTTGCTGCCTTGCTGTCCGGTCTACAGCGTTTCCTGAGACCCCTGCTACCCATTACTCTGTTTACCTGATCCTTGTCTGACTTGGCTTGTCCCTGATGTCCCCTAATTGCTGCCCACCTCTGATCGTGACTTGGACTTTGACTATTTTTGGATATCGTTCCTGTACCTGATCTGCCTGCCTGTGCTTGACTCGACCTGTCTTCACCTGCCAGCTTCCTGCCTGCATCCAGTTCCTGGACTACAGAGCACCTCCCTGCTGTCTGCTGTATCCAGCCTTCTTGCATCCAGTTCCTGGACTACAGAGCACCTCCCTGCTGTCTGCTGTATCCAGCCTTCTGCCTGCATCCTGTTCCTGGACTACAGAGCACCTCCCTGCTGTCTGCTGTATCCAGCATCCTGCCTGCATCCAGTTCCTGGACTACAGAGCACCTCCCTGCTGTTTGCTGTATCCAGCCTTCCTGCATCCAGTTCCTGGACTACAGAGCACCTCCCTGCTGTCTGCCGTATCCAGCCTCCTGCCTGCTCCTGGACTACAGAACATCTCCGTGCTGTCTGCCTTATTCAGCCCTCTACACCAGCTATCCTGTCAGGCACTTGTGCCCCTTTGCACTTCCGAGCCCCTGTCTGCTCTATCAGGGGTTCCTGAGTCAGAGTTATACGAGAGGCCACTCCCTGCATACTGGGCTCTACCACCAGGTACGTGACAGATCCAGAAGAAGACAAGAACCATGTTACTGTAGTGGGGTCTCTAAATTTAGGTGGGGTACACCTGGGTGGAAGTTGAGGTGTGTAAGTATGGGAGTAATGACCGTTTGTATTCATGGAGGATTGGGCGGTGTAATAATCTCCTTGGCCTGTGGGTGGCAGGTGCCCGCAGGCTCAAGGTAGATTCACTGCCACAGAGCTGTCCTTTTTGTCCCTTCTCGGAGATGGTACGGCGAGGGCGGGGAACCTGCCATGGCGTCATTGGAGGGGATAAAAGGGGGAGACGCCCTGGTTACGAAGTCTTGCTCTTCTGGAGGTTCTTCATCACGCGCCCAGGCACCTTAGGCCTGGGTGCGGGCGGGTCCACATTCCGGTTCAGGTGCCCTAGGCCTGACCGGAATGGAGTTGGAGTCCATCCCAGGCACCTTCAGCCTGGGGTGAGGTACTAAACCAGGAGGCCTGGGGCCCAGTGACTTCGACTGGGTCCCGCGAGGGTGGAGAAGTCCGAGGGTCCCTGAAGTGGATGGGGCCCATGTCTGAGGTGAGGAGGCCGGGGAGGTTACCCATTCGGAGAGTCTGGAGCAGCATCAACCCAGTGACGGATGGGCCTCTGGTAACTCCCTTGGAGGGACATCTTCCCCTGACAGGGGCCGCAACGCAGCAAAGGTACTCCTATCAATGTTCTCTTGAGTCGCTGGTAGAGACTCTCAAGTTCTAAGTCCTTTCTAGCTAAGGCTATTGTAACCGCTGGCGAGAACGCAGTGGTTTAGCTGAGAATTAGGACAGTGCCTTGACCTGCTCATTCCCTGTATCAATATGTTATCAAGTCGCAACCAGTTGGCTACTGAAGCACTGTTTATTGTGAGATATGCAATAAAACAAGAGTTGGACTGTGATCGGTGTGTGGAACTCTGGTTAATGGGAGCAAAGGAAAGTGTTGGCACAGCAGGACTTGATCAATTACAGAAACACACAGGCCCGAGGAAATATCTGGTACTGGCCTTCACCTCACCCACAGCTATGGGGAGGACATGGGCCGTAGCGCATCTTACCCTGTCGTGTGTGATACCCCTAGAAGAAAGAGATGGGGTGAGGCCGCTACACGTGGGGGCTCGTGAGTCCGGGATGATGTGTGTCTTGACTTTGGAAGTAAGAATGGCTGTGTCTGGACTTTGCTGCCCGGAGGAGTTCCGAGCAGGTCGGCCATGTGATCGGCCAAAGTGCATCCCTGCTCAAAGTCGTGGAAATTACCCTAAGACGGGAAAGGCCCATGCGGAGGAGCGAGAGGAGGGAGAAGTCCAGCCGTGTGACGTACTACATGTGGGGGCTTTTACTGCACTGCGCCATGAGGCACCCCGTGACTACACAGTTCGTGGGCGGAGCTTGATGGAAGCCCGGAAAAACGTACAAGTCGTGGGAGGAGTCTGACCATGTGGAGGAACTCACGTGGAGACTTCGGCGCGTGGTCAGTGCGTGATGGAGCAGCAGACAGTCGGGATGGCCTCAAGCTCCCCGTGGATTCCGGTTCCCTACCCCACGAAGATGACTACTTTTGCTGCTCCCCTTACAGACACGGGGATAAGACTCAGGCCCCGAGGACAGTTGGCTCTGTACACCTGCAGAGACACGGAGGCCCTCGGTGTGATCTGTCCCGGATGCTCGGGACTGGTGGTTCACCTGAAGCCATTCGGGCGTTGCGAGGCATGCAAAGAGTTCTTGTTCGAGGTGGAGCCATTCACAGTAAGGCCCCGGGCCCTTCGCCTCAACAGCCTCACAGGTACCGCTACTCTGGAAGGGGAGATCCAGGCCTTTGCGGAGGTTCCCGTACGCACTGACCAGGGCGATGTGACTGCCCAATCAGAAACTGAGAAGGAAAAATCCGAGGATGCTTTTTCGGTCACCACAGATTCTCTGCTCCCACCTCCGAAGAGGAAAGTCGGCCTGGTGCAGGCCTCCTATGGTCGTGGAAGAGCTTCACCCCGTCGCTTGCCTGGCCTGGATGGATCCGGTTGGAAGAGTCCTGGACATCCCAGTTCTACAAAAGGTCAAGGTGAGCCAGGGGCTGGGACTGTGGTGGTGGTTGGAGGTGTTGGGTGTCCACAGTCGGTGGAGCCCGCAGGGAAGGTAGTTCCACGTCTACTAGAGACTACCTTCCCGCGGAGATGTTTGACACCTCCGACCTAGAATAAAACTAAAAACCAGCGCTCAATGGACAAAGATCAGATAATAAAAATTCAATTGACAAAAATGCCTTTTAATTGGAGTTCATAAGGCAAAAATAATAACAAGTTCAATAGTTCATACACGGTGACATATAAAACCAGGGAAAGGTCAATAATAGTAATCATAGAACCTGACATCCATGGAGGTGGGAGCTGAATCCAGGTTGCAGAGTGTAATGAAGAGAGGGCTCAGCCGTCTGACTCGCTGGGACTCAAATGAGCCAATGGGCAGTAGTCCGGCAGAAGTGAGGACTTCCCAGTGGTGTATAATGCGTTAGGGAAGGCGGATGGCCTTTGGTGAGGAAAAGGCAATGAAAGAATCCAATCCGACAGACCGCGCTAAGTGCTGGGGATAGCGACAGGCTGCAGCTTCTGAATCCTCCTGTGATGAGAACAGCACGGAGGGGAACCGCCGCTGTGATTAAATCACTACACTAGCACTTTCGCTGGTCAAAACAACCAGCTGTGTGGCCGGCGGCTGAAAACAAGGGGACGGGTCTGAAACAGCAACTCTGTGACCCCAGCAGGGGGAAAGTCCTTCTTCCGGAGGGCACAGATACAATGGTGGGGGGACAATATTGCCCAGGTGATATAGCTTCCTAAGAAACTTCTCAAAGGATCTAGTGCCGTACTGCAGATCATTCAAGCTCAGCCAGAGCTGCAATTACTGGAAATAATTTCAATTTGATATGGCTCCACTGAAAAATGGGATGAAATAGAAAAGGAATTTGGGGGTCCTGAGTGGCTCTGACTACGCGTTTCGCGCTTCAAGCGCTTTGTCACAGTCACTGATGAGTTGTACCCAGGAAGTTTAAATAGGAACCAATAAAGGAAGGGGATGAGAAAGGAGAGGAAGGAGAAAACCAGGGGAGGACTGGGGGGGGGGGAGGGGAAAGAGACCTAATTATAACCTGGATTTAACTCCTTCCTACTCCTCTAACATATGGCTGTGTTTGACAAACTGATGCATCATACAAAAACCTACAAAACATGTAACAAAAAATATGAACATATCAACACATAAACAAAAAATAAATAAAAAATAAAATATAATAAATAAAAAAAATATATATGAAAATAAAAATAAAAAAATATATAAAAAAATATATAATCAAAAATAAAAAAATGAAAATAAATATGAAAATCAGATGGCAGCGACCTTCAAATAAAACTGTTGGTTTCAAGCTCCTCATTTAACCCCTTCGGGGCCAAAGAGTCGCACATATAAATCCAAAAGACTTCCCTTTTACACAAAAGGGAAAATCTTTCATTGGCAGTGAGTGTGCCCTTGGGAATTGTTTCGATAACGAAAACCTCCAAATGTTTATTATTACCGCCATGGAATCTCTGAAAATGGCGAGGTACACTGTGCTCAGTACAACCCTTTTGGATAAGCCTTCTGTGATCCCCTATTCTGTTCCACGTAATCTTCCCTTTTGGAGCAGTTACGTCTCAGTCTATTGAATTGACCTCTGGGTATGTTCTTTTTCCATGTTGGATGGTGGCAACTATCAAAATGCAAATATGAATTACCACTGGTAGGTTTGACATGGTTGTGTGTAATAATCCTACCTTCCTCGTGACTCAATATGAGATCGAGGAACACCAACTCTTGAGTATTCAATACATGGGTGAAACTAAGGCCAAAGTTGTTGGTATTACAATGGTCCACCAGGGCATGGAAGAGCTCAGGACCCCCACTCCAGATAAGCACGATGTCATCAATGTACCGACCAAAGTACACAATGTACTCGGCAAATGGGTTGTTGGTCCAAATGTAGCTCTCCTCCCAGTGTTCCATCGTAAGGTTGGCATACACGGGGGCAAAATTAGCCCCCATTGCCGTGCCTTGACATTGAAGATAGAATTGCTCACAGAATGTGAAATAATTATGCTTTAAACAGAATTCCACTGATTCCATCAGAAACTGTGACTGTAGAGAATGAAAATCACCACTATTGGTGAGGAATTGTTGGATAGCTCTAAGACCTACATTGTGGCCTGCACCAACAATTTCACCAATGGGTTGTCCATTTACATCGATTTCTGTCTTCAACCCATTGTGAACCAGTTACCCTCCTATATTAAGGTCTCAAACGATATAATCAACGTCCTACAACAGTATACATGGGAGGAGGACTACATGTGGGCATCTTTAGATGTGATGTCTCTTTACACGTCGATACCCCATGATGTAGGTCTTAGAGCTATCCAACACTTCCTCACCAATAGCGGTGATTTTCATTCTCTACAGTCACAGTTTCTGATGGAATCAGTGGAATTCTGTTTAAAGCATAATTATTTCACATTCTGTGAGCAATTCTATCTTCAATGTCAAGGCACGGCAATGGGGGCTAATTTTGCCCCCGTGTATGCCAACCTTACGATGGGCCACTGGGAGGAGAGCTACATTTGGACCAACAACCCATTTGCCGAGTACATTGTGTTCTTTGGTCGGTACATTGATGACATCGTGATTATCTGGAGTGGGGGTCCTGAGCTCTTCCATGCCCTGGTGGACCATTGTAATACCAACAACTTTGGCCTTAGTTTCACCCATGTATTGAATACTCAAGAGTTGGCATTCCTCGATCTCATATTGAGTCACGAGGAAGGTAGGATTATTACACGCAACCATGTCAAACCTACCAGTGGTAATTCATATTTGCATTTTGATAGTTGCCACCATCCAACATGGAAAAAGAACATACCCAGAGGTCAATTCAATAGACTGAAACGTAACTGCTCCAAAAGGGAAGATTACGTGGAACAGAGCTCTCTCATGACCAAGAAGTTTGAGGAGAAGAAGTATCCTCCCGCCTTGGTACGTGAGGCATTTGAGTTCCATCTTAGTCCTCAGCCCACTAGTAGCGTGCCCAAAGATGAAGCCGACGAAAAGGGTAAAGTTAGGTTTATTTCTACTTTTAACAATGAATATAAATCCATTTCTAAGATTATTAAAAAACATTATGGCATTCTGCGGTTGGATCAGAGGCTAGGCCCTGTATTACCCCTGTCCCACAGGTTACGTTCCGTAGAGCCAAAACCGTAAGGAATCTGATAGCTCCTAGCAAAGTGACTAACAACACCCCTGGATCCAGATCTTTTCTAGACATCAGATCATACTTTGACCACAGAACTGGCATCTTTCAATGTAAGAAGCGAGGATGCCTCACATGCCAGTTTATAACTCATGGGGCTAACATTATCAATACAAATGGGGGGAAAGCATACTCCATTAGACAATTCGTGACCTGTTCTACAGACTTTGTGGTTTACGTTCTTCGGTGCCCCTGCAGTTTTCTGTACGTAGGTCGCACTATACGTGCACTACGAGCAAGAATAGGGGATCACAGAAGGCTTATCCAAAAGGGTTGTACTGAGCACAGTGTACCTCGCCATTTTCAGAGATTCCATGGCGGTAATATTAAACATTTGAAGGTTTTCGTTATCGAAACAATTCCCAAGGGCACACTCACTGCCAATGAAAGATTTTCCCTTTTGTGTAAAAGGGAAGACTTTTGGATTTATATGTGCGACTCTTTGGCCCCGAAGGGGTTAAATGAGGAGCTTGAAACCAACAGTTTTATTTGAAGGTCGCTGCCATCTGATTTTCATATTTATTTTCATTTTTTTATTTTTGATTATATATTTTTTTTATATATATTTTTTTTATTTATTATATATTTTTTTTAGTTTTTTTTTTGTTTATGTGTTGATATGTTCATATTTTTTGTTACATGTTTTGTAGGTTTTTGTATGATGCATCAGTTTGTCAAACACAGCCATACGTTAGAGGAGTAGGAAGGAGTTAAATCCAGGTTATAATTAGGTCTCTTTCCCCTCCCCCCCCTCCCAGTCCTCCCCTGGTTTTCTCCTTCCTCTCCTTTCTCCTCCCCTTCCTTTATTGGTTCCTATTTAAACTTCCTGTGTACAACTCATCAGTGACTGTGACAAAGCGCTTGAAGCGCGAAACGCGTAGTCAGAGCCACTCAGGACCCCCAAATTCCTTTTCTATTTCATCCCATTTTTCAGTGGAGCCATATCGCATTGAAATTATTTCCAGTAATTGCAGCTCTGGCTGAGCTTGAATGATCTGCAGTACGGCACTAGATTCTTTGAGAAGTTTCTTAGGAAGCTATATCACCTGGGCAATATTGTGCCCCACCATTGAATCTGTGCCCTCCGGAAGAAGGACTTTCCCTCTGCTGGGGTCACCGAGTTGCTGTTTCAGACCCGCCCCCTTGTTTTCAGCCGCCGGCCACACAGCTGGTTGTTTTGACCAGCGGAAGTGCTAGTGTAGTGATTTCATCACAGTGGCGGTTCCCCTCCGTGCTGTTCTCATCACAGGAGGATTCAGAAGCTGCAGCCTGTCGCTATCCCCAGCACTTAGCGCGGTCTGTCGGATTGGATTCTTTCATTGCCTTTTCCTCACCAAAGGCCATCCGCCTTCCCTAACGCATTATACACCACTGGGAAGTCCTCCCTTCTGCCGGACTACTGCCCATTGGCTCATTTGAGTCCCAGCGAGTCAGACGGCTGAGCCCTCTCTTCATTACACTCTGCAACCTGGATTCAGCTCCCACCTCCATGGATGTCAGGTTCTATGATTACTATTATTGACCTTTCCCTGGTTTTATATGTCACCGTGTATGAACTATTGAACTTGTTATTATTTTTGCCTTATGAACTCCAATTAAAAGGCATTTTTGTCAATTGAATTTTTATTATCTGATCTTTGTCCATTGAGCGCTGGTTTTTAGTTTTATTTTATTCATGTTTGTTCTCCAGCCATTGGTTCCATGCAGCACTGGGCATTTTGATCATTCCTTATTAAATTTTCCTCCCCCTCCCCCCCTTTCCCTTCCTTTCCACTCCACCATAATTGTGATTAGTTCTGCTGTGGGTTTTAGCGCTGATGTTTTTTGTTTTATATTCCTGTTTGATGTTGGATCCTCATCTAGCAGCTTACCCTAGTGACTATCACTTCCCACTTGAGGGATAGGAGACTTTATATAGGGAAGGAAGGACAATCAGAAATAGTGGAGCGTGACACTAGCAGCACATGCAGTGTTTTTCTGTTGCCATTTTAATACTAGTCCCCTCCATTGGATTCTGTTTTAGATTTATTGTGCATCTTGTTTGTTTGTTGTTTATTTATTGATTTATTATATATTTTTTATTTATTTTTTATTATTTTTTGTTTTGTTTTGTTTTGTTTTTTGGTTTTTTGGTTATTTCATTTTTTTCATCTAAAATATTGATTTTGTTAGTGATTACCTAATCATGGATAGGGCCCTCCGGCTTGAAGCTATTTTTAGTAATATTGGGAGCGCAACCAGCCTACCCATACCTATAGATCCCAATAGAAATTATGATGTTAATTTCTGTGGGTATAGAATTGGGTATATGGGATTGCACGATATTTTTTTATTTTATTTTAGTTATTTTTTTATGGTTGAACTGGATGGACTTTGTCTTTTTTCAACCTGACTAACTATGTAACTATGTAACTATGTATGTAATTCCTTGCCTCATTCTGAGGATTTTGAGATCAGGATGAGAAAGGCCTTTTTACAGCTGCAGGATGCCAGGGAATATGAGCAGACCCAGTGGTGGGACCTAGCCTTTTTGAAAAAATATCTTGAGCCGGGTATCACACCACGCGGTCTGCGCATAAAAAAACAATGTAGTTTCCTTGACGAGGATTTATCCAAAGAGTGGAGAGGCCTGGCTAAGTTCTGCACCATGAAATGGATTCAAATTCTAGTTGTCCAGAGAGAGAGAAAATTAATCGCTGCGCAGCAAAAGGCTTTAGAATGTGAAAATGCAGCTAAAGTATTCAGTACATCGTGTCTGTACGAGAAATGGACAGAAGTTCTGAATAAAAATGTAAGTAAGAATGAGGATAGCCTAATTAAGAAAAAAACTGGGAAATTAGAAAGAGATCTGTTTGATTATGGCAACGGACAAGTGTTCGATTGGAAACGCTCTGCGTCCTCTGACACTGTTCCGTTGCCCTTAATACCATATCCTTACCCTATCAACAAGTCAAAATCCAGAAATAGGAATAACCCACCCAGGAGGACTAAAACCAATAAGCCTAAACAACCGAATTCATCTCGTAGTGGGGCCATTGATCATCATGGACCCATTGCGCGATTATTACCTCTTCCATTGGGGTTGCCACAGAGAAGTCTCCATAATGCAGAAAATACTAGGGACCCTATTCTTCCTTTCTCTACATGCCTTGTTTCTCTTTCCCTTGAACCACCCATTCCGGTCAGTTCTCCGCCCCCTCTCATATCTCCCATTTTAGTTTCTTCTTTTCATGTCCCCATTTATATTCATTTTAGCCCGTTAGCTCGGGATCTAGAGAGCTACATCGAACAGGGAGCCAGACCCAAAACCCTAGAGAACCAAGACTGTTTACCTACAGTTCAGGCTTCAGATACTTCTCCTACATCTTCTGAGTAGGGATGAGCTTCGAGTTTGAGTCGAACTCATGTTCGACTCGAACATTGCCTGTTCGCCCGTTCGCCGAACAGCGAACAAATTGGGGTGTTTGCGGCAAATTCGAAAAATCTATGGGAGAAATCTAAAGTGCTAATTATAAAGGCTTATATGCAAGTTATTGTCCTAAAAAGTGTTTGGGGACCCGGGTCCTGCCCCAGGGGACATGTATCAATGCAAAAAGAAGTTTTAAAAACTGCCGTTTTTTCGGGAGCAGTGATTTTAATAATGCTTAAAATGAAAAAATAAAAGTGAAATATTCCTTTAAATTTCGTACCTGGGGGGTGTGTATGATATGCATGTAAAGTGGCGCATGTTTCCCGTGCTTAGAACTGTCCCTGCAAAAAATGTCATTTTTGAAAGAAAAAAAGTCATTTAAAACTCACTCGCGGCTATTAATGAATTGTCGGCTCCCGGCAATACATACAAAAGTCATTGATAAAAAAAAAAAAAAAAAAAAAAAAGCTTGGGGGTTCCCCAGAATTCAATTACCAGGCCCTTCAGGTCTGGAATGGATATTAAGGGGAACCCCGCCGCAAATTTAAAAAAAAATTGACGTGGGGTTCCCCCAAGTATCCATTCCAGGCCCTTCAGATCTGGCATGGATTTTAAGGGGAACTCCACCCCAAATTTAAAAAAAAATGGCGTGGAGTCCCCCTAAAAATCCATACCAGACCCCTTAGCCGAGCACGCAACCTGGCCGGCCGCAGGGGAAGAGGGGGGGACGAGAGAGCGGCCCCCCTCCCTCCTGAACCGTACCAGGCCACATGCCCTCAACATGGGGAGGATGTCCCCATGTTGATGGGGACAAGGGCCTCATCCCCACAACCCTTGCCCGGTGGTTGTGGGGGTCTGCGGGTGGGGGGCTTATCGGAATCTGGAAGACCCCTTTAACAAAGGGGACTCCCAGATCCCGGCCCCCCCTATGTGAATTGGTAAGGGGTACATTGTACCCCTACCATTTCACGAAGAAAGCGTAAAAATGTCCAACGATGTCCTTCATTGGTTGTGCCTGAGCGGACCTGATGGGTAACTTCCTCCTCAGTGTTTTAAATGTATAGACCCGCCCCTTCTAAAGTTCCCCATCAGGTCCGCTCAGCGGACCAGATGTGGAACATGAAAAGGGGCGGGTCTATACATGTATTACCAAAGTGAGAGAAGTTCCCCATCAGGTCCGCCCCCTCGGTATGTCGGACCCGCCTACGTCATTGGCTTGAGCGGGGAACTTCCTTCACTGTGTAATTTAAAATTGGGGAACATCTCTCACTTTGGTAATACATGTATAGACCCGCCCCTTTTCATGTTCCGCATCTGGTCCGCTGAGCGGACCTGATGGGGAACTTTAGAAGGGGCGGGTCTATACATTTAAAACACTGAGAGGGAGTTCCCCATCAGGTCCGCTCAGGCACAACCAATGAAGGACATCGTTGGACATCGGGATCGCCGCGGGACACTGGATTTCACCGCTGGAATGTTTTTTTTTTTGTTTTTTTTTTAATAAAGGACTTTTTCAAGGTGTTTGTGTGTTTTTTTAAACATTTTTTTACGCTTTCTTCGTGAAATGGTAGGGGTACAATGTACCCCTTACCAATTCACACAGGGGGGGGGCCGGGATCTGGGGGTCCCCTTTGTTAAAGGGGTCTTCCAGATTCCGATAAGCCCCCCGCCCGCAGACCCCCACAACCACCGGGCAAGGGTTGTGGGGATGAGGCCCTTGTCCCCATCAACATGGGGACATCCTCCCCATGTTGAGGGCATGTGGCCTGGTACGGTTCAGGAGGGAGGGGGGGCCGCTCTCTCGTCCCCCCCTCTTCCCCTGCGGCCGGCCAGGTTGCGTGCTCGGATAAGGGGTCTGGTATGGATTTTTAGGGGGACTCCACGCCATTTTTTTTAAAATTTGGGGTGGAGTTCCCCTTAAAATCCATGCCAGATCTGAAGGGCCTGGAATGGATATTTGGGGGAACCCCACGTCAATTTTTTTTACAATTTGCGGCGGGGTTCCCCTTAATATCCATTCCAGACCTGAAGGGCCTGGTAATTGAATTCTGGGGAACCCCCACGCTTTTTTTTTTTTTTTTATCAATGACTTTTGTATGTATTGCCGGGAGCCGACAATTCATTAATAGCCGCGAGTGAGTTTTAAATGACTTTTTTTCTTTCAAAAATGTCATTTTTTGCAGGGACAGTTCTAAGCACGGGAAACATGCGCCACTTCACATGCATATCATACACACCCCCCAGGTACGAAATTTAAAGGAATATTTCACTTTTATTTTTTCATTTTAAGCATTATTAAAATCACTGCTCCCGAAAAAACGGCCGTTTTTAAAACTTATTTTGCATTGAGACATGTCCCCTGGGGCAGGACCCGGGTCCCCAAACACTTTTTAGGACAATAACTTGCATATTAGCCTTTATAATTAACACTTTAGACTTCGAACGTTCGAGTCCATTCTATTTAATAGGGTTCTAAAGTTTACACGAACATTTTGTCTGTTCGCAGGTTCTGGTGCGAACCGAACAGGGGGGTGTTCGGCTCATCCCTGCTCATGAGTATGGATGGGAATATCCGTACTTGCCCAGAGACTTGTTGTTTGAGGTTGAAGTTCTGCGACAGCGATGGTACGATGAGTTCATTTGGGAGAAACTTAAAGTGCCTCATGCCCGGCGATACTTGTCCTGTTCGCCACCCGTGTCGAAAAAGTTTAGGGACTGCAGAGCAGACTGGATGTGGGGCCGCCATATCCACGCAGACAAGGTGCGCATTTGCAGGAAAGATGGAGAGGATGCTGACTATTCGATTGAGGTTTTCGATAAGCATCTGAAGCCCTTGTTTTTGCCTGACCCAAGGTTTTATTTGTGAGAAGAGACTCACTTGTTTTCCTGTGACAAATTTCCGGAGGTGTTCTTGCCGGAGCATCGAACTGTACCCTAGTTTTTTATTTGGGTTTTTGTTTTTTTTCTACTCTTTGGAGGAATGAGAGCTGTTTGTTTGTTCTCTCTTCTTCACAGTTCAAAGACAGAGACTTTGGGGGTAGAATCAGAGTAGGGACGCAGGAAGACTGAAGATTTTACCACTAGGTGGCGGTGTTGCGCAACGGCTGTTGCTTGTACATTTGCATCATTTACTTATTGGAGCGGGTGGGTCTCTCGGCTGATAGACCCATTCATTTCAAATTAACACAGAATGTCAGGATGTGGTTTTCCTTGCGTGTTGTTTTTTTTTCTTTCCCTCTGCAGGAGATTCGTCTGTCAAGACTAGTGATGAGCCGAACACCCCCGGGTTCAGTTCGCACCAGAACCCGCGAACGGACCGAAAGTTCGCGCGAACATTAGAACCCTATTAAATACAATGGATGCGAACGTTCGGATTCTAAAGTGCTAATTATAACGACTATTATCCATGTTATTGTCCGAAACAGAGTTTGGGAACCCGGGTTCTGCACCAGGGGACATGTATCAATGCAAAAAGAAGTTTTAAAAACGGACGTTTTCCGGGAGCAGTCATTTTAATGATGCATGAAGTGAAAAAAAAAGTGTCAAATATTCCTTTAAATATTGTACCTGGGGGGTGTCTAAAGTATGCCTGTGAAGTGCCACGTGTTTCCGTGTTTAGAACTGTCCCTGCACAAAATAACATTTCTAAAGGAAAAAAAGCCATTTAAAACTGCTTGCGGCTTTAATGCAATGTCTGGTCCCGGTAATATGGATGAAAATCTTTAGGAAAAATGGCATAGCTACCCCATCAACCCCCCCTACCCCAGCCCATTACCAGCCCCTTTGGGTCTTGTATGGATATTAAGGGGAACCCTGCACACAAAATAAAAAAGCCCCTATATACTCTGAACAGCCGTATACAGGCGGTGCATACAAGACAGGGACTGTAGGTTTGTTCTTATGTAGAATCTGTTTGTAATTTTGAACAGCTGCATTGTTTAAGTGTAGCTCCATGCCAAATTCCTTTTTTTTAGCTTTTTGGAAAACATAGGGAACGGTTATCACCCCTGTCACATTTTTTTTGCTGTCTGTGCCCCTGTTCAGAACATTTCACCTCACTTTGCGTCCCAATGACAACTGTTTTTGAAATGTGGTGTTTGTATTGAAACAAGGATTGGTGATAAAGCATCAGTAGAGAGGAGACACCTTTCTCCCATATTAATTCTTACAGGAGAGAATTTTCCTTCCAAGGGGTAGATTTCCTCTCACTTCCTGTTGTCTTCTTCCGTTTGCAAGTAGTAGTAGTTTGTAAGTTGGATGTTTGAAAGTAGGGACCTTCCGTATATACTCTGCAGAAATTGGCCCCTTAGGTGTTGGTGTTGGCACAACACTGAAAGCACTCACAGTTATTCTTGGTGGGTGCTGGAATGCCCTGCTGTCAAGTATAATATCAGGAATTGTAATAACATATAATTGTTGATCAGTGGTAGTAAAAATTGGGCCTTTGATGGTGGTGCTGGTGCCACAACACTGTAAGGCCTGACAGTTACTCTTGGTGGGCGCAGCAATGGTCCCTGCTGTGAATTATTAGATCAATAATTATAATTGCATCCCCCTGTTGAACAGGGGCTGAAAAATTGGGCCTTTGGTGGTGGTGGTGGTGGTGGTGATGGTGGTGCTGGTGGCACAACACTGTAAGGCCTGACAGTTACTCTTGGTGGGCGCAGCAATGGTCCCTGCTGTGAATTATTAGATCAATAATTATAATTGCATCCCCCTGTTGAACAGGGGCTGAAAAATTGGGCCTTTGGTGGTGGTGGTGGTGGTGATGGTGGTGCTGGTGGCACAACACTGTAAGGCCTGACAGTTACTCTTGGTGGGCGCAGCAATGGGCCCTGCTGTGAATTATTAGATCAATAATTATAATTGCATGCCCCTGTTGAACAGGGGCTGAAAAATTGGGCCTTTGGTGGTGGTGGTGGTGGTGATGGTGTTGCTGGTGCCACAACACTGTAAGGCCTGACAGTTACTCTTGGTGGGCGCAGCAATGGGCCCTGCTGTGAATTATTAGATCAATAATTATAATTGCATGCCCCTGTTGAACAGGGGCTGAAAAATTGGGCCTTAGGAACTGGTGGCACAACACTGCAACCCCTCACAGATACTGTACTTGGAGCACAGCAATGAGGCCTGTTGCAAAGTATTGCATCAAAAATTTTAATTACACGCCCCTGTTAAACAGGGGCTGAAAAATTGGGCCTTAGCCACTGGTGGCGTCACCCATAAACCAAAATGATCTTCCAAGCTATCATCGTTAATCGTATCATTGAGGAGGAGGAGGAGGATAGCCAGACAACATAACAGCACAGGCACTCAGCATCAGCATCAGTCTTGAAGGGATGTGACATTTTAAAATCAATTAGTCTGTTATATCAGCATCTGGTGTGTGGTAGCTGGTGGTGATCCAAGACTGTTTCATCTTGATGAAAGTCAGTCGATCAACCGAGTCGGTGGACAGGCGCACCCTGTGATCCGTGACAAATCCTCCAGCAGCACTGAATGTGCGTTCTGAAAGAACGCTGGATGCAGGACAGGCCAGTAGCTCAATTGCACACTGTGCAAGCTCTGGCCAGTGATCCATCCTCAAGACCCAGTAAGCCAGAGGATTTTCGGTGGGGAAGGTGTCCAAGTCTGACCTTGCCCCTAGGTATTCCTGCACCATGTATATCAGACGCTGGCGATGGTTGCTGGAACCGATCATACTTTGGGGCTGCGGACTAAAGAATTGTCTGAACGCATCGGTCAGACGGCCACCTTCCCCACCGCTCCTTCTTTGACTGCCCGAAGCCTCAGCAACTCGTTGTCCAGGACCAGGAGTTTGTAACCTCCCAGTCTCTGGGAACGCGTTGCACAGACCTTTCTGCAAGGCCTCCCGGAGTTGTCTCATCCTCTGCTCCCTCTGCGACGGTACGATAAGGTCCGCAACCTTACCCTTGTACCGTGGATCAAGGAGAGTGGCCAGCCAGTAATGGTCCCTCTCCTTGATCCGAAGAATACGAGGATCCTTCCGCAGACTTTGCAGGATCAGGGAGGCCATGCAGCGTAGGTTAGCTGAGGCATTCAGTCCGGAGTCCTCTGGGTCACTAAGGACGACATGATCCGCAGCCACCTCCTCCCAGCCACGTACAAGTCCACTGGTTTCTTGGGACTGTAAATCATCCCTAAAAGACTGCTGCTGATGATGCTGAGTGCCAGCCTCCACCTCCATGCTGACACAATCCTCCTCCTCCTCCTCCTCCTCCTCTTCCTGTGCGATGGGTGGGACAGAAGGAACACTGTCTGGGTAAAGGGGGCCTTGAGAGGCAAGGAAGTCCTCCTCTTCCTGCCTCTGTTCTGCCTCAAGTGCCCTGTCCATTATTCCACGCAGGGTGTGCTCCAACAGGTGGACAAGAGGTACAGTGTCACTGATGCATGCACTGTCACTGCTCACCATCCTCGTGGCCTCCTCAAATGGTGCCAGGACAGTGCATGCATCCCTGATCATGCCCCACTGGCGTGGTGAAAAAAACCCAAGCTCCCCTGACCCTGTCCTGGTGCCGTAGTCGCACAGGTACTCATTGATGGCCCTCTGCTGCGTGTGCAGCCGCTGCAGCATGGCCAACGTTGAGTTCCACCTGGTGGGCATGTCACATATAAGGCGGTTCTTGGGCAGGTTCAACTCCTTTTGAAGCTCAGCCAGGCGAGCACTGGCATTATAAGATCTGCGGAAATGCACACAGACTTTCCTGGCCTGCCTCAGGACATCCTGTAAGCCCGGGTACCTGCCCAAGAACCGCTGCACCACCAGGTTAAGGACGTGAGCCATACAGGGCACATGGGTCAGTTGTCCCTGTCGGAGGGCGGAGAGGAGGTTGGTGCCATTGTCGCAAACCACCATTCCTGGCTTAAGCTGGCGTGGCATCAACCACCTCTCGGCCTGCCCCTGCAGAGCAGACAGGACCTCTGCCCCAGTGTGGCTCCTGTCCCCCAAACACACCAGCGCAAGCACGGCATGGCATCTTTTTGCCTGCGTACTTGCGTAGCCCCTTGAACGCCTACGGAGCACCGCTGGTTCCGAGGACAAACCACAGGAAGAGGCCATGGAGGAAGAAGAAGAGGAGGGGGTGGAGGAGAGAGGTGTGTCACAACCAGTAGTAGCATTTTGGAGGCGTGGGGGTGGAACAACCTCCAACACTACTGCACCTTGTCCTGCATCCTTCCCAGCTGCCAAAAGAGTGACCCAATGGGCCGTGAAAGAAAGGTAACGTCCCTGTCCATGCCTGCTGGACCATGAGTCAGCGGTAATATGCACCTTACCGCTGACTGCCCTGTCCAGCGAGGCCAAGACATTGCCTTCCACATGCCTGTAGAGAGCCGGAATAGCCTTCCGTGCGAAAAAGTGTCGTTTGGGAACCTGCCACTGAGGAACCGCACATTGCACAAACTCACGGAAGGGGGCCGAGTCTACCAACTGAAAAGGCAGCAGTTGAAGCGCTAGCAATTTAGCCAAGCTAGCATTCAACCGCTGGGCATGTGGATGGCTGGGAGTGAACTTCTTTCGACGGTCCAGCAGCTGGGGCAGGGAAATTTGCCTGCTAGAATCGGACGTTGGTGTACTGCTAGCAGAGTGCCCGCAAGTACTTGCCTGTGACACACCTAATTCTACACCTTCATACCTCTCAGAGCAGGTTTCAGAGAGGAGTGAAGGTATAGTGGGGTTGGAGATCCCAGCTGATGCGGTGCAAGAAGAGGTCAGCTTTGTTCTTTGGTGTGGGTCTTTAAGGTAGGCTTGCCAACAAGCTGCATGGCAGGTCAACATATGTCTGATCAAGCATGTGGTGCCCAAGCGGCTGATGTTTTGGCCACGCGATATACGCTTGAGACATATGTTGCAAACAGCAGCTGTGCGATCTGATGCACTCGCCTCAAAAAAGGCCCACACCAAAGAACTTTTTGAATGACGGGCAGAGGCAGCGCCCTGCACAGGCGGAGCTCTGCGGTGTGATTCCGTCGGTGTGCTGCCCATACGCTGGCCACTCAAGGGCATCCTGCCTCGTTGGAGATGTGCCTCCTCCTCCTCATCCTCCTCCTCCTCCTCTCTCCTATTAGGCACCCACGTGGAGTCAGTGACCTCATCATCCCCTCCCTCCTCATCACTGGAGCCAATCAGGCAGTATGCTGCAGCTGCTGGAACATGACTGCCAGATTGGTGTCCTTCTTGAGCATCCCCTCACTCTGCTCTCACGCTGCTGCCTTCCTCTAGCTGGGTATCATCATCAGATCCTTCCAAACACTGGGCATCCTCCTGGAGCATGTACCCAACACTGTGCTCAAACAGTTCGGGGGACTCCTCAGGAGGAGGGCATGGTGGGTCTAGGGAAGGATTGACTAATGAAGATAATGATACCAGAGAAGAGGACGCTTTGGCAGCTGCTTTACCACTACCCTGAGCCTGGGTGAGAGAGGATGAGGAGGATGAGATGGGCTTGGTCATCCACTCTACCAAGTCTTCGGCATGATGTGGCTCAACATGTCCAGCTGCCGAAAACAAGGACAAGCGTGTCCCATGGCCATGTGCTGATGACAATGCACCGCGTACACGACCAGCACTGTTGCCCCCAGACACAGAGCCTGCTTGCCCTCTTTTTTTGCCTCCTGACTGTCTGCCTCTCCTTGGTTGCCTTCCAGACATTTTAATGGATGGCCTGCAGGGAGATGGGAAAAACAGCAATAAGGGCTACCTTCAGGTGTATATTGTGCAGGAGGCTTAGCAACAATGACACTGACACTGTCCCCTGCCTATCCTTCTCTGTCCCTAAACACAAGGATTGAAAATATGGTTCAGCAAAAAAGTTTTAGAACAGAATAGCACACTGACACTTTCCCTCACTGTCCTACTCTGTCCCTCCCTACAAACAAGATTTAGCACAGAATAGCACACTGATAATTTCTACGAGTGTCCTTCTCTGTCCCTCAACTCAGGGATTGAAAATATGGAAAAGCAAAATAGTTTTAGAACAGAATAGCACACTGTCAGTTTCACTCACTGTACCTCTCTGTCCCTCAACTCAAGGATTGAAAATATGGAACAGCAAAATTGATTTAGAACAGAATAGCACACTGTCAGTTTCACCCACTGTACCTCTCTGTCCCTCAACTCAAGGATTGAAAATATGGTTCAGCAAAATAGTTTTAGAACACAATAGCACCCTGACACTTTCCCTCACTGTAGCTCTCTGTCCCTCAACTCAAGGATTGAAAATATGGTTCAGCAAAATAGTTTTAGAACACAATAGCACACTGACACCTTCCCTCACTGTAGCTCTCTGTCCCTCAACTCAAGGATTGAAAATATGGAACAGAAAAATAGTTTTAGAACAGAATAGCACACTGTCAGTTTCACTCACTGTACCTCTCTGTCCCTCAACTCAAGGATTGAAAATATGGAACAGCAAAATTGATTTAGAACAGAATAGCACACTGTCAGTTTCACTCACTGTAGCTCTCTGTCCCTCAACTCAAGGATTGAAAATATGGTTCAGCAAAATAGTTTTAGAACACAATAGCACACTGACACTTTCCCTCACTGTAGCTCTCTGTCCCTCAACTCAAGGATTGAAAATATGGTTCAGAAAAATAGTTTTAGAACACAATAGCACACTGACACTTTCCCTCACTGTAGCTCTCTGTCCCTCAACTCAAGGATTGAAAATATGGAACAGCAAAATTGATTTAGAACAGAATAGCACACTGTCAGTTTCACTCACTGTACCTCTCTGTCCCTCAACTCAAGGATTGAAAATATGGTTCAGCAAAATAGTTTTAGAACACAATAGCACACTGACACTTTCCCTCACTGTAGCTCTCTGTCCCTCAACTCAAGGATTGAAAATATGGTTCAGCAAAATAGTTTTAGAACACAATAGCACACTGACACTTTCCCTCACTGTAGCTCTCTGTCCCTCAACTCAAGGATTGAAAATATGGAACAGCAAAATAGTTTTAGAACAGAATAGCACACTGTCAGTTTCACTCACTGTACCTCTCTGTCCCTCAACTCAAGGATTGAAAATATGGAACAGCAAAATTGATTTAGAACAGAATAGCACACTGTCAGTTTCACTCACTGTACCTCTCTGTCCCTCAACTCAAGGATTGAAAATATGGTTCAGCTAAATAGTTTTAGAACACAATAGCACACTGACACTTTCCCTCACTGTAGCTCTCTGTCCCTCAACTCAAGGATTGAAAATATGGTTCAGCAAAATAGTTTTAGAACACAATAGCACACTGACACTTTCCCTCACTGTAGCTCTCTGTCCCTCAACTCAAGGATTGAAAATATGGAACAGCAAAATTGATTTAGAACAGAATAGCACACTGTCAGTTTTACTCACTGTACCTCTCTGTCCCTCAACTCAAGGATTGAAAATATGGTTCAGCAAAATAGTTTTAGAACACAATAGCACACTGACACTTTCCCTCACTGTAGCTCTCTGTCCCTCAACTCAAGGATTGAAAATATGGAACAGCAAAATTGATTTAGAACAGAATAGCACACTGTCAGTTTCACTCACTGTACCTCTCTGTCCCTCAACTCAAGGATTGAAAATATGGTTCAGCAAAATAGTTTTAGAACACAATAGCACACTGACACTTTCCCTCACTGTAGCTCTCTGTCCCTCAACTCAAGGATTGAAAATATAGTTCAGCAAAATAGTTTTAGAACACAATAGCACACTGACACTTTCCCTCACTGTAGCTCCCTGTCCCTCAACTCAAGGATTGAAAATATGGAACAGCAAAATAGTTTTAGAACACAATAGCACACTGTCAGTTTCACTCACTGTACCTCTCTGTCCCTCAACTCAAGGATTGAAAATATGGAACAGCAAAATTGATTTAGAACAGAATAGCACACTGTCAGTTTCACTCACTGTACCTCTCTGTCCCTCAACTCAAGGATTGAAAATATGGTTCAGCAAAATTGTTTTAGAACACAATAGCACACTGACACTTTCCCTCACTGTAGCTCTCTGTCCCTCAACTCAAGGATTGAAAATATGGTTCAGCAAAATAGTTTTAGAACACAATAGCACACTGACACTTTCCCTCACTGTAGCTCTCTGTCCCTCAACTCAAGGATTGAAAATATGGAACAGCAAAATTGATTTAGAACAGAATAGCACACTGTCAGTTTCACTCACTGTACCTCTCTGTCCCTCAACTCAAGGATTGAAAATATGGTTCAGCAAAATAGTTTTAGAACACAATAGCACACTGACACTTTCCCTCACTGTAGCTCTCTGTCCCTCAACTCAAGGATTGAAAATATGGTTCAGCAAAATAGTTTTAGAACACAATAGCACACTGACACTTTCCCTCACTGTAGCTCTCTGTCCCTCAACTCAAGGATTGAAAATATGGAACAGCAAAATAGTTTTAGAACAGAATAGCACACTGTCAGTTTCACTCACTGTACCTCTCTGTCCCTCAACTCAAGGATTGAAAATATGGAACAGCAAAATTGATTTAGAACAGAATAGCACACTGTCAGTTTCACTCACTGTACCTCTCTGTCCCTCAACTCAAGGATTGAAAATATGGTTCAGCAAAATAGTTTTAGAACACAATAGCACACTGACACTTTCCCTCACTGTAGCTCTCTGTCCCTCAACTCAAGGATTGAAAATATGGTTCAGAAAAATAGTTTTAGAACACAATAGCACACTGACACTTTCCCTCACTGTAGCTCTCTGTCCCTCAACTCAAGGATTGAAAATATGGTTCAGCAAAATAGTTTTAGAACACAATAGCACACTGACACTTTCCCTCACTGTAGCTCTCTGTCCCTCAACTCAAGGATTGAAAATATGGTTCAGCAAAATAGTTTTAGAACACAATAGCACACTGACACTTTCCCTCACTGTAGCTCTCTGTCCCTCAACTCAAGGATTGAAAATATGGAACAGCAAAATTGATTTAGAACAGAATAGCACACTGTCAGTTTCACTCACTGTACCTCTCTGTCCCTCAACTCAAGGATTGAAAATATGGTTCAGCAAAATAGTTTTAGAACAGAATAGCACACTGTCAGTTTCACTCACTGTACCTCTCTGTCCCTCAACTCAAGGATTGAAAATATGGAACAGCAAAATTGATTTAGAACAGAATAGCACACTGTCAGTTTCACTCACTGTAACTCTCTGTCCCTCAACTCAAGGATTGAAAATATGGAACAGCAAAATTTATTTAGAACAGAATAGCACACTGTCAGTTTCACTCACTGTACCTCTCTGTCCCTCAACTCAAGGATTGAAAATATGGTTCAGCAAAATAGTTTTAGAACACAATAGCACACTGACACTTTCCCTCACTGTAGCTCTCTGTCCCTCAACTCAAGGATTGAAAATATGGAACAGCAAAATAGTTTTAGAACAGAATAGCACACTGTCAGTTTCACTCACTGTACCTCTCTGTCGCTCAACTCAAGGATTGAAAATATGGAACAGCAAAATTGGTTTAGAACAGAATAGCACACTGTCAGTTTCACTCACTGTACCTCTCTGTCCCTCAACTCAAGGATTGAAAATATGGTTCAGCAAAATAGTTTTAGAACACAATAGCACACTGACACTTTCCCTCACTGTAGCTCTCTGTCCCTCAACTCAAGGATTGAAAATATGGTTCAGCAAAATAGTTTTAGAACACAATAGCACACTGACACTTTCCCTCACTGTAGCTCTCTGTCCCTCAACTCAAGGATTGAAAATATGGTTCAGCAAAATAGTTTTAGAACAGAATAGCACACTGTCAGTTTCACTCACTGTACCTCTCTGTCCCTCAACTCGAGGATTGAAAATATGGAACAGCAAAATTGATTTAGAACAGAATAGCACACTGTCAGTTTCACTCACTGTACCTCTCTGTCCCTCAACTCAAGGATTGAAAATATGGTTCAGCTAAATAGTTTTAGAACACAATAGCACACTGACACTTTCCCTCACTGTAGCTCTCTGTCCCTCAACTCAAGGATTGAAAATATGGTTCAGCAAAATAGTTTTACAACACAATAGCACACTGACACTTTCCCTCACTGTAGCTCTCTGTCCCTCAACTCAAGGATTGAAAATATGGAACAGCAAAATTGATTTAGAACAGAATAGCACACTGTCAGTTTCACTCACTGTACCTCTCTGTCCCTCAACTCAAGGATTGAAAATATGGTTCAGCAAAATAGTTTTAGAACACAATAGCACACTGACACTTTCCCTCACTGTAGCTCTCTGTCCCTCAACTCAAGGATTGAAAATATAGTTCAGCAAAATAGTTTTAGAACACAATAGCACACTGACACTTTCCCTCACTGTAGCTCCCTGTCCCTCAACTCAAGGATTGAAAATATGGAACAGCAAAATAGTTTTAGAACAGAATAGCACACTGTCAGTTTCACTCACTGTACCTCTCTGTCCCTCAACTCAAGGATTGAAAATATGGAACAGCAAAATTGATTTAGAACAGAATAGCACACTGTCAGTTTCACTCACTGTACCTCTCTGTCCCTCAACTCAAGGATTGAAAATATGGTTCAGCAAAATAGTTTTAGAACACAATAGCACACTGACACTTTCCCTCACTGTAGCTCTCTGTCCCTCAACTCAAGGATTGAAAATATGGTTCAGCAAAATAGTTTTAGAACACAATAGCACACTGACACTTTCCCTCACTGTACCTCTCTGTCCCTCAACTCAAGGATTGAAAATATGGAACAGCAAAATTGATTTAGAACAGAATAGCACACTGTCAGTTTCACTCACTGTACCTCTCTGTCCCTCAACTCAAGGATTGAAAATATGGTTCAGCAAAATAGTTTTAGAACACAATAGCACACTGACACTTTCCCTCACTGTAGCTCTCTGTCCCTCAACTCAAGGATTGAAAATATGGTTCAGCAAAATAGTTTTAGAACACAATAGCACACTGACACTTTCCCTCACTGTAGCTCTCTGTCCCTCAACTCAAGGATTGAAAATATGGAACAGCAAAATTGATTTAGAACAGAATAGCACACTGTCAGTTTCACTCACTGTACCTCTCTGTCCCTCAACTCAAGGATTGAAAATATGGTTCAGCAAAATAGTTTTAGAACAGAATAGCACACTGTCAGTTTCACTCACTGTACCTCTCTGTCCCTCAACTCAAGGATTGAAAATATGGAACAGCAAAATTGATTTAGAACAGAATAGCACACTGTCAGTTTCACTCACTGTACCTCTCTGTCCCTCAACTCAAGGATTGAAAATATGGAACAGCAAAATTGATTTAGAACAGAATAGCACACTGTCAGTTTCACTCACTGTACCTCTCTGTCCCTCAACTCAAGGATTGAAAATATGGTTCAGCAAAATAGTTTTAGAACACAATAGCACACTGACACTTTCCCTCACTGTAGCTCTCTGTCCCTCAACTCAAGGATTGAAAATATGGAACAGCAAAATAGTTTTAGAACAGAATAGCACACTGTCAGTTTCACTCACTGTACCTCTCTGTCGCTCAACTCAAGGATTGAAAATATGGAACAGCAAAATTGGTTTAGAACAGAATAGCACACTGTCAGTTTCACTCACTGTACCTCTCTGTCCCTCAACTCAAGGATTGAAAATATGGTTCAGCAAAATAGTTTTAGAACACAATAGCACACTGACACTTTCCCTCACTGTAGCTCTCTGTCCCTCAACTCAAGGATTGAAAATATGGTTCAGCAAAATAGTTTTAGAACAGAATAGCACACTGTCAGTTTCCCTCACTGTACCTCTCTGTCCCTACAAACAAGGATTAGCACAGAATAGCACACTGTCACTGACACTCTCCCTACCTATCCTTATTTGTCCCTAAACACAAGGAATCCAGGATTAGTAAAGGAAAAAAATGACACTGTCCCTGCCTATGCTTCTCTTTCCCTGCTCCGGAACACACTACACAAGGCCGCCGCGCTGGCGGCCTTTTATAGTGTGGGGCGTGTACTAAACCCCATCAGCAATAATTGGCCACAGGCATCCTGCCTGTGGCCAATCATTGCTCTCCTTGCTGCCGACGCTGTGATTGGCCAAGCATGCGGGGTCACAGTGCATGCTTGGCCAATCACAGCGCCTGGATGACACTGCGATGGCGTAGTGCATTGTGGGCCGTTCGCATCACTCGAATTTGGCGCAAACGGCCCAAATCGTTCGATCTTCGTCGAACGATCGAACAGCCGATGTTCGACTCGAACACGAAGCTCATCCCTAGTCAAGACTACTGAGTATGGGGTGGTTCTTAGATAGAAAAGGGAGGGATTGTGTATGTGTACATGCTTAGAGGGTTTTATGGAAAAAAGTTTATTGTTTTATGTTCCCTTCCCCTTTGAGCAGGTCTTGGTATGATTAAGGTTCAAATTTTTAGGGATGCCTCTGGGGTCATATTTATGTCACCACCTTTGGGAGACATGGGTTTGCACCAGACGCTGGGGACCAGCGTCAAATCACAGGGGGGAGTATGTAGCGGGGTCTCTAAATTTAGGTGGGGTACACCTGGGTGGAAGTTGAGGTGTGTAAGTATGGGAGTAATGACCGTTTGTATTCGTGGAGGATTGGGCGGTGTAATAATCTCCTTGGCCTGTGGGTGGCAGGTCCCCGCAGGCTCAAGGTAGATTCACTGCCACAGAGCTGTCCTTTTTGTCCCTTCTCGGAGATGGTACGGCGAGGGCGGGGAACCTGCCGTGGCGTCATTGGAGGGGATAAAAGGGGGAGACGCCCTGGTCACGAGGTCTTGCTCTTCTGGAGGTTCTTCATCACGCACCCAGGCACCTTAGGCCTGGGTGCGGGCGGGTCCGCATTCCGGTTCAGGTGCCCTAGGCCTGACCGGAATGGAGTTGGAGTCCATCCCAGGCACCTTTAGCCTGGGGTGAGGTACTAAACCAGGAGGCCTGGGGCCCAGTGACTTCGACTGGGTCCCGCGAGGGTGGAGAAGTCAGAGGGTCCCTGAAGTGGATGGGGCCCATGTTTGAGGTGAGGAGGCCTGGGGAGGTTACCCATTCGGAGAGTCTGGAGCAGCATCAACCCAGTGACGGATGGGCCTCTGGTAACTCCCTTGGAGGGACATCTTCCCCTGACAGGGGCCACAACGCAGCAAAGGTACTCCTATCTATGTTCTCTTGAGTCGCTGGTAGAGACTCTCAAGTTCTAAGTCCTTTCTAGCTAAGGCTATAGTAACCGCTGGCGAGATCGCAGTGGTTTAGCTGAGAATTAGGACAGTGCCTCGACCTGCTCATTCCCTGTATCAATATGTTATCAAGTCGCAACCAGTTGGCTACTGAAGCACTGTTTATTGTGAGATATGCAATAAAACAAGAGTTGGACTGTGATCGGTGTGTGGAACTCTGGTTAATGGGAGCAAAGGGAAGTGTTGGCACAGCAGGACTTGATCCTTTACAGAAAAACACAGGCCCGAGGAAATATCTGGTACTGGCCTTCACCTCACCCACAGCTATGGGGAGGACATGGGCCGTAGCGCATCTCACCCTGTCGTGTGTGATACCCCTAGAAGAAAGAGATGGGGTGAGGCCGCTACATTACATTTTTCTTTGTTTTGATTGGGTGATGGAGCTGAAGTTGTTTGGGCTTATTGATTACATAATGAGCCCAGCTAAAGCAGGTTTAGTGGTTTTGAGCTCTATAAAAACTAGCCTGCTCAGGGATTTTACTCCACCTTGGAAATGTGTGTGGTGAAAAATAACAAAAAATGAAAAGCAGGGCACTGAGGTCAGTATCAAATAAAAAACACTTTATTTAAATAAGCAGCACACATTGAAGTTAGCATTAATCAGCATAGATGGGAAACACCTGAGACCAAGCAGCTGTGATCAGTGTGAGGCTGTAGGCATCACTGAGCAAAGAGAGACCAAGGGGGACAAACTGCAAACGAGGATGATAGCTGTCAAAATGCCTGGTGGATGTTGGGGGAGGGGGTGTGCATATAACACGTTTCCAGGGACTTTGCCCTCTTTTTCAAATACCTTTGCAAATGCCTTTGTATGCATTTGAAAAAGAGGCCAAAGTCCCTGAAAACGCATCATGCACATCCCCTCTCCCAACATCCAACAGGCATTTTCACAGCTGTCATCCTCGTTTGCAGTTTAGAATGCCCTGCTGTTCGTTTTCTTCTACATTGAGGTGATACTACCCAGATCTTCTGTGGGAGCTGGAGAGGTTCCAGTCTCGGCCCCTTCTCCTGTTCAGCCATGCATCCAGTTGCCTCATCCATTCCTCTACCCTGTTGATGGTCTACAGAGATAGATGAAAGTTCTAATGGACCAAGGGACTCTGCACTTCTCCTGTGAGCACCGTTTGTACTGTGTACTTGTTCACTCTTTGGATTTCTATACTGCTGTGTGGTGAAATATAGCCCAAGCTAAAGCTGTGTACACACTACAGTTCTATTTTTTGCAACCCATCGGATTGCACGATAAAAACCTGACAGCTCCGGTCGGAGACACTGTACTAACCATGCAAGATTAGTCCAGTGATCTCCCCCGCTGAACACTTCGATCAGCACTCTCTGCCATTGGCTACGAGCGCTGATCAGGAGTCGGTTGGCTGCTGGTTTTCCAGCATGCACGTCCGACATACACAAGGGTAGAACGTCTGACTTTATTTTGAATCGTCCTTTGTCTCCCGACATGCCGCCTGTGTGTACGGGGCTTTAGTGATACACAGCCTGTGAGGCAAGGACTTTATTTGCAGAGAGTCTGGCACTTGGGCAGCATAGGTTGCGCCAGATCTGTTAAGCAGGAACCCAGTATGTTAGTAAGTCCCTGAGTGGCAGGGTTTTACTTTCTTGTTTTGTTTTTTTATTGTTTTTCTGTTTTCTCTCCTGTATATGGTGTACATAGTCTTTGTGAATAAAGTTCATGTGAGTTTCATTGGAAGCTGCTGTTTGATGTGCTGTTTAAAGTGATGTGAACTCATCCAGGAAGTCATGTACACCTCACTGTTGAGCTAATCACTCACACATGGTTTAGGATGTGGGCATTTGTGTAAACTGGTGTAGTTAAGGCCAGCACAGTAGATTTACTGAGACATCTTGCATAGCTCCCAACTGTCCCTGATTTGGAGGGACTGTCCCTGATTCGGAGCAATGTCCCTCTGTCCCTCATTCTCCTCATTTGTCCCTCATTTTGGTCTGATCTATATAGTTGTATATAAAATGCACTTTTTATCTATCAAAAAGTGTTTCTCAGTGCAAAACCTTTCATCCAATTTCTAAATTGCTGCATTTGTACAATTTTAAAAGCCAATATAAAGGAAAAGTAGTGGTAAAAAAAATCCTTGTGGACTTAATGACGTTTTTTGGGGGTTAATTCTCCTTTAAGGGGGTGTGGCAGGGGGCGTGTCCTATGCCTACATACGTTTGCTAGTAGGTGTCCCTCATTCCCATCTCAAAATGTTGGGAGGTATGATCTTGTTTTGTCAAAAGCCAATCATCAGAAGGCAAATGCAAAGCAAAAGTGGGCAACTGATAAATTGCAACAAGATTTACATCTGTTAAATCCGATATGGGGGTCTTAATCAAGACATTCAGATGAGATAGTAGATCCAGATCTTAAGATAAGATAAGTAGGTGCTTTATTGTATACACTGTAGTAGAGAGACACAACACAGACCGACTTCCATCTTTGCATTGCGGAATGAAGCAGCAAATTTAACAAAATATACTCTATGAATATGCATAAGCACTAGGTGTGTTATAGGTGTGATCGTATAGTTTAGTCCAATCAATGTCCATATCTTCAAAGTAGCAAGGGAACAGTTAAATGGGTGGTTACAACATGTGACTGATAGAAAGTGAAAAAAAACATGGGCGCCGCCATGACAGTTCTGGATCAATCCAGCTAGATATAGGGATTTTTATAACAGCTTACCTGTAAAATCCTTTTCTTGGAGTACATCACGGGACACAGAGCGACTTAGTCATTACTAATGGGTTATATAGATACCTTCAGGTGCTGGCACTGGCAACTTCCAAAACCGGAAGTACCCTCCCTATATAAGCCCCTCCCATCTGGGAGCACCTCAGTTTTGTAGCAAAGCAATAAGTGTCCCAAAAAGAGGGGTGGGAGCTCTGTGTCCCGTGATGTACTCCAAGAAAAGGATTTTACAGGTAAGCTGTTATAAAAATCCCTTTTTCTTTTTCGTACATCACGGGACACAGAGCGACTTAGTCATTACTAATGGGACGTCCCAAAGCAATGCCAAATGAGGGGAGGGATACACTATACATAAGCTGGGCGCCATCAGGCATGAGGATCTTTTGCGGCCTGCAACACACTGCGCCCAAAGGCGACATCCTCCTGACTTCTAACGTCTACCTGGTAGAATCTAGTAAACGTGTGTACTGAAGACCATGTTGCGGCCTTACAGACTTCAGCCAGGGAGGCCTGGTGATGCACTGCCCATGAAGTTCCAACTGCTCTTGTGGAGTGCGCCCTAACTTTGAACGGAGGCGGTCTCCTTCTCAAGCCATAGGCTTGTATTATGACCTGTCGAATCCACTTGGCTAAAGTAGATTTTGATGCTGCCTGACCCTTTCTGGGGCCTTCCGGCAGAACAAACAAAGTATCCGTTCTACGAATCTGAGCAGTGGCTTTTAGATAAGCTTTAACTGCTCTTACTACATCCAAAGAATGCAATAACTTTTCCTCTACCGAACTAGGTTTGGGGAAAAAGGAAGGAAGAACCACATCTTGGTTCAAATGAAACCTCGATACCACCTTAGGAAGAAAGGCTGGATGAGGACGTAACACTACTCTGTCCTTATGGACAACCAGATATGGCTCCTTACAGGACAAGGCGGCTAATTCCGATACTCTTTTAGCCGAACAAATGGCTACCAAGAAAATCAATTTCCTGGTGAGAAGAACCAAGGAAATGTGCTGCAATGGTTCAAATGGTTGTTTCTGTAGAACAGACAGAACCAGGTTTAAGTCCCATGGACATATGGGAATACTAACCGGAGGGCTAATACGCATCACTCCTTGTATGAAAGCTTTGACTAGTGAATGCGAAGCCAAGGGCCTTTGAAAAAATATTGACAAGGCCGAAATCTGACCCTTGATAGTACTCAAGGCAAGCTTCCTATCCACAGCCCACTGTAGGAAGTCCAGAATCCTACCTATTACGTACTTACGTGGATGCCATCTCTTGGCCTCACACCACGCGATGTATGCCTTCCAGATCCTATAATAGATCTGCCTGGATACCGGCTTCCTGGCATTGATCATGGTAGATACCACAGGATTAGAGAGACCTCTCTTTTTTAGAATGTGGGCTTCAATAGCCAGGCCGTCAAACCTAGGGCTGGTAAGGAAGGGTGGTATATCGGTCCTTGCGAAAGCAGGTCCGGACGATGTGGGAGGGTCCAAGGACTCCCCACTGACATTTTTACAATCTCCGCGTACCATGCCCTTCGGGGCCACGCTGGAGCCACCAGAATCACCGGTTTCTTTTCTACCCGGATTCTGCGGATTAATCGCGGTAACAATTGTGGCGGTGGGAATGCATATATCAGCTTGAACTGATCCCAAGGGAACACTAGGGCATCCGAGTCGCAAGCTAGGGGATCCCTTGTGCGAGACACAAATCTGTCCACCTTTGTGTTGAATCTGGATGCTAGCAGATCTACATCCGGTGTTCCCCACCGCTGGCATATTGCCTGGAAAACCTTGGGGTGAAGAGACCATTCCCCCGGGCATAATTGCTGGTGACTTAAAAAGTCCGCTCTCCAATTTTCCACTCCTGGGATGAAAACCGCGGATATGGCTGGGACATATCTTTCTGCCCATTCCAGGATGCAATTCGCTTCCCTCTGGGCTGCACGACTCCTGGTGCCACCCTGGTGATTGATATATGCCACTGCTGTGGCATTGTCTGATTGAATTCTGACAGGGGACCCTTGGAGTTTGGATGTCCATGCTACTAGGGCATACCGGGCTGCTCGTATCTCTAAGAGATTGATGGGCAGGGCCTTCTCTGCTTCTGACCACTTGCCCTGGAGAGACCATTGCTGAAGTACTGCCCCCCAGCCTATGAGGCTGGCATCTGTAGTGACCACCTTCCAAGAAACCGGACTGAAGGGGACAGGGACATTGGTAAGTCTAAAGCCTGAACTTTTTTGTTCCAGGCTGACAGTATGGCCCTCTGCAAGTTCCTTGAATGGAATTGACCGTAGGGTACTGCTTCGAATGAAGCCACCATTTTTCCCAGCAGCCTCATGCACAGGCGTATGGATGGTTTTCTTTTTGTACCCACTAAGTGGGTCAAATCTTTCAAAGACGACACCTTCTCTGGAGGTAAGAAAATCTTTCTCTGATTTGAATCCAGCCTTAGCCCCAAGTATTCCAGACTTTTGACTGGTCTTAGAGCTGACTTGTCTCGGTTGATAATCCAACTGTGATATTCCAGATACTTGATTGTCTCGTGAATAGCTACTTCCAGTTTTTCCACTGAGTGGTCTATTAGTAGCAGGTCGTCTAAATATGCCATTATCGTTACACCCCGTGTTCTTAGATTGGCCAATAGTGGGGCCAGAATTTTTGTGAACACTCGTGGTGCTGTGGCCAGACCGAAAGGTAAGGCTCTGAACTGAAAATGGCGCCCTTCTACTACAAAGCGTAGAAATTTCTGGTGGGCCGGAAAGATGGGAATATGCAGATAAGCATCCTTTATTTCGATCGAGGCTAACCATTCCTGCCCTTGTAGGGCGGTGGCCACCGATCGGATCGACTCCATCCGAAAAGTCCTGATATGTAGGAACTTGTTTAGCCCTTTTAGATTTAATATGGGCCTCACGTCCCCATTTGGTTTGGGGACTGTGAAAAGGTTCGAGTAAAACCCGAACCCGCTTTCTTCCAAGGGAACCTTCATGATTACACCTTGGAGCAATAGTTGTTCTAGTGCCAGAAGGAGGGATCCTCTCTTCTGGGGATCGCTTGGCACGTTTGACCTCATAAAATTGGCAGGAGGAGTGTCTTTTAACTCCAGCTTGTATCCCAGACTTACTGCGGAGATCACCCATCTGTCTCTGATGGTGTCCCGCCAGGTCTCTGTGAACAACTGAAGTCTTCCCCCCACCCGATTGAGTGGGGGCAACCCTTCATGACTTGGGGGGAGGTTTTGTACCTCTCTTGACCCAGGGTTTCTTGTTACCCTGTGATTGTCCCTGATTTCTGCCCCCTGGATTTGACCGCGGAGGCCGTCGGAACTGTTTCACAGCCGATGTGCCAGGGACTGGAGAAGTAGGCCTCTTAAAAGAAGGACTTCTACCTTTGTTCTTAACCGGCAAGAGTGTACTTTTACCGGCAGAAATTTTCTGGATATACTTGTCCAGATCTTCTCCAAATAAGCGTTCTCCATGAAATGGGAAGCTAATCAGCAATTTCTTACAGGGAGCTTCAGCAGACCAGTTTTTGAGCCATAGAAGCCTATGCATATGTACTACAGACAGCGTAAAGTGGGAGGCCTGTTGGATTGTATCCTTTATGGCGTCCACCGCAAAACACAAGGCTCTAGGTAGTTCAGCTAGGGCAAGAGCCTGCTGATCTGGTAAGTCCCTTAAGACTTGTTTCAACTGATCTTTCACTGCTTGGCAGACTCCAATCGCTGCTACTGCAGGTTGTGTCACCATGCTTGCTGTAGAGAAAGCAGATTTTAGTAAAGACTCCAATTTTTTATCTATTGGGTCTTTGAACATTGGAACATTATCTACTGGACATGTCAGTGATTTATTCACACAAGAGATGGCTGCGTCCACTGTAGGGACCCTCCATTTTTTTTTTGAACTTATCCTCCATGGGATAGATCACTGGAAATCTCTTGGGGGGAGTAAATATTTTATCAGGATGCTCCCAATCCTGGTAAATAAGCCCTTCCAATAAAGGGTGGATTGGGAAAGAACAGACAGCCTGGGGAGCTTTCAGCGACCCCAGCGAGGAAACCGTAGTGGTTGATGGTTCCGCCAGAGGCATTTTAAATGCTGATCGGACCATGTTAGTCAGAGACTGAACCCATAATCTTTCAGCCTGAGATGCTGAGAAAGGTTCTTCCACTGTTGATTCCTCTATAACCGAATCAACCTCATCCTGATCCCCTTCAGGTAGGTCGATCTCTGTGTGGGACTGTTCCTCCACTAACAGGCACTCTGAAGGAGGAGACGGAGATCGGACGCGCTTTCCCTGTGACAGGGAAGCAGCGATCAATGCTGTTAATCTCTCTTCCAATCCTCCCAGAGTTGAGGAAAAAACCTCCTCTGTTATATATACAGGAGCAGGTGGACTGGGGACAGCCGCAGCACCAGGTACTCCTGCGGGGTTCCTATGGCTACTGACCTCTGAATTTTCAGGGGAGATTGGTGCAGTACAAGCATGCCCAAAATCCTCAGAGCCCGATGGAGACCCCTTTGGCTTCCTGGAAGACTTATTTCCGGAGCGTCTGGACGACATATCCTTTAAGCACAAAGCTGAGGTATTCCCGTCGTCATACACCAATTTTGCTGGTAATAGTCTAACACAGTTGCTGCTATATACCAGCTGGTGTCCACTAAAGTGTCTTTCTATGGGGATGCCTGCATCAACCGCCTCTGTGTGCCACCGTTTGTTGCTAGCTCTGCTTGCATCCAGCTGACACTTGTACTGTGTCTTTTATCCATGCTGGGACGCCTGCACATGCGCAGAAGCGCCGCGGCGCGCATCGAGCGTCATCCACCCGCCCCGCCCCTTTCCTTTCATAGGAGGCGCGTGCACGCGCCCGCGCCCGTGCGCCTTTGGCGCTCTTTTTTGAAACCAAGCAGGGACTAGGAGCCAGGGCCCTTTTTGCCGGAGGGCCTGTGCGGTGGATGAGCGCAGCAACAGGGCAGAGGAAGTGGATTCCCACAGAGAAACTTACCAACTGCCTGGATCTTTTGACTTAAAAAAACCAAAGATCCACATGACAAGAAAAATGGACCACAGCGGCCTCTAGTGGTTTAACACAGGTACCGCGATCTCCCTTTTTTTTTTTTTTTCTTGACTACTATTAAAATTTTACATTTTCCAGTAGTTACAGGCATACACAGATATCAGCGGGAATACCGTTAGGTAACAGACAGAAAGACAAATTAGGCTTGGGGGTCCCCTAATAGAACCAAGTTCCTGGGGGCCCCCACTTACCTGTTCCCCGCCGCAGGACTTTGTTTGGTCCACAGAAGCCCAAACTTCACCTATCACGGCAGGCATTGTATTTAAACCTTCAGGGACCGGGTTCCCAAGGATTCCACTCCCCTGGACCTGTATAGCACCCTGCACAGACAACATCTTGGTCGTGGGTATGACCAGAGCTCTGGATCCCAGGGTCCAGCCCTCCTAAGAGAGGCATTACAGGCAAAACCTTGCTCTTCTGTTGCAAGGCCCGGGTACCGACCGTTTAGCTATGAAGCTTTTTTGGTCGGATCCGGAACAGCTTACTAAGGCCCGTAAAAGAACCTGTACGCAAGCCCAGTGAAAACAGATGTTACTCTTTGGCCAACACCTTAGACACTGGCAAAAAAACTGAGGTGCTCCCGGATGGGAGGGGCTTATATAGGGGAGGGTACTTCCGGTTTTGGAAGTTGCCAGTGTCAGCACCTGAAGGTATCTATATAACCCATTAGTTATGACTAAGTCGCTCTGTGTCCCGTGATGTACGAAAAAGAAAAGACTGTATTTCTCTGAGCAAAAAGGGAGTAAGCTGCTGCTTCTTATCTGGCGGTGAAGGTCATCGTAGACTGAAAACTTCTGTCTCTAGAGAAAACAGCAAGAAAGTGTATTTACAAATTCTTAAAGTGATAGACTCATATATATATATATATATATATATATATATATATATATATATATATATATATAGACTCAACATTAACAGACCCCTATAATTCTACTAATTTCCCTCCTCTTGACCCCTATTCAGGGGTCACTACTATATCTTCCCTACCTAGTGTAGCGGGGTCCCCTTTAAGGCCCCCGGGACTACGTTACCCAGAACCCCGTTCGGCACCCAGAGTGCAGTTGGTCACCGCAGAGACTCATGGGAGGGGTTATTTAAGAAGGAGGCAAGGCGGAGCGCGGCCTCTTTGGACACCGCGCTGCAAGCAACAGCTTCTTCCTGTGCGGATCTGCTGCAGTACAAGGCCTGAAGCCTGGGGCCTTGCGCAACTTCCGAAGAGCCTTCCACCCTGCTGCGGAGCCTGGGTGGCACCAGACTGGTCAAGTGAGGACATCAGTTGGATCGGGGACCCGATCGTTGCAGACGCTGTGTGCGGAGACACAGCAGGTGGAAGTCCCGGACTGGGATCGCGTCCGGAGTGGTGAGCGAGCACTTGCTCAATCAAATAGACTTTACCGCTTTTAGGCCTATAGACTGCCTTGGCCCACCGATCGTTAGTTTGTTGTTCCCCTAGGAGACCAGTAGCAGGACAGAGTTAAAAGGTCTCCAGTATAGTGTTCCTTGGGACTGCCTACTTGTGGATTACAAATACTGATTCATCAAGTGCACCACCGAAAGTTGCATGCGAAGAAATCCTAATGAAAAGACTGAGATTTCTTCTATGTCAGGCCTGACCAGGGAGGGGTGATAGAATATTGTTTAGTGCGCCACAGGGCGTGTACACCATAATAGCTGCGCGCGGTGGGTTACCGCGCTGGGCCATTGTTGTGTGCTACACTTGTTATGTAGATAAATCAGAATAGTCACCGTGGTGTATCTGATCCTAGCGCTCAAGGATGGTCTAATGTTAGTCTGCTCAATTAGCTACCGTTATAAGTAGAGTAGTAAGTATAATAGAAATGTAAAATATGTTACAACAAGTATAACATTAACAGCGCTTATGTGAAATATAAAATATTGCACCTTGGTTATAAAATATATACCGCAGAATATCAGCAACAAATAAGTATCAGCATAACCATGTGAAAAATAACAGCACGATCCTACAGGATTAAAGAATTCCTCATAAACTGCAAAGTCCACCCACTGTTAAATGTCACTAGTATTGCAGTGACAGAACTTCCCAGTGAGTTCAAACACCAGTTACAAATGAGGGAACTGACATGTAGACCCAATAGCCGTTAAGTCTTTCATATGAGAGATACTCTCTAATAATTCAATCACTGTAGTTCTTCAATTAAAACAGATCATGTTGCAATTTGTACTTCCATCATTGTCTAAGCAATTCCACTCCCTTAAGGTAATGTGCTTACCAGACTCCAGATGGTTAACCGCCTGTCAGCTCCTCTTTAGATCTCCAGTCAGCTTCCTTCAAGAAATCTCCAGGTTCTCAGGCAATAAGCATAAGTGCGTGCAGCAATGCGGGCATGTAAGACAAATTGAGCTTCACATAGCATAAAATCCTTTAATAAAAAATCCAAAATGTCCCCCGTATACAAACATGCTTACAAAAAAATAAATAACATAAAGCATATCACCGGGGATGATTCGTCTGCTCAGTAAGGTTAGTGAACGCTCACACAATTCAAAAGAGCTCCTGAGTCCCGGGAAGACGGACGTTCCCCTGACGTGATTGGTCGCGTGGTCACGCCCTGACGCGTTTCGTGATTGCCTCACGTCTTCAGAGGGCGTGGCCACACATCGCGACTGCTCTTATTTATATTCAAGCCAGTCCTGACGTATCCGCATACGTCAGACGGCTCAACATTGTCTGAAGGAGATCCGGCTCAGCTCTGAATACTCATACGCTGGCCGGATATGTGTTGTGGTCTCCATTCAGAAAAATTACACCTGTCACTCACCAGCACATTCGGACCTCCTACCAGAGTGGACCGAGTGTACCGGATCATTGGCAATGAAGCAATAATAAAATATAATAAAATATAGTATAAAAAATGCTTAATATCCTATGTAATTCTGTGTAGGGATCTATTTTAAAGGCACAGTGACTCCTATTAATCAGAATCTATTAGGACTGGTATGTTATAATCCTCACCATTTAATTAGTGGAGACTTGCATTCAGGCCCGTACAACATGCATGTCATCACTAACATTTACATTCACAGTGACCACTGGGCATGTTTACATCGAACCTAAGTGCCCTCAAGGCAGTAAGGGGATTCACTCTAAATCCGCTGACCACCAAGTTATGCATATACATGTAAATGAGTTCTCAAAAGACATGTCATTGCATATTATATCATGTGAGTGTCCAAAAGCAAACCATGATATACATTAAACAATAAAATAAAAGTTGCAGAGTGACTATCTACATTCTGGACTGATCTACTGTACCCGAATTAAATTTACCTCACAATTGGCTATGTTTCACCACTTATTGTCCTAAAAACTCCATTCCTTATACAGCCTCATACTAAACATTCAACATGTTCTCTCACTAACATGAGGCCATTCATCTACCCTAATTGGCCCTATAATAGTGGCCTAAAGTTAGTAATTGCTGATGAAGCAATTAAGATCTAAGTCTATATTCAAGCCATTAGGACTGAGTGTATTGGTGAGAAATAACCATTGAGTTTCTAACTTGGAAATTTCTCGCACCATATTGGGCCCTCTCCATCTGGGATGGATCTTGTCAATACCCCAGAACTTGAGTCCAATTGGGTTCCTATGATGTTTTTCCCTAAAGTGGAGGGACACGCTGTGTTCTTTATAACCGATGGAAATATTATAAATGTGTTCCGACACCCTTTTAGAGAGTGTTCTTTTAGTGCGGCCTATATACATTAGACCGCACGGACATTCCAGGGCGTATACTACATGTGTGGATGCACATGTTATACATTCCTTAATTTGGAATTCCTTCCCATTAGCCGTGGACACAAAGCTTGTGAGGCCTCGTAAATGTGTCAATACTTGTTGGCACGCCTTACATCTTCTGCAAGCATAGAAACCCGTTCTATCCCAGAACATTTTAATCTGCTTCGGAGGATCAAGGACTTTTTTAACTAACTGGTCACCAAAAGATGTTGTTTTTCTATATATGAAAGGTGGTACTGGTGGTAACACCGTTCTCAAAGTTTTATCCATTGCTAGGATGTTCCAATGTTTTTAAAAAATACTTTCTATCTCCCGATATTGTTCATGGAATCCGGATATGAAGCCCCATTCATGTTTACTATCCCTCACTCTAGTTTTAGGGAGCAACATGAGTTCTTGCGATTGGGTACCCACTTGTTCCATCAAGTTAGAAAGATGTTGCTCATTGTACCCTTTTTCCATGAAACGTTGCTTAATAATTGATGCTTGAGACAGGTAGTCAATATCTTGAGTACAGTTACGCCGTATACGAGTAAATTGGCCCTTAGGGATATTTCGGAGCCATTGTGGATGATGTCCACTCTTTACTGGGATATAGCTGTTACGATCTGTTTCTTTGAAATATGCTTTGGTATGAAACTGTATGTTCCCTTTCATAACCGTGACATCCAGGAAATGTATTTGATGTCTGTCCCAATTAAACTCAAGCTTAATGTTATTACTATTACTATTAAGGTACTGGGCAAATTCCTGAAGTGATCTTTCACTACCCTGCCAGATCATGAACAGGTCATCAATATACCTTTGATAAAATAATAGTTCTTGCTTCCTGTTATTAAAGACCCACTTGTCCTCCCACTCGCTCATAAACAGGTTAGCGAGACTGGGTGCAAACTTTGCCCCCATCGCTACACCTGTCTTTTGGCTATAAAACTCTCCCCCATACCAAAAATAATTATGCGTTAGACAATACTCTAACGCCATTCTAATAAACTTTTTTTGGATGTATGGGAGGTCATCCCTCTTGCTGAGTGGCCAATTTAGGGCCAGGAGGGCATCGTCGTGCTGTATATTGGTATACAACGATGCCACATCTGCTGTCACCAGGAATATTTTAGTGTCATCCGGTATATTAATGCTCCTGAGTTTCTGCAGGAAGCTAGTTGTGTCTTTTAGATAAGCTTTGGTGTTGAGGACACTAGTTTGCATAAAGTGGTCCAGATATTGCCCAATCCTGGAGGTGACCGAGTCTATGCCATTTACTATTGGCCTTCCAGGTGGTTTGACAGGGTCCTTATGAATTTTGGGTACTGTGTAAATAGTTGGAATTCTGCTGAAGCTTGGGCATAGGTATAACTTTTCTTTCTTAGTAATGGCTCGCATATAATATCCGAAATCCACTAGATTGAATAAATCTTCCCTGTATCTTTTGGTAGGATCACTTTTAAGATGTTGATATGTCGCCTCATCTTGTAGCATATTCTGGAGTTGTGAGTGGTAGAAGGTTTTGTCCAAAACTACCACACCCCCTCCTTTGTCCGCTGGGCGGACAATAATATCCTTCCTATTTTCTAAAGCCTTAATCCCCTCCTTAATGTGTGTTGGGTTTAGACTTTTCTTTAGTGTGACTGTCTCTAGATCTTTCAAAACCAATTGCTTGAACACTTCAACTTGGTGGTTAGCTGGTTGAGGTGGATTGAAAAGTGATCTATTTTTAAGTCCACTGTCTATCCCTATCACATCATTAGTTCTATTACTCCCCAAATTGAAGTTGTTTGACAAGAAATATTTTTTAATATTAATTTTTCTAATATACTTGTGTATATCAATATACACATTAAATTTATTCAACGGCTTGGTTGTTGTACATTTTAGGCCCGCATTGAGTATATTATTTTCCTTCTGTGTGAGAGTCACAGATGAAAGATTGTATATCCCACTTAGTCTGCCTGCCTTGGTCTTTTTTTGCTGAACTCGTTGCCCTGCTCGGCATCCTCTGCGTGTAGTGGCCTGGCATTCCTGATTGGGCTGTATGGTCCCTCCCATCTTGGTGGGTTCCACCACTCCTGTGATCTGCTCTGATTGAGATCTTGCTGAGGTCGTCCTCTCCAAGGCCGATTCCCTCGTCCACGTCCTCGTGGGTTCCCTCTCATGCCTCTCCCTAAAAAAGGTGCCGGCTGGGGGTATGGTGCATAGTACGAATCCCCCATGGTATTCTGCATGGATAAGGGATCATATCTATTATGTGTATTCACCATATAGGGCTCATTATATCCTGTGCCTTGTTGTGTGTATGTTTGCATATGGTGTCCCTTATTCTTACCTCTCATGGGTTGTTTATTGCCCTTTCCCCGTTGGTTCTTGGGTGTGGGGGCTGGTCTGAGGGACTTCCACGATTCTAAATCGTGGGAAGGTGTTTGTGGTGTTTGTTGACTACCATAACCATTGGTTTGTGTGGTTAGTGGGGGAAATGATGGCTGCTGTGTGGTTAGTGGGTGAAATGATGGCTGCTGTGTTACAGGGGCCGTGTTTTCCAAATTCTGCCACAAATACACAGCACCTTTCTTGAAGTCATTCATATCCCTTCTGTATTTTTTAATTTTTTTCTTTTGCGTTTCTTTATCAATTTTTTCCAACTTTTTTTGATGTCAACATCAAAGTTAGTTAATAATTGTGTGCCTTTTATGGGGTCTAATTTAATTTGTAGCTCAGCTATCTTTTTCTCAAGGAGTGCCATTTTTTTCTTTTTTCTCCTGAGAACCAATTGCTGTAACTTAAAACCCACCCCATTAAAAAAGTCCAACCACTCAGTGGTAGACTCTGTATCGCCCAGTCCATCCTGAGGACTGACTTCCCACCTTAGGATCCGCATAATAATCCTTTCCTTTAGATAATGCTCAAATGTGGTGATATCCCACCACGTACGAATCTGTTTCTCCAAAGCATTTCCCAGGGAAACTAGGATTATATTATAGTCTTCATTGGTTTCCCACTCACCATCACTGGGGAACACCGTATCAAGATTTACTTGGCGGTTACTAAGATAATTGATAGAATCCATGTTCGCTATCGGTAAATAAAAATAAAACTGTTATGTAGATAAATCAGAATAGTCACCGTGGTGTATCTGATCCTAGCGCTCAAGGATGGTCTAATGTTAGTCTGCTCAATTAGCTGCCGTTATAAGTAGAGTAGTAAGTATAATAGAAATGTAAAATATGTTACAACAAGTATAACATTAACAGCGCTTATGTGAAATATAAAATATTGCACCTTGGTTATAAAATATATACCGCAGAATATCAGCAACAAATAAGTATCAGCATAACCATGTGAAAAATAACAGCACGATCCTACAGGATTAAAGAATTCCTCATAAACTGCAAAGTCCACCCACTGTTAAATGTCACTAGTATTGCAGTGACAGAACTTCCCAGTGAGTTCAAACACCAGTTACAGATGAGGGAACTGAAATGTAGACCCAATAGCCGTTAAGTCTTTCATATGAGAGATACTCTCTAATAATTCAATCACTGTAGTTCTTCAATTAAAACAGATCATGTTGCAATTTGTACTTCCATCATTGTCTAAGCAATTCCACTCCCTTAAGGTAATGTGCTTACCAGACTCCAGATGGTTAACCGCCTGTCAGCTCCTCTTTAGATCTCCAGTCAGCTTCCTTCAAGAAATCTCCAGGTTCTCAGGCAATAAGCATAAGTGCGTGCAGCAATGCGGGCATGTAAGACAAATTGAGCTTCACATAGCATAAAATCCTTTAATAAAAAATCCAAAATGTCCCCCCGTATACAAACATGCTTACAAAAAAATAAATAACATAAAGCATATCACCGGGGATGATTCGTCTGCTCAGTAAGGTTAGTGAACGCTCACACAATTCAAAAGAGCTCCTGAGTCCCGGGAAGACGGACGTTCCCCTGACGTGATTGGTCGTGTGGTCACGCCCTGACGCGTTTCGTGATTGGCTCACGTCTTCAGAGGGCGTGGCCACACATCGCGACTGCTCTTATTTATATTCAAGCCAGTCCTGACGTATCCGCATACGTCAGACGGCTCAACATTGTCTGAAGGAGATCCGGCACAGCTCTGAATACTCATACACTGGCCGGATATGTGTTGTGGTCTCCATTCAGAAAAATTACACCTGTCACTCACCAGCACATTCGGACCTCCTACCAGAGGGGACCGAGTGTACCGGATCATTGGCAATGAAGCAATAATAAAATATAATAAAATATAGTATAAAAAATGCTTAATATCCTATGTAATTCTGTGTAGGGATCTATTTTAAAGGCACAGTGACTCCTATTAATCAGAATCTATTAGGACTGGTATGTTATAATCCTCACCATTTAATTAGTGGAGACTTGCATTCAGGCCCGTACAACATGCATGTCATCACTAACATTTACATTCACAGTGACCACTGGGCATGTTTACATCCAACCTAAGTGCCCTCAAGGCAGTAAGGGGATTCACTCTAAATCCGCTGACCACCAAGTTATGCATATACATGTAAATGAGTTCTCAAAAGACATGTCATTGCATATTATATCATGTGAGTGTCCAAAAGCAAACCATGATATACATTAAACAATAAAATAAAAGATGCAGAGTGACTATCTACATTCTGGACTGATCTACTGTACCCGAATTAAATTTACCTCACAATTGGCTATGTTTCACCACTTATTGTCCTAAAAACTCCATTCCTTATACAGCCTCATACTAAACATTCAACATGTTCCCTCACTAACATGAGGCCATTCATCTACCCTAATTGGCCCTATAATAGTGGCCTAAAGTTAGTAATTGCTGATGAAGCAATTAAGATCTAAGTCTATATTCAAGCCATTAGGACTGAGTGTATTGGTGAGAAATAACCATTGAGTTTCTAACTTGGAAATTTCTCGCACCATATTGGCCCCTCTCCATCTGGGATGGATCTTGTCAATACCCCAGAACTTGAGTCCAATTGGGTTCCTATGATGTTTTTCCCTAAAGTGGAGGGACATGCTGTGTTCTTTATAACCGATGGAAATATTATAAATGTGTTCCGTATTTGTTGCTGATATTCTGCGGTATATATTTTATAACCAAGGTGCAATATTTTATATTTCACATAAGCGCTGTTAATGTTATACTTGTTGTAACATATTTTACATTTCTATTATACTTACTACTCTACTTATAACGGCAGCTAATTGAGCAGACTAACATTAGACCATCCTTGAGCGCTAGGATCAGATACACCACGGTGACTATTCTGATTTATCTACATAACAGTTTTATTTTTATTTACCGATAGCGAACATGGATTCTATCAATTATCTTAGTAACCGCCAAGTAAATCTTGATACGGTGTTCACCAGTGATGGTGAGTGGGAAACCAATGAAGACTATAATATAATCCTAGTTTCCCTGGGAAATGCTTTGGAGAAACAGATTCGTACGTGGTGGGATATCACCACATTTGAGCATTATCTAAAGGAAAGGATTATTATGCGGAGCCTAAGGTGGGAAGTCAGTCCTCAGGATGGACTGGACGATACAGAGTCTACCACTGAGTGGTTGGACTTTTTTAATGGGGTGGGTTTTAAGTTACAGCAATTGGTTCTCAGGAGAAAAAAGAAAAAAATGGCACTCCTTGAGAAAAAGATAGCTGAGCTACAAATTAAATTAGACCCCATAAAGGCACACAATTATTAACTAACTTTGATGTTGACATCAAAAAAAAGTTGAAAAAATTGATAAAGAAACGCAAAAGAAAAAAATTAAAAAATACAGAAGGGATATGAATGACTTCAAGAAAGGTGCTGTGTATTTGTGGCAGAATTTGGAAAACACGGCCCCTGTAACACAGCAGCCATCATTTCACCCACTAACCACACAGCAGCCATCATTTCCCCCACTAACCACACAAACCAATGGTTATGGTAGTCAACAAACACCACAAACACCTTCCCACGATTTAGAATCGTGGAAGTCCCTCAGACCAGCCCCCACACCCAAGAACCAACGGGGAAAGGGCAATAAACAACCCATGAGAGGTAAGAATATGGGACACCATATGCAAACATACACACAACAAGGCACAGGATATAATGAGCCCTATATGGTGAATACACATAATAGATATGATCCCTTATCCATGCAGAATACCATGGGGGATTCGTACTATGCACCATACCCCCAGCCGGCACCTTTTTTAGGGAGAGGCATGAGAGGGAACCCACGAGGACGTGGACGAGGGAATCAGCCTTGGAGAGAACGACCTCAGCAAGATCTCAATCAGAGCAGATCACAGGAGTGGTGGAACCCACCAAGATGGGAGGGACCATACAGCCCAATCAGGAATGCCAGGCCACTACACGCAGAGGATGCCGAGCAGGGCAACGAGTTCAGCAAAAAAAGACCAAGGCAGGCAGACTAAGTGGGATATACAATCTTTCATCTGTGACTCTCACACAGAAGGAAAATAATATACTCAATGCGGGCCTAAAATGTACAACAACCAAGCCGTTGAATAAATTTAATGTGTATATTGATATACACAAGTATATTAGAAAAATTAATATTAAAAAATATTTCTTGTCAAACAACTTCAATTTGGGGAGTAATAGAACTAATGATGTGATAGGGATAGACAGTGGACTTAAAAATAGATCACTTTTCAATCCACCTCAACCAGCTAACCACCAAGTTGAAGTGTTCAAGCAATTGGTTTTGAAAGATCTAGAGACAGTCACACTAAAGAAAAGTCTAAACCCAACACACATTAAGGAGGGGATTAAGGCTTTAGAAAATAGGAAGGATATTATTGTCCGCCCAGCGGACAAAGGAGGGGGTGTGGTAGTTTTGGACAAAACCTTCTACCACTCACAACTCCAGAATATGCTACAAGATGAGGCGACATATCAACATCTTAAAAGTGATCCTACCAAAAGATACAGGGAAGATTTATTCAATCTAGTGGATTTCGGATATTATATGCGAGCCATTACTAAGAAAGAAAAGTTATACCTATGCCCAAGCTTCAGCAGAATTCCAACTGTTTACACAGTACCCAAAATTCATAAGGACCCTGTCAAACCACCTGGAAGGCCAATAGTAAATGGCATAGACTCGGTCACCTCCAGGATTGGGCAATATCTGGACCACTTTATGCAAACTAGTGTCCTCAACACCAAAGCTTATCTAAAAGACACAACTAGCTTCCTGCAGAAACTCAGGAGCATTATTATACCGGATGACACTGAAATATTCCTGGTGACAGCAGATGTGGCATCGTTGTATACCAATATACAGCACGACGATGCCCTCCTGGCCCTAAATTGGGCACTCAGCAAGAGGGATGACCTCCCATACATCCAAAAAAAGTTTATTAGAATGGCGTTAGAGTATTGTCTAACGCATAATTATTTTTGGTATGGGGGAGAGTTTTATAGCCAAAAGACAGGTGTAGCGATGGGGGCAAAGTTTGCACCCAGTCTCGCTAACCTGTTTATGAGCGAGTGGGAGGACAAGTGGGTCTTTAATAACAGGAAGCAAGAACTATTATTTTATCAAAGGTATATTGATGACCTGTTCATGATCTGGCAGGGTAGTGAAAGATCACTTCAGGAATTTGCCCAGTACCTTAATAGTAATAGTAATAACATTAAGCTTGAGTTTAATTGGGACAGACATCAAATACATTTCCTGGATGTCACGGTTATGAAAGGGGACATACAGTTTCATACCAAAGCATATTTCAAAGAAACAGATCGTAACAGCTATATCCCAGTAAAGAGTGGACATCATCCACAATGGCTCCGAAATATCCCTAAGGGCCAATTTACTCGTATACGGCGTAACTGTACTCAAGATATTGACTACCTGTCTCAAGCATCAATTATTAAGCAACGTTTCATGGAAAAAGGGTACAATGAGCAACATCTTTCTAACTTGATGGAACAAGTGGGTACCCAATCGCAAGAACTCATGTTGCTCCCTAAAACTAGAGTGAGGGATAGTAAACATGAATGGGGCTTCATATCCGGATTCCATGAACAATATCGGGAGATAGAAAGTATTTTTTTAAAACATTGGAACATCCTAGCAATGGATAAAACTTTGAGAACGGTGTTACCACCAGTACCACCTTTCATATATAGAAAAACAACATCTTTTGGTGACCAGTTAGTTAAAAAAGTCCTTGATCCTCCGAAGCAGATTAAAATGTTCTGGGATAGAACGGGTTTCTATGCTTGCAGAAGATGTAAGGCGTGCCAACAAGTATCGACACATTTACGAGGCCTCACAAGCTTTGTGTCCACGGCTAATGGGAAGGAATTCCAAATTAAGGAATGTATAACATGTGCATCCACACATGTAGTATACGCCCTGGAATGTCCGTGCGGTCTAATGTATATAGGCCGCACTAAAAGAACACTCTCTAAAAGGGTGTCGGAACACATTTATAATATTTCCATCGGTTATAAAGAACACAGCGTGTCCCTCCACTTTAGGGAAAAACATCATAGGAACCCAATTGGACTCAAGTTCTGGGGTATTGACAAGATCCATCCCAGATGGAGAGGGGCCAATATGGTGCGAGAAATTTCCAAGTTAGAAACTCAATGGTTATTTCTCACCAATACACTCAGTCCTAATGGCTTGAATATAGACTTAGATCTTAATTGCTTCATCAGCAATTACTAACTTTAGGCCACTATTATAGGGCCAATTAGGGTAGATGAATGGCCTCATGTTAGTGAGAGAACATGTTGAATGTTTAGTATGAGGCTGTATAAGGAATGGAGTTTTTAGGACAATAAGTGGTGAAACATAGCCAATTGTGAGGTAAATTTAATTCGGGTACAGTAGATCAGTCCAGAATGTAGATAGTCACTCTGCAACTTTTATTTTATTGTTTAATGTATATCATGGTTTGCTTTTGGACACTCACATGATATAATATGCAATGACATGTCTTTTGAGAACTCATTTACATGTATATGCATAACTTGGTGGTCAGCGGATTTAGAGTGAATCCCCTTACTGCCTTGAGGGCACTTAGGTTCGATGTAAACATGCCCAGTGGTCACTGTGAATGTAAATGTTAGTGATGACATGCATGTTGTACGGGCCTGAATGCAAGTCTCCACTAATTAAATGGTGAGGATTATAACATACCAGTCCTAATAGATTCTGATTAATAGGAGTCACTGTGCCTTTAAAATAGATCCCTACACAGAATTACATAGGATATTAAGCATTTTTTATACTATATTTTATTATATTTTATTATTGCTTCATTGCCAATGATCCGGTACACTCGGTCCCCTCTGGTAGGAGGTCCGAATGTGCTGGTGAGTGACAGGTGTAATTTTTCTGAATGGAGACCACAACACATATCCGGCCAGCGTATGAGTATTCAGAGCTGTGCCGGATCTCCTTCAGACAATGTTGAGCCGTCTGACGTATGCGGATACGTCAGGACTGGCTTGAATATAAATAAGAGCAGTTGCGATGTGTGGCCACGCCCTCTGAAGACGTGAGCCAATCGCGAAATGCGTCAGGGCGTGACCACGCGACCAATCACGTCAGGGGAACGTCCGTCTTCCCGGGACTCAGGAGCTCTTTTGAATTGTGTGAGCGTTCACTAACCTCACTGAGCAGACGAATCATCCCCGGTGATATGCTTTATGTTATTTATTTTTTGTAAGCATGTTTGTATACGGGGGACATTTTGGATTTTTTATTAAAGGATTTTATGCTATGTGAAGCTCAATTTGTCTTACATGCCCGCATTGCTGCACGCACTTATGCTTATTGCCTGAGAACCTGGAGATTTCTTGAAGGAAGCTGACTGGAGATCTAAAGAGGAGCTGACAGGCGGTTAACCATCTGGAGTCTGGTAAGCACATTACCTTAAGGGAGTGGAATTGCTTAGACAATGATGGAAGTACAAATTGCAACATGATCTGTTTTAATTGAAGAACTACAGTGATTGAATTATTAGAGAGTATCTCTCATATGAAAGACTTAACGGCTATTGGGTCTACATTTCAGTTCCCTCATTTGTAACTGGTGTTTGAACTCACTGGGAAGTTCTGTCACTGCAATACTAGTGACATTTAACAGTGGGTGGACTTTGCAGTTTATGAGGAATTCTTTAATCCTGTAGGATCGTGCTGTTATTTTTCACATGGTTATGCTGATTCTTATTTGTTGCTGATATTCTGCGGTATATATTTTATAACCAAGGTGCAATATTTTATATTTCACATAAGCGCTGTTAATGTTATACTTGTGTGCTACACTTATTGCTGCAGGGCTCTGTGAGCAAGTTGCATGTGTTCTGTTCTGCCTATGCCCTTTTGATATAAAAGTAAAACTGTTATACTTAATCTCTTGCCTCAGTGTGTTGTCTTACTGCAAAGAGATTACCCCTTGCAATACTATTGAATGTGATGTGAGTTGAACCCTAGACTAACTGTGCCAGGGTGGGTCGAGTAAGATTGCCGGGGGTTGGCGGTGCTGTACACAGGGCCCGAAATCAAACCAGCGGCTCTCTTAACTGGGGGTAGCGCTACACGTGGGGGCTCTCGAGTCCGGGATCCTGTTGCAGTAAGTAACGCGCCAAAAAGTACCAGCATGGACCCACTAGAAGTAGAACAGTGGTGCAAGGCGGTCGGCACAGATCCAGCTGGGGTAGTAGTCATAGAACTCCCAGGGATCTGGCAAGAAGAAGCAGTGAAGCAGCTAGTGATGTCACTGTCCCCGCACCAGAAGAATCCAAGTATAGAAGCATTAGATGATCAGACTTATAGCCTAATACATGCGCTGCCGCCCAAGCCAGGAGGACAGCTTCAGACACCAAAACTATCTTCACCACCCACCCTAAAAGCAGAAAAACGGGAGAAGAAAGAGAGTCCCGGGTCGCCGCAGGCCACCCTCAGCGCAGATTTATGCGCGGTCCTAGGGGAGATTGTAGCCCAGTGTAAGAAAGATCCTACAGATTACCAAATGTCAGAATACAGAAAACTCAGAATATTCTCAGGGAGGAAACCTGTACCCTCGGGTGAAGAGGGGTTCGAGGAGTGGTTAGACGGTGCCACTCAGGCCTTAGAGGAATGGGAAGTCCCAGACCACAGTAAGAAGCAGAGAATTGCTGAGAGCTTGAAGGGGCCTGCTCTAGAGGCCATACGCAATCTCAAGATGAGCAAGACAGACTGTGATGCACAGGACTATCTGGACATCCTGCAGAATGTGTTCGGTGGAACAGAGAAAATCACTGAGCTTACTTAACAGCTGGAGCACTGCTACCAAAAGACAGGAGAGAAACTTTCAGAGTTCATGAGGCGCCTGGATAAGATCCTGCATAAGATGATCCTTAAGAAAGGGATTGACCCACGGAAGGTGGATGAGGCCCGTGTTCAGCAGGTGATGAGAGGATCTCAGCCCCTGGACCCCATCGCACTGGCGCTATGCACCAGACAGGACGGGAAGAGCCTGGAGTACCCTGACTTGATCCGAGTAGTCAGAGAGGAAGAAGCTATGCTGGAGGAGAAGAAGAGGAACCAACCACTTGAGTCGGTGAATCCTCCTCCGGTGATGGTCAGGACGGCCATGACCCTGGAAAGAGACTCAGAGGTGGATACCTTGAAGTCGCAGATGTCCCAAGTATTGGGGATGCTGACCTCCCTGATGGAAAAAAAGTCAAGGGAACCAGAGAGGGAAAATCCGAGGAAGGAGCTGTTTCCAAATACCTCAGCGCCCGCCTCCCTGGAAGAGTGGGGGGATGTGATTTGTTTCAATTGTGGAGGAGCTGGCCATCTCGCCAAAGTGTGTGCCAGCCCAAAGAAAAAAAAGATGAATAACCGCAAGCCACCGGAAAACTTCAGCGGGCCCCGGTGAAGGAGTCAACCGGGTGCCCATCATCTCCAGTGAGCTCCAAACTGAATGAGAAGCACATGAAAAGAGTGGACAAGACCCCTCAGAAGAAACATAAGGTTCCTCAGAGGGAACGTACCCCAAAGAAAGAGAGTAATGTCCCTCAGCGGGTAGTTACACCCATCAAGGGTGTTGTGGAATTTCTAGTCTGTTTGCAGAGCATACAGCCTATAATTCCTGTGCTACCTAAGCACACTCTTTAGATTCATCTTTTTGCAATATTGCTATCTTTATGCTAAGTTCCACTCACCATCATTCGTCCCATCATTCATCCCAAGAAAGGCAGCACCACACAGTTATGTTCTCATCTCAGCCTCCCAGCATAGTGTGTCTGGGAGCTGTGTGTCTCTCCTTTTATTGAAATCCCCACAGGATTAAAATCCCAACAGGAAGTGATGTCACAGCCTGTGATCCTCACTAAATAAGTTACCAAAAGGAAGTGAGGTTACAGTATGTGACCTTCACACAGGGAAAAAAACAATACAAGGACATCCCTTCCAACAGGAAATGCAGTACATGAATCCCACTCAAGAAATATAGCTTAAAGGATTCAATACAATAATACATACAATGAATACAATAACGTATGATGGCTAAAGTTACCGTTGATAGGAATCCTTATTCTGCGCTATTTCATAGAATAACGCATATTCAGATTATACTATTATTGAATGGGGGAGGGAGGCTATCTGCAGACACGGGGTAAGAATCCCAACCAATGTTGATCAGACACAGCAGAGACAAGAGCACGCATCTGCCTATAACCAATGATGTCATTGCAGAGCGAGCATATCCCCTCCTCAACGATCGTCCATGCTAATGCACAGAGGGCCCCCGTTGGCGAACATATCCGCACCCTACAAACATCACACTCCAACCTCAAGACGTTTTCCCCTATCAGACAGGATTCAACCAGCCTCAGACTACCCCAATCAGCTCTTTTAGAGCGGGTTGCGGAAGTACTAACACTGGGTGACACTATGACAATACATATTAAATACATCTCCATAAAAATCTCCACAACAGTCCTCCCTTTTTTGTCATATGCACCCCATGTGTCCATCGATGAAATTTGATATGCTTCTTACACCTGGAAATGAATCAGTCCTTAGTCCATAAAAAGGAAAACACAGCTTGACATGTAGACTCTACTCTTCAGGGGCATGACTTATAAAAGAGGACACGACATGGTGAGCTGTAGTAATCGCCGATCCGTCTGTGATCCTCTGTGTCTTGTATGTGGGTCCGGCTTCGGGGCGTCTCATCAAGGAAACTCTGGTCACGCGTCAAATCAGGCAACAGGAGCACCTCGTCATGACATAGAAAGAATAGAAATAAAAACGACATGAGTATATATATTCCCACTTCCTTTAACCACGATCCACTGTAAAATAAAAATTAGATCCCCAAAGATTCCCAGACCCTAAAAAAGGACTCCCAACCTTCACTTAGCTACAGCTCTGGCTTCAACAATTACATGAAGAACCCTATCCTTAACGGATGAGAATTGTTCAATCGTATCCCAAGCCCGAGCCCCCTCCACCTTGTACATGCAGGACACCATGCCCAGACCTGGTCGGGGTTGGTGAACAAATCCCTTCTAGCTGTCCCTGCCATTCTTAATTTCTCGCGCCATCAGATTCTTGCGATTGGCCACGAGATAAGGTGCTGGGACAGCTTCACCATCACGCATGAACCTCTTGCATTGGGGGAATTACCTTTTATAAGCTGCAGATCCACATAAACACCAAACTAAAGTTCAAACACACTTGTGGCCTACCTAGATACCCAAACCGACAAGAGGCAGAGCCATTAAAACTAACCAATTTTTCCCTCTAAAAATGCATCATTAGATTCCATTGACAAGTGTCTGTTTGGAGTCTTCACTAGTTTGTCAAAACTCCTCATACCAATAATAACATCATAAATGGCATGTACCTCTGTCATCGCTGGGGACTAAAACTTGGTGAAGACTCAGAACAGACCATCGGTCCTGTTCGCTTTCTGAGCTAGTCAGGACATAGACTTTAAATAATAACTTGGGATGCTTTTCATCGTTACCCTCGCTAAAATTTCCTAAACAACAAAAATATAAATAAACAAAGATACTCTTCATTCTTTGGTGTGGTTGAGCCGCTTCTTGCAGTGGCTGGCGTGGTCTCATCCCTCAAGCTTCTTTACAACGACCCAGTCACCTGGTTGGAAAGAATGTAAACTGATTATTGAGTCAGGGTCCAGGAGGGACTCGTGAACCCTGTGGTGGACATTTTGAAGTTCATGTCACAGCGATCGCACCTCCCCCATCAGCCGAGAATATAAGTGACAGCTAATGAGGAAAGTACGACTCTGGTTTTGATTGACCTCCAAACAACCCTCATATGACAATAACCCAGACATCGGGACTGTGGTCACTGCATAACCTGTGCGTGGCTTGCAATACCTGGAACCATTGACAAAAGGTTCTTAGCCTCTGGGATGGGAACCTACTTCACCAGACTGCTGCTTGCCGATTCAAATTCTATTATAGAAAGACAGTCTTGGCACAAACTTGGTTAGAATTACAGGAGTTATTATTAGTTTGAAAAAAAACTGTCACTCTTACATTTATCACTTCTCCCCCCTTTTCTTCCTCATTACAGACTGAAGGAAGAAATGCGTGGTGCAGGAAAAAAGAAACAATGAAATAGCATATGATACTTTTACCTCCTTAGACTCGTATTTATCCATATGTACAGCTGTCTACATACACCTGTTCTCCATGTACAAACTCCTTGGTAGGGATGAGCTCGGTGTTCGAGTCGAACATACGTTCGACTCGAACATCGGCTGTTCGATCGTTCGACGAAGATCGAACGATTTGGGCCGTTCGCGCCTAATTCGAGTGACGCGAACGGCCCACAATGCACTACGCCATCGCAGTGTCATCCAGGCGCTGTGATTGGCCAAGCATGCACTGTGACCCTGCATGCTTGGCCAATCACAGCGCCGGCAGCGAGGAGAGCAATGATTGGCCACAGGCAGGATGCCTGTGGCCAATTATTGCTGAGGGTGTTTAGTACACGCCCCACACTATAAAAGGCCGCCAGCACGGCGGCCTAGTGTAGTGTGTTCCGGAGCAGGGAAAGAGAAGCATAGGCAGGGACAGTGACATTTTTTTTTCTTGCTTAACCTGGATTCCTTTAGTTTAGGGAAAGAGAAGGATAGGTAGGGAGAGTGTCAGTGTGTTTTACTGTGCGAATCCTTGTTTCTAGGGACAGGGAAGGACAGTGAGGGAAATTCTCCTTGTGCTATAGTGTGCTAAAGCATTGATCATCAACCATCTTTAAAAAATCATTTTTTCTAGGGACAGAAAACTATAGGTAGTGTGACAGCAGGAAGGTAAAGTCACCTGGTTGCATCCAGGGGGGTAGATATATTTTGCCCAGATTCAGGCTTTACGCCGACTTATACAACTAGGTGGAGAGTTGTATAAGCCCAGCTAAGGCTAGTGGGCTCATGGATGACTCATATGTCTAGGGAGAGTGTGGGGCGTCGTGCAGACAGGGAGTTGATGAGACCAGCTGAAGCTTGTCAGCTCATTTAGGCCTCTATAAGAACTCCCAGCTTCATTAGATGTTAGCTCATGCCTGGAACCAGACCTGTGTGGACTGTCTAGGGAGAGTGAACCCCTGTGCGGTGAGACAAAGCCTGTGTGGCTATTTGCTTGGACATTTAAAACCAGGGACTTAGGGACTAGGACAGCACTAGGCTGATCCCAGTTGTTAGTTAGGAAACCTGTATGTTTAGTCAGAGGTCAAGTTGACCAGGATTTATTTTGTTTATGTTTCTTTTGGCTTTGCTGTGTTTTGTCACTGTAAATAGAAAATAAACCGCACCTTTTTTGATTTTGAAAACCACAACCTCCGTTTGCTGGGCCTGTTTTTGTGTGGGGAGCCCATCCCGGGGGTCACACACACCCGCTGCCGAGCTAACCCCCTCACAGTTGGTGGAGAACCAGTGGCAGTTTTTTTTTAAGCCAGCATGGAGGAGATACTGAAGCAGCTGGCTCTAGCAAATGCCAATCAACAGCAGACAAATGCAGGTTTGCAAAAGAGCCTTGCAGCTCATCAACAGAGCCTTGCAGCTCAACAACAGAACTTCGCAGCCCAGCAGCAAGCTCATCAACAGAGCCTTGCAGCCCAGCAGCAAGCTCACCAACAGAGTCTGGAAGCTCAGCAACAAGCCCAGCAGCAATCTGAGGCCCGCTTCATAGACCTGTTACAGAAGCAAGAGCAGAGACTACAACAAATGGAAGCAGTAATGCAGCAACGTCCGCAGACCAGTGAGGAAAGCCGTCCCACTAATACCGCGTCCTTTGGGGTGAGTCGTTTATTGACAAAAATGACTGGAGAGGATGATCCAGAGGTATTTTTGACCACATTTGAAAAGACTGCTGAAAGAGAAAAGTGGCCTGAGGAGCAGTGGGCTGGACTGGTGGCTCCTCTGTTAACTGGTGAATCGCAGAAGGCTTACTATGACCTAGAGCCTGACCAAGCAAAAGACTATGTGATGCTAAAAGCTGAGATATTGGCAAGGCTGGGTGTCACCCAGGCTGTCCGGGCTCAGCGTGTGCATAACTGGACTTTCCAGCTTGGAAAACCCCCCAGGTCTCAAATGTATGATCTCATTCACCTGAGCAGAAAGTGGCTACAGCCAGAGACTTTGTCCGCACCAAAGATTGTGGAACGTGTTGTAATGGATCGGTTTTTGAGAGCTCTTCCTACTGCCATCCAAAAGTGGGTAAGCCATGGAGACCCAGAGACGGCCGATGGTCTTGTGGATCGTGTGGAGAAATACTTGGCTACAGAGAACCTGACGGCCTCTTCCAGAGACACTCGGACTTTCCACCCTAAGACCAGACCATCCCCAGGGGCGGATAAGAGGATTCCAAGGGGTGAGGGTGGAGAGAGTGAGAGGGTGGGAGCTCTACCCCAAGTTTGGCGAGAACAGCCTGGGAAATCAGCGGCTCAAGAGGCGGCAAGAAGGATCGTTTGCTACCGCTGCCGGCAAGCGGGACATATTGCAGCCAATTGCCCGGTTGTGGAGGAACCCATGCAGTGTGACTTTCTGACGGGCAGACGTCAGTCGCTGTGTGCGACAGTCGCATGCACTGCCATTCGAGGAACTGAGAAACATTTATGCAAAATGTGTGTTTATGGTAGAAATGTTGTGGTATTGCTGGATTCAGGTAGCCTTGTGACCCTGATAAAGGCTGAGTTAGTTAAAACAGAGGTCTCTGGGAATAGCAAGGTAGCTGTTATTTGTGTGCATGGGGACACCCGAGAGTATCCAGTGACTACAGTGTGTTTCGAGACCCCCAAAGGTACCCTCTCTCATCCAGTGGGCTTAGTATCTCAGTTACCGTATGACGCCATTGTGGGAAGGGATTTTCCGAAGTTCTGGGAACTGTGGGATGATCCTGAGCCCCCCACTGGTGCCCCTATGTACCAGGAATGTGATAGCCAGAACTCCCCTGAGAGTGGTGAGGACTCTCCGGAATTTCCCTTATCAGTATTGGCAGGGGAGACTCAAGAAACTGGAGAGGAGCCCACCTCCTCAGACGAAAACCTACCGTCTGTGGAGTTTTCTGATCTTGAGGTTCACAGGGAAAACTTTGCCACAGAACAGTTGAAAGACCCCGCCCTAATAAAGGCACGGGAAAACGTAGTGAAAATAGATGGCGAGTTAGTGAACCCAGATAATACCTGCACTTACCCATACTTCAGCGTAGAGAAGGACCTACTGTATCGGGTGGCAAAAAGGGCAGAAGAAACCGTTGAGCAGCTTGTGGTGCCCAAACCTTACAGGAAGTTGGTGTTGGAGTTGGCCCATGGGCACATTCTTGGAGGTCATCTGGGGACAGAGAAAACCCGAGAGAGGGTATTACAGAGATTCTATTGGCCGGGGGTGATGAAGGACATAGAAAATTATTGTTCCTCCTGCCCTGTGTGTCAGAGGTCGGCCCCGATGCCACATTTCTGTAGCCCGCTGGTCCCTCTACCCATCATTGAGGTCCCGTTTGAGAGGATCGCCATGGATTTGGTAGGTCCTATAATCAAGTCCGCTAGGGGGCACCAGTACATATTAGTTATAATGGACTATGCCACCCGTTATCCAGAAGCGATCCCTCTCCGAAATACCTCGGCCAAAACCATAGCCAAAGAGCTATCTCTTGTGTTTAGCCGGGTGGGTATTTGTAAAGAACTGCTTACAGACCAAGGTACACCCTTTATGTCCCGGGTTATGAAGGAGCTGTGTAAATTGTTCAAAGTGACGCAATTACGTACATCTGTGTATCACCCCCAAACCGATGGGCTGGTTGAAAGATTCAACAAAACCCTAAAACAAATGTTGAAGAAAGTGGTGGATAGAGATGGAAAGGATTGGGACTGTCTACTTCCTTATCTGATGTTTGCTATTAGGGAGGTGCCCCAATCCTCTACGGGATTCTCCCCCTTTGAGTTACTGTATGGGAGATACCCAAGAGGGCTGTTGGATATTGCCAAGGAAACTTGGGAAAGTGAGAGTTCTCCCCACAGGAGTGTGATTGAGCATGTCGCCCTGATGCAAGACCGAATTGCACAGGTAATGCCCATCGTGAAGGAACATTTGGCCCAAGCGCAGTTAGCACAGCAGAGAGTGTACAACCGTGGAGCCAAGACCCGTACCTTTTCCCCGGGGGATAGGATACTGGTACTTGTCCCTACGGTTGAAAGTAAATTCCTTGCCAAATGGCAAGGCCCCTACGAGATAATGGAAAAAGTGAGCGAAGTGAATTACAAGGTCAGACAACCAGGAAGGCGAAAGCCCGAACAGATCTATCACGTTAATCTGTTGAAAGCCTGGAGGGATAGAGAGTCCCTAGTCGCAGACACTTGGTCACCAGCTCAAACTGGTTGCGTGATTCCTGAGGTTGGAATAGCAGCCACCTTGTCACAACCCCAACAACAGGAGGTTAAGGAGTTTGTGCTTCGCAACAAGGAGGTATTCTCTGAGCTGCCGGGACAAACATTTGGGGTAGAGCATGACATCATTACCCCGCCCGGTGAAAGGGTGAAGTTAAAACCCTATCGGATCCCAGAGGCCCGACGGGAGGCAATACGGGAGGAAGTACAGAAAATGCTGAACTTAGGGGTGATAGAGGAGTCCCAAAGTGATTGGTCTAGTCCCATTGTGTTGGTGCCTAAACCGGATGGGAGCTGGCGATTTTGTAACGATTTTCGTCAGTTGAACAAAGTTACAAAATTTGACACCTACCCCATGCCACGTATAGATGAGTTGATCGACCGGCTGGGAACAGCCCGATACATGACGACTCTTGACCTCACAAAAGGGTATTGGCAAATCCCCCTGGCCAAATTGGCCAAAGAGAAAACCGCATTTGTAACCCCAGACGGGGCGTTCCAATATAAAAGAATGCCGTTCGGGTTACAGAATGCGCCGGCCACATTCCAGCGGAAAATGGACCAGATGCTGAGGCCCCATCGGAAGTATGCTGCGGCTTACCTGGATGACGTAATTGTCCATAGCACAGATTGGGCCTCACATCTGCCAAAAGTGCAAGCAGTCCTGGACTCTGTTCGGGAAGCGGGGTTTACGGCTAACCCCAAGAAGTGTACCATTGGGCAGGAGGAGGCCAAATATCTTGGGTACACCATTGGGAGGGGAGTAATAAAACCCCAACTCAACAAAGTCGAGGCCATCCAGAGTTGGCCACGTCCCAACAGCAAGAAGCAGGTACGAGCCTTTCTGGGAATCGCTGGGTATTATCGGCGATTCATTCCCCACTTTGCTTCTAAGGCTGTGCCCCTAACCAACCTAACGAAGGGGAAAGGGTCGGTCATGATTAAATGGACCCCCGAGGCTGAGGCAGCATTCCAATTCTTGAAACAAGCCTTATGTAGCCAGCCAGTGTTGTACTCACCCGACTTCTCTAAAGACTTTGTCGTACAAAGTGATGCGTCAGATGTGGGGTTAGGAGCAGTATTGTCCCAGGTCTGGAACGGGGAAGAGCACCCAGTCATTTACCTCAGCAGGAAGTTGAAGTCCCATGAGGTAAATTACGCCACCGTTGAAAAGGAGTGTTTAGCGGTGAAGTGGGCTCTAGATTCCCTTCGGTACTACCTGCTAGGTAGGCACTTTGACATGGTTACGGATCACGCTCCGTTAAAGTGGATGGCTCAAAACAAGGAAACAAATAGAAGAGTGAATAGGTGGTTCCTGGCCCTCCAGGAATTCAACTTCACAGTAAAGCATCGCCCTGGCGTTCAAATGGGGAATGTGGATGCTTTGTCTCGAGTACATGAATGCCTGATTGCTGGTGTTCCAACCCCGAGGTTAAAACAAGAGGGGGGGGTATGTGACAGCAGGAAGGTAAAGTCACCTGGTTGCATCCAGGGGGGTAGATATATTTCGCCCAGATTCAGGCTTTACGCCGACTTATACAACTAGGTGGAGAGTTGTATAAGCCCAGCTAAGGCTAGTGGGCTCATGGATGACTCATATGTCTAGGGAGAGTGTGGGGCGTCGTGCAGACAGGGAGTTGATGAGACCAGCTGAAGCTTGTCAGCTCATTTAGGCCTCTATAAGAACTCCCAGCTTCATTAGATGTTAGCTCATGCCTGGAACCAGACCTGTGTGGACTGTCTAGGGAGAGTGAACCCCTGTGCGGTGAGACAAAGCCTGTGTGGCTATTTGCTTGGACATTTAAAACCAGGGACTTAGGGACTAGGACAGCACTAGGCTGATCCCAGTTGTTAGTTAGGAAACCTGTATGTTTAGTCAGAGGTCAAGTTGACCAGGATTTATTTTGTTTATGTTTCTTTTGGCTTTGCTGTGTTTTGTCACTGTAAATAGAAAATAAACCGCACCTTTTTTGATTTTGAAAACCACAACCTCCGTTTGCTGGGCCTGTTTTTGTGTGGGGAGCCCATCCCGGGGGTCACACACACCCGCTGCCGAGCTAACCCCCTCACAGTAGGGAGAGTGTCAGTGTGTTTTACTGTGATAATCCTTGTTTCTAGGGACAGGGAAGGACAGTGAGGGAAATTCTACTTGTGCTATAGTGTGCTAAAGCATTGATCATCAATCAGCTTTAAAAAAACATTTTTTCTAGGGACAGAAAACTATAGGTAGGAAGAGTGTCAGTTTCTTTCACTGTGATAATCCTTGTTTCTAGGGACAGGGAAGGACAGTGAGGGAAATTCTACTTGTGCTATAGTGTGCTAAAGCATTGATCATCAATCAGCTTTAAAAAAACATTTTTTCTAGGGACAGAAAACTATAGGTAGGAAGAGTGTCAGTTTCTTTCACTGTGATAATCCTTGTTTCTAGGGACAGGGAAGGACAGTGAGGGAAATTCTACTTGTGCTATAGTGTGCTAAAGCATTGATCATCAATCAGCTTTAAAAAAACATTTTTTCTAGGGACAGAAAACTATAGGTAGGAAGAGTGTCAGTTTCTTTCACTGTGATAATCCTTGTTTCTAGGGACAGGGAAGGACAGTGAGGGAAATTCTACTTGTGCTATAGTGTGCTAAAGCATTGATCATCAATCAGCTTTAAAAAAACATTTTTTCTAGGGACAGAAAACTATAGGTAGGAAGAGTGTCAGTTTCTTTCACTGTGATAATCCTTGTTTCTAGGGACAGGGAAGGACAGTGAGGGAAATTCTACTTGTGCTATAGTGTGCTAAAGCATTGATCATCAATCAGCTTTAAAAAAACATTTTTTCTAGGGACAGAAAACTATAGGTAGGAAGAGTGTCAGTTTCTTTCACTGTGATAATCCTTGTTTCTAGGGACAGGGAAGGACAGTGAGGGAAATTCTACTTGTGCTATAGTGTGCTAAAGCATTGATCATCAATCAGCTTTAAAAAAACATTTTTTCTAGGGACAGAAAACTATAGGTAGGAAGAGTGTCAGTTTCTTTCACTGTGATAATCCTTGTTTCTAGGGACAGGGAAGGACAGTGAGGGAAATTCTACTTGTGCTATAGTGTGCTAAAGCATTGATCATCAATCAGCTTTAAAAAAACATTTTTTCTAGGGACAGAAAACTATAGGTAGGAAGAGTGTCAGTTTCTTTCACTGTGATAATCCTTGTTTCTAGGGACAGGGAAGGACAGTGAGGGAAATTCTACTTGTGCTATAGTGTGCTAAAGCATTGATCATCAATCAGCTTTAAAAAAACATTTTTTCTAGGGACAGAAAACTATAGGTAGGAAGAGTGTCAGTTTCTTTCACTGTGATAATCCTTGTTTCTAGGGACAGGGAAGGACAGTGAGGGAAATTCTACTTGTGCTATAGTGTGCTAAAGCATTGATCATCAATCAGCTTTAAAAAAACATTTTTTCTAGGGACAGAAAACTATAGGTAGGAAGAGTGTCAGTTTCTTTCACTGTGATAATCCTTGTTTCTAGGGACAGGGAAGGACAGTGAGGGAAATTCTCCTTGTGCTATACTGTGCTAAAGCATTCCTCATCAACCATCTTTGAAATCCTTGTTTTTTGGACAGTCAGGGAAATTGTCGTTGTGCTATTCTGTGCGAAAGCAATCATCCTCAACCATATTTATAAATCCTTAAGTAAAGGGACAGAGAAGGACACCTGAAGGTAGCCCTTATTGCTTTTTTCCCATCTCCCTGCAGGCCATCTATTAGAATGTCTGGAAGGCAAACAAGGAGAGGCAGACAGTCAGGAGGCAATAAAAGAGGGCAAGCAGGCTCTGTGTCAGGGGGCAACAGTGCTGGTCGTGGACGCGGTGCATTGTCATCAGCACATGGCCATGGGACACGCTTGTCCTTCTTTTCGGCAGCTGGACATGTTGAGCCACATCATGCCGAAGACTTGGTAGAGTGGATGACCAAGCCCTCCTCCTCCTCCTCATCCTCTCTCACCCAGGCTCAGGGTACTGGCAAAGCAGCTGCCAAAGCGTCCTCTTCCCTGGTATCAATGTCAGACTCATCATCAGTCACTCCTTCCCTAGACCCACCATGTCCTCCTCCTGAGGAGTCCCCCGAACTGTTTGAGCACAGTGTTGGGTACATGCTCCAGGAGGATGCCCAGCGTTTCGAAGGGTCTGATGATGAAACCCAGCTACAGGAAGGCAGTAGCGTGAGAGCAGACAGAGGGGATGCTCAAGAAGGACACCAATCTGGCAGTCATGTTCCAGCAGCTGCAGCATACTGCCAGATTGGCTCCAGTGATGAGGAGGGAGGGGATGATGAGGTCACTGACTCCACGTGGGTGCCTAATAGGAGAGAGGAGGAGGAGGAGGATGAGGAGGAGGCACATCTCCAACGAGGCAGGATGCCCTTTGGTGGCCAGCGTAAGGGCAGTACACCGACGGAATCACACCGCAGAGCTCCGCCTGTGCAGGGCGCTGCCTCTGCCCGTCATTCAAAAAGTTCTTTGGTGTGGGCCTTTTTTGAGGCTAGTGCATCAGATCGCACAGCTGCTGTTTGCAACATATGTCTCAAGCGTATATCGCGTGGCCAAAACATCAGCCGCTTGGGTACCACATGCCTGACCAGACATATGTTGACCTGCCATGCAGCTCGTTGGCAAGCCTACCTCAAAGACCCACACCAAAGAACAAAGCGGACCTCTCCTTGCACCGCATCAGCTGGGATCTCCAACCCCACTATAACTTCAGTCCTGTCTGAAACATGCACTGAGAGGAATGAAGGTGTAGAATTAGGTGTGTTACAGCCAAGTAGTTGCGGCCACTCTGCTAGCAGTACACCGACGTCCGATTCTAGCAGGCAAATTTCCCTGCCCCAGCTGCTGGACCGTCGAAAGAAGTTTACTCCCAGCCATCCACATGCCCAGCGGTTGAATGCTAGCTTGGCTAAATTGCTAGCGCTTCAACTGCTGCCTTTTCAGTTGGTAGACTCGGCCCCCTTCCGTGAGTTTGTGCAATGTGCGGTTCCTCAGTGGCAGGTTCCCAAACGCCACTTTTTCTCATGGAAGGCTATTCCGGCTCTCTACGGCATGTGGAAGGCAATGTCTTGGCCTCGCTGGACAGGGCGGTCAGCGGTAAGGTGCATATTACCGCTGACTCATGGTCCAGCAGGCATGGACAGGGACGTTACCTTTCTTTCACGGCCCATTGGGTCACTCTTTTGGCAGCTGGGAAGGATGCAGGACAAGGTGCAGTAGTGTTGGACGTTGTTACACCGCCACGCCTCCAAAATGCTACTACTGGTTGTGACACACCTCTCTCCTCCACCCCCTCCTCTTCTTCTTCCTCCATGGCCTCTTCCTGTGCTTTGTCCTCTGAACCAGCGGTGCTCTGTAGCCGTTCAAGGGGCTACGCAAGTACGCAGGCAAAAAGATGCCATGCCGTGCTTGCGCTGGTGTGTTTGGGGGACAGAAGCCACACTGGGGCAGAGGTCCTGTCTGCTCTGCAGGGCCAGGCCGAGAGGTGGTTGACGCAACGCCAGCTTAAGCCAGGAATGGTGGTTTGCGACAATGGCACCAACCTCCTCTCCGCCCTCCGACAGGGACATTTGACCCATGTGCCCTGTGTGGCTCACGTCCTTAACCTGGTGGTGCAGCGGTTCTTGGGCAGGTACCCGGGCTTACAGGATGTCCTGAGGCAGGCCAGGAAAGTCTGTGTGCATTTCCGCAGATCTTATAATGCCAGTGCTCGCCTGGCTGAGCTGCAAAAGAAGTTGAACCTGCCCAAGAACCGCCTTATATGTGACATGCCCACCAGGTGGAACTCAACGTTGGCCATGCTGCAGCGGCTGCACACGCAGCAGAGGGCCATCAATGAGTACCTGTGCGACTACGGCACCAGGACAGGGTCAGGGGAGCTTGGTTTTTTTTCTCCACGCCAGTGGGGCATGATCAGGGGTGCATGCACTGTCCTGGCACCATTTGAGGAGGCCACGAGGATGGTGAGCAGTGACAGTGCATGCATCAGTGACACTGTACCTCTTGTCCACCTGTTGGAGCACACGCTGCGTGGAATAATGGACAGGGCACTTGAGGCAGAACAGAGGCAGGAAGAGGAGGACTTCCTTGCCTCTCAAGGCCCCCTTTACCCAGACAGTGTTCCTTCTGTCCCACCCATCGCACAGGAAGAGGAGGAGGAGGAGGAGGAGGATTGTGTCAGCATGGAGGTGGAGGCTGGCACTCAGCATCATCAGCAGCAGTCTTTTAGGGATGATTTACAGTCCCAAGAAACCAGTGGACTTGTACGTGGCTGGGAGGAGGTGGCTGCGGATCATGTCGTCCTTAGTGACCCAGAGGACTCCGGACCGAATGCCTCAGCAAACCTACGCTGCATGGCCTCCCTGATCCTGCAAAGTCTGCGGAAGGATCCTCGTATTCTTCGGATCAAGGAGAGGGACCATTACTGGCTGGCCACTCTCCTTGATCCACGGTACAAGGGTAAGGTTGCGGACCTTATGTTACCGTCGCAGAGGGAGCAGAGGATGAGACAACTCCGGGAGGCCTTGCAGAAAGGTCTGTGCAACGCGTTCCCAGAGACTGGGAGGTTACAAACTCCTGGTCCTGGACAACGAGTTGCTGAGGCTTCGGCCAGTCAAAGAAGGAGCGGTGGGGAAGGTGGCCGTCTGACCGATGCGTTCAGACAATTCTTTAGTCCGCAGCCCCAAAGTATGATCGGTTCCAGCAACCATCGCCAGCGTCTGATAAACATGGTGCAGGAATATCTAGGGGCAAGGTCAGACTTGGACACCTTCCCCACCGAAAATCCTCTGGCTTACTGGGTCTTGAGGATGGATCACTGGCCAGAGCTTGCACAGTATGCAATTGAGCTACTGGCCTGTCCTGCATCCAGCGTTCTTTCGGAACGCACATTCAGGGCTGCTGGAGGATTTGTCACGGATCACAGGGTGCGCCTGTCCACCGACTCGGTTGATCGACTGACTTTCATCAAGATGAACCAGTCTTGGATCACCACCAGCTACCACACACCTGATGCTGATATAACAGACTAATTGATTTTAACATGTCACATCCCTTCAAGACTGATGCTGATGCTGAGTGCCTGTGCTGTTATGTTGACTGGCTATCCTCCTCCTCCGAGTCCTTAATGATACGATTGATGATGATAGCTTGGAAGATCATTTTTGTTTATGGGTGCCGCCACCAGTGGCTAAGGCCCAATTTTTCAGCCCCTGTTTTACAGGGGCGTGTAATTACAATTTTTTTAGCAATAATTTGCCATAGGGCTCATTGCTGTGCTCCAAGTACAGTATCTGTGAGGGGTTGGAGTGTTGTGCCACCAGTGCCTAAGGCCCAATTTTTCAGCCCCTGTTTAACAGGGGCGTGTCATTACAATTTTTGAAGCAATACTTTGCAACAGGGCTCATTGCTGTGCTCCAAGTACAGTATCTGTGAGGGGTTGTAGTGTTGTGCCACCAGTGCCTAAGGCCCAATTTTTCAGCCCCTGTTCAACAGGGGCATGTAATTACAATTCTTGATCTAATAATTCACAGCAGGGCCCATTGCTGCACCCACCAAGAGTAACTCTGAGGGCTTACAGTGTTGTGGCAACGCCACCACCACCACCACCACGAAAGGCCCAATTTTTCAGCCCCTGTTCAAAAGGGGCATGTAATTACAATTCTTGATCTAATAATTCACAGCAGGGCCCATTCCTGCACCCACCAAGAGTAACTCTGAGGGCTTACAGTGTTGTGGCAACACCACCACCACCACCACGAAAGGCCCAATTTTTCAGCCCCTGTTCAACAGGGGCATGCAATTACAATTCTTGATCTAATAATTCACAGCAGGGCCCATTGCTGCACCCACCAAGAGTAACTGTCAGGGCTTACAGTGTTGTGGCACCAGCACCACCATCAAAGGCCCAATTTTTACTACCACTGTTCAACAATTATATGTAATTAAAATTCCTGATATAATAGTTGACAGCAGGGCGTTCCAGCACCAACCAAGAGTAACTGTGAGTGCTTACAGTGTTGTGCCAACACCAACAACTAAGGGGCCTATTTCTGCAGAGTATATACGGCAGGTCCCTACTTTCAAACATCCAACTTACAAACGACTCCTACTTGCAAACGCAAGAAGACAACAGGAAGTGAGAGGAAATCTACCCCTTGGAAGGAAAATTCTCTCCTGTAAGAATTAATATGGGAGAAAGGTGTCTCCTCTGTACTGATGCTTTATCAGCAATCCTTGTTTCAAGAAAAACACCACATTTCAAAAACAGTTGTCATTGGGACGGAAAGTGAGGTGAAATGTTCTGAACAGGGGCACAGACAGCAAAACAAATGTTACAGGGGAGATAACCCTTACCTATGTTTTCCAAAAAGTTTAAAAATAGATTTTTGGGCTGGAGCTACACTTAAACAATGTACCTGTTCAAAATTACAAACAGATTCTACATAAGAACAAACCTACAGTCCCTGTCTTGTATGCACCGCCTGTATACGGCTGTTCAGAGTATATAGGGCCTTTTTTATTTTATGTGCGGGGTTCCCCTTAATATCCATACAAGACCCAAAGGGGCTGGTAATGGGCTGGGGTAGGGGGGGGGGTCATGGGGTAGCTATGCCATTTTTCTTAAAGATTTTCATCCATATTACCGGGACCAGACATTACATTAAAGCCGCAAGCAGTTTTAAATGGCTTTTTTTTCCTTTAGAAGTGTCATTTTGTGCAGGGACAGTTCTAAACACGGGAAACACGTGGCACTTCACAGGCATACTTTAGACACCCCCCAGGTACGATATTTAAAGGAATATTTGACTTTTTTTTTTCACTTTATGCATCATTAAAATGACTGCTCCCGAAAAATGACCGTTTTTAAAACTTCTTTTTGCATTGATACATGTCCCCTGGTGCAGAACCCGGGTTCCCAAACCCTTTTTAGGACAATAACATGCATAATAGTCGTTATAATTAGCACTTTAGAATTTGAACGTTCGCATCCATTGTATTTAATAGGGTTCTAATGTTCGTACGAACTTTCGGTCCGTTCGCGGGTTCTGGTGCGAACCGAACCCGGGGGTGTTCGGCTCATCACTACTCCTTGGACCTGAAAAATACTTATAAGCAAAATCATTACTCTATTCTTCATATTTAACCTGCAAAGAATGGTAAACAATAATGACATTCCTGTACATTGGTAAATTGTCAATGACATTCTTTCAAAACTGATTCAAACAAAACCCTCTGTAACCCTTACTTTTCCCGTTCCTACAAAAATACAACAGCCGCGACACATCGGAGGATCGCCGCGGTAAGTTCGAACATATTCACGTTACTACATACAAACATTCCGATACAAACGTGGGGGAAATACTTCCCAGTTTCCAAAACCAAAAATGAAAAAACAAACAGCCAGAATTCTCCCTTTACTCCTTCAGCAATAGAAAAAAAAATGCAATGGGACAAACATGTGAGCAGCTCGAGAACCTTGCATGGACCAGCCATACAAAGTTCAAACAAACGGGCATGAGAATCTAACCACCGTTCCTCCTCTGAGAATCACAAAAGCGTGTACTACACCTCCATCAACACTCATCATTACAGATTTCTGAAGCCACAGCTGAACTACATCCATTCCAGAGGGATACCCAAAAAAGTATCCTTGGACCACCTATGTTAATCTTTTTGGGGTTCAAAGGCCTTTGCCCCAAAACTAGGCTTTGTGCACTGTGTGACCGTCTGACTGTGGGAAGCCTCCATTCCCTCCCTTTGCACAGACCTCCTTGTGTCCATGGCGATTCGAAACGGCTTATCGTCTTAAACCTGCGTCCAGGTTAAACCGTTGCACCCATTTCGGAGAGCACCGCCGGTGTCTTCTTATACGGTGGATTGAAGAACTACAACCACTATATGGTCAAGTCCTCCAACTAGAAACCCTAACCGAGGCGTCAAATCTATGGCTTGTTGTCCCAACACTTTTGGAACTACAGCAACAACCACAGATCAACCCCCGAATTAGGCCTCTACCCCTCACAGTGCATGCATACACAAGCATTTTCCGCTATACACCCATACACTGCGTTGTCAGACTAAACCACACAGAACACTTACGCCAGTTTACCACCTGCAGAACAATGTGGCTTCTCTCTGTACCTAGATGATAAAACAATGGTGATGCCCCGCTGTTTGCTCTCTACCCAAAACTGTATTACAGTACAAAACTTCACAAAACTGGAACAAAATATAAAACACTTTTAAATGCAAAAATGCACACAAATCTCATTGGCCAACCTTTCAGACAACCCCAAGCTCCTTCCACCAACTTTCTGCTGATATATAAATGCTGAAAAGAAACTTCCGGTTACATGCTCAGCTACTTAAAAAAAAAAACTGGTTTATTTACATATCAATTGTTCAGGAAGAGGGAGGGGAAGGGGGAGGCCTAGCCCTAATCGCTTTGTCTATCAAGACTCCAATTTAAACAAAAAAACACACCATTGTGCAAAGTGGAGATTTCACTTAAAAACAAAATCCAATACAAAAACCGCCGCTCATATACTGCAAAGTCAGCTGACCCTGCAATAGCTTACATTCACTTAAATGAAAACAGAGAAATCCCCATCCTAACACCACCTGCATGGAGTTTGCATGTCCTCCCTGTGTCTGCGTTGGCCTCCTCCCACACTCCAAATGCTGGTGGGTCAGCCAGATCCCATCCATAAATAGGCCCCAGCATGTGCGTGTGTCCGCAAGCACGTTGTGGCCCCTCGGGGTAAGACCGCGCTATCTCAAGATACCACTCTACTCAACTCAAAAGGCGATGCATAGAAAAACAATTTAAACCAGCAAATTCAACATTAAACAAAAACAGCCTCTCAGTATGTCACCCTGGTGTTTCACTACTCGCCCCAGCAGTGCACAGGTCAAACTGCAAACGCATAAAACAGGACAAAACTGCGCCAATCAACAAATGCCAACACAGTATCCAGGGGCTGATGTGCAAAAAGCACCAACCACTAGATACCAAAAAAACAATGGCCAATGATTATAAAACATATGACAAAAGTCCAGATGAATGCCCAGATGATGCAATAAAAACCCAAAAAATTAAACCACAATACTGAATTTTAGAGCTAAAAATGATGGATTAATAGTCCCATTGCAAAGGCATAAATCCTGCAAAATCACAAGCTGAGATCAGTAGATGATTATGCAACACCCAGTGACATCAGCAAACAAAGGGTAGGTAACAGCTTACCAGAGGCAAGCCCATGAATGGTGGATGAACCATCGCAAGCCTCATGGACAACAACAACAATGGCGCCATTAACGCATGCAATTTTTCTCGCCAAAACCAGCATGGGACGTCACAATGAACACCACATGGGTTCCCCCACACAAAGAAAAACACAAATGGCCTCCACCAGGTTTCAACGCAGAAAAGACCGCACTACATTCGCACCAAACATCAAAAACTGAGAAATTCCACCAGCAACATAGCTGACGAATGCCACAGCATGGTCACATGATATCACACCCAAAGGAAAGGTGGCTGCACCTTCCCTTATAGGTTACCCACAAGCTAAGGAAAAACTGTGCCTCAAAATGGCAGACAAACCACAAGGCTAATCAAAAGCCAAGAATGGCGCCATTAACGCATGTATTTTTTTCCCGCCAAAACCAGCATCTCTTTAAAAGAAAATCAAAAATGTTTTTCTCCACAAAGACAGACTACACAATTGAGATTTTTCTAAATTATCATCAAAATCCACTGAAAAATGTGTGTCTGCTACACTCTACAAGGACCACATGTACACTTAAACATTTTAAAAACCCTTTGGCCACTAAACAGCACATTCAATAAATGTAAGTTACATGCACAACATTATTCAACACTTTTCTCTACCTAAAGTTCACACACACAGTGGCATCAGTTGCCATAACAAGCCATCGCAGAGACATACTATTGTCTGTCTTCTAGCAATGCCTGGCCACTTGAATATGCGGCGGGAACTTTCAACTCAAAAACCCAACTCTTTACTTAAAATATTTTTACACTTATGGGGACATGTGTCTTTGTCCCCTACAAAGGTAGAAATCACAATTTATCCATTTCTATTTTTCATAGAAATCTCAAACACTACACACATACAGTATATTGTTGCTTGTACATCAGATTATCTCTCAGGGCGTAGCCCTTCCAGCACCATTGTAACCAATGACCATGCTGCCAGCCCCTGCCCCGCTAAACCTCATGGGGGCAGCCTGGCTGCACGAGCTGCTCAACACATCGCACAAAGGACACTTTTCCAAACAGCCATCTCTTACACAACTTCAATCACACTCATGGGTACACATGTCCTACATCACACAAACAATCTAATCACACCCAGGCACATGCAGGCATACCCACACAGGCACACACAATCAAATTCACAGGCATACGATCCATGACAAAATCACACACATACGATCTGAATCACGGACACAGGCCCACATGATCGGATTCACAGGCATACGATCTCTCTCCCAACAAAATCACACACACACTGCAAACTTAAAGCATTATTTCAAAAAGATGAAAAATTTGTTTTTTTACAGAGTAGAGCCCCCACACATCGGAACGTAGATCCACTCTCCCCCCCATCTCGACCCGATGTCCAAAGGAACTCCATCTATTCCCAAAGGTCCTGGCCCGCCATAAACTGTTGTGGAATTTCTAGGCTGTTTGCAGAGCACACAGCCTATAATTCCTGTGCTACCTAAGCACACTCTTTAGATTCATCTTTTTGCAATAATGCTATCTTTATGCTAAGTTCCACTCACCATCATTCGTCCCATAATTCATCCCAAGAAAGGCAGCACCACACAGTTATGTTCTCATCTCAGCCTCCCAGCATAGTGTGTCTGGGAGCTGTGTGTCTCTCCTTTTATTGAAATCCCCACAGGATTAAAATCCCAACAGGAAGTGATGTCACAGCCTGTGATCCTCACTAAATAAGTTACCAACAGGAAGTGAGGTTACAGCATGTGACCTTCACACAGGGAAAATAACAATACAAGGACATCCCTTCCAACAGGAAATGCAGTACATGAATCCCACTCAAGAAATATAGCTTAAAGGATTCAATACAATAATACATACAATGAATACAATAACGTATGATGGCTAAAGTTACCGTTGATAGAAATCCTTATTCTGCGCTATTCCATAGAATAACGCATATTCAGATTATACTATTATTGAATGGGGGAGGGAGGCTATCTGCAGACGCGCGCTACGAATCCCAACCAATGTTGATCAGACACAGCAGAGACAAGAGCACGCATCTGCCTATAACCAATGATGTCGTTGCAGAGCGAGCATATCCCCTCCTCAATGATCGTCCATGCTAATGCACAGAGGGCCCCCGTTGGCGGACATATCCGCACCCTACAAACATCACACTCCAACCTCAAGACGTTTTCCCCTATCAGACGGGATTCAACCAGCCTCAGACTACCCCAATCAGCTCTTTTAGAGCGGGTTGCGGAAGTACTAACACTGGGTGACACTATGACAATACATATTAAATACATCGCCATAAAAATCTCCACAACAAGGGGAGGGAGATCAATGCATACCAGGCCCAAGAGAGACTTAAGTCCAAAGAGAAATGGAAGAAAGAAAGTCAGAAAGGAAAATGCAAAGATCAAAGGAAAGAGACCCCTTTGAAGCGGTATCCAGAGAAGCTGGTGGGTCCCTCCCCGATAGTACCTGTTCAAGTGGAGGGAGTCTACACAAGAGCCATATTGGATACTGGGGCGCAAGTGACCCTGTTGTACCAGGACTTTTATGACAAGCATCTAAGTCACCTACCCATCCAGAAGATTGAAGAGTTGGAGATATGGGGAATTGGGACAGAGAGTTTCCCCTATGATGGCTATCTGCCTATAAAACTGACTTTCGACCCGGAAAGCCGGAAAGGCTGAAGTGTTTGACACCTTAGCTGTGGTGTGCCCCCGACCGCCTGGAGCTAACAAGATTTCCCTAATAATAGGGACCAACACGGATCTGGTCTGAAGACTTCTGGCCCCTCTGACAAGAAGGAAAGACCCCACAGTCACTGAGATCCACCCAATGTTGAAGACAGCCTACCAACGGCTGATCTTGGAACAGAAGGCCCCGGAAGAGGGGGTAGGGAAGGTCTGGAGGCTGGGAAGAAGGGGAATAGTGCTGCAGCCCAGTGAAGTAGCCTGCTTGAAAGCCACAGTGAAACTCACTTGGGAGCAGCCTGGCCCTTTTGTCATGTTGGAACCCGACCCAAGGGAAGAACATTCGGGCTTAGAAGTAGTCCCAGAAGTGGTCCCGGTGAGGGCCCTGAAGAAGGCCCACTGTAAAGTGCCTGTGAGCATCAGAAATACCACAGATGGTCCCATGGAAATCCCAGCCAGGCTGTTGCTGGGCCGGGTGAGCCCAGCTACCCCAGTTGCTTCATCAGATGTGGAGAAGACAGATGGAGAAAGTACTGTGTGGGAGAAACTTTCCATGGAGAATCCAAACCTGCCCAGGGCTCGGAAAGAGAGAGCCAAGGCCCAGTTGACCAGGTGGGAAAGGATCTTTTCCCAAGATGAATTCGATGTGGGGTGTGCTAGGAGTGCCACCCATCGAATCCGCCTCCAGGAAGACAAGCCCTTCAGTGAGAGGGTTAGGCAGGTTTCGTTGGCAGACCTCGAAGACTTGAGGGAGCAGCTCGCCGAGCTCAAGCGAACAGGGGTGATTTGAGAATCTAGAAGTCCCCATGCCTCCCCTATAGTGGTGGTCCGGAAGAAGAATGGGTCATTGAGGCTGTGCATAGACTATAGGACCCTCAACAGGAGAACCATACCGGACCAGTATACCACTCCGGGGATAGAGGATGCCCTACAGAGCTTGTCTGGAGCCAAGTGGTTCAGTGTTATGGACCTCAAGAGCGGGTACTATCAGATCCCGATGCATCCAGAAGACAAAGAGAAGACGGCTTTCATAACCCCCGGTAGGGTTCTTCGAATTCGACCGGATGCCTCAAGGTCTGTCTGGAGCTCCAGCCACCTTCCAACGTCTCATGGAGAAGACTGTGGGAGATATGAACCTCATCAAAGTCCTCGTATACTTGGATGACATCATTGTCTTCGGAAGAACCTTGGAAGAACATGAAGAGAGGCTGGAGAAAGTTTTGAAGAGACTGAGTGAGGAAGGACTCAAGCTCTCACCTGAAAAATGCCAATTCTATCAGTCATCAGTCAACTATCTGGGACACATAGTGTCTGAAGATGGGGTGGCCACAGATCCCGAAAAGTTGGAGGCAGTCACCTCCTGCCCAAGGCCCACTACTGTGACAGAACTCAGGTCCTTCCTGGGATTCTGTTCCTATTATCGGAGGTTCGTGGAGGGGTTTGCTCAGATAGCCAGGCCTCTGAATGAGCTGCTCAAGACGGAGGGGGAAGAGGATGACTCGGGCCCTAGGAAGCCAGGGGAGTCAGTCAAGGACCAGTGGAATGAGAAGTGTGAAGATGCCTTCCAGATGTTGAAAAAGAACTTAATCACTGCTCCTGTCCTGGCCTATGCAGACCCAAAGAAGCCTTATGAACTCCATGTAGATGCCAGTCATGATGGTCTGGGAGGAGTGCTCTACCAGGAGCATGAAGGGCAACTGAGACCTGTTGCGTATGTGAGCAGAAGCCTGACCCCCTCCGAAAAGAACTATCCTACTCATAAGTTGGAGTTCCTGGCCCTCAAGTGGGCCATAGTTGACAAACTCCGAGATTATCTGTATGGAGCAGACTTCACTGTGAAAACGGACAACAACCCCCTCACCTATCTCTTCACCACAGCAAAGCTGGATGCCACAGGACATAGGTGGCTGGCGGCGCTGTCTGCCTTCAATTTCAGCCTGAAATACAGGTCTGGGGCTGGAAATCGAGATGCAAACGCCTTGTCCAGAAGATCTCATGTCCCCACCTGCAGTACAGAAGACTGGACCCAAGTGGCACCCGACGGGGTGCGGGCCCTCTGTCAAGGAGCTGAACTCCAAGCCAGTGGACGCTCAAGAGCGGAAGAGATAGGGGTTACCGTAGTAGGAGTTCCCAAGCAGTACTGTGGGGTAACCCAACTGGGGGAAGATAACTTGCCAAAACTGTCCAAAAAGGAGTTGAGATCCGACCAATTGGAAGACCCCATGGGGAGATTGGTTCTGGAGGCCCTGGAGAATCAGGATCCGAACAGACTCCTGCGTCACCCCTCAAAGGTAGCTTGCCTGTTGAAGAAGGAGTGGGACAGGTTGCAGGTGCGTCAGGGAGTGGTCTACCGAAGGGGCCCCTCTGATGACCTGGAAGACAAATGGCAGTTGTTCCTGCCCGAGAAACACCGAGAGACTGTCATGGTTGCTCTGCATGACAACCATGGCCACCTAGGGGCGGAAAGGTCTTTCCAACTTGTTAGGGACTGTCTCTTTTGGCCCTGCATGAGGGCTGATGTTGAGGAATACTGCCATTCATGTGCGCGATGCATCCAGAGAAAGACTTTACCCCATCAAGCTGCCCCAATGGGTCATCTGCAAAGTCAAAGCCCGCTTGATCTGGTATGCATTGATTTTCTCTGCCTCAAACCCGACCTGAGTGGACTAGGAAATGTTCTGGTAGTAACCGACCATTTCACCCGGTATGCCCAGGCTTTCCCAACCAAAGACCAAAAGGCCTCCACTGTGGCCAAAGTGCTTATGGAGAAATACTTTGTACACTATGGGCTACCACAACGGCTTCATTCAGACCAGGGAAGGGATTTTGAAAGTCGACTGATCCAGGAGCTCATGGATTCCTTGGGGATTAAGAAGACAAGGACTACCCCCTACCATCCACAAGGTGATGCTCAGCCGGAGAGGTTCAACCGAACCCTGCTCAACATGCTGGGGACTTTAAGCAGTGAAAAGAAGCAGCATTGGAGCAACCACATAGCGGCCGTTGTGCATGCATACAACAGCACCACCAGTGACGCTACAGGATACTCACCCTATCGACTTATGTTCGGGAGAGAAGCAAGACTGCCAGTAGATCTGGCCTTTGGCACTTCCATAGACCATTGTTCTGCCGCTTCCCACAAGGGATATGTTGATAGACTCAGACGCAATTTGAAGTTGGCCTATGAACAGGCCCAGGCGGCCTCGGAGCAAAGGGGGACCCGCAGCAAGAAAAATTTTGATTTGAAAGTTAGGATCCAAGATCTACAACCTGGAGACAGAGTGTTGCTACGGAACTTGAGGATCCCTGGAAAACACAAGCTTGCAGACAGATGGAGACCTGAACCTTATGTTGTTTGCAAAAGGCTACCGGGCCTACCCGTTTACAGACTTAAACCAGAAGGGAAGGTGGGGCCCTTGAAGACCTGGCATCGGAACCACCTACTCCCACTAGCTGAGGCAGTTCGGATACCCCCTGTGATGGATTCCCCTGAGCCAACTTCCATCCTGGGTACTCCCAGACCAAACACCCGGTCCCAGACCCCTCGGATTGGGGATGCAGAGACCTCGGAGGTAAGTGAAGATGAGGGAGAAGAACTTGATTAACTTTGGCCTTCCCAGGCCCCAGAAACTTCTGCTATTGATCTTCCACCTGAAGAAGACACCAAAGACACAACACTGAATGCAGAAGCTACTAAGTTCATCCCGTCCAGTCCTTGGTCAGATGCTTGGGAGAGTGCCTGTGACTTACTCCCAGAGGAAGATCCAAGGGAATCCATGTATCTCCCTACTCCGGAATCCAGTGCTCCCAAACCCGAGGAAATTCCTATGTCGATTCCAGAGGAGGAGCCTGGTTCAACAGAAAGTCCAAGAGGACAGAGGAAGCGGAGGCCTATAAAGCCTCCCAAAAGATTAACTTACTCACAGATGGGGAGGAGTGCGGAAGACACTGTGGTCACTGCCAGAAGGAGTATGGAAGACCCTGATCCTCCCACGTTTCATTTGGTGGGAGGCTACCCCAACTCACTCTCTGACACAGTTAGGCAGGACACTGATGATAGTGTGACCTGTGGGCAGGGAAGTTCACTACCTCGTTTTTGGTGGGAATTTCCTCTGCCAACATCATACGAAACTTTGATTGATGTTGTAAGTTCTGTGATTTAAGTTTATGTTATCTTCGGGGACCAAAGAGTTTAAGTGGGGGGAGTGTGTAGCGGGGCCCCTTTAAGGCCCCGGGACTACGTTACCCAGAACCCCGTTCGGCACCCAGAGTGCAGTTGGCCACCGCAGAGACTCATGGGAGGTGTTATTTAAGAAGGAGGCGAGGCGGAGCTCGGCCTCTTTGGACACAGCGCTGCAAGTAACAGCTTCTTCCTGTGCGGATCTGCTGCAGTACAAGGCCTGAAGCCTGGGTCCTTGCGCAACTTCCGAAGAGCCTTCCACCCCACTGCGGAGCCTGGGTGGCACCAGACTGGTCGAGTGAGGACATCAGTTGGATCGGGGACCCGATCGTTGCAGACGCTGTGTGCGGAGACACAGCAGGTGGAAGTCCCGGACTGGGATCGCGTCCGGAGTGGTGAGCGAGCACTTGCTCAATCAAATAGACTTTACCGCTTTTAGGCCTATAGACTGCCTTGGCCCACCGATCGTTAGTTTGTTGTTCCCCTAGGAGACCAGTAGCAGGACAGAGTTAAAGGGTCTCCAGTATAGTGTTCCTTGGGACTGCCTACTTGTGGATTACAAATACTGATTCATCAAGTGCACCACCGAAAGTTGCATGCAAAGAAATCCTAATGAAAAGACTGAGATTTCTTCTATGTCAGGCCTGACCAGGGAGGGGTGATAGAATATTGTTTAGTGCGCCACAGGGCGCGTACACCATAATAGCTGCGCGCGGTGGGTTACTGCGCTGGGCCATTGTTGTGTGCTATAGGGATGGGCCCGGTGCTCGATTCGAACCCACGTTCGAATCGAGCACCGGGCGTTCGCTCGCTCGGCGAGCCCAGAACTATTTGGGCCGTTCGCATCACATTCGTGTGATGCGAGCGGCCCCGCAATGCATTGCGGCCGGCGCGGCCGGCGCAGTGCATTACTGGCTGATGATTGGCCAAGCATGCACTGTGACCCCGCATGCTTGGCCAATTACAGCGCCCGAAACTCGGAGAGCAATAATTGGCTACAGGCAGGACGCCTGTAGCCAATTACAGCTCAGGGGCTTTAGTACACGCCCCACCATTTAAAAGGCCGCCACGCCGTCGGCCCCGGTCACATGAGTTCCGGCTTTAGGAGAGATCAGTCTGCTGATTCTGTCTTTGCTTGATACTGAAAGATTTGCTCTTCTTTGCTAAACCATTGGCTATTTCTTTGCTAAACCATTGCTACCTAAGTCATTGATCGTTCATTGCTGCTGATTGCACAGTTAGTGTGTTATTAGCTGCTGCTGGGGATTAGTCTGGTGCGTGCTTACTGTTAGTACAGTATTGCAGTAGTACCAACCGCAGTGCTGTTAGCACAGCATTGCACCCCAACAGCACCCATAGGACTTCTAGTGTGTTAGTGGCAGCAAACAGAGCTCCTATATTTTCTTCTCAGCAGCACCCATAGGACTTCTAGTGTGGTAGTGGCATCACACAGAGCTCCTATATTTTCATCTCAGAAGCACCCATAGGACTTCTAGTGTGTTAGTGGCATCACACAGAGCTTCTATATTTTCTTCTCAGCAGCACCCATAGGACTTCTAGTGTGTTAGTGGCAGCAAACAGAGCTCCTATATTTTCTTCTCAGCAGCACTTATAGGACTTCTAGTGTGTTAGTGGCAGCAAACAGAGTTCCTATATTTTCATCTCAGAAGCACCCATAGGACTTCTAGTGTGTTAGTGGCATCACACAGAGCTCCTATATTTTCTTCTCAGCAGCACCCATAGGACTTCTAGTGTGTTAGTGGCATCACACAGAGCTCCTATATTTTCTTCTCAGAAGCACCCATAGGACTTCTAGTGTGTTAGTGGCATCACACAGAGCTCCTATATTTTCTTCTCAGCAGCACCCATAGGACTTCTAGTGTGTTAGTGGCAGCAAACAGAGCTCCTATATTTTCATCTCAGAAGCACCCATAGGACTTCTAGTGTGTTAGTGGCATCACACAGAGCTCCTATATTTTCATCTCAGAAGCACCCATAGGACTTCTAGTGTGTTAGTGGCATCACACAGAGCTCCTATATTTTCTTCTCAGCAGCACTCATAGGACTTCTAGTGTGTTAGTGGCATCACACAGAGCTCCTATATTTTCTTCTCAGAAGCACCCATAGGACTTCTAGTGTGTTAGTGGCATCACACAGAGCTCCTATATTTTCTTCTCAGCAGCACCCATAGGACTTCTAGTGTGTTAGTGGCATCACACAGAGCTCCTATATTTTCTTCTAAGAAGCACCCATAGGACTTCTAGTGTGTTAGTGGCATCACACAGAGCTCCTATATTTTCTTCTCAGCAGCACCCATAGGACTTCTAGTGTGTTAGTGGCAGCAAACAGAGCTCCTATATGTTCATCTCAGAAGCACCCATAGGACTTCTAGTGTGTTAGTGGCTTCACACAGAGCTCCTATATTTTCTTCTCAGCAGCACCCATAGGACTTCTAGTGTGTTAGTGGCAGCAAACAGAGCTCCTATATTTTCTTCTCAGCAGCACCCATAGGACTTCTAGTGTGTTAGTGGCATCACACAGAGCTCCTATATTTTCTTCTCAGCAGCACCCATAGGACTTCTAGTGTGTTAGTGGCATCACACAGAGCTCCTATATTTTCTTCTCAGAAGCACCCATAGGACTTCTAGTGTGTTAGTGGCATCACACAGAGCTCCTATATTTTCTTCTCAGAAGCACCCATAGGACTTCTAGTGTGTTAGTGGCATCACACAGAGCTCCTATATTTTCTTCTCAGCAGCACCCATAGGACTTCTAGTGTGTTAGTGGCATCACACAGAGCTCCTATATTTTCTTCTCAGAAGCACCCATAGGACTTCTAGTGTGTTAGTGGCATCACACAGAGCTCCTATATTTTCTTCTCAGCAGCACCCATAGGACTTCTAGTGTGTTAGTGGCAGCAAACAGAGCTCCTATATTTTCATCTCAGAAGCACCCATAGGACTTCTAGTGTGTTAGTGGCATCACACAGAGCTCCTATATTTTCATCTCAGAAGCACCCATAGGACTTCTAGTGTGTTAGTGGCATCACACAGAGCTCCTATATTTTCTTCTCAGCAGCACCCATAGGACTTCTAGTGTGTTAGTGGCAGCAAACAGAGCTCCTATATTTTCTTCTCAGCAGCACCCATAGGACTTCTAGTGTGTTAGTGGCATCACACAGAGCTCCTATATTTTCTTCTCAGCAGCACCCATAGGACTTCTAGTGTGTTAGTGGCATCACACAGAGCTCCTATATTTTCTTCTCAGAAGCACCCATAGGACTTCTAGTGTGTTAGTGGCATCACACAGAGCTCCTATATTTTCTTCTCAGCAGCACCCATAGGACTTCTAGTGTGTTAGTGGCAGCAAACAGAGCTCCTATATTTTCTTGTCAGCAGCACACATAGTACCTATAGTGTGTTAGTGTCAGCACCCATAGGACCTACAGTGTGTTGTGAGCACACATAGGAGCTCTATTTTTTATACTATATACACTACCGACTACAATGGCTGGAAGACCGCCAAGGAGAGGCAGAGCGTGCCGAGGCAAGAACACAGGGCAGGCAGGCTCTGTTTCTAGAGACAACAGTGCTGGCCGTGGACGTGGTCGTGCATCGTCATCAGCACGTGGCCATGGGACACGCTTGTCTTTGTTTTCGGCAGCTGGACATGTGGAGCCGCATCATGCCGAAGGCTTGGTAGAATGGATGACCAAGCCCTCCTCATCCTCCTCATCCTCTCTCACCCAGGCTCAGGGTACTGGCAGAGCAGCTGCCAACGCGTACTCAATGGCATCATCAGCCACCCCTTCCCTAGACCCACCATGTCTTCCTGAGGAGTCCCCCGAACTGTTTGAGCACAGTGTTGGGTACATGCTCCAGGAGGATGCCCAACGATTCGAAGGCTCGGATGATGATACCCAGCTTGAGGAAGTCAGTAGTGTGCGCGCAGAGAGAGGGGATGCTGAAGGACAGCAATCTGGCAGTACTGTTCCACCAGCTGCAGCTTACTGCCAGGTTTGCTCTAGTGGTGAAGAGGGAGGGGATGATGAGGTCACTGACTCCTTGTGGGTGCCTGAAGGGAGAGAGGAGGAGGAGGAGGAGGAGGAGGAGGAGGAGGAGGATGCGGCGTCACATGTCCAACAAGGCAGGATGCCCCCTGGAGGCCAGCTAGAGGCCAGCACAGCAACTGTACCACACCGCAGAGCTCCGCCTGTGCAGGGCGCTGCCTCTGCACGTTATCACAAAAGTTCTTTGGTGTGGGCCTTTTTTGAGACGAGTGCATCAGATTGCACCACTGCTATTTGCAATATTTGTCTCAAGCGTATCTCGCGTGGCCAAAACATCAGCCGCTTGGGCACCACAAGCATGAGAAGACATATGTCGACCTGCCATGCAGCTCGTTGGCAAGCACACATAAAAGACCCACACCAAAGAACAAAGCGGACCTCTCCTTGCTCCTCATCAGCTGGGATCTCCATCCCCACTATATCTTCAGTCCTCTCTGAAAGCTGCTCTGAGAGGACTGAAGGTGTAGAATTAGGTGTGTCACAACCAAGTACTTGCAGTACACCGACGTCCGATTGTAGCAGGCAAATTTCCCTGCCCCAGCTGCTGGACCGTCGAAAGAAGTATACTCCCAGCCATCCACATGCCCAGCGGTTGAATGCTAGCTTGGCTAAATTGCTAGCACTTCAACTGCTGCCTTTTCAGTTGGTAGACTCGGCCCCCTTCCGTGAGTTTGTTCAATGTGCGGTTCCTCAGTGGCAGGTTCCCAAACGCCACTTTTTCTCACGGAAGGCGATTCCGTCTCTCTACCGGCATGTGGAAGGCAATGTCCATGCCTCGCTGGACAGGGCGGTCAGCGGTAAGGTGCATATTACCGCTGACTCATGGTCCAGCAGGCATGGACAGGGACGTTATCTTTCTTTCACGGCCCATTGGGTCACTCTATTGGCAGCTGGGAGGGATGCAGGACAAGGTGCAGTAGTGTTGGAGGTTGTTCCGCCACCACGCCTCCAAAATACTACTACTGGTTGTGACACACCTCTCTCCTCCACCCCCTCCTCTTCTTCTTCCTCCATGTCCTCTTCGAGTGCTCTGTCCTCGGAACCAGCGGTGCTCCGTAGGCGTACAAGGGGCTACGCGAGTACGCAGGCAAAAAGATGCCATGCCGTGCTTGCGCTGGTGTGTTTGGGGGACAGGAGCCACACTGGGCCAGAGGTTCTGGCAGCTCTGCAGGGGCAGGCCGAGAGGTGGTTGACGCCACGCCAGCTTAAGCCAGGAATGGTCGTTTCTGACAATGGCACCAACCTCCTCTCCGCCCTGCGACAGGGGCAGCTCACCCATGTGCCCTGTATGGCTCACGTCCTCAACCTGGTGGTGCAGCGGTTCTTGGGCAGGTTCCCAGGCTTACAGGATGTCCTGAGGCAGGCCAGGAAAGTCTGTGTGCATTTCCGCCGATCTTATAATGCCAGTGCTCGGCTGACTGAGCTGCAAAAGGAGCTGAACCTGCCCAAGAACCGCCTAATATGTGACATGCTCACCAGGTGGAACTCAACGTTGGCCATGCTGCAGCGACTGCACACGCAGCAGAGGGCCATCAATGAGTACCTTTGCGACTACGGCACCAGGACAGGGTCAGGGGAGCTTGGCTTTTTATCCCCACGCCAGTGGAGCATGATCAGGGATGCATGCACTGTCCTCTCACCATTTGAGGAGGCCACGAGGATGGTGAGCAGTGACAGTGCATGCATCAGTGACACTGTACCTCTTGTCCACCTGTTGGAGCATACGCTGCGTGGGATAATGGACAGGGCACTTGAGGCAGAACAGAGGCAGGAAGAGGAGGACTTCCTTGCCTCTCAAGGCCCCCTTTATCCAGACAGTGTTCCTTCTGTCCCACCCATCACACAGGAAGAGGATGAGGATGAGGAGGAGGAGGAGGAGGAGGATTGTGTGAGCATGGAGGTGGAGCCTGGCACTCAGCATCAGCAGCAGCAGTCTTTTAGGGATGATGTACAGTCCCAACAAACCAGTGGACTTGTACGTGGCTGGGAGGAGGTGGCTGGCGATCATGTCATCCTCAGTGACCCAGAAGACTCCGGACCGAATGCCTCAGCTAACCTACGCTGCATGGCCTCCCTGATCCTGCAAAGCCTGCGGAAGGATCCTCGTGTTCTTCGGATCAAGGAGAGGGACCATTACTGGCTGGCCACTCTCCTTGATCCACGGTACAAGGGTAAGGTTGCGGACCTTATCTTGCTGTCGCAGAGGGAGCAGAGGATGAGACATCTCAGGGAGGCCTTGCAGAAAGGTCTGTGCAACGCGTTCCCAGAAACTGGGAGGTTACAAACTCCTGGTCCTGGACGACGAGTTGCTGAGGCTTCGGTCAGTAGCAGAAGGAGCGGTGGGGAAGGTGGACGTCTGACCGATGCGTTCAGACAATTTTTTAGTCCGCAGCCCCAAGGTATGATCGGTTCCAGCAACCATCGCCAGCGTCTGATATACATGGTGCAGGAATACCTAGGGGCAAGGTCAGACTTGGACACCTTTCCCACCGAAAATCCTCTGGCTTACTGGGTCCTGAGGATGGATCACTGGCCAGAGCTTGCACAGTATGCAATTGAGCTACTGGCCTGTCCTGCATCCAGCGTTCTTTCCGAACGCACATTCAGTGCTGCTGGAGGATTTGTCACCGATCATAGGGTGCGCCTGTCCACCGACTCGGTTGATCGACTGACCTTCATAAAAATGAATCAGTCTTGGATCACCACCAGCTACCAGACACCTGAAGCGGATATAACGGAATAATTTATAATGTCACATCCCTTCAAGACTGCCTATGCTGATGCTGAGTGACTGTCCTGTTATGTTCACTGACTATCCTCTTCCTCCTCCTCAATGATCCATGCCACCACACCAGTGCCTAAGGCACAATTTTTCAGCCCCTGTATAACAGGGGCGTGTAATTACAATTTTTTAAAAAGATGCTTCGCAACAGGTGTGACTGCTGTGCTCCAAGTACAGTATCTGTGAGGGGTTGCAGTGTTGTGGCACCAGCACCAGTGCCTAAGGCACAATTTTTCAGCCCCTGTTGGGGCGTGTAATTACAATTTTTAGGCAATGCTTTGCAACAGGTCTCATTGCTGTGCTCAGAGTACAGTATCTGTGAGGGGTTGCAGTGTTGTGGCACCAGCACCAGTGCCTAAGGCACAATTTTTCAGCCCCTGTTCGTGTAATTACAATTTTTTAAAAAGATGCTTCGCAACAGGTGTGACTGCTGTGCTCCAAGTACAGTATCTGTGAGGGGTTGCAGTGTTGTGGCACCAGCACCAATGCCTAAGGCACAATTTTTCAGCCCCTGTTTAACAGGGGCGTGTAATTACAAATCTTGATCTAATAGTTCACAGCAGGGCCCATTCCTGCGCCCACCAAAAGTAACTATGAGGGCCTACAGTCTTGTGGCAACACCGTCCACCACCACCACCACCACCAAAGGCCCAATTTTTCTGCCCTGTTCAACAGGTGCATGCAATTACAAATCTTGATCTAATAACTCACAGCAGGGCCCATTCCTGCACCCACCAAGAGTAACTGTGAGGGCTTACAGTCTTGTGGCAACACCGTCCACCACCACCACCACCACCACCACCAAAGGCCCAATTTTTCTGCCCTGTTCAACAGGTGCATGCAATTACAAATCTTGATCTAATAACTCACAGCAGGGCCCATTCCTGCACCCACCAAGAGTAACTGTGAGGGCTTACAGTCTTGTGGCAACACCGTCCACCACCACCACCACCACCACCAAAGGCCCAATTTTTCTGCCCGGTTCAACAGGTGCATGCAAGTACAAATCTTGATCTATTAACTCACAGCAGGGCCCATTCCTGTGCCCACCAGTCTTGTGGCTACACCAACATCTAATAGGGCAAATTTCTGCAGAGTATATACGGCAGGCCCCTACTTTCAAACATCCAACTTACAAACAACTCCTACTTGCAAACGGCAAGAGAAAACAGGAAGTGAGAGGAAATCTACCCCTAGGAAGGGAAATTCTATCCTGTTAGATTTAATTTGGGAAAAAGGTATCTCCTCTCTACTGATGCTTTATCACCAATCCTTGTTTCAATTAAAACCCCACTTTTCCAAAAACATTTGTCATTGGGACGGAAAGTGAGGTGACATGTTCTGAACAGATGTGCAAAGACAGCAAATGTTACAGGGGTGATAACCCCTCCCTATGTTCTCCAAAAAGCTTAAAAATAGATTTTTTTGGGATGGAGCTACACTTCATAATGTACCTGTTCAGATTCTACTTAAGAACAAACCTACAGTCCGTGTCTTGTTTGCACCACCTATATACTGCTGTTCAGAGTATATAGGGTTGTAGGTATAGGGTTTTATTTTGGGTGCGGGGTCCCCCTTAATATCCATACAAGACCCAAAGGGGCTGGGGTGGGGGGGGGGGTGATGGGGTAGCCATGCCATTTTTCTCAAGGATTTTCAGCCATATGGCGGCCAGGACAAGACATGACATTAAAGCCGCAAGTGGTTTTAAATGGCTTCTTTTTTTCCTTTACAAATGTCATTTTGTGCAAGGACAGTTCTAAACACGGGAAACACATGCCACTTCACAGGCATACTTTAGACACCCCCCAGGTACCATATTTAAAGGAAAATTTCACTTTTTTTTTTCACTTTATGCATCATTAAAATGACTGCTCCCGAAAAAACGTTAGTTTTTAAAATTTCTTTTTGCATTGATATATGTCCCCTGGGGCAGGACCCGGGTCCCCAAACCTGTTTTATGACATTAACATGCATATTGGCCGTTGTAATTAGCAATTTTGATTTCGAACGTTCGCGTCCATTATAACGAATAGGGTTCGAAAATTCGCGCGAACTTTCGGTCCGTTCGAAGTTTCTGGTGCGAACCGAACCCGGGGGTGTTCGGCTCATCCCTAGTGTGCTACACTTATTGCTGCAGGGCTCTGTGAGCAGGTTGCATGTGTTCTGTTCTGCCTATGCCCTTTTGATATAAAAGTAAAACTGTTATATTTAATCTCTTGCCTCAGTGTGTTGTCTTACTGCAAAGAGATTACCCCTTGCAATACTATTGAATGTGATGTGAGTTTAACCCTAGACTAACTGTGCCAGGGTGGGTCGAGTAAGATTGCCGGGGGTTGGCGGTGCTGTATACAGGGCCCGAAATCAAACCAGCGGCTCTCTTAACTGGGGGTAGCGCTACACTAGTATGATACCAGAGGGTCCACAGTACTACTTCATGACTATGTGGAGTAAAGCTCTTCTTAGGGTGTGTTATGTGTTCTTACTGTATGTGGATACATATCTTTACTCATTCGTATCACCCATCTCAGCATCATACAAATCTGCTAATCTGACTATCTGATAACACTCTATCTCTTCCTTGGGGTCATCTTCCTCAGTTATAACTATCATTGTATTTCACATTTAGCACTCTTTAAAAAAACAAATAAACAAGCAATCCTATAACGATGATTCCTATGAGGGCAAAAAAAAAATATATTGAATCCATGAAAATTTACCATATCTAAACAAAATGTAATCTGAGTTTGTCATATTTCCTATCATAATGTCACATTGTATACCTCTTTCCCTTACTAAACAAGGGGATATTTCAAAAGGCCTAGAATGTGTAATTTGTACAGGTAATTTTCCTCTATAGCCTTGACTGCTAAGATCAAGCAAAGGCATAACAGTAGTTTACTCATCTTTTGAAATTAGCTGTACTTTCTTGCAATGGCTGGCATGTATCCATGTCACTTTAATGCTGTAGCTGTTGTCAGGGACACTTGGTAGGGTCCTTCAAACTTTGGTCCCAAAGGTACTTTCACATGTTATTTTACTAGGACCCAATCATCTGGCTGTAAATCATGTGTTCCAGTTACTTGATCTGGATCTGGAATTGAATCAAAAACAAACTTGTGCATCACAGTTAGTTGCTTGTATTAGACAATTACATTAAAAAACAAAATCATTATACATTACAACAGTCTGATGTGGAAAATACAACCCTGTCTTAGGTGGGCCCAGAAAACAAAATCTCATAAGGGCTCAAGTTCTCTGACCTATAAGTAGGGGTAATCCTGATGTTGTAAAAAACCAGAAGCAACAGTTCTGGCCATTGTTTCTTTACTGACCCATCTACCCTTTTCCTGCATTGATTTATCTAGCCTGCCTTTAATGATTCCATTATATTTTTCTACCTTCCCTGAACTCTGAGGCCTCGTACACACGGCCGAGATTCTCGTTGAAAAAAACATGTTGTTTTTTTCGACGAGATTCTTGGACAAGAAACTTGTCCCGGCCGAGTGTACACACGCTCGTTTCAAAGAACCCGCGGTTCTTTGAATGGAGCGTACGCGGTGACGTCATCGACTACGACGAGCATGCGCTCGTCACATTCGATGCCGTCGCCGCCATCTTGGTATACCCTACGTATGCCTAGGAAGCTACCGCGCATGCGTCGAATTCATTTCGAACATGCGCAGGCTTCCGGGAGGACAGGTAAGTGTACACACACTCACTTTTCTCGTCGAGAAACATGCCGACGAGAATCTCGACGAGAAAATAGAGAGCAGGTTCTCTATTTTCTCGTCGAGGTTTCTTGTCGGTTTTCTCGACGAGAAACCCGATAGGCGCGTACACACGACCGATTTACTCGGCAAGACCTCTCTGCCAGCAAGTTTCTTGCTGGTTCTTGCCGAGAAAATCGGCCGTGTGTACGAGGCCTGAGGATTATAGAGGCATGGAAGGCCTGCTCAATTGCCAAATCCTTGCATGTAATTTGCATGATCTGTCCAGTGAAATGTGTTCCTCTGTCATTCTCTGTGTTTTCAGGGACTCCAAGCGGAATATTACTTCGGAAAGGAGTTTATTTTCTGTTGTCTTGGCATTTGCTTTAGCCACCAGTCAGGCTTCTATTCAGCTTGAAAACATGTCTACGCACAACAAAACATTTTGATATTGGCCTGATTTGGGCAATTGGATTGAATAAATCTGAAGTCTTTGGAAAAGGAATAGTGACTTGACAAAATGTCTTTGTGTTACTCTGGTCTGTTTTCCTGAGTTATTTTTAGCACAGATTATGCATCCCTCAACAAAGTCTTGATATGCATTTCTGGAGGATTGAATAAACCATCCAGCCTTGCTTATGTTTCTCCTCATTGCCTTAGGGCATACATGACTTGGGCCATTGGCTAGTTGCATGATCATCTTCTCCGTTTGAGGTGGGACATGTATTCCTTTTTCCTTGCACAAAAGTCCATCTTGATCCTTCTTTGCTCCGTTCCTTTACATGATTTTATAGCAAACATCAGGTCTAGGGATGAGCCGAACACCCCCCTGTTCGGTTCGCACCAGAACCTGCGAACAGACCTAAAGTTTGCGCGAACTTTAGAACCCTATTAAATACAATGGACTCAAACGTTTGAAATCAAAAGTGCTAATTATCAAGGCTAATATGCAAGTTATTGTCCTAAAAAGGGTTTGGGGACCCGGGTCCTGCCCCAGGGGACATGTATCAATGTAAAAAAAAAGTTTTAAAAACTGCAATTTTTTCGGGAGCAGTGATTTTAATAATGCTTAAAGTGAAACAATAAAAGTGAAATATTCCTTTAAATTTCGTAACGGGGGGGTATAGTGTGTATGCCTGTAAAGCGGCGCTTTGTTTTTTCCCTTCCAATGACGTAGGTGGGGTCTGAGATACGAGGGCGCCCCGCCCCCTCGTACCTCAGACCCCGTCTACGTCATTGGCTGAGCGGACCTGATGGGGAACTTCCTCTGCAGTGTAAGAAATTAATAGACCCGCCCCTTCTCACGTTCCCCATCAGGTCCACTCAGCCTTACACCTACGTCATTGGCTGAGCGGACCTGATGGGGATCGTGAGAAGGGGCGGGGTCTATTCATTTATTACACTGCGGAGGAGGTTCCCCATCAGGTCCGCTCTGCCAATGACGTAGGCGGGGTCTGAGATACGAGGGCACCCCGCCCCCTCGTACCTCAGACCCCACCTATGTCATTGGCTGAGTGAACCTGATGGGGAACTTCCTCCGCAGTGTAAGAAATGAATAGACCCGCCCCTTCTCACGTTCTCCATCAGGTCTGCTCAGCCTTACACCTATGTCATTGGCTGGGCGGACCTGATGGGGAATGTGAGAAGGGGCAGGGTCTATTCATTTATTACACTGCGGAGGAAGTTCCCCATCAGGTCCGCTCAGCCAATGATGTTTCGTGTGGAGTGGAGACTGCAGCGCTGGACATCGGATCACCGCGGGACACTGGATTACATCGCTGGAATGGGTTTTTCATTTTTTTATTTTTAATAAAGGACTTTTACAACGGTGTCTGTGTTTCTTTTACAATTTTTTACACTTTCTTTGTGAAATCGTAGGGGTACAATGTACCTCTTACCAATTCTTATAGGGGGGGGCCGGGATCTGGGGGTCCGCTTTGTTAAAGGGGTCTTCCAGATTCCGATAAGACCCCCACAACCACCGGGCAAGGGTTGTGGGGGTGGGGCCCTTGTCCCCATCAACATGGGGACATGGTGCTTTGAGGGATCACAGACCCCCAAAGCATCCTCCCCATGTTGAGGGCATGTGGCCTGGTATGGTTCAGGAGGGGGGGCGCTCTCTCGTCCTTTTCCTGCGGCCTGCCAGGTTGCATGCTCTGATAAAGGGTCTGGTATGGCGTTTTGGGGGGAACTCCACGCCATTTTTTTTTTATTTGGCGTGGAGTTCCCCTTAAAATCCTGAAGGGTCTGGTATGGATATTTGGGGGAACCCCACATCATTTTTTTTATTTGACGCAGGGTTCCCCTTAATATCCATACCAGACCTGAAGGGCCTGGTAATGGAATTTGGGGGGACCCCCACGCATTTTTTTTTATCAATGACTTTTCTCTGTATTGCCAGGAACCGACAATTCATTATAGCCACGAGTGCTTTTAAATGAGGTTTCACACAATTTAACCACTTCAATACAGGGCTTTTTGTACCTATTCAATACCGGGCCTATTTTGGCACTTCTCTCCTACATGTACAAATCATCATTCTTTTGCTAGAAAATTACTCAGAACCCCCAAACATTATATATGTTTTTTTAGCAGACACCCTAGGGAATAAAATGACGGTCATTGCAACATTTTTTCTTGCACAATATTTGCGCAATAATTTTTCAAACGCCTTTTTTTTTTAAAAAAAATGGTTTCATGAATTAAAAAATAACAAAACAGTAAAGTTAGCCCAATTTTTTGGGAAAATATGAAAGATAATGTTACGCTGAGTAAATAGATACCTAACATGTTACGCTTTAAAATTGCGCACACTCATGGAATGGCGCCAAACTTCGGTACTTAAAAATCTCCATAGGCGACGCTTTTATTTTTTTTACAGGTTACCAGGTTAGAATTACAGAGGAGGTCTAGTGCTAGAATTGTTGCACGCGCTATAACGCACGCGGCGATACCTCACATGCGTGGTTTGAACAGCGTTTACATATGTGGGCGACTTACGTGTGCATTCGCTTCTGATCGCGAGCTACCGGGGACAGGGGCGTTTTAATTTTTTTTTTTTTTTTTTTTTACTTATTTATTTATTTTTTTACAATGATTTTACTTTTTTTTTTTTTTTGATCACTTTTATTCCTATTACAAGGAATGTAAACATCCCTTGTAATAGGAATGTGTGTGACAGGTTCTCTTTATTGAGAGATGCGGGGTCAATAAGACCCCACATCTCTCCTCCAGGCTGGAAAGCATGAGATCAGTGAAAAAAATTTCACTGATCTCATACTTACAGCCGCAATGGTGGCTTTGTTTACATTTGAGACCCGGGCGTGACGTCATCACATCGCGCCTGGGCCTCCGACGATCATAGAGATGACTGATGACCATCTGGTCACCAGTCATCTCTATGCTCATCACGTGACCCCACCAACGACGCCGGAAGATTCGCTCCGGGTCCCCGATCGCACAGGGGAGCCCGGAGAAGCACCGGATGGCGGCGGGAGGGGGGGTGTCCCCTCCCGCCGCCTATAAGAACGATCAAGCGGCGGAACCACCGCTATGATCATTCTTATTGTGCACAGAATCGCCGGCACTTCAAAAGGATATCTGAATGATGCCTCTAGCTGCAGGCATCATTCAGATATCCCCCTACAAAGCCGAGGACATCATATGACGTCCACCCAGGATGGGAGATCCCATCTGTGGACGTCATTTGACTATGGGCGGTAGGGAAGTGGTTAAGAATGCAGGATATACAGAAAATGTGACAACAATCTTCTGGAAAGCCAACCTTCGAGGAAAGACTGTTCAAACAAATTGGACACCTCTCAGTTGAACTTAATCCTAAAGTACTGGCACCAGTCCCATTTTTTGCCTTCGTCACCATCTTTTGCTTCATGTTGCTGGTCTTTCAGATGTTATACTTTAATACATTTTCTCTACTCTGCTGGTAGTGCCTTCAAAGTACCATCCCCAGGGGTTCCCTCATTACTTGATTATATATCCACTGGGATGTGGCACACCTGCATTAGTTTTCTCTATCAGATCCCATCTCTCTATTTCAGATGAGCATAAACGTTTGCTCCTCATCCTTCCCACTAAACTTAATAATGTGATTTATCTCAGCAGGGTCAGAAATGAATGCAACCATAAAATCACCATTCAAACAAAGGCTATCGTAGCTTTGATTCTTCAACTGAAATTCTGTTATTCCATCATCTGTTAGTTGTGGAAAGCGTAATGTTACAAAAGCGTCTTTACCATCCATCTCAGAGATGCACAAATTAACTTCTGTGTGCTCAGAAAGTTCATGCTGCTTTACTATTCATTTATCATCAATAACCTTCTAATAACTTCTGGCATGCTAAAAAAAACAAAATCAACCAGGTCTTGTATATTACTCACATTTAAACATTACATGTTATACTAGTAATTTCATAGCTGGTCAAGAGTTAACATTTTACAGACAGTCTCTCACACAGGAATTTGTTCATCAAAGAAGCAGAATTAAGGGGGGTCAAAGAGGGAAGCTGGAATCCCATCTCACTTCTCTCTTCTTCTTCAAATGATTTCTTAGTTAAACGTACAAAGACTTTCTTACAAAGGCTTCTATCTTTCTCATATACAATTTTTTTTAAACCTTTATATAACACTTGCATTGCCTGGTCTAATTCTCTAACTTTGACAGACTCATAACTAGTTAAAGATTCATCACGTTGCATACTTTCAAAAATCCAATATTGTACATATTTAATTACCTTATTCAACTCTGTCATAAAAATTAACATACACAGAAACCCAAGTTGATCATAACTCCTTCTGGCACTAGATGAGCTCTGTTTTGGTCCAGCCTATAATAGTCTTGGTGTCATTTCTTAACCACTGTCCATATCTGTCTGTCATGTCAGTCATAGGACTTACTTGTGCCACTTCTTCTACCTCTCCCGGTTTGAAAGGTCCATGGGAGCACAGAACTCCCAATCTAGAGTCCTCACTCTTGAGTCTCTAATTAAAAAATTTGTGGGTTGTCAACCAAAATTTCTCCTGGGCTACACACAGAAGCCGTCAAATGGCACTTTATTACACTTGGCCACCCAGGCCTGTACACTCGCCACACAGGCTCACTACTACAGTCCTCTGGTCAGATTTTCACTGGGAATGGCCCCAAAAACTTAGGTCCTAGTTTCTTTGATGGGCAAGCCAGTTTTAAATTTGTAGTGGACAGCCATACCAGATTGCCAGGTTCCAAGACCAACTCCCCCCGTCTCTTCCTGTCAAAGGCTCTTTTACTGTATTCCTGCGCTTTTGTTATCGCTTCTTCAATTTATTAGTTTCAAAGAAGGTCACTGTTTCTGAAACGGCTGGAACAGAACATTCAGGAATTTCGCTGGGCAGAAACGATGGATGAAAGCCGTAATTGGCGAAGAAAGGAGATTGTCCAGTGGCAGAGTGCCGGGAATAATTATAAGCGAATTCAGCCAAGGGCAACAATGATACCCAGTCATTCTGATAAAAAGAAGAGAAGCAGCGTAAGTACTGCTCGAAGGTCTAGTTAGTCCTTTCCGTTTGTCCATTAGTTTGAGGGTGATAGGATGAGGAGAAGCACAACTCGATTTTCAGAGTTTCGGCAAGAGATTTCCAAAATCTTGAGGCAAATTGAACCCCCCGGTCAGACACAATGTTAGCTGGAATTCCATGGAGCCTCACTATTTCTTTGATGAAAATCCGTGCTGTCTCAGGAGCAGATGGGGTGCCGGCCAGGGGTAGGAAATGTGCCATTTTAGACAAACGATCAACAACCACATAGATGGCTGTACAACCCTCAGATGGGGGAAGCACGACAATGAAATCCATTGAAATAATTTTCCAGGGTCTATCTGGAATTGGTAAAGGCTTAAGCAGACCCCATGCTTTGGTCCTAATGGTCTTGTTCCGAATACATGTGGTACATGATTCCACATACTTCCTGCAGTGCTTTTCTAGGTGAGGCCACCAAAAGGTACGTTGTACCACTTCGGAAGTTTTACTGATTCCAAAATGTCTCACTAAAGCATGATCATGTCACAGGCCTAGAACAGAGACACGCACATTTTCCGGCAAAAAGATCCTTACTTGGTGCCATAGTAGACCATCCTTTACTTGTAAGGATGTCTCCCGGGGTGAGGGAAGTCCCACAGAGGCCTGCTTAATTTGAGACAACAGATCTTCTTGTAAAAGAAGGAAGTTTCCTGAAGACAGGATGGTGTCGGGAAGCGCAAATTCTTCAGACTCACTGAACATACGGGACAGGTCATCTGGCTTGGTATTCCTTGACCCAGGCCTGTAAGTGATGCGGAAGACGAACCGGGTAAAAAAGAGTGCCCATCTGGCCTGATGGGGTTTTAAGTGTCTTGCTGTTCTTAAATATTCTAGGTTCTTGTGGTCGGTATAAATTAGTATTGGGTGAGCCGCCCCTTCCAAGAGATACCTCCACTCTTCCAACGCAGCCTTAATTGCAAGAAGTTCATGGTCACCCACGTTGTAATTCATTTCTACAGATGATAATTTACGGGAAAAGAATGCCACCAGGTGTAGAAAGGCCTTGAACCCTTGACGTTGGGAGAGCACTGCTCCCACTGCTGATTCGGATGCGTCAACTTCCAGGACGTATGTTAGGTAGGGATGATCTCGGTGTTCGAGTCAAACGCATGTTCAACTCGAACATCGGCTGTTCGCCTGTTCGGCAAAACCAGAACTTTGTGGGCCGCGAACTGTCCACAATGCACTGCGCCATCGCAGTGCATTGCCGGCGCTCTGATTGGCCAAGCATGCACTGTGACCCCGCATGCTTGGCCAATCAAAACGCCGGCAGCGAGGAGAGCCATAATTGGCCACAGGCAGGATGTCTGTGGCCAATAATAGCTCAGGGGGGTTTAGTACACACCCCACACTATATAAGCCCGCCAGCGCGGCGGCCTTGTGTAGTGTGTTGGCGTGCAGGGAGAGAAGGATAGGCAGGGACAGTGTCAATGATATTCTTTGCTAAACCTTGTGCATTTACAGTGTGTTGGCGTGCAGGGAGAGAGAAGGATAGGCAGGGACAGTGTCAGTGTTATTCTTTGCTAAACCTTGTGCAGTTACAGTGTGTTGGCGTGCAGGGAGAGAGAAGGCTAGGCAGGGACATTGTCAGTGTTATTCTATGCTAAACCTTGTGCAGTTACAGTGTGTTAACGTGCAGCGAGAGAGAAGGATAGGCAGGGACAGTTTAAGTTGTATTCTTTGCTAAACCTCCTGCACAGTATACACCTGAAGCTACCCCTTATTGCTTGTGGTGTTGTTCTGTTGTGTAACACAGACAGGCATCTGCAAGCAGTTAAAGTGGGTGTAGGTGCCTCCTGCACAGTATACGCTACCCCTTATTGCTCATGGTTTTGTTCTGTTGTGTAACACAGACAGGCATCTGCAAGTAGTTACAGTGGGTGTAGGTGCGTCCTGCACAGTATACACCTGAAGCTACCCCATATTGCTGGTGTTTTTCTTTTGTGTAGCACTAACAGGCACCTGCAAGCAGTTACAGTGGGTGTAGGTGCCTCCTGCACAGTATACACCTGAAGCTACCCCGTATTGCTGGTGTTTTTCTTTTGTGTAACACTAACAGGCATCTGCAAGCAGTTACAGTGGGTGTAGGTGCCTCCTGCACAGTATACGCTACCCCTTATTGCTCGTAGTGTTGTTCTGTTATGTAACACAGACAGGCATCTGCAAGTAGATACAGTGGGTGTAGGTGCGTCCTGCACAGTATACACCTGAAGCTACCCCGTATTGCTGGTGTTTTTCTTTTGTGTAACACTAACAGGCACCTGCAAGCAGTTACAGTGGGTGTAGGTGCCTCCTGCACAATATACACCTGAAGCTACCCCGTATTGCTGGTGTTTTTCTGTTGTGTTACACAGACAGGCATCTGCAAGCAGTTACAGTGGGTGTAGGTGCCTCCTGTACAGTATACGTTACCCCTTATTGCTCGTGGTGTTGTTCTGTTGTGTAACACGGACAGGCATCTACAAGCAGTTACAGTGGGTGTAGGTGCCTCCTGCACAGCATACACCTGAAGCTACCCCGTATTGCTGGTGTTTTTCTTCTGTGTAACACAGACAGGCACCTGCAAGCAGTTACAGTGGGTGTAGGTGCCTCCTGCACAGTATACACCTGAAGCTACCCCGTATTGCTGGTGTTTTTCTTTTGTGTAACACTAACAGGCATCTGCAAGCAGTTACAGTGGGTGAAGGTGCCTCCTGCACAGTATACGCTACCCCTTATTGCGCGTGGTGTTGTTCTGTTGTGTAACACAGACAGGCATCTGCAAGTAGTTACAGTGGGTGTAGGTGCGTCCTGCACAGTATACACCTGAAGCTACCCCGTATTGCTGGTGTTTTTCTTTTGTGTAACACTAACAGGCACCTGCAAGCAGTTACAGAGGGTGTAGGTGCCTCTTGCACAGTATACACCTGAAGCTACGCGTATTGCTGGTGTTTTTCTGTTGTGTAACACAAACAGGCATCTGCAAGCAGTTACAGTGGGTGTAGTTGCCTCCTGCACTGTATACACCTGAAGCTACCCCGTATTGCTGGTGTTTTTCTTTTGTGTAACACTAACAGGCCCCTGCAAGCAGTTACATTGGGTGTAGGTGCCTCCTGCACAGTATACACCTGAAGCTACCCCGTATTTGTGTTGTTTTACTGTTGTGTAACACAGACAGGCATCTGCAAGCTGTTACAGTGGATGTAGGTGCCTCCTGCACAGTATACACCTGAAGCTACACCGTATTGCTGGTGTTTTTCTTTTGTGTAACACTAACAGGCATCTGCAAGCAGTTACAGTGGGTGTAGGTGCCTCCTGCACAGTATACGCTACCCCTTATTGCTCGTGGTGTTGTTCTGTTGTGTAACACAGACACGCATCTGCAAGTAGTTACAGTGGGTGTAGGTGCGTCCTGCACAGTATACGCTACCCCTTATTGCTTGTGGTGTTGTTCTGTTGTGTAACACAGACAGGCATCTGCAAGCAGTTACAGTGGGTGTAGGTGCCTCCTGCACAGTATACGCTACCCCTTATTGCTCGTGGTGTTGTTCTGTTGTGTAACACAGACAGGCATCTGCAAGCAGTTACAGTGGGTGTAGGTGCCTCCTGCACAGTATACGCTAACCCTTATTGCTTGTGGTGTTGTTCTGTTGTGTAACACGAACAGGCATCTACAAGCAGTTACAGTGGGTGTAGGTGGCTCCTGCACAGTATACGCTACCCCTTATTGCTCGTGGTGTTGTTCTGTTGTGTAACACAGACAGGCATCTGCAAGTAGTTACAGTGGGTGTAGGTGCGTCCTGCACAGTATACACCTGAAGCTACCCCGTATTGCTGGAGTTTTTCTTTTGTGTAACACTAACAGGCACCTGCAAGTAGTTACAGTGGGTGTAGGTGCCTCCTGCACAGTATACACCTGAAACTACCCCGTATTGCAGGTGTTTTTCTTTTGTGTAACACTAACAGGCACCTGCAAGCAGTTACAGTGAGTGTAGGTGCCTCCTGCACAGTATATACCTGAAGCTACCCTGTATTGCTAGTGTTTTTCTGTTGTGTAACACAGACAGGCATCTGCAAGAAGTTACAGTGGGTGTAGGTGCCTCCTGCACAGTATACGCTACCCCTTTTTGCTCGTGGTGGTGTTCTGTTGTGTAACACAGACAGGCACCTGCAAGCAGTTACAGTGGGTGTAGGTGCCTCCTGCACTGTATACACCTGAAGCTACCCTGTATTGCTGGTGTTTTTTTTTTGTGTAACACTAACAGGCACCTGCAAGCAGTTACAGTGGGTGTAGGTGCCTCCTGCACAGTATACGTTACCCCTTATTGCTCGTGGTGTTGTTCTGTTGTGTAACACGGACAGGCATCTACAAGCAGTTACAGTGGGTGTAGGTGCCTCCTGCACAGTATACGCTACCCCTTATTGCTCATGGTGTTGTTCTGTTGTGTAACACAGACAGGCACCTGCAAGCAGTTACAGTGGGTGTAGGTGCCTCCTGCACAGTATACACCTGAAGCTACCCCGTATTGCTGGTGTTTTTCTGTTGTGTAACACAGACAGGCACCTGCAAGCAGTTACAGTGGGCGTAGGTGCCTCCTGCACAGTATATGCTACCCCTTATTGCTCGTGGTGTTGTTCTGTTGTGTAACACGGACAGGCATCTGCAAGCAGTTACAGTGGGTGTAGGTGCCTCCTGCACAGTATACGCTACCCCTTATTGCTCGTGGTGTTGTTCTGTTGTGTAACACAGACAGGCATCTACAAGCAGTTACAGTGGGTGTAGGTGCCTCCTGCACAGTATACGCTACCCCTTATTGCTTGTGGTGTTGTTCTGTTGTGTAACACAGACAGGCATCTACAAGCAGTTACAGTGGGTGTAGGTGCCTAGTGCACAGTATACACTACCCCTTATTGCTCGTGGTGGTGTTCTGTTGTGTAACACAGACAGGCATCTACAAGCAGTTACAGTGGGTGTAGGTGCGTCCTGCACAGTATACGCTACCCCTTATTGCTCGTGGTGTTGTTCTGTTGTGTAACACAGACAGGCATCTGCAAGTAGTTAGAGTGGGTGTAGGTGTGTCCTGCACAGTATACACCTGAAGCTACCCCGTATTGCTGGTGTTTTTCTTTTGTGTAACACTAACAGGCACCTGCAAGCAGTTACAGTGGGTGTAGGTGCCTCCTGCACAGTATTCACCTGAAGCTACCCCGTATTGCTGGTGTTTTTCTGTTGTGTAACACAAACAGGCATCTGCAAGCAGTTACAGTGGGTGTAGTTGCCTCCTGCACAGTATACACCTGAAGCTACCCCATATTGCTGGTGTTTTTTCTTTTGTGTAACACTAACAGGCACCTGCAAGCAGTTACATTGGGTGTAGGTGCCTCCTGCACAGTATACACCTGAAGCTACCCCGTATTCCTGTTGTTTTACTGTTGTGTAACACAGACAGGCATCTGCAAGCAGTTACAGTGGGTGTAGGTGCCTCCTGCACAGTATACACCTAAAGCTACCCCGTATTGCTGGTGTTTTTCTTTTGTGTAACACTAACAGGCATCTGCAAGCAGTTACAGTGGGTGCAGGTGCCTCCTGCACAGTATACGCTACCCCTTATTGCTCGTGGTGTTGTTCTGTTGTGTAACACAGACAGGCATCTGCAAGCAGTTACAGTGGGTGTAGGTGCCTCCTGCACAGTATACACCTGAGGCTACCCCGTATTGCTGGTGTTTTTCTTTTGTGTAACACTAACAGGCACCTGCAAGCAGTTACAGTGGGTGTAGGTGCCTCCTGCACAGTATACACCTGAAGCTATCCCGTATTGCTGTTTTTTTTCTGTTGTGTAACACAGACAGGCATCTGCAAGCAGTTACAGTGGGTGTAGGTGCCTCCTGCACAGTATACGCTACCCCTTTTTGCTCGTGGTGTTGTTCTGTTGTGTAACACAGACAGGCATCTGCAAGCAGTTACAGTGGGTGTAGGTGCCTCCTGCACAGTATACGCTACCCCTTATTGCTCGTGGTGTTGTTCTGTTGTGTAACACGGACAGGCATCTACAAGCAGTTACAGTGGGTGTAGGTGCCTCCTGCACAGTATACGCTACCCCTTATTGCTCGTGGTGTTGTTCTGTTGTGTAACACAGACAGGCATCTGCAAGTAGTTACAGTGGGTGTAGGTGCGTCCTGCACAGTATACACCTGAAGCTACCCCGTATTGCTGGAGTTTTTCTTTTGTGTAACACTAACAGGCACCTGCAAGCACTTACAGTGGGTGTAGGTGCCTCCTGCACAGTATACAACTGAAGCTAACCCGTATTGCTAGTGTTTTTCTGTTGTGTAACACAGACAGGCATCTGCAAGAAGTTACAGTGGGTGTAGGTGCCTCCTGCACAGTATACGCTACCCCTTATTGCTCGTGGTGTTGTTCTGTTGTGTAACACAGACAGGCATGTGCAAGTAGTTACAGTGGGTGTAGGTGTGTCCTGCACAGTATACACCTGAAGCTACCCCGTATTGCTGGTGTTTTTCTTCTGTGTAACACTAACAGGCACCTGCAAGCAGTTACAGTGGGTGTAGGTGCCTCCTGCACAGTATACGCTACCCCTTATTGCTCGTGGTGTTGTTCTGTTGTGTAACACAGACAGGCATCTGCAAGCAGTTACAGTGGGTGTAGGTGCCTCCTGCACAGTATACGCTACCCCTTATTGCTCGTGGTGTTGTTCTGTTGTGTAACACGGACAGGCATCTACAAGCAGTTACAGTGGGTGTAGGTGCCTCCTGCACAGTATACGCTACCCCTTATTGCTCGTGGTGTTGTTCTGTTGTGTAACACAGACAGGCATGTGCAAGTAGTTACAGTGGGTGTAGGTGTGTCCTGCACAGTATACACCTGAAGCTACCCCGTATTGCTGGTGTTTTTCTTTTGTGTAACACTAACAGGCATCTGCAAGCAGTTACACTGGGTGTTGGTGCCTCCTGCACAGTACACACCTGAAGCTACCCCGTATTGCTGGTGTTTTTCTTTTGTGTAACACTAACAGGCACCTGCAAGCAGTTACAGTGGGTGTAGGTGCCTCCTGCACAGTATACGCTACCCCTTATTGCTCGTGGTGTTGTTCTGTTGTGTAACACAGACAGGCATCTGCAAGCAGTTACAGTGGGTGTAGGTGCCTCCTGCACAGTATACGCTACCCCTTATTGCTCGTGGTGTTGTTCTGTTGTGTAACACAGACAGGCATCTGCAAGAAGTTACAGTGGGTGTAGGTGCCTCCTGCACAGTATACGCTACCCCTTTTTGCTCGTGGTGTTGTTCTGTTGTGTAACACAGACAGGCATCTGCAAGCAGTTACAGTGGGTGTAGGTGCCTCCTGCACAGTATACACCTGAAGCTACCCCGTATTGCTGGTGTTTTTCTTCTGTGTAACACTAACAGGCACCTGCAAGCAGTTACAGTGGGTGTAGGTGCCTCCTGCACAGTATACACCTGAAGCTACCCCGTATTGCTGGTGTTTTTCTGTTGTGTAACACAGACAGGCACCTGCAAGCAGTTACAGTGGGCGTAGGTGCCTCCTGCACAGTATACGCTACCCCTTATTGCTTGTGGTGTTGTTCTGTTGTGTAACACAGACAAGCATCTGCAAGCAGTTACAGTGGGTGTAGGTGCCCCCTGCACAGTATACGCTACCCCTTATTGCTCGTGGTGTTGTTCTGTTGTGTAACACAGACAGGCATCTGCAAGCAGTTACAGTGGGTGTAGGTGCCTCCTGCACAGTATACACCTGAAGCTATCCCGTATTGCTGGTTTTTTTCTGTTGTGTAACACAGACAGGCATCTGCAAGCAGTTACAGTGGGTGTAGGTGCCTCCTGCACAGTATACGCTACCCCTTATTGCTCGTGGTGTTGTTCTGTTGTGTAACACAGACAGGCATCTGCAAGCAGTTACAGTGGGTGTAGGTGCCTCCTGCACAGTATACGCTACCCCTTATTGCTCGTGGTGTTGTTCTGTTGTGTAACACGGACAGGCATCTACAAGCAGTTACAGTGGGTGTAGGTGCCTCCTGCACAGTATACGCTACCCCTTATTGCTCGTGGTGTTGTTCTGTTGTGTAACACAGACAGGCATCTGCAAGTAGTTACAGTGGGTGTAGGTGCGTCCTGCACAGTATACACCTGAAGCTACCCCGTATTGCTGGAGTTTTTCTTTTGTGTAACACTAACAGGCACCTGCAAGTAGTTACAGTGGATGTAGGTGCCTCCTGCACAGTATACACCTGAAGCTACCCCGTATTGCAGGTGTTTTTCTTTTGTGTAACACTAACAGGCACCTGCAAGCAGTTACAGTGGGTGTAGGTGCCTCCTGCACAGTATACAACTGAAGCTACCCCGTATTGCTGTTTTTTTTCTGTTGTGTAACACAGACAGGCATCTGCAAGCAGTTACAGTGGGTGTAGGTGCCTCCTGCACAATATACGCTACCCCTTATTGCTCGTGGTGTTGTTCTGTTGTGTAACACAGACAGGCATCTGCAAGCAGTTACAGTGGGTGTAGGTGCCTCCTGCACAGTATACGCTACCCCTTATTGCTCGTGGTGTTGTTCTGTTGTGTAACACGGACAGGCATCTACAAGCAGTTACAGTGGGTGTAGGTGCCTCCTGCACAGTATACGCTACCCCTTATTGCTCGTGGTGTTGTTCTGTTGTGTAACACAGACAGGCATCTGCAAGTAGTTACAGTGGGTGTAGGTGCCTCCTGCACAGTATACTCCTGAAGCTACCCCGTATTGCAGGTGTTTTTCTTTTGTGTAACACTAACAGGCACCTGCAAGCAGTTACAGTGGGTGTAGGTGCCTCCTGCACAGTATACAACTGAAGCTACCCCGTATTGCTAGTGTTTTTCTGTTGTGTAACACAGACAGGCATCTGCAAGAAGTTACAGTGGGTGTAGGTGCCTCCTGCACAGTATACGCTACCCCTTTTTGCTTGTGGTGTTGTTCTGTTGTGTAACACAGACAGGCATCTGCAAGCAGTTACAGTGGGTGTAGGTGCCTCCTGCACAGTATACACCTGAAGCTACCCCGTATTGCTGGTGTTTTTCTTTTGTGTAACACTAACAGGCACCTGCAAGCAGTTACAGTGGGTGTAGGTGCCTCCTGCACAGTATACACCTGAAGCTACCCCGTATTGCTGTTGTTTTTCTGTTGTGTATCACAGACAGGCACCTGCAAGCAGTTACAGTGGGCGTAGGTGCCTCCTGCACAGTATACGCTACCCCTTATTGCTTGTGGTGTTGTTCTGTTGTGTAACACAGACAAGCATCTGCAAGCAGTTACAGTGGGTGTAGGTGCCCCCTGCACAGTATACGCTACCCCTTATTGCTCGTGGTGTTGTTCTGTTGTGTAACACAGACAGGCACCTGCAAGCAGTTACAGTGGGTGTAGGTGCCTCCTGCACAGTATACACCTGAAGCTACCCCGTATTGCTGGTGTTTTTCTGTTGTGTAACACAGACAGGCACCTGCAAGCAGTTACAGTGGGCGTAGGTGCCTCCTGCACAGTATATGCTACCCCTTATTGCTCGTGGTGTTGTTCTGTTGTGTAACACGGACAGGCATCTGCAAGCAGTTACAGTGGGTGTAGGTGCCTCCTGCACAGTATACGCTACCCCTTATTGCTCGTGGTGTTGTTCTGTTGTGTAACACAGACAGGCATCTACAAGCAGTTACAGTGGGTGTAGGTGCCTCCTGCACAGTATACGCTACCCCTTATTGCTTGTGGTGTTGTTCTGTTGTGTAACACAGACAGGCATCTACAAGCAGTTACAGTGGGTGTAGGTGCCTCCTGCACAGTATACACTACCCCTTATTGCTCGTGGTGGTGTTCTGTTGTGTAACACAGACAGGCATCTACAAGCAGTTACAGTGGGTGTAGGTGCGTCCTGCACAGTATACGCTACCCCTTATTGCTCGTGGTGTTGTTCTGTTGTGTAACACAGACAGGCATCTGCAAGTAGTTAGAGTGGGTGTAGGTGTGTCCTGCACAGTATACACCTGAAGCTACCCCGTATTGCTGGTGTTTTTCTTTTGTGTAACACTAACAGGCACCTGCAAGCAGTTACAGTGGGTGTAGGTGCCTCCTGCACAGTATTCACCTGAAGCTACCCCGTATTGCTGGTGTTTTTCTGTTGTGTAACACAAACAGGCATCTGCAAGCAGTTACAGTGGGTGTAGTTGCCTCCTGCACAGTATACACCTGAAGCTACCCCGTATTGCTGGTGTTTTTTCTTTTGTGTAACACTAACAGGCACCTGCAAGCAGTTACATTGGGTGTAGGTGCCTCCTGCACAGTATACACCTGAAGCTACCCCGTATTCCTGTTGTTTTACTGTTGTGTAACACAGACAGGCATCTGCAAGCAGTTACAGTGGGTGTAGGTGCCTCCTGCACAGTATACACCTAAAGCTACCCCGTATTGCTGGTGTTTTTCTTTTGTGTAACACTAACAGGCATCTGCAAGCAGTTACAGTGGGTGCAGGTGCCTCCTGCACAGTATACGCTACCCCTTATTGCTCGTGGTGTTGTTCTGTTGTGTAACACAGACAGGCATCTGCAAGCAGTTACAGTGGGTATAGGTGCCTCCTGCACAGTATACACCTGAGGCTACCCCGTATTGCTGGTGTTTTTCTTTTGTGTAACACTAACAGGCACCTGCAAGCAGTTACAGTGGGTGTAGGTGCCTCCTGCACAGTATACACCTGAAGCTATCCCGTATTGCTGTTTTTTTTCTGTTGTGTAACACAGACAGGCATCTGCAAGCAGTTACAGTGGGTGTAGGTGCCTCCTGCACAGTATACGCTACCCCTTTTTGCTCGTGGTGTTGTTCTGTTGTGTAACACAGACAGGCATCTGCAAGCAGTTACAGTGGGTGTAGGTGCCTCCTGCACAGTATACGCTACCCCTTATTGCTCGTGGTGTTGTTCTGTTGTGTAACACGGACAGGCATCTACAAGCAGTTACAGTGGGTGTAGGTGCCTCCTGCACAGTATACGCTACCCCTTATTGCTCGTGGTGTTGTTCTGTTGTGTAACACAGACAGGCATCTGCAAGTAGTTACAGTGGGTGTAGGTGCGTCCTGCACAGTATACACCTGAAGCTACCCCGTATTGCTGGAGTTTTTCTTTTGTGTAACACTAACAGGCACCTGCAAGCACTTACAGTGGGTGTAGGTGCCTCCTGCACAGTATACAACTGAAGCTAACCCGTATTGCTAGTGTTTTTCTGTTGTGTAACACAGACAGGCATCTGCAAGAAGTTACAGTGGGTGTAGGTGCCTCCTGCACAGTATACGCTACCCCTTATTGCTCGTGGTGTTGTTCTGTTGTGTAACACAGACAGGCATGTGCAAGTAGTTACAGTGGGTGTAGGTGTGTCCTGCACAGTATACACCTGAAGCTACCCCGTATTGCTGGTGTTTTTCTTTTGTGTAACACTAACAGGCATCTGCAAGCAGTTACACTGGGTGTTGGTGCCTCCTGCACAGTACACACCTGAAGCTACCCCGTATTGCTGGTGTTTTTCTTTTGTGTAACACTAACAGGCACCTGCAAGCAGTTACAGTGGGTGTAGGTGCCTCCTGCACAGTATACACCTGAAGCTATCCCGTATTGCTGTTTTTTTTTCTGTTGTGTAACACAGACAGGCATCTGCAAGCAGTTACAGTGGGTGTAGGTGCCTCCTGCACAATATACGCTACCCCTTATTGCTCGTGGTGTTGTTCTGTTGTGTAACACAGACAGGCATCTGCAAGCAGTTACAGTGGGTGTAGGTGCCTCCTGCACAGTATACGCTACCCCTTATTGCTCGTGGTGTTGTTCTGTTGTGTAACACAGACAGGCATCTGCAAGCAGTTACAGTGGGTGTAGGTGCCTCCTGCACAGTATACGCTACCCCTTATTGCTCGTGGTGTTGTTCTGTTGTGTAACACAGACAGGCATCTGCAAGTAGTTACAGTGGGTGTAGGTGCCTCCTGCACAGTATACTCCTGAAGCTACCCCGTATTGCAGGTGTTTTTCTTTTGTGTAACACTAACAGGCACCTGCAAGCAGTTACAGTGGGTGTAGGTGCCTCCTGCACAGTATACAACTGAAGCTACCCCGTATTGCTAGTGTTTTTCTGTTGTGTAACACAGACAGGCATCTGCAAGAAGTTACAGTGGGTGTAGGTGCCTCCTGCACAGTATACGCTACCCCTTTTTGCTCGTGGTGTTGTTCTGTTGTGTAACACAGACAGGCATCTGCAAGCAGTTACAGTGGGTGTAGGTGCCTCCTGCACAGTATACACCTGAAGCTACCCCGTATTGCTGGTGTTTTTCTTCTGTGTAACACTAACAGGCACCTGCAAGCAGTTACAGTGGGTGTAGGTGCCTCCTGCACAGTATACACCTGAAGCTACCCCGTATTGCTGGTGTTTTTCTGTTGTGTAACACAGACAGGCACCTGCAAGCAGTTACAGTGGGCGTAGGTGCCTCCTGCACAGTATACGCTACCCCTTATTGCTTGTGGTGTTGTTCTGTTGTGTAACACAGACAAGCATCTGCAAGCAGTTACAGTGGGTGTAGGTGCCCCCCTGCACAGTATACGCTACCCCTTATTGCTCGTGGTGTTGTTCTGTTGTGTAACACAGACAGGCATCTGCAAGCAGTTACAGTGGGTGTAGGTGCCTCCTGCACAGTATACACCTGAAGCTATCCCGTATTGCTGTTTTTTTTCTGTTGTGTAACACAGACAGGCATCTGCAAGCAGTTACAGTGGGTGTAGGTGCCTCCTGCACAGTATACGCTACCCCTTATTGCTCGTGGTGTTGTTCTGTTGTGTAACACAGACAGGCATCTGCAAGCAGTTACAGTGGGTGTAGGTGCCTCCTGCACAGTATACGCTACCCCTTATTGCTCGTGGTGTTGTTCTGTTGTGTAACACGGACAGGCATCTACAAGCAGTTACAGTGGGTGTAGGTGCCTCCTGCACAGTATACGCTACCCCTTATTGCTCGTGGTGTTGTTCTGTTGTGTAACACAGACAGGCATGTGCAAGTAGTTACAGTGGGTGTAGGTGTGTCCTGCACAGTATACACCTGAAGCTACCCCGTATTGCTGGTGTTTTTCTTTTGTGTAACACTAACAGGCATCTGCAAGCAGTTACACTGGGTGTTGGTGCCTCCTGCACAGTACACACCTGAAGCTACCCCGTATTGCTGGTGTTTTTCTTTTGTGTAACACTAACAGGCACCTGCAAGCAGTTACAGTGGGTGTAGGTGCCTCCTGCACAGTATACGCTACCCCTTATTGCTCGTGGTGTTGTTCTGTTGTGTAACACAGACAGGCATCTGCAAGCAGTTACAGTGGGTGTAGGTGCCTCCTGCACAGTATACGCTACCCCTTATTGCTCGTGGTGTTGTTCTGTTGTGTAACACAGACAGGCATCTGCAAGAAGTTACAGTGGGTGTAGGTGCCTCCTGCACAGTATACGCTACCCCTTTTTGCTCGTGGTGTTGTTCTGTTGTGTAACACAGACAGGCATCTGCAAGCAGTTACAGTGGGTGTAGGTGCCTCCTGCACAGTATACACCTGAAGCTACCCCGTATTGCTGGTGTTTTTCTTCTGTGTAACACTAACAGGCACCTGCAAGCAGTTACAGTGGGTGTAGGTGCCTCCTGCACAGTATACACCTGAAGCTACCCCATATTGCTGGTGTTTTTCTGTTGTGTAACACAGACAGGCACCTGCAAGCAGTTACAGTGGGCGTAGGTGCCTCCTGCACAGTATACGCTACCCCTTATTGCTTGTGGTGTTGTTCTGTTGTGTAACACAGACAAGCATCTGCAAGCAGTTACAGTGGGTGTAGGTGCCCCCTGCACAGTATACGCTACCCCTTATTGCTCGTGGTGTTGTTCTGTTGTGTAACACAGACAGGCATCTGCAAGCAGTTACAGTGGGTGTAAGTGCCTCCTGCACAGTATACACCTGAAGCTATCCCGTATTGCTGGTTTTTTTCTGTTGTGTAACACAGACAGGCATCTGCAAGCAGTTACAGTGGGTGTAGGTGCCTCCTGCACAGTATACGCTACCCCTTATTGCTCGTGGTGTTGTTCTGTTGTGTAACACAGACAGGCATCTGCAAGCAGTTACAGTGGGTGTAGGTGCCTCCTGCACAGTATACGCTACCCCTTATTGCTCGTGGTGTTGTTCTGTTGTGTAACACGGACAGGCATCTACAAGCAGTTACAGTGGGTGTAGGTGCCTCCTGCACAGTATACGCTACCCCTTATTGCTCGTGGTGTTGTTCTGTTGTGTAACACAGACAGGCATCTGCAAGTAGTTACAGTGGGTGTAGGTGCGTCCTGCACAGTATACACCTGAAGCTACCCCGTATTGCTGGAGTTTTTCTTTTGTGTAACACTAACAGGCACCTGCAAGTAGTTACAGTGGATGTAGGTGCCTCCTGCACAGTATACACCTGAAGCTACCCCGTATTGCAGGTGTTTTTCTTTTGTGTAACACTAACAGGCACCTGCAAGCAGTTACAGTGGGTGTAGGTGCCTCCTGCACAGTATACAACTGAAGCTACCCCGTATTGCTGTTTTTTTTCTGTTGTGTAACACAGACAGGCATCTGCAAGCAGTTACAGTGGGTGTAGGTGCCTCCTGCACAATATACGCTACCCCTTATTGCTCGTGGTGTTGTTCTGTTGTGTAACACAGACAGGCATCTGCAAGCAGTTACAGTGGGTGTAGGTGCCTCCTGCACAGTATACGCTACCCCTTATTGCTCGTGGTGTTGTTCTGTTGTGTAACACGGACAGGCATCTACAAGCAGTTACAGTGGGTGTAGGTGCCTCCTGCACAGTATACGCTACCCCTTATTGCTCGTGGTGTTGTTCTGTTGTGTAACACAGACAGGCATCTGCAAGTAGTTACAGTGGGTGTAGGTGCCTCCTGCACAGTATACTCCTGAAGCTACCCCGTATTGCAGGTGTTTTTCTTTTGTGTAACACTAACAGGCACCTGCAAGCAGTTACAGTGGGTGTAGGTGCCTCCTGCACAGTATACAACTGAAGCTACCCCGTATTGCTAGTGTTTTTCTGTTGTGTAACACAGACAGGCATCTGCAAGAAGTTACAGTGGGTGTAGGTGCCTCCTGCACAGTATACGCTACCCCTTTTTGCTCGTGGTGTTGTTCTGTTGTGTAACACAGACAGGCATCTGCAAGCAGTTACAGTGGGTGTAGGTGCCTCCTGCACAGTATACACCTGAAGCTACCCCGTATTGCTGGTGTTTTTCTTTTGTGTAACACTAACAGGCACCTGCAAGCAGTTACAGTGGGTGTAGGTGCCTCCTGCACAGTATACACCTGAAGCTACCCCGTATTGCTGGTGTTTTTCTGTTGTGTAACACAGACAGGCACCTGCAAGCAGTTACAGTGGGCGTAGGTGCCTCCTGCACAGTATACGCTACCCCTTATTGCTTGTGGTGTTGTTCTGTTCTGTAACACAGACAAGCATCTGCAAGCAGTTACAGTGGGTGTAGGTGCCCCCTGCACAGTATACGCTACCCCTTATTGCTCGTGGTGTTGTTCTGTTGTGTAACACAGACAGGCATCTGCAAGCAGTTACAGTGGGTGTAGGTGCCTCCTGCACAGTATACACCTGAAGCTATCCCGTATTGCTGGTTTTTTTCTGTTGTGTAACACAGACAGGCATCTGCAAGCAGTTACAGTGGGTGTAGGTGCCTCCTGCACAGTATACGCTACCCCTTATTGCTCGTGGTGTTGTTCTGTTGTGTAACACAGACAGGCATCTGCAAGCAGTTACAGTGGGTGTAGGTGCCTCCTGCACAGTATACGCTACCCCTTATTGCTCGTGGTGTTGTTCTGTTGTGTAACACGGACAGGCATCTACAAGCAGTTACAGTGGGTGTAGGTGCCTCCTGCACAGTATACGCTACCCCTTATTGCTCGTGGTGTTGTTCTGTTGTGTAACACAGACAGGCATCTGCAAGTAGTTACAGTGGGTGTAGGTGCGTCCTGCACAGTATACACCTGAAGCTACCCCGTATTGCTGGAGTTTTTCTTTTGTGTAACACTAACAGGCACCTGCAAGTAGTTACAGTGGATGTAGGTGCCTCCTGCACAGTATACACCTGAAGCTACCCCGTATTGCAGGTGTTTTTCTTTTGTGTAACACTAACAGGCACCTGCAAGCAGTTACAGTGGGTGTAGGTGCCTCCTGCACAGTATACAACTGAAGCTACCCCGTATTGCTAGTGTTTTTCTGTTGTGTAACACAGACAGGCATCTGCAAGAAGTTACAGTGGGTGTAGGTGCCTCCTGCACAGTATACGCTACCCCTTATTGCTCGTGGTTAGGGATGAGCTTCGAGTTCGAGTCGAACTCATGTTCGACTCGAACATTGCCTGTTCGCCCGTTCGCTGAACGCGAACAAATTGGGGTGTTCGCGGCAAATTCGAAAAATCTATGGGAGAAATCTAAAGTGTTAATTATAAAGGCTAATATGCAAGTTATTGTCCTAAAAAGTGTTTGGGGACCGGGGTCCTGCCCCAGGGGACATGTATCAATGCAAAAATAAGTTTTAAAAACGGCCGTTTTTTCGGGAGCAGTGATTTTAATAATGCTTAAAATGAAAAAATAAAAGTGAAATATTCCTTTAAATTTCGTACCTGGGGGGTGTGTATGATATGCATGTGAAGTGGCGCATGTTTCCCGTGCTTAGAACTGTCCCTGCAAAAAATGTCATTTTTGAAAGAAAAAAAGTCATTTAAAACTGACTCGCGGCTATTAATGAATTGTCGGCTCCCGGCAATACATACAAAAGTCATTGATAAAAAAAAAAAAAAAAAGCGCGGGGGTTCCCCAGAATTCAATTACCAGGCCCTTCAGGTCTGGAATGGATATTAAGGGGAACCCCGCCGCAAATTTAAAAAAAATTGACGTGGGGTTCCCCTAAATATCCATTCCAGGCCCTTCAGATCTGGCATGGATTTTAAGGGGAACTCCACCCCAAATTTTTTTAAAAAATGGCGTGGAGTCCCCCTAAAAATCCATACCAGACCCCTTATCCGAGCACGCAACCTGGCCGGCCGCAGGGGAAAAGGGGGGGACGAGAGAGCGGCCCCCCCTCCCTCCTGAACCGTACCAAGCCACATGCCCTCAACATGGGGAGGATGTCCCAATGTTGATGGGGACAAGGGCCTCATCCCCACAACCCTTGCCCGGTGGTTGTGGGGGTCTGCGGGCGGGGGGCTTATCGGAATCTGGAAGACCCCTTTAACAAAGGGGACCCCCAGATCCCGGCCCCCCCCTATGTGAATTGGTAAGGGGTACGTTGTACCCCTACCATTTCACGAAGAAAGCGTAAAAAAATGTTTAAAAAAACACACAAACACCTTGAAAAAGTCCTTTATTAAAAAAAAAAAATTCCAGCGGTGAAATCCAGTGTCCCGCGGCGATCCCGATGTCCAGCGCTGTCCTTCATTGGTTGTGCCTGAGCGGACCTGATGGGGAACTCCCTCTCAGTATTTTAAATGTATAGACCCGCCCCTTCTAAAGTTCCCCATCAGGTCCGCTCCCTCGGTATGTCGGACCCGCCTACGTCATTGGCTTGAGCGGGGAACTTCCTTCACTGTGTAATTTAAATTTACATAGTGAAGGAAGTTCCCCGCTCAAGCCAATGACGTAGGCGGGTCCGACATACCGAGGGGGCGGACCTGATGGGGGACTGCTCTCACTTTGGTAATACATGTATAGACCCGCCCCTTCTCATGTTCCGCATCTGGTCCGCTGAGCGGACCTGATGGGGAACTTTAGAAGGGGCGGGTCTATACATTTAAAATACTGAGAGGGAGTTCCCCATCAGGTCCGCTCAGGCACAACCAATGAAGGACAGCGCTGGACATCGGGATCGCCGCGGGACACTGGATTTCACCGCTGGAATGTTTTTTTTTTTTTTAAATAAAGGACTTTTTTAAGGTGTTTGTGTGTTTTTTTAAACATTTTTTTACGCTTTCTTCGTGAAATGGTAGGGGTACAATGTACCCCTTACCAATTCACATAGGGGGGGGCCGGGATCTGGGGGTCCCCTTTGTTAAAGGGGTCTTCCAGATTCCGATAAGCCGCCCGCCCGCAGACCCCCACAACCACCGGGCAAGGGTTGTGGGGATGAGGCCCTTGTCCCCATCAACATGAGGACATCCTCCCCATGTTGAGGGCATGTGGCCTGGTACGGTTCAGGAGGGAGGGGGGGGGCGCTCTCTCGTCCCCCCCCTTTTCCCCTGCGGCCGGCCAGGTTGCGTGCTCGGATAAGGGGTCTGGTATGGATTTTTAGGGGGACTCCACGCCATTTTTTTTTAAATTTGGGGTGGAGTTCCCCTTAAAATCCATGCCAGATCTGAAGGGCCTGGAATGGATATTTGGGGGAACCCCACGTCAATTTTTTTTTTAATTTGCGGCGGGGTTCCCCTTAATATCCATTCCAGACCTGAAGGGCCTGGTAATTGAATTCTGGGGAACACCCACGCTTTTTTTTATTTTTTTATCAATGACTTTTGTTTGTATTGCCGGGAGCCGACAATTCATTAATAGCCGCGAGTCAGTTTTAAATGCATTTTTTTCTTTCAAAAATGACACTTTGTGCAGGGACAGTTCTAAGCACGGGAAACATGCGCCACTTCACATGCATATCATACACACCCCCCAGGTACGAAATTTAAAGGAATATTTCACTTTTATTTTTTCATTTTAAGCATTATTAAAATCACTGCTCCCAAAAAAACGGCCGTTTTTAAAACTTATTTTTGCATTGATACATGTCCCCTGGGGCAGGACCCCGGTCCCCAAACACTTTTTAGGACAATAACTTGCATATTAGCCTTTATAATTAACACTTTAGATTTCGAATGTTCGAGTCCGTTGTATTTAATAGGGTTCTAAAGTTTACACGAACATTTTGTCTGTTCGCAGGTTCTGGTGTGAACCGAACAGGGGGGTGTTCGGCTCATCCCTGCTCGTGGTGTTGCTCTGTTGTGTAACACAGACAGGCATGTGCAAGTAGTTACAGTGGGTGTAGGTGTGTCCTGCACAGTATACACCTGAAGCTACCCCGTATTGCTGGTGTTTTTCTTTTGTGTAACACTAACAGGCACCTGCAAGCAGTTACAGTGGGTGTAGGTGCCTCCTGCACAGTATTCACCTGAAGCTACCCCGTATTGCTGGTGTTTTTCTGTTGTGTAACACAGACAGGCATCTGCAAGCAGTTACAGTGGGTGTAGGTGCCTCCTGCACAGTATACACCTAAAGCTACCCCGTATTGCTGGTGTTTTTCTTTTGTGTAACACTAACAGGCATCTGCAAGCAGTTACAGTGGGTGTAGGTGCCTCCTGCACAGTATACACTACCCCTTATTGCTCGTGGTGTTGTTCTGTTGTGTAACACAAACAGGCATCTGCAAGCAGTTACAGTGGGTGTAGGTGCCTCCTGCACAGTATACACCTGAAGCTACCCCGTATTCCTGTTGTTTTACTGTTGTGTAACACAGACAGGCATCTGCAAGCAGTTACAGTGGGTGTAGGTGCCTCCTGCACAGTATACACCTGAAGCTACCCCGTACTGCTGGTGTTTTGATTTTGTGTAACACTAACAGGCACCTGCAAGCAGTTACAGTGGGTGTAGGTGCCTCCTGCACAGTATATACCTGAAGCTACCCCGTATTGCTGGTGTTTTTCTGTTGTGTAACACAGACAGGCATCTGCAAGCAGTTACAGTGGGTGTAGGTGCCTCCTGCACAGTATACGCTACCCCTTATTGCTCGTGGTGTTGTTCTGTTGTGTAACACAGACAGGCACCTGCAAGCAGTTACAGTGGGTGTAGGTGCCTCCTGCACAGTATACACCTGAAGCTACCCCGTATTGCTGGTGTTTTTCTGTTGTGTAACACAGACAGGCATCTGCAAGCAGTTACAGTGGGTGTAGGTGCCTCCTGCATATTATACGCTACCCCTTATTGCTCGTGGTGTTGTTCTGTTGTGTAACACAGACAGGCATCTGCAAGCAGTTACAGTGGGTGTAGGTGCCTCCTGCACAGTATACGCTACCCCTTATTGCTCGTGGTGTTGTTCTGTTGTGTAACACAGACAGGCATCTACAAGCAGTTACAGTGGGTGTAGGTGCCTCCTGCACAGTATACGCTACCCCTTATTGCTCGTGGTGTTGTTCTGTTGTGTAACACAGACAGGCATCTGCAAGCAGTTACAGTGGGTGTAGGTGCTTCCTGCACAGTATACGCTTCCCCTTATTGCTCGTGGTGTTGTTCTGTTGTGTAACACAGACAGGCATCTACAAGCAGTTACAGTGGGTGTAGGTGCCTCCTGCACAGTATACGCTACCCCTTATTGCTCGTGGTGTTGTTCTGTTGTGTAACACAGACAGGCATCTGCAAGTAGTTACAGTGGGTGTAGGTGCGTCCTGCACAGTATACACCTGAAGCTACCCTGTATTGCTGATGTTTTTTGTAATGTTTGTGCTGGAACACTGTGTGACCCTTCACCTTTTTCTCCTGATGCATGCTGGGAAGGGGCTGTACCAGGAAGTAGTGAGAGTGGTGTGTGAGACTGGAAGCAGCAGCAGCATGATGGACAGAAGGGATTACATCTGATAATGACAGAATCCTGTTGTATTAGGACTCTATGTAACAAGTCATCATGTTCTGAGTGAGTAATAAACCCTTCCATGGTTAAGAAGTTCATCTGGCCTGTGTGTAACTTGCTGAGCAGATACTTTAGCATTTCTAGCAACACTCTGAGAGACCCCGTGTCTAAGGGACATAACAGTGGCGACGAGGATTGTGGATTTTAGCACACATGGCCTTCATAGGGTTTATTCAACCATTTGATCCTGCTGCTGAATCATTGAGCTCCTGGGTGGAGAGGCTGGAGCAGTATATGGAAGCAAATAGTGTGGCTGCAGAAAAGAAAGTTGCAGTTTTCCTCACAATATTGGGTCAAGCTGCATATGGCACTCTCAGAGACCTCATTTCTCCAGACAAGCCGGCCTCTAAGCCCCTGCCTGAGTTAATTCAGAAGCTACATGAGCACTACAACCCAAAGCCATTAGAGATTGCAGAGCGGTTTAAATTCTACAGTAGAAGGCAGCATGCCGGGGAGGACATAAAGACTTATATCATTGCTTTACGTAAACTAGCTGCCACTTGTCAGTTTGGAGACTACCTGCAGACGGCTCTCCGTGACATGTTTGTCATGGGACTCTGCGACCCAGCCATACAGAAACGTTTACTCACAGAACCCGACTTGACTCTGACGAAAGCCACTGACCTTGCTACGGTCATGGAGTTGGCTACACGGGACGCCACCCTACTGAAGGCACCACCTGAAACTCCTGCAAGCCAGGGAGAGGAAATATTCCACTCTGCTATCACCCGACACCCAAGACGGCCGTCCCCAAATCTTCCTAAACCTCGCCACCCTAATTCTTCTGTCTCTAGGACACCAACTTGCTACCGTTGTGGTAACACTACTCACAGTGCACCTGCTTGCAAGTTGAAGGATGTCATTTGTTTTCTTTGTGGAAAGACTGGCCATATTGGGCGTGTTTGCCGCAGCTCATGCTCCCCGAACACTACCACAAAAGTTAAACGTAAACAGACATTTCATATGGATACTGACAATCACGGCTCCAGCTCTGATGAGGAAACCTGTGTCCAGCATGTTGGACTGTTTCGGGTAGCTGGGAGTACTCCTGAGATTAAAGTGGATGTCACACTCAATGGCTGTCCTGTCTCCCTGGATGTTGATACAGGGGCGGCAGTGTCTGTCATTTCATAGACTGATTTAAAGGCATCGGGTCTGTCCTTACCGCTCCAACCTACAAATCTCACACTACAAACCTACAGCAAGGAACTACTACAGCCCTTGGGTTATGTGAAACCCCTTGTTACATTAGGCAACCGCAGTCAAACTCTACGCCTTTATGTTGTCAATAAAGGAGGTCCTCCGCTGTACGGTAGGGACTGGATCAAAGCCCTGGGCATGCCTCCTCTTGCCATTGCCCAATGTACATTGCTTTCTGAGGTAGACCATTGGGTGGAATCCCTGAAGTCACGCTTTAAGGGGGTTTTTGAGGACTCTTTGGGCACAGTAAAAGGAAAAATGTCCCACCTCCTCTTGAAGCCGGGTGCTACACCTCGTTTTTGTAAGGCGAGATCAGTACCTTTTGCCTTGAGAAAGAAAGTGGAAGCAGAGCTGGACCACCTATTGGCTGAAAAGATCATAACTAAAGTTGATAGAAGTGAATGGGCATCGCCAATTGTGCCTGTCAAGAAAAAGAATGGAGACGTTAGAATTTGTGGAGATTTCAGGGTTGCCCTGAACAACCAACTTCTTGTGGATCAATACCCATTGCCTCGACTTGAAGATCTATTTAGCTCATTGGCTGGGGGGCAAAAGTTTACAAAAATAGACTTAAAGCAAGCTTACCTGCAACTGCAAGTACACCCAGATTCACGCCATCTGTTGACCATTAACACTCATAAAGGATTATTCCAATATAACCGCATGGTTTTTGGCATAGCCCCAGCTCCAGCCATCTGGCAGCGAATCATGGATGAGGTCCTGGCAGGCATACCTTTCACTCAATGTCTACTAGATGACATGCTCATCACTGGTCCCACTGATGAAGAACACAGAAAGAATGTTGAAGCTGTGCTAGAGAGACTCCAAAGGTATGGTTTACGTGTCAATCTTTCAAAATGCGAATTTCTAAAGTCTCGACTGGAATTTTGTGCCCACACTGTGGACAGACATGGGTTACACACTACTGAAGAAAAGGTTAAAGCCCTTACCCATGCCCCTACTCCCCACAATGTCACACAGCTCAGTTCCTACCTTGGCCTCCTAAATTACTACCACCGTTTCTTGCCGAACCTAGCACACCAGCTTTACCCATTACATCGCTTACTGGATGCAAGAGCTAAATGGATATGGACAGCCAAATGTGAAGAAGCTTTTCGGCTTTCTAAAGAACTCATTCTGTCTTCTCGAGTTCTGGTCCACTATGATTTAAAGAAACACGTCACCTTGGCTTGTGACGCCTCGCCTTATGGACTGGGTGCTGTGCTTTCCCATGTCATGCCAGATGGCACAGAGCGCCCCATTTCTTTTGCCTCCAGGTCTTTAACCTCAGCAGAGCAAAACTACTCCCAGATAGACAAGGAAGCTTTGGCCATTGTATGGGCCACAAAAAAATTTCATATGTACATCTATGGTCGGGAGTTTACACTTATCACTGACCACAAACCTCTGTTGTCAATACTGAACCCTCAGAAAGGAATTTCTACAACAACCGCATCTCGCTTACAATGGTACGCTTTATTCTTGGGAGCTTATACTTATTCTATCAGATACCGCTCCCAAGATGCCCATGGCAATGCAGATGCGTTTTCCAGATTGCCAATTGGAGACCACTCACCAAGAGACGTACGCATAGTGGAAATACACAGGCCGAAATCCTGCATGTTCACCTCCTTAATTGCCAGACATACAGTCACAGATCCCGTCCTGTCTCAGATATTCTCATATGTTCAGGCTGGATGGCCAGAGAAAGTCCCAGGTGAATTTCGTCCGTACTTTGCCAGAAAATGAGAGCTTGTGACTAATGCTGGTTGCCTACAGTGGGGCAACAGAGTGATTATACCTTAGTATTTGCAACCAACCATGCTAAGGATACTGCATGAGGGCCATCCTGGTGTGGTGCGCATGAAGCAGCGAGCCCGGAGCTATGTTTGGTGGCCCCAAATGGACACAGCAATTGAAGATTATGTGGCTTAATGTCCTGGGTGCTGTCAAGCTCAGCGACCCCAAAAGAAAGGAACCCTGCTACCTTGGCCATGGCCGACAGAACCGTGGTCAAGACTCCATCTTGATTTTGCTGGCCCAATCCAGGGTAAAATGTATTTGATCGTGGTAGATGCACATTCAAAATTGCCGGAGGTTTTTCAAATGCCTTCTGTTACCTCAGCTGTTACCTTTCTAGTCTTAAGGAAGCTCTTTGCTCAATATGGCTTGCCAACAGCCATAGTCTCGGACAATGGGACTCAATTTACATCGCATGAGTTTCAATCCTTCCTCAGTGGCTTGGGCATCCAACACTACAAAACAGCTCCTTATCATCCAGCCTCCAGCTGGCAGAATGGTTTGTGCAGACATTTAAGAAGCACTTACTGTCCACTCTGGACCAGGTTGGACTGTCAGAGGAGAAGCTTCTGTAGTTCTTGACCATGTACCGAAACACAAAACACGCTACTACTGGGCTGTCCCCAGCTTTTCTTATGTTTGGCAGGCATCTCCGCACCAAACTGGATTTAGTTCATCCACAGGAACAGTCACCGACACCTTCTCCGCCAGGCCGTCCTGGATTCCGTGCTGGTGATCTTGTATGGTTTCGGAATTAGAGTTTTGCCTTATTGGCTTCCTGGCATTATTGATGGACCTCTTGGACAACGAATGTACCTTGTTCGCCTGGAGAATGGCGTTCGTGTTCGAAGACACCTTTCGCAATTGAGAAAGCGCATTTGCCTGCCAGTAGAAACAAACCCGACCTCTCTTTCTACCCAACCACCAGAGTCTACTCAGGGCTCTACTGGTGACATATGGCATGGTGTCTGGCATGATCCTACAAGTTTACAACCAACTCTTGAAGCGGTTGGTGACCGTATTCCTGAGGAGCCCGGACATGTGCCTGGAGTTGCTGAACTGATCCTGCTTGCCTTGTTATTTTATGTGTGACCCTTCACCTTTTTCTCCTGATGCATGCTGGGAAGGGTCTATACCAGGAAGTAGTGAGAGTGGTGTGTGAGACTGGAAGCAGCAGCAGCATGATGGACAGAAGGGATTACATCTGGTAATGACAGAATCCTGTTGTATTAGGACTCTATGTAACAAGTCATCATGTTCTGAGTGAGTAATAAACCCTTCCATGGTTAAGAAGTAGGGATGAGCTTCGTGTTCGAGTCGAACATACGTTCGACTCGAACATTGGCTGTTCGATCGTTCGACGAAGATCGAACGATTTGGGCCGTTCGCGCCAAATTCGAGTGACGCGAACGGCCCACAATGCACTACGCCATCGCAGTGTCATCCAGGCGCTGTGATTGGCCAAGCATGCACTGTGACCCCGCATGCTTGGCCAATCACAGCGCCGGCAGCGAGGAGAGCAATGATTGGCCACAGGCAGGATGCCTGTGGCCAATTATTGCTGAGGGTGTTTAGTACACGCCCCACACTATAAAAGGCCGCCAGCACGGCGGCCTAGTGTAGTGTGTTCCGGAGCAGGGATAGAGTAGCATAGGCAGGGACAGTGACTGTTATTTCTTTCTTGCTTAACCTGGATTCCTTTAGTTTAGGGAAAGAGAAGGATAGGTAGGGAGAGTGTCAGTGTGTTTTGTGCTTCTGCTATAGTGTGCTTAAAAAAAAACATTTATTCTAGGGACAGAAAACTCTAGGTAGGGACAGTGTCAGTTTCTTTCACTCTGCAAGTCCTTGTTTCCAGGGACCTGGAAGGACAGTGAGTGAATTGTCCTTTTGCTATATTGTGATTAAAAAAAACATTTATTCTAGGGACAGAAAACTCTAGGTAGGGACAGTGTCAGTTTCTTTCACTCTGCAAGTCCTTGTTTCCAGGGACCTGGAAGGACAGTGAGTGAATTGTCCTTTTGCTATATTGTGATTAAAAAAAACATTTATTCTAGGGACAGAAAACTCTAGGTAGGGACAGTGTCAGTTTCTTTCACTCTGCAAGTCCTTGTTTCCAGGGACCTGGAAGGACAGTGAGTGAATTGTCCTTTTGCTATATTGTGATTAAAAAAAACATTTATTCTAGGGACAGAAAACTCTAGGTAGGGACAGTGTCAGTTTCTTTCACTCTGCAAGTCCTTGTTTCCAGGGACCTGGAAGGACAGTGAGTGAATTGTCCTTTTGCTATATTGTGATTAAAAAAAACATTTTTTTCTAGGGACAGAAAACTGTAGGTAGGGAGAGTATTTTTTTTCTTTCACTCTGCAAGTCCTTGTTTCCAGGGACCTGTAAGGACAGTGAGTTAATTGTCCTTGTGCTATATTGTGCTGAAAAAAACATTTATTCCAGGGACAGAAAACTCTAGGTAGGGACAGTGTCAGTTTCTTTCACTCTGCAAGTCCTTGTTTCCAGGGACCTGGAAGGACAGTGAGTGAATTGTCCTTTTGCTATATTGTGATTAAAAAAAACATTTTTTTCTAGGGACAGAAAACTGTAGGTAGGGAGAGTGTTTTTTTTCTTTCACTCTGCAAGTCCTTGTTTCCAGGGACCTGTAAGGACAGTGAGTTAATTTTCCTTGTGCTATATTGTGATTAAAAAAAACATTTATTCTAGGGACAGAAAACTCTAGGTAGGGACAGTGTCAGTTTCTTTCACTCTGCAAGTCCTTGTTTCCAGGGACCTGGAAGGACAGTGAGTGAATTGTCCTTTTGCTATATTGTGATTAAAAAAAACATTTATTCTAGGGACAGAAAACTCTAGGTAGGGACAGTGTCAGTTTCTTTCACTCTGCAAGTCCTTGTTTCCAGGGACCTGGAAGGACAGTGAGTGAATTGTCCTTTTGCTATATTGTGATTAAAAAAAACATTTATTCTAGGGACAGAAAACTCTAGGTAGGGACAGTGTCAGTTTCTTTCACTCTGCAAGTCCTTGTTTCCAGGGACCTGGAAGGACAGTGAGTGAATTGTCCTTTTGCTATATTGTGATTAAAAAAAACATTTATTCTAGGGACAGAAAACTCTAGGTAGGGACAGTGTCAGTTTCTTTCACTCTGCAAGTCCTTGTTTCCAGGGACCTGGAAGGACAGTGAGTGAATTGTCCTTTTGCTATATTGTGATTAAAAAAAACATTTATTCTAGGGACAGAAAACTCTAGGTAGGGACAGTGTCAGTTTCTTTCACTCTGCAAGTCCTTGTTTCCAGGGACCTGGAAGGACAGTGAGTGAATTGTCCTTTTGCTATATTGTGATTAAAAAAAACATTTTTTTCTAGGGACAGAAAACTGTAGGTAGGGAGAGTATTTTTTTTCTTTCACTCTGCAAGTCCTTGTTTCCAGGGACCTGTAAGGACAGTGAGTTAATTGTCCTTGTGCTATATTGTGCTGAAAAAAACATTTATTCCAGGGACAGAAAACTCTAGGTAGGGACAGTGTCAGTTTCTTTCACTCTGCAAGTCCTTGTTTCCAGGGACCTGGAAGGACAGTGAGTGAATTGTCCTTTTGCTATATTGTGATTAAAAAAAACATTTTTTTCTAGGGACAGAAAACTGTAGGTAGGGAGAGTATTTTTTTTCTTTCACTCTGCAAGTCCTTGTTTCCAGGGACCTGTAAGGACAGTGAGTTAATTGTCCTTGTGCTATATTGTGCTGAAAAAAACATTTATTCCAGGGACAGAAAACTCTAGGTAGGGACAGTGTCAGTTTCTTTCACTCTGCAAGTCCTTGTTTCCAGGGACCTGGAAGGACAGTGAGTGAATTGTCCTTTTGCTATATTGTGATTAAAAAAAACATTTTTTTCTAGGGACAGAAAACTGTAGGTAGGGAGAGTGTTTTTTTTCTTTCACTCTGCAAGTCCTTGTTTCCAGGGACCTGTAAGGACAGTGAGTTAATTTTCCTTGTGCTATATTGTGATTAAAAAAAACATTTATTCTAGGGACAGAAAACTCTAGGTAGGGACAGTGTCAGTTTCTTTCACTCTGCAAGTCCTTGTTTCCAGGGACCTGGAAGGACAGTGAGTGAATTGTCCTTTTGCTATATTGTGATTAAAAAAAACATTTATTCTAGGGACAGAAAACTCTAGGTAGGGACAGTGTCAGTTTCTTTCACTCTGCAAGTCCTTGTTTCCAGGGACCTGGAAGGACAGTGAGTGAATTGTCCTTTTGCTATATTGTGATTAAAAAAAACATTTATTCTAGGGACAGAAAACTCTAGGTAGGGACAGTGTCAGTTTCTTTCACTCTGCAAGTCCTTGTTTCCAGGGACCTGGAAGGACAGTGAGTGAATTGTCCTTTTGCTATATTGTGATTAAAAAAAACATTTATTCTAGGGACAGAAAACTCTAGGTAGGGACAGTGTCAGTTTCTTTCACTCTGCAAGTCCTTGTTTCCAGGGACCTGGAAGGACAGTGAGTGAATTGTCCTTTTGCTATATTGTGATTTAAAAAAACATTTATTCTAGGGACAGAAAACTCTAGGTAGGGACAGTGTCAGTTTCTTTCACTCTGCAAGTCCTTGTTTCCAGGGACCTGGAAGGACAGTGAGTGAATTGTCCTTTTGCTATATTGTGATTAAAAAAAACATTTATTCTAGGGACAGAAAACTCTAGGTAGGGACAGTGTCAGTTTCTTTCACTCTGCAAGTCCTTGTTTCCAGGGACCTGGAAGGACAGTGAGTGAATTGTCCTTTTGCTATATTGTGATTAAAAAAAACATTTATTCTAGGGACAGAAAACTCTAGGTAGGGACAGTGTCAGTTTCTTTCACTCTGCAAGTCCTTGTTTCCAGGGACCTGGAAGGACAGTGAGTGAATTGTCCTTTTGCTATATTGTGATTAAAAAAAACATTTATTCTAGGGACAGAAAACTCTAGGTAGGGACAGTGTCAGTTTCTTTCACTCTGCAAGTCCTTGTTTCCAGGGACCTGGAAGGACAGTGAGTGAATTGTCCTTTTGCTATATTGTGATTAAAAAAAACATTTATTCTAGGGACAGAAAACTCTAGGTAGGGACAGTGTCAGTTTCTTTCACTCTGCAAGTCCTTGTTTCCAGGGACCTGGAAGGACAGTGAGTGAATTGTCCTTTTGCTATATTGTGATTAAAAAAAACATTTATTCTAGGGACAGAAAACTCTAGGTAGGGACAGTGTCAGTTTCTTTCACTCTGCAAGTCCTTGTTTCCAGGGACCTGGAAGGACAGTGAGTGAATTGTCCTTTTGCTATATTGTGATTAAAAAAAACATTTATTCTAGGGACAGAAAACTCTAGGTAGGGACAGTGTCAGTTTCTTTCACTCTGCAAGTCCTTGTTTCCAGGGACCTGGAAGGACAGTGAGTGAATTGTCCTTTTGCTATATTGTGATTAAAAAAAACATTTTTTTCTAGGGACAGAAAACTGTAGGTAGGGAGAGTGTTTTTTTTCTTTCACTCTGCAAGTCCTTGTTTCCAGGGACCTGTAAGGACAGTGAGTTAATTTTCCTTGTGCTATATTGTGATTAAAAAAAACATTTTTTCTAGGGACAGAAAACTGTAGGTAGGGAGAGTGTTTTTTTTCTTTCACTCTGCAAGTCCTTGTTTCCAGGGACAGAGAAGGACACCTGAAGGTAGCCCTTATTGCTTTTTTCCCATCTCCCTGCAGGCCATCTATTAGAATGTCTGGAAGGCAAACAAGGAGAGGCAGACAGTCAGGAGGCAATAAAAGAGGGCAAGCAGGCTCTGTGTCTGGGGGCAACAGTGCTGGTCGTGGACGCGGTGCATTGTCATCAGCACATGGCCATGGGACACGCTTGTCCTTCTTTTCGGCAGCTGGACATGTTGAGCCACATCATGCCGAAGACTTGGTAGAGTGGATGACCAAGCCCTCCTCCTCCTCCTCATCCTCTCTCACCCAGGCTCAGGGTACTGGAAAAGCAGCTGCCAAAGCGTCGTCTTCCCTGGTATCAATGTCAGACAAATCATCAGTCACTCCTTCCCTAGACCCACCATGTCCTCCTCCTGAGGAGTCCCCCGAACTGTTTCAGCACAGTGTTGGGTACATGCTCCAGGAGGATGCCCAGCGTTTCGAAGGGTCTGATGATGAAACCCAGCTAGAGGAAGGCAGTAGCGTGAGAGCAGACAGAGGGGATGCTCAAGAAGGACACCAATCTGGCAGTCATGTTCCAGCAGCTGCAGCATACTGCCAGATTGGCTCCAGTGATGAGGAGGGAGGGGATGATGAGGTCAATGACTCCACGTGGGTGCCTAATAGGAGAGAGGAGGAGGAGGAGGATGAGGAGGAGGCACATCTCCAACGAGGCAGGATGCCCTTTGGTGGCCAGCGTAAGGGCAGTACACCGACGGAATCACACCGCAGAGCTCCGCCTGTGCAGGGCGCTGCCTCTGCCCGTCATTCAAAAAGTTCTTTGGTGTGGGCCTTTTTTGAGGCTAGTGCATCAGATCGCACAGCTGCTGTTTGCAACATATGTCTCAAGCGTATATCGCGTGGCCAAAACATCAGCCGCTTGGGTACCACATGCCTGACCAGACATATGTTGACCTGCCATGCAGCTCGTTGGCAAGCCTACCTCAAAGACCCACACCAAAGAACAAAGCGGACCTCTCCTTGCACCGCATCAGCTGGGATCTCCAACCCCACTATAACTTCAGTCCTCTCTGAAACATGCACTGAGAGGAATGAAGGTGTAGAATTAGGTGTGTCACAGCCAAGTACTTGCGCCCACTCTGCTAGCAGTACACCGACGTCCGATTCTAGCAGGCAAATTTCCCTGCCCCAGCTGCTGGACCGTCGAAAGAAGTTCACTCCCAGCCATCCACATGCCCAGCGGTTGAATGCTAGCTTGGCTAAATTGCTAGCGCTTCAACTGCTGCCTTTTCAGTTGGTAGACTCGGCCCCCTTCCGTGAGTTTGTGCAATGTGCGGTTCCTCAGTGGCAGGTTCCCAAACGCCACTTTTTCTCACGGAAGGCTATTCCGGCTCTCTACCGGCATGTGGAAGGCAATGTCTTGGCCTCGCTGGACAGGGCGGTCAGCGGTAAGGTGCATATTACCGCTGACTCATGGTCCAGCAGGCATGGACAGGGACGTTACCTTTCTTTCACGGCCCATTGGGTCACTCTTTTGGCAGCTGGGAAGGATTCAGGACAAGGTGCAGTAGTGTTGGAGGTTGTCCCACCGCCACGCCTCCAAAATGCTACTACTGGTTGTGACACACCTCTCTCCTCCACCCCCTCCTCTTCTTCTTCCTCCATGGCCTCTTCCTGTGGTTTGTCCTATGAACCAGCGGTGCTCCGTAGCCGTTCACGGGGCTACGCAAGTACGCAGGCAAAAAGATGCCATGCCGTGCTTGCGCTGGTGTGTTTGGGGGACAGAAGCCACACTGGGGCAGAGGTCCTGTCTGCTCTGCAGGGCCAGGCCGAGAGGTGGTTGACGCCACGCCAGCTTAAGCCAGGAATGGTGGTTTGCGACAATGGCACCAACCTCCTCTCCGCCCTCCGACAGGGACAACTGACCCATGTGCCCTGTGTGGCTCACGTCCTTAACCTGGTGGTGCAGCGGTTCTTGGGCAGGTACCCGGGCTTACAGGATGTCCTGAGGCAGGCCAGGAAAGTCTGTGTGCATTTCCGCAGATCTTATAATGCCAGTGCTCGCCTGGCTGAGCTGCAAAAGGAGTTGAACCTGCCCAAGAACCGCCTTATATGTGACATGCCCACCAGGTGGAACTCAACGTTGGCCATGCTGCAGCGGCTGCACACGCAGCAGAGGGCCATCAATGAGTACCTGTGCGACTACGGCACCAGGACAGGGTCAGGGGAGCTTGGTTTTTTTTCTCCACGCCAGTGGGGCATGATCAGGGATGCATGCACTGTCCTGGCACCATTTGAGGAGGCCACGAGGATGGTGAGCAGTGACAGTGCATGCATCAGTGACACTGTACCTCTTGTCCACCTGTTGGAGCACACGCTGCGTGGAATAATGGACAGGGCACTTGAGGCAGAACAGAGGCAGGAAGAGGAGGACTTCCTTGCCTCTCAAGGCCCCCTTTACCCAGACAGTGTTCCTTCTGTCCCACCCATCGCACAGGAAGAGGAGGAGGAGGAGGAGGAGGAGGAGGATTGTGTCAGCATGGAGGTGGAGGCTGGCACTCAGCATCATCAGCAGCAGTCTTTTAGGGATGATTTACAGTCCCAAGAAACCAGTGGACTTGTACGTGGCTGGGAGGAGGTGGCTGCGGATCATGTCGTCCTTAGTGACCCAGAGGACTCCGGAGCGAATGCCTCAGCAAACCTACGCTGCATGGCCTCCCTGATCCTGCAAAGTCTGCGGAAGGATCCTCGTATTCTTCGGATCAAGGAGAGGGACCATTACTGGCTGGCCACTCTCCTTGATCCACGGTACAAGGGTAAGGTTGCGGACCTTATGTTACCGTCGCAGAGGGAGCAGAGGATGAGACAACTCCGGGAGGCCTTGCAGAAAGGTCTGTGCAACGCGTTCCCAGAGACTGGGAGGTTGCAAACTCCTGGTCCTGGACAACGAGTTGCTGAGGCTTCGGCCAGTCAAAGAAGGAGCGGTGGGGAAGGTGGCCGTCTGACCGATGCGTTCAGACAATTCTTTAGTCCGCAGCCCCAAAGTATGATTGGTTCCAGCAACCATCGCCAGCGTCTGATAAACATGGTGCAGGAATATCTAGGGGCAAGGTCAGACTTGGACACCTTCCCCACCGAAAATCCTCTGGCTTACTGGGTCTTGAGGATGGATCACTGGCCAGAGCTTGCACAGTATGCAATTGAGCTACTGGCCTGTCCTGCATCCAGCGTTCTTTCGGAACGCACATTCAGTGCTGCTGGAGGATTTGTCACGGATCACAGGGTGCGCCTGTCCACCGACTCGGTTGATCGACTGACTTTCATCAAGATGAACCAGTCTTGGATCACCACCAGCTACCACACACCTGATGCTGATATAACAGACTAATTGATTTTAAAATGTCACATCCCTTCAAGACTGATGCTGATGCTGAGTGCCTGTGCTGTTATGTTGACTGGCTATCCTCCTCCTCCGAGTCCTCAATGATACGATTGATGATGATAGCTTGGAAGATCATTTTTGTTTATGGGTGCCGCCACCAGTGCCTAACGCCCAATTTTTCAGCCCCTGTTTAACAGGGGCGTGTAATTACAATTTTTGAAGCAATACTTTGCAACAGGGCTCATTGCTGTGCTCCAAGTACAGTATCTGTGAGGAGTTGCAGTGTTGTGCCACCAGTGCCTAAGGCCCAATTTTTCAGCCCCTGTTTAACAGGGGCGTGTCATTACAATTTTTGAAGCAATACTTTGCAACAGGGCTCATTGCTGTGCTCCAAGTACAGTATCTGTGAGGGGTTGCAGTGTTGTGCCACCAGTGCCTAAGGCCCAATTTTTCAGCCCCTGTTCAACAGGGGCATGTAATTACAATTCTTGATCTAATAATTCACAGCAGGGCCCATTGCTGCACCCACCAAGAGTAACTGTCAGGGCTTACAGTGTTGTGGCACCAGCACCACCATCAAAGGCCCAATTTTTACTACCACTGTTCAACAATTATATGTAATTAAAATTCCTGATATAATAGTTGACAGCAGGGCGTTCCAGCACCAACCAAGAGTAACTGTGAGTGCTTACAGTGTTGTGCCAACACCAACAACTAAGGGGCCTATTTCTGCAGAGTATATACGGCAGGTCCCTACTTTCAAACATCCAACTTACAAACGACTCCTACTTGCAAACGCAAGAAGACAACAGGAAGTGAGAGGAAATCTACCACTAGGAAGGAAAATTCTCTCCTGTAAGAATAAATATGGGAGAAAGGTGTCTCCTCTGTACTGATGCTTTATCAGCAATCCTTGTTTCAAGAAAAACACCACATTTCAAAAACAGTTGTCATTGGGACGGAAAGTGAGGTGAAATGTTCTGAACAGGGGCACAGACAGCAAAACAAATGTTACAGGGGTGATAACCCTTACCTATGTTTTCCAAAAAGTTTAAAAATAGATTTTTGGGCTGGAGCTACACTTCAACAATGTACCTGTTCAAAATTACAAACAGATTCTACATAAGAACAAACCTACAGTCCCTGTCTTGTATGCACCGCCTGTATACGGCTGTTCAGAGTATATAGGGCCTTTTTTATTTTATGTGCGGGGTTCCCCTTAATATCCATACAAGACCCAAAGGGGCTGGTAATGGGCTGGGGTAGGGGGGGGGGGGGGTCATGGGGTAGCTATGCCATTTTTCTTAAAGAATTTCATCCATATTACCGGGACCAGACATTACATTAAAGCCGCAAGCAGTTTTAAATGGCTTTTTTTTCCTTTAGAAGTGTCATTTTGTGCAGGGACAGTTCTAAACACGGGAAACACGTGGCACTTCACAGGCATACTTTAGACACCCCCCAGGTACGATATTTAAAGGAATATTTGACTTTTTTTTTTTCACTTTATGCATCATTAAAATGACTGCTCCCGAAAAACGACCGTTTTTAAAACTTCTTTTTGCATTGATACATGTCCCCTGGTGCAGAACCCGGGTTCCCAAACCCTTTTTAGGACAATAACATGCATAATAGTTGTTATAATTAGCACTTTAGAATTCGAACGTTCGCATCCATTGTATTTAATAGGGTTCTAATGTTCGTTCGAACTTCCGGTCCGTTCGCGGGTTCTGGTGCGAACCGAACCCGGGGGTGTTCGGCTCATCACTATTAAGAAGTTCATCTGGCCTGTGTGTAACTTGCTGAGCAGATACTTTAGCATTGCTAGCAACACTCTGAGAGACCCCGTGTCTAAGGGACATAACATTTTTCTTTTATGTAACACTAACAGGCACCTGCAAGCAGTAACAGTGGGTGTAGGTGCCTCCTGCACAGTATACACCTGAAGCTACCCCGTATTACTGGTGTTTTCTTTTGTGTAACACTAACAGGCATCTGAAAGAAGTTACAGTGGGTGTAGGTGCCTCCTGCACAGTATACGCTACCCCTTATTGCTCGTGGTGTTGTTCTGTTGTGTAACACAGACAGACATCTGCAAGCAGTTACAGTGGGTGTAGGTGCCTCCTGCACAGAATACGCTACCCCTTATTGCTCGTGGTGTTGTTCTGTTGTGTAACACAGACAGGCATCTGCAAGCAGTTACAGTGGGTGTAGGTGCCTCCTGCACAGTATACGCTACCCCTTATTGCTCATGGTGTTGTTCTGTTGTGTAACACAGACAGGCATCTGCAAGCAGTTACAGTGGGTGTAGGTGCCTCCTGCACAGTATACATCTGAAGCTACCCCGTATTGCTGGTGTTTTTTTTTGTGTAACACTAACAGGCACCTGCAAGCAGTTACAGTGGGTGTAGGTGCCTCCTGCACAGTATACTGTTATGTCCCTTAGACACGGGGTCTTTCAGAGTTTTGCTAGCAATGCTAAAGTATCTGCTTAGCAAGTTACACACAGGCCAGATGAACTTCTTAACCATGGAAGGGTTTATTACTCACTCAGAACATGATGACTTGTTACATAGAGTCCTAATACAACAGGATTCTGTCATTACCAGATGTAATCCCTTCTGTCCATCATGCTGCTGCTTCCAGTCTCACACACCACTCTCACTACTTCCTGGTACAGCCCCTTCCCAGCATGCATCAGGAGAAAAAGGTGAAGGGTCACACAGTGTTCCAGCACAAACATTACATCTCCTCTTTTTCCCATAAAAACAAAAAAAACAAAAAAAAATAGGAAAATAAATAAATAAAATAAACATAACAATAGAACAAAATACTCAACACATAAAATAACAAGGCAAGCAGGATCAGTTCAGCAAGTAGTATCTCCAACTCAGTTCTGTGGCTCCTGCATCACGTTACGAGCCCTTTGTCTCTGTTTCCTGACCTCCAAAGTGTCCCGTAAGATTTCAGTGTTTTGCCAACGAGGAGTTTGATGTCTTTGGCGGGCAGACTTACGAAGTGGCACAGCACCAGGAGGGGTAGAGGCTGTCAAAGGTTCTGGAGGTGTCAATGGGTGTCCAACAGACAAATCAGTCTCTGCAACTCCAGGCACATGTCCGGGCTCCTCAGGAATACGGTCGCCAACCGCTTCAAGAGTTGGTTGTAAACTTGTAGGATCATGCCAGACACCATGCCATATGTCACCAGTAGAGCCCTGAGTAGACTCTGGTGGTTGGGTAGAAAGAGAGGTTGGGTTTGTTTCTACTGGCAGGCAAATGCGCTTTCTCAATTGCGAAAGGTGTCTTCGAACACAAACGCCATTCTCCAGGCGAACAAGGTACATTCGTTGTCCAAGAGGTCCATCAATAATGCCAGGACGCCAATGAGGCAAAACTCTGTAATTCCGAAACCATACAAGATCACCAGCACGGAATCCAGGACAGCCTGGCGGAGAAGGTGTCGGTGACTGTTCCTGTGGATGAACTAAATCCAGTTTGGTGCGGAGATGCCTGCCAAACATAAGAAAAGCTGGGGACAGCCCAGTAGTAGCGTGTTTTGTGTTTCGGTACATGGTCAAGAACTCCAGAAGCTTCTCCTCTGACAGTCCAACCTGGTCCAGAGTGGACAGTAAGTGCTTCTTAAACGTCTGCACAAAACGTTCTGCCAGCCCATTTGAGGCTGGATGATAAGGAGCTGTTTTGTAGTGTTGGATGCCCAAGCCACTGAGGAAGGATTGAAACTCATGCAATGTAAATTGAGTCCCATTGTCCGAGACTATGGCTGTTGGCAAGCCATATTGAGCAAAGAGCTTCCTTAAGACTAGAATGGTAGCAGCTGAGGTAACAGAAGGCATTTGAAAAACCTCCGGCCATTTTGAATGTGCATCTACCACGATCAAATACATTTTACCCTGGATTGGGCCAGCAAAATCAAGATGGAGTCTTGACCACGGTTCTGTCGGCCATGGCCAAGGTAGCAGGGTTCCTTTCTTTTGGGGTCGCTGAGCTTGACAGCACCCAGGACATTGAGCCACATAATCTTCAATTGCTGTGTCCATTTGGGGCCACCAAACATAGCTCCGGGCTCGCTGCTTCATGCGCACCACACCAGGATGGCCCTCATGCAGTATCCTTAGCATGGTTGGTTGCAAATACTGAGGTATAATCACTCTGTTGCCCCACTGTAGGCAACCAGCATTAGTCACAAGCTCACATTTTCTGGCAAAGTACGGACGAAATTCACCTGGGACTTTCTCTGGCTATCCAGCCTGAACATATGAGAATATCTGAGACAGGACGGGATCTGTGACTGTATGTCTGGCAATTAAGGAGGTGGACATGCAGGATTTCGGCCTGTGTATTTCCACTATGCGTACGTCTCTTGGTGAGTGGTCTCCAATTGGCAATCTGGAAAACGCATCTGCATTGCCATGGGCATCATGGGAGCGGTATCTGATAGAATAATTATAAGCTCCCAAGAATAAAGCGTACCTTTGTAAGCGAGATGCGGTTGTTGTAGAAATTCCTTTCTGAGGGTTCAGTATTGACAACAGAGGTTTGTGGTCAGTGATAAGTGTAAACTCCCGACCATAGATGTACGTATGAATTTTTTTTGTGGCCCATACAATGGCCAAAGCTTCCTTGTCTATCTGGGAGTAGTTTTGCTCTGCTGAGGTTAAAGACCTGGAGGCAAAAGAAATGGGGCGCTCTGTGCCATCTGGCATGACATGGGAAAGCACAGCACCCAGTCCATAAGGCGAGGCGTCACAAGCCAAGGTGACGTGTTTCTTTAAATCATAGTGGACCAGAACTCGAGAAGACAGAATGAGTTCTTTAGAAAGCCGAAAAGCTTCTTCACATTTGGCTGTCCATATCCATTTAGCTCTTGCATCCAGTAAGCGATGTAATGGGTAAAGCTGGTGTGCTAGGTTCGGCAAGAAACGGTGGTAGTAATTTAGGAGGCCAAGGTAGGACCTGAGCTGTGTGACATTGTGGGGAGTAGGGGCATGGGTAAGGGCTTTAACCTTTTCTTCAGTAGTGTGTAACCCATGTCTGTCCACAGTGTGGGCACAAAATTCCAGTCGAGACTTTAGAAATTCGCATTTTGAAAGATTGACACGTAAACCATACCTTTGGAGTCTCTCTAGCACAGCTTCAACATTCTTTCTGTGTTCTTCATCAGTGGGACCAGTGATGAGCATGTCATCTAGTAGACATTGAGTGAAAAGGTATGCCTGCCAGGACCTCATCCATGATTCGCTGCCAGATGGCTGGAGCTGGGGCTATGCCAAAAACCATGCGGTTATATTGGAATAATCCTTTATGAGTGTTAATGGTCAACAGATGGCGTAAATCTGGGTGTACTTGCAGTTGCAGGTAAGCTTGCTTTAAGTCTATTTTTGTAAACTTTTGCCCCCCAGCCAATGAGCTAAATAGATCTTCAAGTCGAGGCAATGGGTATTGATCCACAAGAAGTTGGTTGTTCAGGGCAACCCTGAAATCTCCACAAATTCTAATGTCTCCATTCTTTTTCACAATTGGCGATGCCCATTCACTTCTATCAACTTTAGTTATGATCTTTTCAGCCAATAGGTGGTCCAGCTCTGCTTCCACTTTCTTTCTCAAGGCAAAAGGTACTGATCTTGCCTTACAAAAACGAGGTGTAGCACCCGGCTTCAAGGGGAGGTGGGCCATTTTTCCTTTTACTGTGCCCAAAGAGTCCTCAAAAACCCCCTTAAAGCGTGACTTCAGGGATTTCACCCAATGGTCTACCTCAGAAAGCAATGTACATTGGGCAATGGCAAGAGGAGGCATGCCCAGGGCTTTGATCCAGTCCCTACCGTACAGCGGAGGACCTCCTTTATTGACAACATAAAGGCGTAGAGTTTGACTGCGGTTGCCTAATGTAACAAGGGGTTTCACATAACCCAAGGGCTGTAGTAGTTCCTTGCTGTAGGCTTGTAGTGTGAGATTTGTAGGTTGGAGCGGTAAGGACAGACCCGATGCCTTTAAATCAGTCCATGAAATGACAGACACTGCCGCCCCTGTATCAACATCCATGGAGACAGGACAGCCATTGAGAGTGACATCCACTTTAATTGCAGGAGTACTCCCAGCTACCCGAAACAGTCCAACATGCTGGACACAGGTTTCCTCATCAGAGCTGGAGCCGTGATTGTCAGTATCCATATGAAATGTCTGTTTACGTTTAACTTTTGTGGTAGTGTTCGGGGAGCATGAGCTGCGGCAAACACGCCCAATATGGCCAGTCTTTCCACAAAGAAAACAAATGACATCCTTGAACTTGCAAACAGGTGCACTGTGAGTAGTGTTACCACAACGGTAGCAAGTTGGTGTCCTAGAGACAGAAGAATTAGGGTGGCGAGGTTTAGGAAGATTTGGGGATGGCCGTCTTGGGTGTCGGGTGATAGCAGAGTGGAATATTTCCTCTCCCTGGCTTGCAGGAGTTTCAGGTGGTGCCTTCAGTAGGGTGGCGTCCCGTGTAGCCAACTCCATGACCGTAGCAAGGTCAGTGGCTTTCGTCAGAGTCAAATCGGGTTCTGTGAGTAAACGTTTCTGTATGGCTGGGTCGCAGAGTCCCATGACAAACATGTCACGGAGAGCCGTCTGCAGGTAGTCTCCAAACTGACAAGTGGCAGCTAGTTTACGTAAAGCAATGATATAAGTCTTTATGTCCTTCCCGGCATGCTGCCTTCTACTGTAGAATTTAAACCGCTAATGGCTTTGGGTTGTAGTGCTCATGTAGCTTCTGAATTAACTCAGGCAGGGGCTTAGAGGCCGGCTTGTCTGGAGAAATGAGGTCTCTGAGAGTGCCATATGCAGCTTGACCCAATATTGTGAGGAAAACTGCAACTTTCTTTTCTGCAGCCACACTATTTGCTTCCATATACTGCTCCAGCCTCTCCACCCAGGAGCTCCATGATTCAGCAGCAGGATCAAATGGTTGAATAAACCCTATGAAGGCCATGTGTGCTAAAATCCACAATCCTCGTCGCCACTGTTATGTCCCTTAGACACGGAGTCTCTCAGAGTTTTGCTAGCAATGCTAAAGTATCTGCTCATTAAGTTAAACACAGGCCAGATGAACTTCTTAACCATGGAAGGGTTTATTACTCACTCAGAACATGATGACTTGTTACATAGAGTCCTAATACAACAGGATTCTGTCATTACCAGATGTAATCCCTTCTGTCCATCATGCTGCTGCTGCTTCCAGTCTCACACACCACTCTCACTACTTCCTGGTACAGCCCCTTCCCAGCATGCATCAGGAGAAAAAGGTGAAGGGTCACACAGTGTTCCAGCACAAACATTACATCTCCTTTTTTTCCCATAAAAACAAAAAAAAACAAAAAAACAATAGGAAAAAAATAAATAAAATAAACATAACAATAGAACAAAATACTCAACACATAAAATAACAAGGCAAGCAGGATCAGTTCAGCAAGTAGTATCTCCAACTCAGTTCTGTGGCTCCTGCATCACGTTACGAGCCCTTTGTCTCTGTTTCCTGACCTCCAAAGTGTCCCGTAAGATTTCAGTGCTTTGCCAACGAGGAGTTTGATGTCTTTGGCGGGCAGACTTACGAAGTGGCACAGAACCAGGAGGGGTAGAGGCTGTCAAAGGTTCTGGAGGTGTCAATGGGTGTCCAACAGACAAATCAGTCTCTGCAACTCCAGGCACATGTCCGGGCTCCTCAGGAATACGGTCACCAACCGCTTCAAGAGTTGGTTGTAAACTTGTAGGATCATGCCAGACACCATGCCATATGTCACCAGTAGAGCCCTGAGTAGACTCTGGTGGTTGGGTAGAAAGAGAGGTCGGGTTTGTTTCTACTGGCAGGCAAATGCGCTTTCTCAATTGCGAAAGGTGTCTTCGAACACAAACGCCATTCTCCAGGCGAACAAGGTACATTCGTTGTCCAAGAGGTCCATCAATAATGCCAGGAAGCCAATGAGGCAAAACTCTGTAATTCCGAAACCATACAAGATCACCAGCACGGAATCCAGGACATCACACACCACTCTCACTACTTCCTGGTACAGCCCCTTTCCAGCATGCATCAGGAGAAAAAGGTGAAGGGTCACACAGTGTTCAGGCACAAACATTACATATACGCTACCCCTTATTGCTCGTGGTGTTGTTCTGTTGTGTAACACAGACAGGCATCTGCAAGCAGTTACAGTGGGTGTAGGTGCCTCCTGCACAGTATACACCTGAAGCTACCCCGTATTGCTGGTGTTTTTCTTTTGTGTAACACTAAAAGGCACCTGCAAGCAGTTACAGTGGGTGTAGGTGCCTCCTGCACAGTATACACCTGAAGCTACCCCATATTGCTGGTATTTTTCTGTTGTGTAACACAGACAGGCATCTGCAAGCAGTTACAGTGGGTGTAGGTGCCTCCTGCACAGTATACGCTACCCCTTATTGCTCGTGGTGTTGTTCTGTTGTGTAACACAGACAGGCATCTGCAAGCAGTTACAGTGGGTGTAGGTGCCTCCTGCACAGTATACGCTACCCCTTATTGCTCGTGGTGTTGTTCTGTTGTGTAACACAGACAGGCATCTGCAAGCAGTTACAGTGGGTGTAGGTGCCTCCTGCACAGTATACGCTACCCCTTATTGCTCGTGGTGTTGTTCTGTTGTGTAACACAGACAGGCATCTGCAAGCAGTTACAGTGGGTGTAGGTGCCTCCTGCACAGTATACGCTACCCCTTATTGCTTGTGGTGTTGTTCTGTTGTGTAACACAGACAGGCATTTGCAAGCAGTTACAGTGGGTGTAGGTGCCTCCTGCACAGTATACGCTACCCCTTATTGCTCGTGGTGTTGTTCTGTTGTGTAACACAGACAGGCATCTGCAAGCAGTTAGTGGGTGTAGGTGCCTCCTGCACAGTATACGCTACCCCTTATTGCTCGTGGTGTTGTTCTGTTGTGTAACACAGACAGGCATCTGCAAGCAGTTACAGTGGGTGTAGGTGCCTCCTGCACAGTATACGCTACCCCTTATTGCTCGTGGTGTTGTTCTGTTGTGTAACACAGACAGGCATCTACAAGCAGTTACAGTGGGTGTAGGTGCCTCCTGCACAGTATACGCTACCCCTTATTGCTCGTGGTGTTGTTCTGTTGTGTAACACAGACAGGCATCTGCAAGCAGTTAAAGTGGGTGTAGGTGCCTCCTGCACAGTATACGCTACCCCTTATTGCTCGTGGTGTTGTTCTGTTGTGTAACACAGACAGGCATCTACAAGCAGTTAGAGTGGGTGTAGGTGCCTCCTGCACAGTATACGCTACCCCTTATTGCTCGTGGTGTTGTTCTGTTGTGTAACACAAACAGGCATCTGCAAGTAGTTACAGTGGGTGTAGGTGTGTCCTGCACAGTATACACCTGAAGCTACCCCGTATTGCTGGTGTTTTTCTTTTGTGTAACACTAACAGGCACCTGCAAGCAGTTACAGTGGGTGTAGGTGCCTCCTGCACAGTATACACCTGAAGCTACCCTGTATTGCTGGTGTTTTTCTGTTGTGTAATACAGACAGGCATCTGCAAGCAGTTACAGTGGGTGTAGGTGCCTCCTGCACAGTATACGCTACCCCTTATTGCTTGTGGTGTTGTTCTGTTGTGTAACACAGACAGGCATCTGCAAGCAGTTACAGTGGGTGTAGGTGCCTCCTGCACAGTATACACCTGAAGCTACCCCGTATTACTGGTGTTTTATTTTGTGTAACACTAACAGGCATCTGAAAGCAGTTACAGTGGGTGTGACAGGAGGTCACTTCGGAGTACAGGGTGAGCAAGGAAATAATGGACATTGAGAATATGTATGGGATTGTTTTAAAATGGGACTGTAACATTATTCCCCAATATTGCCCAGGGTCTGTAAATAGTTATTCTGTTGGTGCTGAACTCAACAGGTTAAATTAAGAGAGGCTGATGTGTCTCCTGTCTCCTTGTGTAATGCTAATGAGCCTCACCTATGCTACAGGCCCTTTCATTGTGATGATGTTGATTGGAGCTTGGTAGACCGGCTGGCTCCATATTATGGGATGTTGAAGTGTCTCCTGTGAGGAGGGGGGGGGGAATCACCCCTCCTGCCTAAGACTGTTTATCAAAGGAGAAGTTTGAACACACCTGACCTGTATCACCATTGTCATTGGACAGTTTAACCCGCCCTGTTCCCCAAGGATGGGAGGGAAGGGTTTTGAAGAGAAATGTGTTACCATGTGTTTTGAAAATAACGTTTTTCCCTGTTTTGGAACTTGAATACAGAGCGTTGTCTCGTATCTGGGGGGAGAATCATTCGTATGGGGTCTTATTCGGCTGGTTGGAGTGTCTGGTGGCTGTCGTGTGGTTGGAAAGGGAATATCCTAACGGGGTTAACCCCTTTCATACTTGGGGTGCCGTTACAATTGTTGGCAAGCAGTGGGATTGATCCCCACAGCCAGAAGGACAGCTATAAGAGGACACAGGACAATGGAGGCACAGTATGAACGGCTAAAGCTCTCTACCCTCAAAGACTTACTGGAGAACCGGGGCAGACCGGCTAACAACCTTAAAAAGAGGGACATTAATCGCAGGACGAGTCGAAATGGATGGAGCTGAAAGACCCAACATAACAGAAAGACCCAGCGTAACAGACAGGACACCCGAAGAGGCAAGTTTTGATCGGGCTGTTAACATAAGACTGGCACATTATGGTCCTAACCCTACAGTGGCGATCATAGACCGAGTTATAGTGGCTGTGGATGCAAATTGGCTACAGAAAAGAGGTGCTGCAGCAGCAGAAGTCAGAGCAGCACCAACTGAAAGGAGAAAGATACATTTTGCTGCTTTTAAAAATTTCATTGAAACTGAAGGGGAGATTGATGGGTACCTTGCCGATTTTGAACGGCAATGTGCCCTACACCGGGTGCCCACAGAGGAATGGGTTACCATTTTGTCTGGGAAACTGTCCTGCCGGTCCAGTGAAGCGTTCAGGGCCATCCCAGATGAGGATATTATGAACTATAGACTGGTAAAAGAAGCACTTTTGGCCAGGTATGCTGTCACACCGGAGGCGGTTCCGAGAGGCGAGCAAGCAGACTGGAGACTCGTATACCGAGTGGGCATGCCGCCTACACCGCACTGCATCCGACTGGGTCGCTGGATGCCAAGCAGAATACGGGGAAGAGGTGCTGCAGGTGTTCCTACTGGAGCACTTCTTTGACAAACTGTCCCTGGAAGTCAGAGAGTGGGTCCGGGACCGAAAACCTTTCACCTTGCCTGAAGCAGCTCGCCTGGCGGACGAATACACAGATGCCCGCAAACTGGATAACCCTGTGGTCAAGACAACAGCTCAGGTGGATTATCGATCAGCGCCACCCCCTCCGGCTATCGCCTACCAACCACAGTCGTACCGCCCTACAGCACCACCTCCAGCGGCCACTTATCCTCAGCAGCCCAGGTTCAACTCCCAGGGCTACTCACAACCCATCAGGTGTTTCGGGTGTAAACAGCTAGGGCACAAAAAGCCAGACTGTCCATTGAATCTAGCCAGACAGTCCCAGTCATGGAGACAGCCAGCAAGGGGGAGCCCCCGCACATCCATGCCTGCGGTCCACTGCGTTGAGGAGGAAGAACATTGGGGTGTCCTGCACGAGGCTGATCCAATACAAGCAGCTAACCGGGACAACCGGCAGCAACACAGGCAGACTGTCTGGGTCAATGGAAAGGTAGCCAATGGCCTACGTGATACTGGTGCCACCCTGACCCTACTACAGAAGAACCTCATCCCAGAGAGCTAACACACCGGAGACACTGTAGCCGTAAGAGTAGCGGGAGGCACCGTCTTCCGGCTACCCGTTGCCCGTGTTCACCTGGATTGGGGGGTTGGTTCGGGACACGTGAATGTGGGGGTGATGAAGGATTTACCAGCGGATGTACTACTGGGGAATGATTTGGCCCCCCTCGTTTCTGCTTACGCCCCGATGGGCCCCGCTGAAGCCAACCCCGTGACTACCTGTGCCCAGACCCATGCTGCTGGAACCGGCCTGCTTGCGGCTGAGAACTGGGTAAGACTATCTTCCCCGACATGTACCTTAGATCAGGCTCAATATCACAGTCTAGAATTGGAATGTGACAAGTTAGCCAGGGAGAAATCGGAGATGCAACGACACTACGTCATGTATTATGAGATGTCCCATGGCTTGAACATTGAAATGCACAAACAGGCTGAAATTGTCAAAAGGTTAAATGGGATTTGCGCCCAGTTTTTACCTTACCTCTCCCAAGAGCATCAGCAACAAGTTTTGGGGGCCATTGAGAGAGCAAAGCAAGTGACTGTTCCAGAACTGAATTCCATTATTCGCCCTGCAACCTTACAACGTCACCATCAGCAACTGACCCGGTAAGCAAAATGGCCATGCTGATGGGTTGTCCAGGCATTAGAGGAATGGAACTATGGACTAACTTCGGAGTCAACCCGTCTGGGCTCCCCTCCTCTGTTAGTCTCCTGCCGAAAGGGGAGATGTGTGACAGGAGGTCACTTTGGAGCACAGGGTGAGCAAGGAAATAATGGACATTGAGAATATGTATGGGATTGTTTTAAAATGGGACTGTAACATTATTCCCCAATATTGCCCAGGGTCTGTAAATAGTTATTCTGTTGGTGCTGAACTCAACAGGTTAAATTAAGAGAGGCTGATGTGTCTCCTGTCTCCTTGTGTAATGCTAATGAGCCTCACCTATGCTACAGGCCCTTTCATTGTGATGATGTTGATTGGAGCTTGGTAGACCGGCTGGCTCCATATTATGGGATGTTGAAGTGTCTCCTGTGAGGAGGGGGGGGAATCACCCCTCCTGCCTAAGACTGTTTATCAAAGGAGAAGTTTGAACACACCTGACCTGTATCACCATTGTCATTGGACAGTTTAACCCGCCCTGTTCCCCAAGGATGGGAGGGAAGGGTTTTGAAGAGAAATGTGTTACCATGTGTTTTGAAAATAAAGTTTTTCCCTGTTTTGGAACTTGAATACAGAGCATTGTCTCGTATCTGGGGGGAGAATCATTCGTATGGGGTCTTATTCGGCTGGTTGGAGTGTCTGGTGGCTGTCGTGTGGTTGGAAAGGGAATATCCTAACGGGGTTAACCCCTTTCATACTTGGGGTGCCGTTACAGTGGGTGTAGGTGCCTCCTGCACAGTATACGCTACCCCTTATTGCTCGTGGTGTTGTTCTGTTGTGTAACACAGACAGGAATCTGCAAGTAGTTACAGTGGGTGTAGGTGTGTCCTGCACAGTATACACCTGAAGCTACCCCGTATTGCTGGTGTTTTTCTTTTGTGTAACACTAACAGGCACCTGCAAGCAGTTACAGTGGGTGTAGGTGTCTCCTGCACAGTATACACCTGAAGCTACCCCGTATTGCTGGTGTTTTTATTTTGTGTAACACTAACAGGCACCTGCAAGCAGTTACATTGGGTGTAGGTGCCTCCTGCACATTATACACCTGAAGCTACCCCGTATTCCTGTTGTTTAACTGTTGTGTAACACAGACAGGCATCTGCAAGCAGTTACAGTGGGTGTAGGTGCCTCCTGCACAGTATACACCTGAAGCTACCCCGTATTGCTGGTGTTTTACTGTTGTGTAACACATACAGGCATCTGCAAGCAGTTACAGTGGGTGTAGGTGCCTCCTGCACAGTAAACGCTACCCCTTATTGCTCGTGGTGTTGTTCTGTTGTGTAACACAGACAGGCATCTGCAAGCAGTTGCAGTGGGTGTAGGTGCCTCCTGCACAGTATACACCTGAAGCTACCCCGTATAGCTGGTGTTTTACTGTTGTGTAACACAGACAGGCATCTGCAAGCAGTTACAGTGGGTCTAGGTGCCTCCTGCACAGTATACACCTAAAGCTACCCCGTATTGCTGGTGTTTTTCTTTTGTGTAACACTAACAGGCATCTGCAAGCAGTTACAGTGGGTGCAGGTGCCTCCTGCACAGTATACGCTACCCTTTATGGCTTGTGGTGTTGTTCTATTGTGTAACACAGACAGGCATCTGCAAGCAGTTACAGTGGGTGTAGGTGCCTCCTGCACAGTATTCACCTGAAGCTACCCCGTATTGCTGGTGTTTTTCTGTTGTGTAACACAAACAGGCATCTGCAAGCAGTTACAGTGGGTGTAGTTGCCTCCTGCACAGTATACACCTGAAGCTACCCCGCATTGCTGGTGTTTTTCTTTTGTGTAACACTAACAGGCACCTGCAAGCAGTTACATTGGGTGTAGGTGCCTCCTGCACAGTATACACCTGAAGCTACCCCGTATTCCTGTTGTTTTACTGTTGTGTAACACAGACAGGCATCTGCAAGCAGTTACAGTGGGTGTAGGTGCCTCCTGCACAGTATACACCTAAAGCTACCCCGTATTGCTGGTGTTTTTCTTTTGTGTAACACTAACAGGCATCTTCAAGCAGTTACAGTGGGTGCAGGTGCCTCCTGCACAGTATACGCTACCCCTTATTGCTCGTGGTGTTGTTCTGTTGTGTAACACAGACAGGCATCTGTAAGCAGTTACAGTGGGTGTAGGTGTCTCCTGCACAGTATACACCTGAAGCTACCCCGTATTGCTGGTGTTTTTCTTTTGTGTAACACTAACAGGCACCTGCAAGCAGTTACAGTGGGTGTAGGTGCCTCCTGCACAGTATACACCTGAAGCTACCCTGTATTGCTGGTGTTTTTCTGTTGTGTAACACAGACAGGCATCTGCAAGCAGTTACAGTGGGTGTAGGTGCCTCCTGCACAGTATACGCTACCCCTTAGAATTAGGGTGGCGAGGTTTAGGAAGATTTGGGGATGGCCGTCTTGGGTGTCGGGTGATAGCAGAGTGGAATATTTCCTCTCCCTGGCTTGCAGGAGTTTCAGGTGGTGCCTTCAGTAGGGTGGCGTCCCGTGTAGCCAACTCCATGACCGTAGCAAGGTCAGTGGCTTTCGTCAGAGTCAAGTCGGGTTCTGTGAGTAAACGTTTCTGTATGGCTGGGTCGCAGAGTCCCATGACAAACATGTCACGGAGAGCCGTCTGCAGGTAGTCTCCAAACTGACAAGTGGCAGCTAGTTTACGTAAAGCAATGATATAAGTCTTTATGTCCTCCCCGGCATGCTGCCTTCTACTGTAGAATTTAAACCGCTAATGGCTTTGGGTTGTAGTGCTCATGTAGCTTCTGAATTAACTCAGGCAGGGGCTTAGAGGCTGGCTTGTCTGGAGAAATGAGGTCTCTGAGAGTGCCATATGCAGCTTGACCCAATATTGTGAGGAAAACTGCAACTTTCTTTTCTGCAGCCACACTATTTGCTTCCATATACTGCTCCAGCCTCTCCACCCAGGAGCTCCATGATTCAGCAGCAGGATCAAATGGTTGAATAAACCCTATGAAGGCCATGTGTGCTAAAATCCACAATCCTCGTCGCCACTGTTATGTCCCTTAGACACGGAGTCTCTCAGAGTTTTGCTAGCAATGCTAAAGTATCTGCTCATTAAGTTAAACACAGGCCAGATGAACTTCTTAACCATGGAAGGGTTTATTACTCACTCAGAACATGATGACTTGTTACATAGAGTCCTAATACAACAGGATTCTGTCATTACCAGATGTAATCCCTTCTGTCCATCATGCTGCTGCTGCTTCCAGTCTCACACACCACTCTCACTACTTCCTGGTACAGCCCCTTCCCAGCATGCATCAGGAGAAAAAGGTGAAGGGTCACACAGTGTTCAAGCACAAACATTACATATACGCTACCCCTTATTGCTCGTGGTGTTGTTCTGTTGTGTAACACAGACAGGCATCTGCAAGCAGTTACAGTGGGTGTAGGTGCCTCCTGCACAGTATACACCTGAAGCTACCCCGTATTGCTGGTGTTTTTCTTTTGTGTAACACTAACAGGCACCTGCAAGCAGTTACAGTGGGTGTAGGTGCCTCCTGCACAGTATACACCTGAAGCTACCCCGTATTGCTGGTGTTTTTCTGTTGTGTAACACAGACAGGCATCTGCAAGCAGTTACAGTGCGTGTAGGTGCCTCCTGCACAGTATACACTACCCCTTATTGCTCGTGGTGTTGTTCTGTTGTGTAACACAGACAGACATCTGCAAGCAGTTACAGTGGGTGTAGGTGCCTCCTGCACAGTATACGCTACCCCTTATTGCTCGTGGTGTTGTTCTGTTGTGTAACACAGACAGGCATCTGCAAGCAGTTAGTGGGTGTAGGTGCCTCCTGCACAATATACGCTACCCCTTATTGCTCGTGGTGTTGTTCTGTTGTGTAACACAGACAGGCATCTGCAAGCAGTTACAGTGGGTGTAGGTGCCTCCTGCACAGTATACGCTACCCCTTATTGCTCGTGGTGTTGTTCTGTTGTGTAACACAGACATGCATCTGCAAGCAGTTACAGTGGGTGTAGGTGCCTCCTGCACAGTATACGCTACCCCTTATTGCTCGTGGTGTTGTTCTGTTGTGTAACACAGACAGGCATCTACAAGCAGTTACAGTGGGTGTAGGTGCCTCCTGCACAGTATACGCTACCCCTTATTGCTCGTGGTGTTGTTCTGTTGTGTAACACAGACAGGCATCTGCAAGTAGTTACAGTGGGTGTAGGTGCGTCCTGCACAGTATACACCTGAAGCTACCCCGTATTGCTGGTGTTTTTCTTTTGTGTAACACTAACAGGCACCTGCAAGCAGTTACAGTGGGTGTAGGTGCCTCCTGCACAGTATACACCTGAAGCTACCCCGTATTGCTGGTGTTTTTCTGTTGTGTAATACAGACAGGCATCTGCAAGCAGTTACAGTGGGTGTAGGTGCCTCCTGCACAGTATACGCTACCCCTTATTGCTCGTGGTGTTGTTCTGTTGTGTAACACAGACAGGCATCTGCAAGCAGTTACAGTGGGTGTAGGTGCCTCCTGCACAGTATACACCTGAAGCTACCCCGTATTACTGGTGTTTTCTTTTGTGTAACACTAACAGGCATCTGAAAGCAGTTACAGTGGGTGTGACAGGAGGTCACTTCGGAGCACATGGTGAGCAAGGAAATAATGGACATTGAGAATATGTATGGGATTGTTTTAAAATGGGACTGTAACATTATTCCCCAATATTGCCCAGGGTCTGTAAATAGTTATTCTGTTGGTGCTGAACTCAACAGGTTAAATTAAGAGAGGCTGATGTGTCTCCTGTCTCCTTGTGTAATGCTAATGAGCCTCACCTATGCTACAGGCCCTTTCATTGTGATGATGTTGATTGGAGCTTGGTAGACCGGCTGACTCCATATTATGGGATGTTGAAGTGTCTCCTGTGAGGAGGGGGGGAATCACCCCTCCTGCCTAAGACTGTTTATCAAAGGAGAAGTTTGAACACACCTGACCTGTATCACCATTGTCATTGGACAGTTTAACCCGCCCTGTTCCCCAAGGATGGGAGGGAAAGGTTTTGAAGAGAAATGTGTTACCATGTGTTTTGAAAATAACGTTTTTCCCTGTTTTGGAACTTGAATACAGAGCGTTGTCTCGTATCTGGGGGGAGAATCATTCGTATAGGGTCTTATTCGGCTGGTTGGAGTGTATGGTGGCTGTCGTGTGGTTGGAAAGGGAATATCCTAACGGGGTTAACCCCTTTCATACTTGGGGTGCCGTTACAGTGGGTGTAGGTGCCTCCTGCACAGTATACGCTACCCCTTATTGCTCGTGGTGTTGTTCTGTTGTGTAACACAGACAGGCATCTGCAAGTAGTTACAGTGGGTGTAGATGTGTCCTGCACAGTATACACCTGAAGCTACCCCGTATTGCTGGTGTTTTTCTTTTGTGTAACACTAACAGGCACCTGCAAGCAGTTACAGTGGGTGTAGGTGCCTCCTGCACAGTATTCACCTGAAGCTACCCCGTATTGCTGGTGTTTTTCTGTTGTGTAACACAAACAGGCATCTGCAAGCAGTTACAGTGGGTGTAGTTGCCTCCTGCATAGTATACACCTGAAGCTACCCCGTATTGCTGGTGTTTTTATTTTGTGTAACACTAACAGGCACCTGCAAGCAGTTACATTGGGTGTAGGTGCCTCCTGCACATTATACACCTGAAGCTACCCCGTATTCCTGTTGTTTAACTGTTGTGTAACACAGACAGGCATCTGCAAGCAGTTACAGTGAGTGTAGGTGCCTCCTGCACAGTATACACCTGAAGCTACCCCGTATTGCTGGTGTTTTACTGTTGTGTAACACAGACAGGCATCTGCAAGCAGTTACAGTGGGTGTAGGTGCCTCCTGCACAGTATACGCTACCCCTTATTGCTCGTGGTGTTGTTCTGTTGTGTAACACAGACAGGCATCTGCAAGCAGTTGCAGTGGGTGTAGGTGCCTCCTGCACAGTATACACCTGAAGCTACCCCGTATTGCTGGTGTTTTACTGTTGTGTAACACAGACAGGCATCTGCAAGCAGTTACAGTGGGTCTAGGTGCCTCCTGCACAGTATACACCTAAAGCTACCCCGTATTGCTGGTGTTTTTCTTTAGTGTAACACTAACAGGCATCTGCAAGCAGTTATAGTGGGTGCAGGTGCCTCCTGCACAGTATACGCTACCCCTTATTGCTCGTGGTGTTGTTCTGTTGTGTAACACAGACAGGCATCTGCAAGCAGGTGCAGTGGGTGTAGGTGCCTCCTGCACAGTATACACCTGAAGCTACCCCGTATTGCTGGTGTTTTTATTTTGTGTAACACTAACAGGCATCTGCAAGCAGTTACAGTGGGTCTAGGTGCCTCCTGCACAGTATACGCTACCCCTTATTGCTCGTGGTGTTGTTCTGTTGTGTAACACAGACAGGCATCTGCAAGCAGTTACAGTGGGTGTAGGTGCCTCCTGCACAGTATGCGCTACCCCTTATTGCTCGTGGTGTTGTTCTGTTGTGTAACACAGACAGGCACCTGCAAGCAGTTACAGTGGGTGTAGGTGCCTCCTGCACAGTATACACCTGAAGCTACCCCGTATTGCTGGTGTTTTTCTGTTGTGTAACACAGACAGGCACCTGCAAGCAGTTACAGTGGGTGTAGGTGCCTCCTGCACAGTATACACCTAAAGCTACCCCGTATTGCTGGTGTTTTTATTTTGTGTAACACTAACAGGCATCTGCAAGCAGTTACAGTGGGTCTAGGTGCCTCCTGCACAGTATACGCTACCCCTTATTGCTCGTGGTGTTGTTCTGTTGTGTAACACAGACAGGCATCTGCAAGCAGTTACAGTGGGTGTAGGTGCCTCCTGCACAGTATGCGCTACCCCTTATTGCTCGTGGTGTTGTTCTGTTGTGTAACACAGACAGGCACCTGCAAGCAGTTACAGTGGGTGTAGGTGCCTCCTGCACAGTATACACCTGAAGCTACCCCGTATTGCTGGTGTTTTTCTGTTGTGTAACACAGACAGGCACCTGCAAGCAGTTACAGTGGGTGTAGGTGCCTCCTGCACAGTATACACCTAAAGCTACCCCGTATTGCTGGTGTTTTTATTTTGTCTAACACTAACAGGCATCTGCAAGCAGTTACAGTGGGTGTAGGTGCCTCCTGCACAGTATACGCTACCCCTTATTGCTCGTGGTGTTGTTCTGTTGTGTAACACAGACAGGCATCTGGAAGCAGTTACAGTGGGTGTAGGTGCCTCCTGCACAGTATACGCTACCCCTTATTGCTCGTGGTGTTGTTCTGTTGTGTAACACAGACAGGCATCTGCAAGCAGTTACAGTGGGTGTAGGTGCCTCCTGCACAGTATACGCTACCCCTTATTGCTTGTGGTGTTGTTCTGTTGTGTAACACAGACAGGCTTCTACAAGCAGTTACAGTGGGTGTAGGTGCCTCCTGCACAGTATACGCTACCCCTTATTGCTCGTGGTGTTGTTCTGTTGTGTAACACAGACAGGCATCTGCAAGCAGTTACAGTGGCTGTAGGTGCCTCCTGCACAGTATACGCTACCCCTTATTGTTCGTGGTGTTGTTCTTTTGTGTAACACTAACAGGCATCTACAAGCAGTTACAGTGGGTGTAGGTGCCTCCTGCTCAGTATACGCTACCCCTTATTGCTCGTGGTGTTGTTCTGTTGTGTAACACAGACAGGCACCTGCAAGTAGTTACAGTGGGTGTAGGTGCGTCCTGCACAGTATACACCTGAAGCTACCCCGTATTGCTGGTGTTTTTCTGTTGTGTAACACAGACAGGCACCTGCAAGTAGTTACAGTGGGTGTAGGTGCGTCCTGCACAGTATACACCTGAAGCTACCCCGTATTGCTGGTGTTTTTCTTTTGTGTAACACTAACAGGCACCTGCAAGCAGTTACAGTGGGTGTAGGTGCCTCCTGCACAGTATACACCTGAAGCTACCCCATATTACTGGTGTTTTCTTTTGTGTAACACTAACAGGCATCTGAAAGCAGTTACAGTGGGTGTATGTGCCTCCTGCACAGTATACGCTACCCCTTATTGCTCGTGGTGTTGTTCTGTTGTGTAACACAGACAGGCATCTGCAAGTAGTTACAGTGGGTGTAGGTGTGTCCTGCACAGTATACACCTGAAGCTACCCCGTATTGCTGGTGTTTTTCTTTTGTGTAACACTAACAGGCACCTGCAAGCAGTTACAGTGGGTGTAGGTGTCTCCTGCACAGTATACACCTGAAGCTACCCCGTATTGCTGGTGTTTTTCTTTTGTGTAACACTAACAGGCACCTGCAAGCAGTTACATTGGGTGTAGGTGCCTCCTGCACAGTATACACCTGAAGCTACCCCGTATTCCTGTTGTTTTACTGTTGTGTAACACAGACAGGCATCTGCAAGCAGTTACAGTGGGTGTAGGTGCCTCCTGCACAGTATACACCTGAAGCTACCCTGTATTGCTGGTGTTTTTCTGTTGTGTAACACAGACAGGCATCTGCAAGCAGTTACAGTGGGTGTAGGTGCCTCCTGCACAGTATACGCTACCCCTTAGAATTAGGGTGGCGAGGTTTAGGAAGATTTGGGGATGGCCGTCTTGGGTGTCGGGTGATAGCAGAGTGGAATATTTCCTCTCCCTGGCTTGCAGGAGTTTCAGGTGGTGCCTTCAGTAGGGTGGCGTCCCGTGTAGCCAACTCCATGACCGTAGCAAGGTCAGTGGCTTTCGTCAGAGTCAAGTCGGGTTCTGTGAGTAAACGTTTCTGTATGGCTGGGTCGCAGAGTCCCATGACAAACATGTCACGGAGAGCCGTCTGCAGGTAGTCTCCAAACTGACAAGTGGCAGCTAGTTTACGTAAAGCAATGATATAAGTCTTTATGTCCTCCCCGGCATGCTGCCTTCTACTGTAGAATTTAAACCGCTAATGGCTTTGGGTTGTAGTGCTCATGTAGCTTCTGAATTAACTCAGGCAGGGGCTTAGAGGCTGGCTTGTCTGGAGAAATGAGGTCTCTGAGAGTGCCATATGCAGCTTGACCCAATATTGTGAGGAAAACTGCAACTTTCTTTTCTGCAGCCACACTATTTGCTTCCATATACTGCTCCAGCCTCTCCACCCAGGAGCTCCATGATTCAGCAGCAGGATCAAATGGTTGAATAAACCCTATGAAGGCCATGTGTGCTAAAATCCACAATCCTCGTCGCCACTGTTATGTCCCTTAGACACGGAGTTTTGCTAGCAATGCTAAAGTATCTGCTCATTAAGTTAAACACAGGCCAGATGAACTTCTTAACCATGGAAGGGTTTATTACTCACTCAGAACATGATGACTTGTTACATAGAGTCCTAATACAACAGGATTCTGTCATTACCAGATGTAATCCCTTCTGTCCATCATGCTGCTGCTGCTTCCAGTCTCACACACCACTCTCACTACTTCCTGGTACAGCCCCTTCCCAGCATGCATCAGGAGAAAAAGGTGAAGGGTCACACAGTGTTCAAGCACAAACATTACATATACGCTACCCCTTATTGCTCGTGGTGTTGTTCTGTTGTGTAACACAGACAGGCATCTGCAAGCAGTTACAGTGGGTGTAGGTGCCTCCTGCACAGTATACACCTGAAGCTACCCCATATTGCTGGTGTTTTTCTTTTGTGTAACACTAACAGGCACCTGCAAGCAGTTACAGTGGGTGTAGGTGCCTCCTGCACAGTATACACCTGAAGCTACCCCGTATTGCTGGTGTTTTTCTGTTGTGTAACACAGACAGGCATCTGCAAGCAGTTACAGTGCGTGTAGGTGCCTCCTGCACAGTATACACTACCCCTTATTGCTCGTGGTGTTGTTCTGTTGTGTAACACAGACAGACATCTGCAAGCAGTTACAGTGGGTGTAGGTGCCTCCTGCACAGTATACGCTACCCCTTATTGCTCGTGGTGTTGTTCTGTTGTGTAACACAGACAGGCATCTGCAAGCAGTTAGTGGGTGTAGGTGCCTCCTGCACAATATACGCTACCCCTTATTGCTCGTGGTGTTGTTCTGTTGTGTAACACAGACAGGCATCTGCAAGCAGTTACAGTGGGTGTAGGTGCCTCCTGCACAGTATACGCTACCCCTTATTGCTCGTGGTGTTGTTCTGTTGTGTAACACAGACATGCATCTGCAAGCAGTTACAGTGGGTGTAGGTGCCTCCTGCACAGTATACGCTACCCCTTATTGCTCGTGGTGTTGTTCTGTTGTGTAACACAGACAGGCATCTACAAGCAGTTACAGTGGGTGTAGGTGCCTCCTGCACAGTATACGCTACCCCTTATTGCTCGTGGTGTTGTTCTGTTGTGTAACACAGACAGGCATCTGCAAGTAGTTACAGTGGGTGTAGGTGCGTCCTGCACAGTATACACCTGAAGCTACCCCGTATTGCTGGTGTTTTTCTTTTGTGTAACACTAACAGGCACCTGCAAGCAGTTACAGTGGGTGTAGGTGCCTCCTGCACAGTATACACCTGAAGCTACCCCGTATTGCTGGTGTTTTTCTGTTGTGTAATACAGACAGGCATCTGCAAGCAGTTACAGTGGGTGTAGGTGCCTCCTGCACAGTATACGCTACCCCTTATTGCTCGTGGTGTTGTTCTGTTGTGTAACACAGACAGGCATCTGCAAGCAGTTACAGTGGGTGTAGGTGCCTCCTGCACAGTATACACCTGAAGCTACCCCGTATTACTGGTGTTTTCTTTTGTGTAACACTAACAGGCATCTGAAAGCAGTTACAGTGGGTGTGACAGGAGGTCACTTCGGAGCACATGGTGAGCAAGGAAATAATGGACATTGAGAATATGTATGGGATTGTTTTAAAATGGGACTGTAACATTATTCCCCAATATTGCCCAGGGTCTGTAAATAGTTATTCTGTTGGTGCTGAACTCAACAGGTTAAATTAAGAGAGGCTGATGTGTCTCCTGTCTCCTTGTGTAATGCTAATGAGCCTCACCTATGCTACAGGCCCTTTCATTGTGATGATGTTGATTGGAGCTTGGTAGACCGGCTGACTCCATATTATGGGATGTTGAAGTGTCTCCTGTGAGGAGGGGGGGAATCACCCCTCCTGCCTAAGACTGTTTATCAAAGGAGAAGTTTGAACACACCTGACCTGTATCACCATTGTCATTGGACAGTTTAACCCGCCCTGTTCCCCAAGGATGGGAGGGAAAGGTTTTGAAGAGAAATGTGTTACCATGTGTTTTGAAAATAACGTTTTTCCCTGTTTTGGAACTTGAATACAGAGCGTTGTCTCGTATCTGGGGGGAGAATCATTCGTATAGGGTCTTATTCGGCTGGTTGGAGTGTATGGTGGCTGTCGTGTGGTTGGAAAGGGAATATCCTAACGGGGTTAACCCCTTTCATACTTGGGGTGCCGTTACAGTGGGTGTAGGTGCCTCCTGCACAGTATACGCTACCCCTTATTGCTCGTGGTGTTGTTCTGTTGTGTAACACAGACAGGCATCTGCAAGTAGTTACAGTGGGTGTAGATGTGTCCTGCACAGTATACACCTGAAGCTACCCCGTATTGCTGGTGTTTTTCTTTTGTGTAACACTAACAGGCACCTGCAAGCAGTTACAGTGGGTGTAGGTGCCTCCTGCACAGTATTCACCTGAAGCTACCCCGTATTGCTGGTGTTTTTCTGTTGTGTAACACAAACAGGCATCTGCAAGCAGTTACAGTGGGTGTAGTTGCCTCCTGCATAGTATACACCTGAAGCTACCCCGTATTGCTGGTGTTTTTATTTTGTGTAACACTAACAGGCACCTGCAAGCAGTTACATTGGGTGTAGGTGCCTCCTGCACATTATACACCTGAAGCTACCCCGTATTCCTGTTGTTTAACTGTTGTGTAACACAGACAGGCATCTGCAAGCAGTTACAGTGAGTGTAGGTGCCTCCTGCACAGTATACACCTGAAGCTACCCCGTATTGCTGGTGTTTTACTGTTGTGTAACACAGACAGGCATCTGCAAGCAGTTACAGTGGGTGTAGGTGCCTCCTGCACAGTATACGCTACCCCTTATTGCTCGTGGTGTTGTTCTGTTGTGTAACACAGACAGGCATCTGCAAGCAGTTGCAGTGGGTGTAGGTGCCTCCTGCACAGTATACACCTGAAGCTACCCCGTATTGCTGGTGTTTTACTGTTGTGTAACACAGACAGGCATCTGCAAGCAGTTACAGTGGGTCTAGGTGCCTCCTGCACAGTATACACCTAAAGCTACCCCGTATTGCTGGTGTTTTTCTTTAGTGTAACACTAACAGGCATCTGCAAGCAGTTATAGTGGGTGCAGGTGCCTCCTGCACAGTATACGCTACCCCTTATTGCTCGTGGTGTTGTTCTGTTGTGTAACACAGACAGGCATCTGCAAGCAGGTGCAGTGGGTGTAGGTGCCTCCTGCACAGTATACACCTGAAGCTACCCCGTATTGCTGGTGTTTTTATTTTGTGTAACACTAACAGGCATCTGCAAGCAGTTACAGTGGGTCTAGGTGCCTCCTGCACAGTATACGCTACCCCTTATTGCTCGTGGTGTTGTTCTGTTGTGTAACACAGACAGGCATCTGCAAGCAGTTACAGTGGGTGTAGGTGCCTCCTGCACAGTATGCGCTACCCCTTATTGCTCGTGGTGTTGTTCTGTTGTGTAACACAGACAGGCACCTGCAAGCAGTTACAGTGGGTGTAGGTGCCTCCTGCACAGTATACACCTGAAGCTACCCCGTATTGCTGGTGTTTTTCTGTTGTGTAACACAGACAGGCACCTGCAAGCAGTTACAGTGGGTGTAGGTGCCTCCTGCACAGTATACACCTAAAGCTACCCCGTATTGCTGGTGTTTTTATTTTGTGTAACACTAACAGGCATCTGCAAGCAGTTACAGTGGGTCTAGGTGCCTCCTGCACAGTATACGCTACCCCTTATTGCTCGTGGTGTTGTTCTGTTGTGTAACACAGACAGGCATCTGCAAGCAGTTACAGTGGGTGTAGGTGCCTCCTGCACAGTATGCGCTACCCCTTATTGCTCGTGGTGTTGTTCTGTTGTGTAACACAGACAGGCACCTGCAAGCAGTTACAGTGGGTGTAGGTGCCTCCTGCACAGTATACACCTGAAGCTACCCCGTATTGCTGGTGTTTTTCTGTTGTGTAACACAGACAGGCACCTGCAAGCAGTTACAGTGGGTGTAGGTGCCTCCTGCACAGTATACACCTAAAGCTACCCCGTATTGCTGGTGTTTTTATTTTGTCTAACACTAACAGGCATCTGCAAGCAGTTACAGTGGGTGTAGGTGCCTCCTGCACAGTATACGCTACCCCTTATTGCTCGTGGTGTTGTTCTGTTGTGTAACACAGACAGGCATCTGGAAGCAGTTACAGTGGGTGTAGGTGCCTCCTGCACAGTATACGCTACCCCTTATTGCTCGTGGTGTTGTTCTGTTGTGTAACACAGACAGGCATCTGCAAGCAGTTACAGTGGGTGTAGGTGCCTCCTGCACAGTATACGCTACCCCTTATTGCTTGTGGTGTTGTTCTGTTGTGTAACACAGACAGGCTTCTACAAGCAGTTACAGTGGGTGTAGGTGCCTCCTGCACAGTATACGCTACCCCTTATTGCTCGTGGTGTTGTTCTGTTGTGTAACACAGACAGGCATCTGCAAGCAGTTACAGTGGCTGTAGGTGCCTCCTGCACAGTATACGCTACCCCTTATTGCTCGTGGTGTTGTTCTTTTGTGTAACACTAACAGGCATCTACAAGCAGTTACAGTGGGTGTAGGTGCCTCCTGCTCAGTATACGCTACCCCTTATTGCTCGTGGTGTTGTTCTGTTGTGTAACACAGACAGGCACCTGCAAGTAGTTACAGTGGGTGTAGGTGCGTCCTGCACAGTATACACCTGAAGCTACCCCGTATTGCTGGTGTTTTTCTGTTGTGTAACACAGACAGGCACCTGCAAGTAGTTACAGTGGGTGTAGGTGCGTCCTGCACAGTATACACCTGAAGCTACCCCGTATTGCTGGTGTTTTTCTTTTGTGTAACACTAACAGGCACCTGCAAGCAGTTACAGTGGGTGTAGGTGCCTCCTGCACAGTATACACCTGAAGCTACCCCATATTACTGGTGTTTTCTTTTGTGTAACACTAACAGGCATCTGAAAGCAGTTACAGTGGGTGTATGTGCCTCCTGCACAGTATACGCTACCCCTTATTGCTCGTGGTGTTGTTCTGTTGTGTAACACAGACAGGCATCTGCAAGTAGTTACAGTGGGTGTAGGTGTGTCCTGCACAGTATACACCTGAAGCTACCCCGTATTGCTGGTGTTTTTCTTTTGTGTAACACTAACAGGCACCTGCAAGCAGTTACAGTGGGTGTAGGTGTCTCCTGCACAGTATACACCTGAAGCTACCCCGTATTGCTGGTGTTTTTCTTTTGTGTAACACTAACAGGCACCTGCAAGCAGTTACATTGGGTGTAGGTGCCTCCTGCACAGTATACACCTGAAGCTACCCCGTATTCCTGTTGTTTTACTGTTGTGTAACACAGACAGGCATCTGCAAGCAGTTACAGTGGGTGTAGGTGCCTCCTGCACCGTATACACCTAAAGCTACCCCGTATTGCTGGTGTTTTTCTTTTGTGTAACACTAGTGATGAGCCGAACACCCCCGGGTTCGGTTCGTACCAGAACCCGCGAACGGACCGAAAGTTTGCACGAACATTAGAACCCTATTAAATACAATGGATGCGAACGTTCGGATTCTAAAGTGCTAATTATAACGACTATTATCCATGTTATTGTCCGAAACAGAGTTTGGGAACCCGGGTTCTGCACCAGGGGACATGTATCAATGCAAAAAGAAGTTTTAAAAACGGACGTTTTCCGGGAGCAGTCATTTTAATGATGCATAAAGTGAAAAAAAAAAAGTCAAATATTCCTTTAAATATTGTACCTGGGGGGTGTCTAAAGTATGCCTGTGAAGTGCCACGTGTTTCCCGTGTTTAGAACTGTCCCTGCACAAAATAACATTTCTAAAGGAAAAAAAGCCATTTAAAACTGCTTGCGTCTTTAATGCAATGTCTGGTCCTGGTAATATGGATGAAAATCTTTAGGAAAAATGGCATAGCTACCCCATCAACCCCCCCCCCCCCCTACCCCAGCCCATTACCAGCCCCTTTGGGTCTTTTATGGATATTAAGGGGAACCCCGCACACAAAATAAAAAAGGACTTATATACTCTGAACAGCTGTATACAGGCGGTGCATACAAGACAGGGACTGTAGGTTTGTTCTTATGTAGAATCTGTTTGTAATTTTGAACAGCTGCATTGTTTAAGTGTAGCTCCATGCCAAATTCCTTTTTTTTAGCTTTTTGGAAAACATAGGGAACGGTTATCACCCCTGTCACATTTTTTTTGCTGTCTGTGCCCCTGTTCAGAACATTTCACCTCACTTTGCGTCCCAATGACAACTGTTTTTGAAATGTGGTGTTTTTATTGAAACAAGGATTGGTGATAAAGCATCAGTAGAGAGGAGACACCTTTCTCCCATATTAATTCTTACAGGAGAGAATTTTCCTTCCAAGGGGTAGATTTCCTCTCACTTCCTGTTGTCTTCTTCCGTTTGCAAGTAGTAGTCGTTTGTAAGTTGGATGTTTGAAAGTAGGGACCTGCCGTATATACTCTGCAGAAATTGGCCCCTTAGGTGTTGGTGTTGGCACAACACTGAAAGCACTCACAGTTATTCTTGGTGGGTGCTGGAACGCCCTGCTGTCAACTATTATATCAGGAATTGTAATAACATATAATTGTTGATCAGTGGTAGTAAAAATTGGGCCTTTGATGGTGGTGCTGGTGCCACAACACTGTAAGGCCTGACAGTTACTCTTGGTGGGCGCAGCAATGGGCCCTGCTGTGAATTATTCGATCAATAATTATAATTGCATGCCCCTGTTGAACAGGGGCTGAAAAATTGGGCCTTTGGTGGTGGTGGTGGTGGTGATGGTGGTGCTGGTGCCACAACACTGTAAGGCCTGACAGTTACTCTTGGTGGGCGCAGCAATGGGCCCTGCTGTGAATTATTAGATCAATAATTATAATTGCATGCCCCTGTTGAATAGGGGCTGAAAAATTGGGCCTTTGGTGGTGGTGGTGGTGGTGGTGGTGATGGTGGTGCTGGTGCCACAACACTGTAAGGCCTGACAGTTACTCTTGGTGGGCGCAGCAATGGGCCCTGCTGTGAATTATTCGATCAATAATTATAATTGCATGCCCCTGTTGAACAGGGGCTGAAAAATTGGGCCTTTGGTGGTGGTGGTGGTGGTGATGGTGGTGCTGGTGCCACAACACTGTAAGGCCTGACAGTTACTCTTGGTGGGCGCAGCAATGGGTCCTGCTGTGAATTATTCGATCAATAATTATAATTGCATGCCCCTGTTGAACAGGGGCTGAAAAATTGGGCCTTTGGTGGTGGTGGTGGTGGTGATGGTGGTGCTGGTGCCACAACACTGTAAGGCCTAACAGTTACTCTTGGTGGGCGCAGCAATGGGCCCTGCTGTGAATTATTAGATCAATAATTATAATTGCATGCCCCTGTTGAATAGGGGCTGAAAAATTGGGCCTTTGGTGGTGGTGGTGGTGGTGGTGATGGTGGTGCTGGTGCCACAACACTGTAAGGCCTGACAGTTACTCTTGGTGGGCGCAGCAATGGGCCCTGCTGTGAATTATTCGATCAATAATTATAATTGCATGCCCCTGTTGAACAGGGGCTAAAAAATTGGGCCTTTGGTGGTGGTGGTGGTGGTGATGGTGGTGCTGGTGCCACAACACTGTAAGGCCTGACAGTTACTCTTGGTGGGCGCAGCAATGGGTCCTGCTGTGAATTATTCGATCAATAATTATAATTGCATGCCCCTGTTGAACAGGGGCTGAAAAATTGGGCCTTTGGTGGTGGTGGTGGTGGTGATGGTGGTGCTGGTGCCACAACACTGTAAGGCCTGACAGTTACTCTTGGTGGGCGCAGCAATGGGCCCTGCTGTGAATTATTAGATCAATAATTATAATTGCATGCCCCTGTTGAACAGGGGCTGAAAAATTGGGCCTTAAGCACTGGTGGCACAACACTGCAACCCCTCACAGATACTGTACTTGGAGCACAGCAATGAGGCCTGTTGCAAAGTATTGCATCAAAAATTTGAATTACACGCCCCTGTTAAACAGGGGCTGAAAAATTGGGCCTTAGCCACTGGTGGCGTCACCCATAAACCAAAATGATCTTCCAAGCTATCATCATTAATCGTATCATTGAGGAGGAGGAGGAGGATAGCCAGTCAACATAACAGCACAGGCACTCAGCATCAGCATCAGTCTTGAAGGGATGTGACATTTTAAAATCAATTAGTCTGTTATATCAGCATCAGGTGTGTGGTAGCTGGTGGTGATCCAAGACTGGTTCATCTTGATGAAAGTCAGTCGATCAACCGAGTCGGTGGACAGGCGCACCCTGTGATCCGTGACAAATCCTCTAGCAGCACTGAATGTGCGTTCTAAAAGAACGCTGGATGCAGGACAGGCCAGTAGCTCAATTGCATACTGTGCAAGCTCTGGCCAGTGATCCATCCTCAAGACCCAGTAAGCCAGAGGATTTTCGGTGGGGAAGGTGTCCAAGTCTGACCTTGCCCCTAGGTATTCCTGGACCATGTATATCAGACGCTGGCGATGGTTGCTGGAACCGATCATACTTTGGGGCTGCGGACTAAAGAATTGTCTGAACGCATCGGTCAGACGGCCACCTTCCCCACCGCTCCTTCTTTGACTACCCGAAGCCTCAGCAACTCGTTGTCCAGGACCAGGAGTTTGTAACCTCCCAGTCTCTGGGAACGCGTTGCACAGACCTTTCTGCAAGGCCTCCCGGAGTTGTCTCATCCTCTGCTCCCTCTGCGACGGTAAGATAAGGTCCGCAACCTTACCCTTGTACCGTGGATCAAGGAGAGTGGCCAGCCAGTAATGGTCCCTCTCCTTGATCCGAAGAATACGAGGATCCTTCCGCAGACTTTGCAGGATCAGGGAGGCCATGCAGCGTAGGTTAGCTGAGGCATTCAGTCCGGAGTCCTCTGGGTCACTAAGGACGACATGATCCGCAGCCACCTCCTCCCAGCCACGTACAAGTCCACTGGTTTCTTGGGACTGTAAATCATCCCTAAAAGACTGCTGCTGATGATGCTGAGTGCCAGCCTCCACCTCCATGCTGACACAATCCTCCTCCTTCTCCTCCTCCTCCTCCTCTTCCTGTGCGATGGGTGGGACAGAAGGAACACTGTCTGGGTAAAGGGGGCCTTGAGAGGCAAGGAAGTCCTCCTCTTCCTGCCTCTGTTCTGCCTCAAGTGCCCTGTCCATTATTCCAAGCAGCGTGTGCTCCAACAGGTGGACAAGAGGTACAGTGTCACTGATGCATGCACTGTCACTGCTCACCATCCTCGTGGCCTCCTCAAATGGTGCCAGGACAGTGCATGCATCCCTGATCATGCCCCACTGGCGTGGTGAAAAAAACCCGAGCTCCCCTGACCCTGTCCTGGTGCCGTAGTCGCACAGGTACTCATTGATGGCCCTCTGCTGCGTGTGCAGCCGCTGCAGCATGGCCAACGTTGAGTTCTACCTGGTGGGCATGTCACATATAAGGCGGTTCTTGGGCAGGTTCAACTCCTTTTGCAGCTCAGCCAGGCGAGCACTGGCATTATAAGATCTGCGGAAATGCACACAGACTTTCCTGGCCTGCCTCAGGACATCCTGTAAGTCCGGGTACCTGCCCAAGAACCGCTGCACCACCAGGTTAAGGACGTGAGCCATACAGGGCACATGGGTCAGTTGTCCCTGTCGGAGGGCGGAGAGGAGGTTGGTGCCATTGTCGCAAACCACCATTCCTGGCTTAAGCTGGCGTGGCGTCAACCACCTCTCGGCCTGCCCCTGCAGAGCAGACAGGACCTCTGCCCCAGTGTGGCTCCTGTCCCCCAAACACACCAGCGCAAGCACGGCATGGCATCTTTTTGCCTGCGTACTTGCGTAGCCCCTTGAACGCCTACGGAGCACCACTGGTTCCGAGGACAAACCACAGGAAGAGGCCGTGGAGGAAGAAGAAGAGGAGGGGGTGGAGGAGAGAGGTGTGTCACAACCAGTAGTAGCATTTTGGAGGCGTGGCGGTGGAACAACCTCCAACACTACTGCACCTTGTCCTGCATCCTTCCCAGCTGCCAAAAGAGTGACCCAATGGGCCGTGAAAGAAAGGTAACGTCCCTGTCCATGCCTGCTGGACCATGAGTCAGCGGTAATATGCACCTTACCGCTGACCGCCCTGTCCAGCGAGGCCAAGACATTGCCTTCCACATGCCTGTAGAGAGCCGGAATCGCCTTCCGTGTGAAAAAGTGGCGTTTGGGAACCTGCCACTGAGGAACCGCACATTGCACAAACTCACGGAAGGGGGCCGAGTCTACCAACTGAAAAGGCAGCAGTTGAAGCGCTAGCAATTTAGCCAAGCTAGCATTCAACCGCTGGGCATGTGGATGGCTGGGAGTGAACTTCTTTCGACGGTCCAGGAACTGGGGCAGGGAAATTTGCCTGCTAGAATCGGACGTTGGTGTACTGCTAGCAGAGTGCCCGCAAGTACTTGCCTGTGACACACCTAATTCTACACCTTCATTCCTCTCAGAGCAGGTTTCAGAGAGGAGTGAAGGTATAGTGGGGTTGGAGATCCCAGCTGATGCGGTGCAAGAAGAGGTCAGCTTTGTTCTTTGGTGTGGGTCTTTAAGGTAGGCTTGCCAACGAGCTGCATGGCAGGTCAACATATGTCTGATCAAGCATGTGGTGCCCAAGCGGCTGATGTTTTGGCCACGCGATATACGCTTGAGACATATGTTGCAAACAGCAGCTGTGCGATCTGATGCACTCGCCTCAAAAAAGGCCCACACCAAAGAACTTTTTGAATGACGGGCAGAGGCAGCGCCCTGCACAGGCGGAGCTCTGCGGTGTGATTCCGTCGGTGTGCTGCCCATACGCTGGCCACTCAAGGGCATCCTGCCTCGTTGGAGATGTGCCTCCTCCTCATCCTCCTCCTCCTCCCTCTCTCTCCTATTAGGCACCCACGTGGAGTCAGTGACCTCATCATCCCCTCCCTCCTCATCACTGGAGCCAATCTGGCAGTATGCTGCAGCTGCTGGAGCATGACTGCCAGATTGGTGTCCTTCTTGAGCATCCCCTCTCTCTGCTCTCATGCTGCTGCCTTCCTCTAGCTGGGTATCATCATCAGATCCTTCGAACCGCTGGGCATCATCCTGTACCCAACACTGTGCTCAAACAGTTCGGGGGACTCCTCAGGAGGAGGACATGGTGGGTCTAGGGAAGGATTGACTAATGAAGATAATGATACCAGAGAAGAGGACGCTTTGGCAGCTGCTTTGCCAGTACCCTGAGCCTGGGTGAGAGAGGATGAGGAGGATGAGGTGGGCTTGGTCATCCACTCTACCAAGTCTTCGGCATGATGTGGCTCAACATGTCCAGCTGCCGAAAAGAAGGACAAGCGTGTCCCATGGCCATGTGCTGATGACAATGCACCGCGTCCACGACCAGCACTGTTGCCCCCAGACACAGAGCCTGCTTGCCCTCTTTTTTTGCCTCCTGACTGTCTGCCTCTCCTTGTTTGCCTTCCAGACATTTTAATGGATGGCCTGCAGGGAGATGGGAAAAAGAGCAATAAGGGCTACCTTCAGGTGTATACTGTGCAGGAGGCTTAGCAACAATGACACTGACACTGTCCCCTGCCTATCCTTCTCTGTCCCTAAACACAAGGATTGAAAATATGGTTCAGCAAAATTGGTTTAGAACAGAATAGCACACTGACACTTTCCCTCACTGTCCTACTCTGTCCCTCCCTACAAACAAGATTTAGCACAGAATAGCACACTGATAGTTTCCACGAGTGTCCTTCTCTGTCCCTAAACTCAAGGATTTCAAATATGGAACAGCAAAATTGGTTTAGAACAGAATAGCACACTGACACTTTCCCTCACTGTCCTACTCTGTCCCTCCCTACAAACAAGATTTAGCACAGAATAGCACACTGATAGTTTCCACGAGTGTCCTTCTCTGTCCCTAAACTCAAGGATTTCAAATATGGAACAGCAAAATTGGATTAGAACAGAATAGCACACTGACACTTTCCCTCACTGTCCTACTCTGTCCCTCCCTACAAACAAGATTTAGCACAGAATAGCACACTGATAGTTTCCACGAGTGTCCTTCTCTGTCCCTAAACTCAAGGATTTCAAATATGGAACAGCAAAATTGGTTTAGAACAGAATAGCACACTGTCAGTTTCACTCACTGTACCTCTCTGTCCCTAAACTCAAGGATTGAAAATATGGTTCAGCAAAATTGGTTTAGAACAGAATAGCACACTGACACTTTCCCTCACTGTCCTACTCTGTCCCTCCCTACAAACAAGATTTAGCACAGAATAGCACACTGATAGTTTCCACGAGTGTCCTTCTCTGTCCCTAAACTCAAGAATTTCAAATATGGAACAGCAAAATTGGTTTAGAACAGAATAGCACACTGTCAGTTTCCCTCACTGTACCTCTCTGTCCCTAAACTCAAGGATTGAAAATATGGTTCAGCAAGATTGGTTTAGAACAGAATAGCACACTGACACTTTCCCTCACTGTACCTCTATGTCCCTACAAACAAGGATTAGCACAGAATAGCACACTGACACTTTCCCTCACTGTACCTCTCTGTCCCTACAAACAAGGTTTAGCACAGAATAACACACTGACACTCTCCCTACCTATCCTTATTTGTCCCTAAACACAAGGAATCCAGGATTAGTAAAGGAAAAAAAATGACACTGTCCCTGCCTATGCTTCTCTTTCCCTGCTCCGGAACACACTACACAAGGCCGCCGCGCTGGCGGCCTTTTATAGTGTGGGGCGTGTACTAAACCCCCTCAGCAATAATTGGCCACAGGCATCCTGCCTGTGGCCAATCATTGCTCTCCTCGCTGCCGGCGCTGTGATTGGCCAAGCATGCGGGGTCACAGTGCATGCTTGGCCAATCTCAGCGCCTGGATGACACTGCGATGGCGTAGTGCATTGTGGGCCGTTCGCGTCACTCGAATTTGGCGCGAACGGCCCAAATCGTTCGATCTTCGTCGAACGATCGAACAGCCGATGTTCGAGTCGAACGTATGTTCGACTCGAACACGAAGCTCATCCCTATGTAACACTAACAGGCATCTGCAAGCAGTTACAGTGTGTGCAGGTGCCTCCTGCACAGTATACGCTACCCCTTATTGCTCGTGGTGTTGTTCTGTTGTGTAACACAGACAGGCATCTGCAAGCAGTTACAGTGGGTGTAGGTGCCTCCTGCGCAGTATACACCTGAAGCTACCCCGTATTGCTGGTGTTTTTCTTTTGTGTAACACTAACAGGCACCTGCAAGCAGTTACAGTGGGTGTAGGTGCCTCCTGCACAGTATACACCTGAAGCTACCCCGTATTGCTGGGGTTTTTCTGTTGTGTAACACAGACAGGCATCTGCAAGCAGTTACAGTGGGTGTAGGTGCCTCCTGCACAGTATACACTACCCCTTATTGCTCGTGGTGTTGTTCTGTTGTGTAACACAGACAGGCATCTGCAAGCAGTTACAGTGGGTGTAGGTGCCTCCTGCACAGTATACGCTACCCCTTATTGCTCGTGGTGTTGTTCTGTTGTGTAACACAGACAGGCATCTGCAAGCAGTTACAGTGGGTGTAGGTGCCTCCTGCACAGTATACGCTACCCCTTATTGCTCGTGGTGTTGTTCTGTTGTGTAACACAGACAGGCACCTGCAAGCAGTTACAGTGGGTGTAAGAGCCTCCTGCACAGTATACACCTGAAGCTACCCCGTAATGCTGGTGTTTTTCTTTTGTGTAACACTAACAGGCATCTGCAAGCAGTTAGAGTGGGTGTAGGTGCCTCCTGCACAGTATACGCTACCCCTTATTGCTCATGGTGTTGTTCTTTCGTGTAACACAGACAGGCATCTGCAAGCAGTTACAGTGGTGTAGGTGCCTCCTGCACAGTATACACCTGAATCTACCCCTTATTGCTGGTTTTCCCATCTCCCTGCAGGTCATAATAATGTCTGGAAGGCCAACAAGGAGAGGCAGACAGTAACGAGACAATAAAAGAGGGCAAGCAGGCTCTTTGTCTGGGGGCAATAGTGCTGGTCGTGGACGCGGTGCATTGTCATCAGCACGTGGCCATGGGACACGCTTGTCCTTATTTTCGGCAGCTGGACGTGTTGAGCGGCAGCATGCCGAAGACTTGGTAGAGTGGATAACCAAGCCCTCCTCATCCTCCTCATCCTCTCTCACCCAGGCTCAGGGTACTGGCAAAGCAGCTGCCAATGTGTCCTCTTCCCTCGTATCAATGTCATCATCAGTCACTCCTTCCCTAGACCCACCTCCTGAGGAGTCCCCCGAACTGTTTGAGCACAGTGTTGGGTGCATGCTCCAGGAGAATGCTCAGCGTTTTGAAGGGTCTGATGACTATACCCAGCTAGAGGAAGGCAGTAGCGTGAGCGCAGAGAGGGGGGATGCTCAGGAAGGACAGCAATCTGGCAGTCATGTTCCACCAGCTGCAGCATACTGCCAGGTTTGCTCCAGTGATCAAGAGGGAGGGGATGATGAGGTCACTGACTCCACGTGGGTGCCTGATAGGAGAGAGGAGGAGGATGAGGAGGAGGCACATCTCCAACGAGGCAGGATGCCCTCCGGGGGCCAGCGTAAGGGCAGCACACTGACTGAATCACACCGCAGAGCTCCGCCTGTGCAGGGCGCTGCCTCTGCACGTTATTCCAAAAGTTCTTTGGTATGGGCCTTTTTTGAGTGGAGTGCATCAGATCGCACCGCTGCTATTTGCAACATATGTCTCAAGCGTATCTCGCGTGGCCAAAACATCAGCCGCTTGGGCACCACATGCTTGACCAGACATATGTTGACCTGCTATGCCATTTTTCTCAATGATTTTCATCCATATTGCCGGGACCAGACATTGACATTTCTAAAGGAAAAAAAGGCATTTAAAACTGCTTGCGGCTTTAATGTAGTTTGTGCAGGGACAGTTCTAAACACAGGAAACACGTGCCACTTCACAGGCATACTTTAGACAGGAACGATATTTAAAGGAATATTTCACTTTTTTCATCATTAAAATTTTTCACTTTATGCATCATTAAAATCACTGCTCCCGAAAAAACGACCGTTTTTAAAACTTATTTTTGCATTGATACATGTCCCCTGGGGCAGGACACAGGTCCCCAAACCCTTTTTAGGACAATAACATGCATATTAGCCGTTATAATGCGCACTTTAAATTTTGAACGTTCGCATCCATTGTATTTAATAGGGTTCTAAAGTTTGCGCAAACTTTCAGTCTGTTCGCAGGTTCTGGTGCGAACCGAACCGGGGGGGGGGGGGTGTTCGGCTCATCCCTAATGGTAGGGCTGGATTGGGATGTTTTAGAATAGATGCAGAGGTGAACAACCTCTTCAGGTTCTCAAAAGCAGACTGAGCTTCAGGAGACCAGGAGAACCGGTTGTTGTGCTTGGTCAATTGTGTGATTGGTGAAATGATGGCAGAGAATCCCTTGATGAATTTTCGATAGAAATTGGCAAATCCTATGAAACTAGATATATACTAAAGCGCTATGAAATAAACAGTGAAAAATGCAATAAAAAGATAACCAAATGGTGAAAGCTGCAATCAAAGTAAAAAATATTCTGTGACCATAAAGTGATTGATAGGACAAATTGATGATGCGCTTACCACCAACCTAATTATAGTGCACTAATTGACAATGTGTAACTCTTTGTGCTCAAAACCAACTAAGTGAACCATAGAGATGATATATGTCAAACATACACATCACACAATGCTTATATATATAATGTTCCACAAAGCAGCATGGATTCCACTGTGGGCTGTGTTAAATCCTTTAACCACTTCAATACCATGCACTTATGCACCTTCCCGCCCAGACCAATTTTCAGCTTTCAGTACTCTCACACTTTGAATGACAATTACTTAGTCATGCTACACTGTATCCAAACAAAATTTTTATCATTTTCTTCTCACAAATAGAGCTTTCTTTTGGTGGTATTTAATTGCCACTGGGTTTTTTATTTTTTGCGATATAAGCAAAAAAACAGCAATTTTAAAAAAAAACAAACACTTTTTTTTAGTTTCTATTGTAAAATTTTGCAAATAAGTAATTTTTCTTCATAAATTTGTGCCAAAATGTATACTGCTACATATCTTTGGTAAAATGAACCCAAATTAGTGTATATTATTTGGTCTTTGTGAAAGTTATAGAGTCTACAAACTATGGTGGCAATCACTGAAAATTTATCATCATCATTGATCACGCCTGATGTACTGAAGGGATATCTCATTTCTTGAGACACTAACAAGCGAGGAAAGTACAAATACCCCAAAATTACCCCTTTTTGGAAAGTAGACAGTCCAAGGTATTTACTAAGAGGCGTGGTGAGTTTTTTGAAGTTGTATTTTTTTCCCACAATTCTTGGGAAAATTTAATTTTTTTTTTTTTTTACACAAACTGGTCATATTAACAGTTTTTTTCTCTCACACAGCATATGCATAATTGCAACTACACCCCAAAATACATTCTGCTACTCCTCCTGAGTGTAGCGATACCACATGTGTGAGACTTTTACACAGCCTGGCCACATACAGAGGCCCAACATTGAAGTAGCACTTTCAGGCGTTCTACAAGCATAAATCGCACATATCCTTTCTCAACCACCTATTACACTTTTGAAGGCCCTGGAGCACCAGGACAATGGAATTTTCCACAAAATGACCCCATTTTGGAAAGCACACACCCCAACGTATAATCTATGAAGCATTATGAGTCTTTTGAATGGTTAATTTTTTTCCAGAAGGTTTTGGAAAATGTGGAGAAAAAATGAAAATGCATTTTTTTTACACAAAGTTGTCAATTTATAAGATATTTCTAACGCATAGCATATACATAGCAAAAATGACACCCCAAAATGCATTCTGCTACTCCTCCTGAGTATAGCGATACCACATGTGTGAGACTTTTACACAGCCTGGCCATATACAGAGGCCCAACATTGAAGTAGCACTTTCAGGCGTTCTACAAGCATAAATCGCACATATCCTTTCTCAACCACCTATTACACTTTTTAAGGCCCTGGAGCACCAGGACAATGGAATTTTCCACAAAATGACCCCATTTTGGAAAGCACACACCCCAATGTATAATCTATGAAGCATTATGAGTCTTTTGAACGGTTCATTTTTTTCCAGAAGGTTTTGGAAAATGTGGAGAAAAAATGAAAATGCATTTTTTTTACACAAAGTTGTCCATTTATAAGATATTTCTAACGCATAGCATATACATAGCAAAAATGACACCCCAAAATGCATTCTGCTACTCCTCCTGAGTATAGCGATACCACATGTGTGAGACTTTTACACAGCCTGGCCATATACAGAGGCCCAACATTGAAGTAGCACTTTCAGGCGTTCTACAAGCATAAATCGCACATATCCTTTCTCAACCACCTATTACAATTTTGAAGGCCCTGGAGCACCAGGACAATAGAATTTTCCACAAAATGACCCCATTTTGGAAAGCACACACCCCAACGTATAATCTATGAAGCATTATGAGTCTTTTGAACGGTTCATTTTTTTCCAGAAGGTTTTGGAAAATGTGGAGAAAAAATGAAAATGCATTTTTTTTACACAAAGTTGTCCATTTATAAGATATTTCTAACGCATAGCATATACATAGCAAAAATAACACCCCAAATGCATTCTGCTACTCCTCCTGAGTATAGCGATACCACATGTGTGAGACTTTTACACAGCCTGGCCATATACAGAGGCCCAAAATTGAAGTAGCACTTTCAGGCGTTCTACAAGCATAAATCGCACATATCCTTTCTCAACCACCTATTACAATTTTGAAGGCCCTGGAGCACCAGGACAATAGAATTTTCCACAAAATGACCCCATTTTGGAAAGCACACACCCCAACGTATAATCTGTGAAGCATTATGAGTCTTTTGAACGGTTCATTTTTTTCCAGAAGGTTTTGGAAAATGTGGAGAAAAAATGAAAATGCATTTTTTTTACACAAAGTTTTCCATTTATAAGATATTTCTAACGCATAGCATATACATAGCAAAAATAACACCCCAAAATGCATTCTGCTACTCCTCCTGAGTATAGCGATACCACATGTGTGAGACTTTTACACAGCCTGGCCATATACAGAGGCCCAACATTGAAGTAGCACTTTCAGGCGTTCTACAAGCATAAATCGCACATATCCTTTCTCAACCACCTATTACAATTTTGAAGGCCCTGGAGCACCAGGACAATAGAATTTTCCACAAAATGACCCCATTTTTGAAAGCACACACCCCAACGTTTAATCTATGAGGCATTATGAGTCTTTTGAACGGTTCATTTTTTTCCAGAAGGTTTTGGAAAATGTGGAGAAAAAATTAAAATGCATTTTTTTTACACAAAGTTGTCAATTTATAAGATATTTCTAACACATAATATGTACATAGCAAAAATTACACCCCAAAATGCATTCTGCTACTCCTCCTGAGTATGGCGATACCACATGTTTGAGACTTTTACACAGCCTGGCCACATACAGAGGCCCAACATCCAAGTAGCACCTCCAGGCATTCTAGCAGCATTAATTGCACATATCATTTTCTGACTACCGATCACATTTTTGAAGGCCCTTCATATATCTAACACATAGCAGGTACATACCAAATAACAAAAGATTACCTGTGGTTTTAGAAGTGCAGTGGTCCACAGAGGAGAGCATCGGTCCAGGCAGCAGGCAGGGATGAGGTCAGCGACAGCAAAAGCAATCATCCAGGCAGCAGGCAGGAATACTGTCCATAGTTCGCACAGGCAGAGATACTGTCAGCACAGCCAGAGCACAGCCAAAGCACAGGTCCAGGTAGCAGGCAGAGGTGTCCCGGCAGAAATGCTGTCCAAAGTCAGTAGAGGCAGCAGGCAGATATATGGTCAACACAGCCAAAGTATTGGTCCAAGCAGCAGGAAGAAACATGGTCCATAATGTCATGGGTCATTACAGGCAGTAATATGGTCAGCACAGCCAAATTATTGGTCCAGGCAGCAGGAAGGACCATCAAGCTTAGGGCCAGGGGGACAGGGGTAGAGGCTTCTCCCACCCAAATCGCTTTGAAGCCTCCGGGCAACCAGACCCTGTTCTTGGAGCACAGAAAACGAAAAACTGGTTTTCTCTACTCAGAACGCTATTCTGAAGCCCCTCACATATGTGAGACCCCTGTGTACTAAAAGTAGATGGCCAAAAGATCAGTCCAAGTGGCAGGCAAAAACATGGTCGATTAACAGGCCAAGGTCGGTACACGTGGAAGTCAGAAACGTGGTTTAAATCGGCAGGCAGAGGCATCGTCGGTAAACAGGCCAGGGTCAGGTAATTAACATGGAAGGTAGTTAGTAACATGGTAGCAGGCAAATAGGGAAGTGGCAGTCCGTTAATAGTAAGGGGAACTAATGGATGTATGATAATTTTTGAAGCAATTTCCGATGCACAGGCCAGGTTGGGAGGGACAATCGGGACAATAATAGCTGGTGTCTCTTCTTACTCCTCCTCTGCTGCATACACGGCATTTCTTTTGGCGTCTTCTTCCAGATTCTGTGGGGGGGATGCTAAAGGGATAGTGTCGCTCGTGAAGCCGACTCACACTATCAGAGCGAATGCTTCCTGGGGCGGGATCTTGTTGGTAAATGAGGGCATCGATGATATCTTCGATATATTGGAGGTAGTGGAGTCGGTGATTTTGAGTTGCTTTTTGGTAGCAGACAAACGAACTAAAAAGGGCCATGTGAAACAGGTGAAACGCTACTTTTTTGTGCCAATAATGGGACTTTCTGGTTGATAAGTAGGGCTGTAGCATCTGGTCGTTTAAATCCACCCCCCCCATGTACAAATTGTAGTCGTGGACACATTCAGGCTTTACAATGGAGCCGCGTCTTCTTGGGATCTCCACCATGGTGTCATTGTGGATCGTAGAGAGGATGTGGACATCTTTCTTGTCCCTCCACTTCATGGCCAACACCTCCTCGTTCCTCATGGATGCCGATTCTCCAGGTCGCAATTTTTTTGTCAATAAATTTTGTGGGAATCCCTTCCGTTTTTTTTTTAAGGTACCGCAGGCCGGGGTTTGTTTACTGTAAAGGTGGCGAAAAAGGGGCAGGCTGGTATAATAATTATCAACATATAAATGGTAACCTTTTCCGAACAGGGGGTATGCCAACTCCCAGACAATTTTCCCACTGGTTCCAATATATGTGGGGCAATCACGGGGCTGGAGCTGGGAGTCTTTGCCTTCGTAGATCCTGAATTTGCAGACGTATCCAGTGGCTCGATCACATATTTTATTTAATTTTAACCCATACCTGGCTCTCTTGCTTGGTATGTACTGCTTGAACTGCAGTCGGCCGGTGAAATGTACGAGGGACTCGTCCACACAAATTTTTTGGTCTGGGATGAAAACTTCTTCAAATCGCTGGGAAAAGGCAGTGATTAGGGGGCGTATCTTGTACAATTTGTCGTAGTTGGGATGATCTCGGGGAGGGCACTGTGAATTGTCATTGAAGTGGAGAAATACGACATGATTATGCGCTCTTTTCCTGGACATGACAGCGGAATATATGGGCATGTGTTGGATGGGGCGTTTGGACCAATATGAATGGACTTCGTTCTTTTTTGTAAGCCCCATATTGAACATAAGGCCCAAAAATAATTTAAATTCCTCCAATGTTAGACGCCGCCACTGGAACATGCGGGCGTAGGAAGAATCGGGGTTGGCAGCAATAAATTGGGATGCATACAGATTCGTTTGATCCACTATATTCTGCAGCAAATCTTGTGGGAAAAATAAACAAAAATAATCAAATTTAGAAAAATTTGTAGTGTCGGGCTGCACACCTGGCTGTGCGGTGAAAGGGGGGATGATAGCGGATCCTGAGTTGGCAGGCAACCATAAGGGGTTTGCCAGGGCATCGGGAAGGTAGGATTGGGGCTGGATTCTTCGGGTTGGGCGTGCATTTCCATTGCTTGTACTGGGCTCCTCTTCCTGGGGTATGGCGCTGCTGGTGGTGGGCAGTTCTCCTGATCTTGGTGCTGATCTTGGTGCTGATCTTGGTGCCGATCGCATTCTTTTGGGAGGGACGGTTTCCTCCGGGGACTCGGACTCTGAGCCACTATCCTCCACTGGCTCGTATTCCGAACCAGAATCGGATAATGGGAGCTCCCCGCTGCTCTCATCATCCGACATGGCAAGAATGGCATATGCCTCCTCAGGTGTGTAAACCCTTTGGGACATTATGGCAGTGCTTATTGGTGGGCCTGTGTAATGGTACTGCTGGTGGTAGTGGTGGCGGTCTGTGTGGTAGTACCGATGGAGGTATTAGTGGTGGGCCTGTGTGGTGGTACTGATGGCGGTATGGGTGGTGGTGGTACCAATGGCGGTACAGGTGGTGGTGGTACCGATGGCGGTACGGGTGGTGGTGGTGGCGGCGGTACCGATGGCGGTACAGGTGGCGGTACGGGTGGTGGTGGTAGCGATGGCGGTATGGGTGGTGGTGGTACCGATGGCGGTACAGGTGGTGGTGGTACCGATGGCGGTACAGGTGGTGGTGGTACGGGTGGTGATGGTACCGATGGCGGTACAGGTGGTGGTACAGGTGGTGGTGGCACTACCGACGGTGGTACGGGTGGTGGTACTGGTGGTGGTACCGATGGCGGCACTAGTGGTGATACTGGTAGCGGGCCTGTATGGCAGTATAGATGCTGGGCCTGGTGGCGGTACTGATGGTGGTACTGGTACCGATGGCGGTACTGGTAGCCTGTGTGGCGGTGCCAATGGCGGTACCGATGGAGGTGGACCTGTGACAGATGATTGACAGATGGGCTGATTGATTGACAGATGGGCTGATTGATTGATTGACAGATGGGTTGATTGATTGACAGATGTGGTGATTGATTGACAGGTGGGGTGATTGATTGACAGATGGGCTGATTGACAGATGGGCTGATTGACAGATGGGCTGATTGACAGATGGGCTGATTGACGGCTGGGCTGATTGATGTGCTGGGCTGTGTGACAGGTCCTCTTTATGGAGGGGGGGCGTGTTGTGCACTGTAAACTTATGTAGACAAACTACACTGAGCTAACTTACTGATCTCTTCTCTCTCCTCACAGATCGGTGTGTGAGGAGAGAGCAGGGATCAGGTAGTAACTCCTGTGGAGTTTGTTTACATTTGTGACCGGCTGTGATTGGACACAGCCGGTCACGTGGTAAACAGCCAATTCATTGGCTGTTTACTCTGATCGGGGACGCGCTGTGTCCAAGGGGCACTCGCCTTCCCCGATCCCCGCTCTGCAAGCCTGTGGCGGCGCGCACGAAGCGCGCCGCCGAGTTTGTTTTGACAGGTGATCGGCTGTGACTTTGACACAGCCGATCACATGGTAAACAGCCAATGAAATTGGCTGTTTACCGTGATCGGGGAAGCGCTGTGTCCGAGGGACACATGCCGTCCCCGATCACCGCGCTGCGCGCCCCCGCGGGCGTGCGCAAGGCAATATCCTGCAGGACGTCATATGACGTCCAGTATCGATATTGCAACCACTTCCCGGACGTCAATTCGCTATTGACTGGGCGGGAAGTGGTTAAACAGCGTGTCCCCAGTCAGTACTTAGTTATCCACTGACCAATGAATTAAAAAAAAAGAATTTGCGCCGCTAGTGTGATGTACTATCTCCCATCAAACAGGTTGCTTCTCATATGCTCCAGATCTCAGGACAATTCCAAATGCATGTATATGGAAAGAAAGGAAAAAACAGTTTATTGCGCAGTAAGTCTTTCCCAAGACACAACCTGTCACAGCTGTGACTTGCACTCACATAACCTCAGCAATAATCAACGTGTGTTCAGCTCAGTAGTTCCTGTGTTCCTCACTCGGGCTGCCGCTTGAGCGTCACTTAGGCTCCTCCCCCTACGCGTTCCGTCACGGACACGTGACTTAATCATGGGTAACGTCTGCTGCATCCACATGCCCTTTTGTAGAAAGCAAACAGGAAGTATACACTAGTTGCCATATTGATAGTTCGAACTTGCAACACATCATCGCTACAGACGCTTATTATCATCTGTTTGCAGACACACCATTTTACAATTTTATTAGTACAGTGCATATGTGCCACACCTATAAATAGTATAGGTTAAGGCTACTACAATCTTATTTATTTAAAAACAGCATATTAAGACCATCTGACATTCTGATTAAAAACATTACCACAAATGGTACACTAGTCCCCCTAGTGGCGGAACTAAAAACTGTTGCCATCGTATAATGCATTACTAGGACCAAACCAAAGTAATATATAGTAGAGATAAAAAGATATAAAGATAAAAAGGAGAATATTGTTTAAAGATATGAGGTATATAAAAAATAAAACACCACATTCCTCATATCCCATAGGTTGCAGCATCCATTCTCCAAATCAATACTGCTCACATTAGATTCAATATGTTTAAAATAATAGTATAAAATGTGTAGAACTTCCATAACCAGTCAGTTCAATGCACATATCTCTTATGCTAATGTTGCACATAGATATATGTGTATATGCATACCCCTTTAGGGGTATTTGCAATTGGGGATTGCAAATGACCTAAAGGGGTATGCATATACACATATATCTATGTGCAACATTAGCATAAGAGATATGTGCATTGAACTGACTGGTTATGGAAGTTCTACACATTTTATACTATTATTTTAAACATATTGAATCTAATGTGAGCAGTATTGATTTGGAGAATGGATGCTGCAACCTATGGGATATGAGGAATGTGGTGTTTTATTTTTTACATACCTCATATCTTTAAACAATATTCTCCTTTTTATCTTTATATCTTTTTATCTCTACTATATATTACTTTGGTTTGGTCCTAGTAATGCATTATACGATGGCAACAGTTTTTAGTTCCGCCACTAGGGGGACTAGTGTACCATTTGTGGTAATGTTTTTAATCAGAATGTCAGATGGTCTTAACCACTTCTCTACTGTGCACGAAAACCCCCTTCCTGCCCAAGCCATTTTTCAGCTTTCAGCGCTGTCACACTTTGAATGACAATTGCGCGGTCGTGCGACGTGGCTCCCAAACGAAATTTGTGTCCTTTTTTTCCCACAAATAGAGCTTTCTTTTGGTGGTATTTGATTACCTCTGCGGTTTTTATTTTTTGCGCTATAAACAAAAGAAGAGCGTCCAGTTTGGAAAAAAAACAAATTTTTTTACTTTTTGCTATAATAAATACCCATTTTTTTTTTTTTAAATACAATTTTCCTCAGTTTAGGCCGATACGTATTCTTCTACATATTTTGGTAAAAAAAAAAATCGCAATAAGCGCGTATTGATTGGTTTGCGCAAAAGTTATAGCGTGTACAAAATAGAGGACAGATTTATAGCATTTTTATTTTTTTATTTTTTTATTAGTAATGGCAGCGATCTGCGATTTTTTATTGTGACTGCGATATTGCGGCGGACACATCGGACACTTTTGACACATTTTTGGGACCATTCACATTTATACAGCGATCCCTGCTATAAAAATGCATTGATTACTGTATAAATGTGATTGGCAGGGAAGGGGTTAACCACTAGGGGGCGGGAAGGGGTTAAATATGTTCCCTCAATGTGTTCTTACTGTGGGGGGAGGTGACTGACTGGGGGGGTGACCGATTGTTGTCCCTATGTACAAGTGACACACCATCGGTCCCCTCTCCCTCACAGGATGTGGATCTCTGTGTTTACACACAGAGATCCACTTTCCTGCTCGTTTCCCGGGCAATTGCGGGTGCCCGGCGGCAATCGCAGCCGCCGGGCACGCGCACGGGGCCTTGTGAACGCGGCGGGCGCGCGCGCACCGCTGGCGGCGAGCGCGCGCCTCCTAGCTCGTTTTAAAGGGAGGACGTCATATGACGTCCTCCCAGAACGAGAGTATCCTCCGCCCGGCGTCAATTGACAGTGGGCGGGGGACAAGTGGTTAATATGCTGTTTTTAAATAAATAAGATTGTAGTAGCCTTAACCTATACTATTTATAGGTGTGGCACATATGCACTGTACTAATAAAATTGTAAAATGGTGTGTCTGCAAACAGATGATAATAAGCGTCTGTAGCGATGATGTGTTGCAAGTTCGAACTATCAATATGGCAACTAGTGTATACTTCCTGTTTGCTTTCTACAAAAGGGCATGTGGATGCAGCAGACGTTACCCATGATTAAGTCACGTGTCCGTGACGTAACACGTAGGGGTGAGGAGCCTAAGTGACGCTCAAGCGGCAGCCCGAGTGAGGAAAACAGGAACTACTGAGCTGAACGCACGCTGATTATCGCTGAGGTTATGTGAGTGCAAGTCACAGCTGTGACAGGTTGTGTCTTGGGGAAGACTTACTGCGCAATGGTCTGTTTTTTCCTTTCTTTCCATATACATGCATTTGGAATTGTCCTGAGATCTGGAGCATATGAGAAGCAGCCTGTTTGATGGGAGATAGTGCATCACACTAGCGGCGCAAATTTTTTTTTTAATTCATTGGTCAGTGGATAACTAAGTACTGACTGGGGACACGCTGTTTAAAGGATTTAACACAGCCTACAGTGGAATCCATGCTGCTTTGTGGAACATTATATATATATAAGCATTGTGTGATGTGTATGTTTGACATATATCATCTCTATGGTTCACTTAGTTGGTTTTGAGCACAAAGAGTTACACATTGTCAATTAGTGCACTATAATTAGGTTGGTGGTAAGCGCATCATCAATTTGTCCTATCAAATCCTATGAAACGTTGTATTCCTTTCTTGTCGGTGGGAACCAGCCAATCCAGGATGGCTGTGATCTTCTGGGGGTCTATCTTAATACTTTCTGTGGAGATTATCAAACCCAGGAACTGGATGCTCTGGCGCTCGAACTCGCATTTCTCCGGTTTGGCATACAAACCATGTTGGCGGAGACGAGTCAGCACCTTTTTCACATGCCCTTGATGAACCTCTAGAGAGGAGGAAAAAATCTGAATTTCGCCTAAATAGACAATAACAAAAAGATCCAGAAAGTCCCAAAAAATGTAATTGACAAAGTGGTGGAATGTAGCAGGGGCATTGCACAACCCGAAGGGCATCACTAAGTACTCGAAGTGCCCGAATCGTGTACGAAATGCAGTCTTCCATTCATCTCCAGTCCGTATTCGAACCAGATTGTACGCCCCTCGAAGATCCAATTTTGTGAAGATGGTTGCCGATCTCAGCCTTTGAAATAGTTCAGGTACCAAGGGTAGAGGGTACCGTTTTTTTACTGTGACTTTATTGAGTTCACAGTAATCGACACAAGGTCTAAGTGAATGGTCTGTCTTTTCCACAAAGAAAATGGCCGCCCCAGCTGGAGAGGTGGATGGACGGATGAATCCTTTCCTTAAACTTTCGTCAATGTAGTCCTTTAGAGCCACCAGTTCAAGTTCAGTTAAGGGAAAGATACTACCAAAAGGTACCTGGGCCCCTGGAAGTAATTCAATTGGGCAGTCATATGACCTATGAGGGGGAAGGGTTTCTGCCCCCTTTTTACTGAAGACATCTAGGAAGTCTTGGTATGCAACAGGAATGGAAGAACATGCTTCAGGGTCAGAGTCCATAGACAACAGAGTTTGTGGTTGATGTGAAGGTACAGGCAAGCAGTGTTGTTGGCAGTAGTGTGAGTGGAACTGAATTTCTTGTGAGGCCCAATCGATGTACGGGTTATGTGCCCTTAGCCAGGGCATGCCCAATATAATGGGAAACAGAGGTGAAGCTATGGCTAACCGCAGCAGTTCTCTGTGACTGGTAGCAATGGTAGTAGGCAAAGGAACAGTCTCTTGGGTGACTAGCCCAGACTTAATGATATACCCATCTGCAAGGTGAACAGAAAGTCCCTGGGCCTTGGGTTGCAGAGGTATCCGGTGTTCAGCAGCAAAGGCAAGATCGATGAAGCAGCTGCAGGCCCCGGAGTCCACTATGGCTGACACTTGAATAGTTCTTCCAGGGAGCTGCAACTGAATAGGGAGAGCCAGATGAGGAGAGACGCCGGGCCGAGATTGAGATTCAGCAGGAGACATAGACAAGCACTTCCAGAGCTTGGTTGGGCAAGTTCTCACATAGTTGCCTGGTTCCCCACAGTATAAGCACAGGTTCTGATAAAATTAAGACGGTTGCTGGAGAGACGGGTTGCCATCTCTGACGGAACATTGGCACTGGGGAAGGACGGAGGACTAGCCGAGCCCTGGGATATCCCTGGAGCGGACACCGACAGCAACTGGATATCTGGCCGCCTATACGTGCCGGCCCGCGGCCAGCTCCACAATCCGAGGACCAGCTTATGAGACCTCCGCAGCCGCCGGTTTCGATTGCTGGGTCCAGCGGAACAAATGCCATAGACGGGGAGGACAGCGGACCCCCCAGAGGTGTATCAGCGCTACACATCCCGGCCCGACACCATTCGGAGGCCCGACAGGACGCCCGCATCCCCACCACTCAGGTACATTCTGGTCCCAGTATTTGCACCCCTTGTAGCGGCGGACAGTCTGGGTGCCAGGTGGGGGCTGCTTTAAAGGCTCAATACCTGAAAAAACAGGTTTTCTCGGGCCGGGGATTGTGTTAGGAAAGGCCGCGGCTTCGGCCTACATCTGGAAGTCGGCGGCCATCTTGCTACACCCAGACCCAAATCACCAGCCACCCAGCCAACCAGCCCCCAATATCAGCCCCCCGGACACCTAGCTATCCCCCTATAAGCTCTAGGTGTAGGCCCAGTATATGTGCCCCTCTTCTGGAAACATCCTCGGCCTCTCTAGTTGAACTAGATGAACTATGACTTAGTGCCAGTTAACATCAATCTCTTACTCTTTAAGTGAATATGAGACATTGACAGACAACAAAGTAAGGAGATATACGGTGGAGAAAAATATCTGGTGGTGTTTTTGCTTGGCTGCTGATATATGAGGATGCTGGATAGCTTTATTACTGAATCTTGATATAATATCCAGTGGTTGTTATTTTAAAATTGCTAGAAAAAACATATCTAACAGAAATAGGACCAATAGGACTGTATGTTTGAAATGGTTTGGAATAACCATATGCCCTATGCCACATGTTGCTTATGCTTATGCTGCTGAGTAGATGAGACTGAGGGGGGCTCTACTCAGCATGCAGCCTTGAAGCTCTAAAGTCCTAAATATGCCAATAAAGACATCCAAAAAAAATCGCTCTAGCTCGACTAAAAAACATAATAAAGAAATAGCGATTAATCAAGCTGCTACTAGTTCTATACAGCGTTTCCTGGTTACCAGCGGAATTAGCCCCAACGCTAGTTGCGGCCAAACGAGGTGCACGAGACGCACCACATCTCTCGCTTCATTAGCAACCTTTGAGAGAAAAAATTCGCCTACATCATCTTACTGCTCAGACCTCATGGAAGAACCTGAATCCCCTACAGCCTCAGACATGTCGTCCTTACTGAGCGGCATTAGAAAAGAACTAGCCGGGATGTTCTATGGTCTTGAAACATCAATAAAAAAAGAAATAGCAGGGGTAAGAACAGATATGGCACATATCCTTGACAGGGTGGAAGACACAGAAAAGAGACAAGATACTCATGAAAACGCTATAAGAGAATTACAACAGGCGGTCACACAGATAGCTCTTGCTCACCGCGTCTCACTATATAAGCTCGAGGATCTCGAGAATAGAAATCGCAGAAACAATCTGCGAATTCGAGGTTTACCTGAAGCTACTGGTGATAAGGACCTGGAGCCATCGATCACTGGTATATTTAATTCAGTGTTGGGAAAGGCACCCACTGATCTACTACGCTTTGACCGAATACACCGAGCCTACAGGCCACGCAATATTGTTACTGAGCAACCTAGGGATGTAATATGCCGATTACATTATTTTTCAGACAAGAACGCCATAATGGACAAAATGAGAAGTATCCCCAACATTGATTTCCATGGAGCGACTCTCACTATTTTCTCAGATTTATCCAAAGAAACTTTAGACCGCCGTAGAGGCCTAAAACCACTTTTGGAACATTTACGTTCTAATGGAATCACTTATAGATGGGGTTTCCCGGCGTGCCTTATTGCCACCAAAAATGGTCGCTCACACACTCTTCGGTTCCCAGAGGAATTACCACAATTTCTAAAGGTCCTTGATCTTCCATCAATGGACCTCCCGGGTTGGCATGACCCGATCCCTAAGGTCTCACATATCCAGGACTCTCATTGGCAAAAACCTATTACTAAAAAAGGACGTTCTTCTACACGAGACATTGAACAACAACATAGATGAGTAAAGAGTATTTGGATCTACGTGTTTGTTTCCTCCCTGATATAACACGCTTTCAAGCTACTATGCTTAACGAAATGAAATAAGATTTAGCAGTTAGAGAATATTGATTCTAAGAAGGTCTATTGCTTATGGTTTATTGAGTTATGTTGGAGTAAAAAGTATTTTTTATTTGGCATATCGCCAGTCGCACAGCTGAATGCGGGTGGAGCATAATGCCCCCAAGTGTCCTTCATACGACATGTTCCCCTTCCCTTTTTTCCTTTTGGGGCTGGAGAGAGCGGGTAGCCTTCGAGTAATTCTCGGTCCCGTCCTCCCTAGGGATCTATGGACGGCTGCCTGCCCTCCCTCACCCCACAGGGACCACCGCAGATATCTGCATGACAAATTAAAATTTCCCACATGCGCCCTGATGGGCGTTATTGCTGTTTATGCAAATTTGTTTGTTTTCTGTGTTTTTGTCTCTCAATATATACCTGTTTTATTTTTATTCTTTCCCCCCCCCCTCGAGGCCGGTATGCATGGAGAAATAGGCGCAGGAGTTACGCTCCACAGAGATGATGGCCACACTTAAAGTCACCTCCTATAATGTTAGGGGTCTAAACGTGGCGGCTAAACGCCATCAGGTTACCCGTGAATTACGGAAGTTGTCTTCTTCCATTGTGTATCTTCAAGAAACACATTTAACCCATACGACACAGGTCAAATTGAATTCGGTATATTTTCCCCAGTGGTACTACGGTCTTTCAGATACGAATAAGGCTAAGGGTGTGGCTATTGGTCTTAGTGCTAGCGTACCTTTTCGCTTTTTAGATATGCAAGCGGATGACCATGGCCGTTTTCTTTTTATAAAGGGCTATCTAGGCACTACCCAATGTACCCTAGCAAACATATATTGTCCGAACCAAAATCAAACTATTTTCTTTTCTCAAACTCTCACTGATCTATCACATTTTGCTGAGGGATTAATTATACTGGCAGGGGATATAAACATGTCTCTAGACCCTACATTAGATACATCCCATGGTCGTTCTAATATCTCTTTTAAACGTCTGTCTACTGTTAAAAAAAAACGAACAGACTGGCAATTAATAGACGTATGGCGTATTTTACATCCAAAAGAAAAAGACTTCTCTCATTTTTCGAAGACTCATCAGTCCTATTCCCGAATAGATAATATTTTTTTAGACCATCATCATCTTCCATTATTAAAATCGGCGGATATAGGCACAGCGACAATATCAGACCACGCACCTGTGTCGATGACTATGACCATGCCCACTCTGCCTCAACGCTCCAGTAATTGGAAACTTAATGATTCCCTTTTATCTAATGCAACAGAGGTTGCAACGTTTGCCTCACATATATCACAATACTTTAGAGACAACAAACCATCTGAAACACCTCCTGCTATTATATGGGAGGCACACAAGGCAACTATGAGAGGGCAATTTATAGAACTTGGGGCAAGGAAAAAGAGAGAGCATGGTTAACGTCTGGAGCAGGTTCTTCATCAAATAACTGAACTGGATAAACAACACAAACTTACTTTACATATACCCCATTTAGAAGCTCTTACGTTGAAGCGAGAAGAGTTGAAAAACCTGCTTAACTTAGACACAACTCTGAGATTTCAACGCTACTCGCAAAAACTTTATGAGTGGGGAGATAAACCCAGTAGACAATTAGTAAGATCCCTTAAAGAAAAACAGACTAGATCATTTATCCCTAAAATAAAATTATCTAATGGAAACATAGTCTATGCGACTCCCCATATTGCTAAAGCTTTTAGGGAGTATTATGCAGATCTGTATAAGGTGCAATGTGATTCTCCGTCTCTGACTATAAAGGAGAGACGTAGTCTCATGCTTGCATATTTAAAAGAAGCTAATCTGCCTAAACTTTCAAACTCAGCTCTCAGAGAACTTGAATCAGAATTCTCGGTAGAAGAATTTCAGATAGCTCTGAAATCTTCACCGATAGGTAAAGCACCGGGACCGGACGGTTACACTACTCGATACTATAAAACATTTAGCGATGTTCTTTTGCCCCAGCTCACGACTTATGCGAACTCAATTTCACAGACTTCGGGATTACGCCCGGAATCTCTTACAGCTCATATCTCAGTTATTCTTAAAACAGATAAGGACCCCACTCAATGCAGTAGTTACAGGCCAATTTCCTTATTAATCGTTGATATTAAATTATACTCGAAGGTAATGGCTAACAGACTACTCCCTCTGGTACCTAGATGGATCTCTACAGACCAGACAGGCTTCATGCCATATAGAGAAGCCAAGGATAATTCTCTCCGGGCGATATCTCTTATACAACACGTTCAAAAGACGTCCCAGCCCACCCTATTTGTATCCACAGACACAGAAAAAGCGTTTGATAGGGTGGACTGGGAATACTTAAAAATGACCCTGCAACATTTTGGGTTGGGACCCAAGATGCTCCACCGTATCACCTCCCTTTATACTAATCCTACGGCACAAATTCGCATCAACGGCACTTTGAGTGAGTCATTTCAACTATTTAATGGGACTAGACAGGGCTGTCCCCTGTCGCCCCTTTTATTTGCCCTTACACTCGAACTTTTTTTGGCAACTGTAAGACATAATTCAAATATACATGGGATTCAAGTAGAAAATAAAATACACAAATATGCGGCATATGCGGACGACATATTATTCTTTATCCAGCAGCCCCGCATATCGCTTCCTAATTTAATGACAGCCTTCTCCACTTTTCAGACATTTTCTAACTTTAAAAATAACCTTACTAAGTCTGAAATTCTAAATATTAATCTACCAGGAAGAGAGGCGGAAAGGTTAAAACCCCTCTTCCCTTTCAGATGGGTTCAATGCAGTATGAAATATCTGGGAGTGAATTTGACGTCTCATACCCAGTCCCTCTTTAAATATAACTATATTCCATTATTGAATAATATTAGAAAGGATCTACAAAAGTGGAGTTCGCTGACACATTCATGGCTGGGTAAAGTAAGTATAGTCAAAATGAATATTCTACCCAGAGTTCTTTTTTTTTTTCAAATGATCCCATTGGGTGTGCCCATAGGTTTTTTTTCATTAGTACAGACCATGGTCTCCCGCTTTATTTGGAAGAACAGCCACCCCAGAGTATCTAAGGAAGTGTTGTTTCGCTCCAAGGAGGCTGGGGGGCTGGCCCTCCCAAATTTCAAGAGGTATTACCAGGCTGTTATCTTATCTAGAATTGTTGAATGGAAATACGCTGCTAAATCCAAACTTTGGGTGAGTTTGGAATACGATCTGAGTAAAACAGATCTAGCAACTATACCCTGGTTACCACGCACACATAGGCACCTTGCCTCAAGTACCTCTATATTAACCACATCCACCCTTGATGTGTGGGATGCTTTACATAGGAAGATTTCATGGTCGTATGCTTCTCCTCTGCTACCGCTTTTGGAACATGATTATTTCTTACCCGGTCTATTAGATCCGGGATATAAGACATGGTCGCCAGAAGGACCCCTTTTATTACACCAGGTCTTGCGAGCAAATGCTCCCAAGCCCCTTAAGGAAATCCTTGACCATAAGCCGATTACGTTTCTTGACAAATGGAGATACACCCAAATGCAGGCGTTTCTTAGAACTTTGCCTCAGCCGCTTAAAGGTATACAGGACCTAAACAGCATTGAGGAAGTTTTCAACTCAACGGAATTACCTGAACATAGTATCTCTGCATTTTATAAATCACTTAGTAAACTCCAAGAAGACACTTATCCTCCTTTTCTTGCTAAGTGGGAGACAGATTTGGAATCCTGTATCCCAGATAGTCAAAAAGATAAAGTTCTGCAGTTGACTCATATTTCTTCAATTGCATCTAAGTCGGCTGAGGTTAATTATAAATTGCTAACTAGATGGCACTATACTCCATCAAGGCTCCATCAGATGTTCCCCACCAATTCCCCACTGTGCTGGAGGAACTGTGGGAACAGAGCAACCCACGCACATATATGGTGGTCGTGCCCACATATTCGCTCCTACTGGTTTAGCATTATTCGAATTATTCAACAAATAACCAATACTAATCTCCCTATGGATGCATGGACCATTCTTTTCCATGCTACTAAGGAACCTGTCAGAAAATATAAATGTTCTCTAGTACCATATCTGCTTAACACGGCCAAAGCACTAATACCTACCCTTTGGGGCCAACCTGAGACTCCATCCATGAAAAAGTGGTTCCAAAAAATATCAGAGGTCCATCTCATGGAAGATATTACCCATTATAACAAGGACACTTATCAACGACACATCTCAACTTGGACTCCGTGGATGGAGTTTAAGGACACCTCAACTTATAGGGAAATAATGGCACAATGCCACTAAGACTTAACCCATATATACTGAATAAGTTACTTAGAGTTTAAGATCGAGCTATTTGGGGTACTGATGGGCCTATTCCTTAAGAGACTATAAATTATATGGAGCAATATATATATCGCTAGACACCATGCATGCCGGCCTATTTTTCCCTTTTTTCTCTTTCCTATTTTTCCTCTGTCCCTTTTCCCAATTATCCCCTCCCATCCCCCTTTTTTCCCCTCCCCCCCCCTTTTTTTTTTTTTTTTTTATATTTGTATGCTCCGAGAGGGACCTTAAGCGAAGCTAAGATAAATTATACAGGAGAGAATAGTTAAATAACAATGAGGAAGGAGATACATACTGTAAAATTAACGAACACAGAGAGGAGGGGGGGGGTTTGTGTTGAGTGGACCCTAACACTAGACTTTTGGTTTGAGGTAGTTTTTGGAATCACTTCACCATAAAAGGCACTAATATTGGAGTTTCACCACATAAGATATTGGGGTGAGAATAAGGCGGACCCTACTCCCCTCTCCTTTTCACCCCCCTCCCCCCTTTTTTCTTTTTTTTTTTTGACAGATTTTAACACTAGGTTATTAGTAGGGTTGTCCCGATACCACTTTTTTAAGACCGAGTACAAGTACCGATACTTTTTTTCAAGTACTCGCCGATACCGATTACCGATACTTTTTTTTCAATGTCATGTGACAGTTTGAAAGATGGGGACTGATAGGTGGCACTTATGGGCACGGATCAATGGCACTTATGGGCACTGATAGGTGGCACTTGTGGGCAGTGATAGGTGGCACTGATAGGTGGCACTTGGGGGCACTGATAGGTGGCATTTATGGGCACTGATAGATGGCACTTGTGGGCAGTGATAGGTGGCACTTGTGGGCACTGATAGGTGGCACTGATAGGTGGCACTGATTGCACTGAAAGGTGGCACTTGTGGGCACTTATGGGCACTGATAGGTGGCACTTATGGGCACTGATAGGTGGCACTTATGGCACTGATAGATGGCACTTATGGGCACTGATAGGTGGCACTTGTGGGCAGTGATAGGTGGCACTTGTGGGCACTGATAGGTGGCACTGATAGGTGGCACTTGGGGGCACTGATAGGTGGCATTTATGGGCACTGATAGATGGCACTTGTGGGCAGTGATAGGTGGCACTTGTGGGCACTGATAGGTGGCACTGATAGGTGGCACTGATAGGTGGCACTTATGGCACTGATAGATGGCACTTATGGGCACTGATAGGTGGCACTTGTGGGCAGTGATAGGTGGCACTTGTGGGCACTGATAGGTGGCACTTATGGGCACTGATAGGTGGCACTGATAGGTGGCACTTGGGGGCACTGATAGGTGGCATTTATGGGCACTGATAGATGGCACTTGTGGGCAGTGATAGGTGGCACTTGTGGGCAGTGATAGGTGGCACTTGTGGGCACTGATAGGTGGCACTGATTGCACTGAAAGGTGGCACTTGTGGGCACTGATAGGTGGCACTTATGGGCACTGATAGGTGGCACTTATGGCACTGATAGATGGCACTTATGGGCACTGACAGGTGGCACTTGTGGGCAGTGATAGGTGGCACTGATAGGTGGCACTTGTGGGCACTGATAGATGGCACTGATTGCACTGAAAGGTGGCACTTGTGGGCACTGATTGCACTGATAGGTGGCACTTGTGGGCACTGATAGATGGCACTGATTGCACTATCAGTGCCATCTATCAGTGCCCACAAGTGCCACCTATCAGTGCCCATAAGTGCCACCTATCAGTGCAATCAGTGGCATCTACCAGTGCCACCTGATAGGTGGCACTGGTAGATGGCACTGATTCCACTGATAGGTAGCACTTGTGGGTACTGATAGGTGGCTGGCACTGAAATGCTGCGGGGGTGGGGGGGAAATGACACAGGATTTAAGAAAAAAAAAAACTGCTGCAACGCCCATCTTGGTACACCCTGCACTCGGCTGCAGTAAGCAACAGCAGACATCTTGTTACACCCAGCCCATATAGCTCGGGCTGGGTGTAACAAGATGTCTGCTGCTGCTTACTGCAGCCGAGTACAGGGTGTACCAAGATGGGCGTGGGGACGTTCAGCCGCTGACGGCGACCGAATGTGACAGCACCGGTCACCGATCCTGATACGGCTGCGCCCTGAACCCCTGCCAGCTTACCAGGTTCAACTGCAGGTGAGGGACTCGCTCTCCACCCGCGGACTCCGTCCACCGACTGTGCCCGCCCTCTTCAGCCAGACTCCGCCCGCACTTTCCTCTCCCGCCCTCCCCAGCCACTGACTCCTCCCGCCCTCTCCGGCCACAAAAAAAAAAAAGTATCGGGTGAAGCATCGGGAGCATTTGCGCGAGTACAAGTACTCGCGCAAATGCTTGGTATCGGGACAACCCTAGTTATTAGTTAGTAGAAGTGTTTGGAACTATCCTATTTTAAAGAGCACCCATACCAGAGTATCACTTATAAGATACCGGGGAGAAAATAATATTACTCCCCCTTCCCCTCCCTCCCCTTTTTCTTAATTCTCTTCCCTTTCCCCCCCCCTTTTTTTTTTTTTTTTCTCTAACACTAGGTTTTTAGTTAGTAGAAGTGTTTGGTACTATCCCATTTTAAAGAGTACCCATATCAGAGTATCACTTATAAGTTTTTTTATTAGTAGGTAGAAGTTTTTGGTTTTTTTTTGCTGTTCACTTTATGACTATACACATATGTTCTGTCACTTTCTCATTCATTTGGCCTATATCAGGTTTTAATACCTGTCTTTTTGTTAGTAGGAAGAAGTGTGTTCCCCCCTTTTTTTTTTTTTTTCTTTCTTTTCCCCCTCCACAACCTGGTCACTTTTTGTCTCTATACATAGGTATTGACACTTTCCCTCCCCTTTTTTCTTAATTCTCTTCCCTTTCCCCCCCTCTCTTTTTCCTTCCCCCTCCACATCCTGGTCACTTAAGGTTTCTACACATAGGTATTGACACTTTTTTATTTACATAGCCTATATCAGGTTCTAATACTTGTCTTTTTGTTAGTAGGTAGAAGGGGTTTTTTTTTTTCCCCCTTCTTTATCTCTCTCCCTTCCTTGCTGCTCTGTTTCTATTTCTGATTACTCCTTGCCCTCTCTCCCGCCCAGCCTTGATTCCCCTAGGCATTGGGAGATATCATGGCCGGGCCTTTTATATATAGGAGTGTAGAGTATTGTCTCTTTTTTTTTTTTTTTTTTTGTTACTGTTTGGAAATATTGAGAGTGTGTATGTGTCCTATGTCCTGTATTGTAAAATATGTGATGTGTTGTTAAAAAAACAATAAAAAGATATTAAATTAAAAAAAAAAGCACAGGTTCTTCGAGCGACGGCGTTGACGTTCCTCACTGGTAAGTGAAGAATGAGACAAGCCCAGCTGCATGGGTTTGGAGGCATCGGGAACTGATACTGCAGTTTCAGGAGGGCCTGGACGTGATGAACTGACAACCTGTGGCATCATCCGTACAGAGTGAAATTGACCAATAGATCTTTTAGACCTGCGTTCTCTTAGTCTCCGGTCAATCTGAATTGATAATTTTATAAGGTCTTCAAGAGGGGATGGAACACCAACCCGGGCTAGTTCATCTTTCAGAACCTCTGACAGACCCATGTGGAACTGATAACAGAGGGCTGCATAATTCCAATTAGTATCGGTGCTCCAGCGCCTGAAATCTGATGCATAGTCCTCGGCCGCACGGCGACCCTGCTGGAGTGTTTTATTCTTTTGAATTAGGGATGGAGGTGCACTACATATGTGCCTCATTCAAAGTCCCGCCCTTCCCCCCCTTTCCCGTTTTTGCATTAGGGATGGAGGCTTGCTAGACAGGGTTGGCAGTGCTCCCCTGCCACCCAGGTTTTAGGTTGCCAAGCCTTGGATAGGCCATGTACCATATCCAGGTCTTGAAAACTCAGGACACAATCACCCTGTGTCCATGAGAACAATCAGTAAATAGGCGCCAGTGTCATGGCTTTGTCATTCAGTTTTGGATATAGTGTATGTCCAGGGCCACTTTTTGTGTCTGTCACCTTGGGAGCTGTGATGCTCCCTGTGCGCCTCCTCCTCATCGTTTCCCCCCCCGCCCCCTTTGGGCGGTCTGGTGTGTGGTGTTGGGGTTGGTGCTCACAGTGCATCGGCGCCACGCATCCCACCCAGCGTGTGACGTCATGCTTGGCGTCATGATGCTGGGCGTGTGTTCTCTACCTTCGCTGGCCAATGAGGGGGTGAACGGTGTCCTTGGGCGGGTCCCCGCCTATGTCGGAGTCCCTCCTCGCCTGTGCCGTGCCCGCGTGCCGTTGGTGACAGCCAGCGTGCACTTGTGTGGGCGGCTTTACTTGGCCTCCCCGCAACACAGTCTAGCTGCCACATCTTGAAGATGCCATATCACATTACCTTACTCCATCTCCTTCCTCTCCCGGCTGGGATACAAGGACACCATATAAGGTTACCATACTCACCATCTTTTTACTTGGGCCGGTTTTTACCTAATTTGGCGATTATACAATCTGATACATTGTCTTTATACTCATTGTTTTAGAACCTCCTTTGGCAACCACCATTGGTTTATTGCCTGTTCCAATATGAACACCAATAATTGGGTACCTGTGCGTGTGGGGGGACCATGCAGTGAGCCCCGCGGGTCTGTGGCTGTATGTCCCATGACGGACCAAACCCTTGGCCGTGGCTCCATACCTACCATTCCTGTCACATTATTTCCATGTAAGTACCCCAGATGGGCCTCACTGTCTCATTGGTTATTTATTTAAATATCAACCAGATTAAGTAATCATACTTTATCATATATCTTGTAGATATCCCAAAGCATCAGCCCCTGATGAGTGTCCTATGCACACGAAACGCGACGGAAAACTGGGACGCAGATATAACAATTATCCAATCTGCCGACATGAAATTTTTGGTTTCACTGGTTTTAAACAATACAATTGATTTTTTTTCGTTTTTTGCTGCCTATATGATATTTGTACATATGGAAACTCATTTTAATGTATCTATCCATCAACGCAGACCACCATGTGGCGCTGGGCTATACATTGTTGTACCTCCAATGCCTGTATTGCATATGCACTTATTTCATGTGTATATGAATATTTAGAAATTATATGCACTACAATGTCATTTCTTTTAGGTGACTCTTGTTTTTGTTATGTGCCATGCATTTTTTTGATCAATAAATATGTATATTTTTCCAACTTACCTACACCATGTCTACAGCCTCATTCATAGTCCCAAATCCCTGTTTTATTATTTTCAAGAGGGGATGGAACATTAACCCGGGCTAGTTCATCTTTCAGAGCCTCTGACAGACCCATGCGGAACTGATAACAGAGGGCTGCATCATTCCAATTAGTATCCGTGCTCCAGCGCCTGAAATCTGATGCATAGTCCTCGGCCGCACGGCGACCCTGCTGGAGTGTATGGATGGCAACCTCTGCAGTAGCGGCTCGTTGGGGATCATCATAGATTCGGGCCATCTCTTCGAAGAAGGTGGTCAAGGATGCTAATGAGGAAGACTTTCTTTCCAAAAGATGGTGAGTCCATGATTGGGGTTCACCCTGCAACAAGGAGATAACAAATCCTACTTTAGTAGTCTCCAGAAGGAAGGTGCGGGGTTGTAGAGCAAAGTACAGTCCGCAGGCCATGCAAAAAGTCCTGAACTTGCTGCGGTCCCCGAAGAACCTTTCAGGGATAGGGACTCTGGGTTCTGGTGATGGCATCACAACTGCGAAAGCTGCACTGGAACTAGCAGATGGAGATAAGATCCGGAATTGTTCCTTCAGCTGAGTATAATCTGCCTGTAAGTCCTTTACAGCTTGTGTGATGCCGGCCAGGTGTTGCCAGGTGTCGCTCAGGCTCAGACATGGCTGCCTTGTACTGTTACGTACCTGGTGGGATGAGCCTGATTAGCAGAGGAAGGCTTCCCTTACTCCTCTGACTCGGGGCCCCTGATAGAGCAAACAGGTGGCGCAGGAGTGCAGAGTTGCACGAGGGCCGATAGTTGTGCTATCTGCTGGGCTTCCAGTTGAATGGTGTGCCAGATGACAGTGGATGTCGGAATGCAGAGGATGCAGGTCAGCGGTACCAGAACTTCATAGACTGGAAGGTAGAGGCAGGAGCAGGGTCAGGCAAGCCGGGTCATACACAGAACAGTCAGATAAGGTACAGGTTCAGAGGCTGGAGAATAGTCAAGGTTCAGGCCGGGGTCGATGCAGGCGGAGAGCAGGATTAGTCAGAGCAGGATGGGTAGGTAACAGGAATCAGATGCAGGTTAACAGGAAACAGGACACTCACAGGAACGCTGTAGACAAGGCAGCACCGGGTCTATGCACTGATCTGGTTTTAATAGTCACTTCATTGATCACAAGGTGCGCCGTGCACGCTGATGCACGCTGATGCGCCGTGCACATTGGTGTGCGCTGATGCGCGCATGCCCATAAGCATTCCATCTTGCACCTCTTTGTGCGCATTTGCTAACCTACTTTAGCACGCGCCAACGCAGCTTTTTTAACACAAGTTTGGGGAGCAGGAGTTAGTCTGCGGGGAAAATTCCTTCCTCTAGCAAGCCTTTCCTGACAATTAGGAAGGGAACAACAGGAACACTGTTCCTAGCTGCACACTGTGAACAGGATACAGTATACTTACTGAATATACTGCAGCTACCTGAACCAACTGACTGCCTGTAGTATATTAGGAAGAGAACAACAGGAACGCTCTGCAGTGATCTAGCTGCACAGGATATAGTATACTGACTGAATATACTGCAGCTACCGGAATCAACTGCCTGCCTGTAGTATATTAGGAAGAGAACAACAGGAACACTCTGCAGTGAGATCTAGCTGCACACTGTGAACAGGATAGAGTATACTGACTGAATATACTGCAGCTACCTGACTCAACCGCCTGCCTGTAGAATATTAGGAAGAGAACAACAGGAACGCTCTGCAGTGATCTAGCTGCACAGGATACAGTATACTGACTGAATATACTGCAGCTACCTGAATCAACTGCCTGCCTGTAGTATATTAAAAAGAGAACAACAGGAACGCTCTGCAGTGATCTAGCTGCACAGTATACGGTATACTGACTGAATATACTGCAGCTACAGGAATCAACTGCCTGCCTGTAGTATATTAGGAAGAGAACAACAGGAACACTCTGCAGTTATCTAGCTGCACAGGATACAGTATACTGACTGAATATACTGCAGCTACCTGAATCAACTGCCTGCCTGTTGTATATTAGGAAGAGAACAACAGGAACGCTCTGCAGTGATCTAGCTGCACAGGATACAGTATACTGACTGAATATACTGAAGCTACCTGAATCAACTGCCTGTCTGTAGTATATTAGGAACAGTACACCAGTACACCAGGAACGCTCTGCAGTGAGATCTAGCTAAACTGTATATATACAAAGCTTGGAATACATATATATACTAAATATACTGGAGCTAACTGAATCAACTGCCTGCTAAATCTATCTAAATGAAATTAAATGACACTGTCTCTCTCTCTATCTCTCGCTCAACGCCGCAACACACCACACAAGGCCAACGTGCAGGCGGCCTTTTATAGTGTGGGGCATGTACTTTATCCCCTTGAGCCATGATTGGCCTTTGGCCAATCATGGCTCTCTGTGCTGACGGCGCTGTGATTGGGCAAAGCATGCGGGTCATAGTGCATGCTTGGCCAATCATCAGCCAGCAATGCACTGCGATGATGCAGTGAATTATGGGCCGTGACGCGCCACTAGAATTTGGGGCGAACGGCCCATAAAGTTTGATCTTCGTTGAACGTTCGAACAGCCAATGTTCGACTCGAACTCACGTTCGACTCGAACTCGAAGCTCATCCCTAGCCACCATCAGAAAAAGTAGCAAAGGGGTTCTTACACCTCAAAATGCCACATTTTGGACTCCCTCTGGAATGGCGGGAAGATCTGTTATTTTTCTCTTGTAACGTGTAGCGACCTCACCCCTCTCACCCCTTCTCATTCTCGGCTTGTCTGTCTTTGTCTAGGGGTGTTAGTACCGGGGGGAGGGATGAGATACACCACGGCCCATGTCCTCCATAGTGAAGAGGTGAAGGCCAGAAAGATCGGGCTTTGTGTAGGTGTCCTAGAGTCAAGTCCTTTCCTTCGTCCGTGACTCCCCCTTTGCTCCTAGTAACCAGAGTTCCACACACTGAATAGGTCCAACACAGTTTTATTCTTCTCAGCGAATAAACATACAGCACAGTCAAGTTGGGACCTTTGCAACAGTTCAGTATTAATGGGAGTAGGTCGAGGCACAATCCTTTAAAGTATCGCTAACCACTGTGGTGTCACCAATGGCGAATAGTCACTGCCACTGACTATATGAGGTAGAACATGAATTACCTTCGCTAGCACAGCCCCTGTCAGGGGAAGGATATCCGTCCAAGGGAGTCACCGGAGGCCTCTCTGTCAACAGCAAATGCTGCGCCGGACTCTCCAGAGAAGTTCCGCTCACCAGTCTCCTCGATGTCAGACACGGGCACCCAAGGAGTTAGGGCCCCCTCGGATTCCTCAACCCTCGCAGAACTCAGTCGAAGGTACTGAGCTCCAGGCTTCCGCCATAGTACCTCACCCCAGGCTAAAGGTGCCTGAGATGGACTTCATCTCTTGCTCCGGCCAGGTCAAGGGCACCTGGGCCCGGAACTCCGGAACGCCAGCACCCAAGCTGAAGGTGCCTGGGTGCGGCTGCGTCCTCCGACTCTGAACCCCAAGGTCAGGGCGTCCGCCCCTTTTATCCCCTCGCCTTTTGCGTCACAGCAGGTTCCCCGCCCCGCTGTACGAGTGCCAGGAAAGGACAAAAAGGAAACAGTCTTGCGGTGTGGGTTCAACTCCAGCCAGGGCGACAATGCCACCTGCAGGCCGCAGGGAACCTCACACCACCAGAGTCCTCCAAGAACCATAAAAAGGGTCTCGGATTCCCTAGCAATCAGTGCATCTGTGTTACACTACCACCCAGATGCTTCCCTTACATTCAAATACCTGCTACACTCTCCCCCTGGTGATTCGACACTGGTCCCCAGTGTCTGGTGCAAACCCATGTCTCCCAAAGAGTGGTGACATAAGTTCAACCCAGAGACAACATTCACATAATCCAAACTCAACAAATTTCAATCAGGAATTGTGCCAGGACCTAAAACAGGAAAAGGAAACCGTAATATAAAACCATAAACTTTTGTAATAAAACACTTTAAATATCTCACATATTCACATTTCTCCCCCTCCCTGCTGGCTATCTAAGGACCACCCCATTCTCAGCAGCCTTGATAGATGAGTCTCCTGCAGAGGGAAGAAAAGAAAAAGAAACACACATCCTAACATAATATATGTGTTTGCTTGGAACGAATGGGTCTATCCGAGAAGAAACCCATTCACTCCAATGAGTGTTGCATAATGTACAAAAACAAACAATCGTTGCGCAACACTGCCACCTGGTGGTAATGCCGCGGTAAAGACACTTATCAAATCCAGATGAACTTTTCTCTCTTGCTCTTTTTTTTTTCTCTGTGGCCCTACACTGACTAAAACCCCAAAGTCACTGATTTCTCTTGATGAGGGAAAGAAAAAGAAACAAACGGCAACAGTTTCCCATTCTTCCAAGAACAACACCCAGAAAAAATAGAGGGCACATTCTCTGTGTTCCAGCACTTGCTTCAGGAAACTCAGCAGCAACAAACAGAAAAGAGTCTCTATCTCTTACAAATAAAACTTTGGATGCGGCAGGAACACAGGCTTCAAATGCTTGTCAAATGCCTCCATGTTATATTCAACATTTCCTCCATTCTTGCGACAAATTACTACTCTGTCCGCATGGATATGCCTTCCCAGCATCCACTTAGCCTTACAGTCCCGAAACTTTTTAGTGACCGTTGGTGAACATGAAAGGTATCGGCGTGCTTGAGGTACCTTGAGTTTGTCCCAAACAAAAGTATCGTACCACCTCTGGCGAAAAACTTCCACCTCGTATAGCAATTCTCGAAGCAGGTATGGGTACTCCCACCCATACTCTTGGGAAACCTTCTGGCCAAAGAGACGCTGCAGCCTTGATAAAGGTGGCATCGTAACACGGTCTCCTTCTCCAGGCAAAACAACAGCCTCCGGATGGCGAGGTGCGTTCACCACCTCGGCAGACTTGGGCAAAGGGGCCCGCAGTGACTGGCGTTGCACTCCCGCAACAGGAACAGGTGAAATGGAAGTTGAATCCAGAAGAGGGATTGCAGACAGTGGACCAGATTCCTCCCTAGGCTCCGAGGCCTCCACCCGGGGTGTACTATCCCCAATGGACATAGGTGGGTCCCTTTTGACATGGGACGAGGGTAACTTCATCTTGTCCCATCCCTTCCGGTGGAAGATCTCGTCTATCTCCCCATCATCGCCATTGTCAGACAATGAATCCAGGTCGGAGGTGTCATAACACTCAGCGGGCAGATAATTCCCAGTCACGGAATCATCCCCCTTGACGGCCTCCACCGACAGTGGGCCGCCGACACCTCCAACCACACACACAGTCCCAACCCCTGGCTCACCTGGGCCCTCAGAAGAACAGGGATGTCCAGGGCTCTTCCCTCCGGATCCATCCAGGCCAGGCAAGCGACGGGGCGAAGCTCTTCCACGACCACAGGAGGCCTGTACCAGGCCGACTCTCCTCTTCGGCGGTCGGAGCAGGGAGCTGCTGGTGACCGAGGCAGCATCCTCGGATTTTCTCTTTTAATCTCCGCTTGGGCAGTCACTTCGCCCTGGTCAGCGCGCGCAGGAATGCCCGCCATGGCATTGATCTCTCCTTCCGGAGTGGCAGTACCTGTGAGGTAGTTGAGGTGGAAGGCGCGAGGCCCTTCTGTGGATGGTTCCACCTCGAAGACAAACTCCTTGCAGACCTCACATCGCCCGAATGGCTTCAATTGAACCACCAGTCCCGAACAGCCGGGACAGATCACTCCGAGGGCCTCCATGTCTCTGTAGGTGTACAGAGCCAATCGCCCCGGGGCCTTAGTCTGATTCCTGTGTCCATAATTGGAGCAGCTAGAGAAGTCATGTCCGTGAAGGAAGAAGCAGAAATCCATGGGGTACTTGAAGTCATCTTCCCTGTTTGCTGCTCCAGTGCGCACTGACCCACTCGCGCCGGAATCTCCACGTGTGTCCATCCACATGGCCTGAATCCTCCCACACTCTGCACTTGTTCGCGGGCTTTTCCTTCTCCCCGCCCACGAACTGCGCAGCTATGGTTTGCCTCGTGGCGCGTTGGCCAATATGGCCGACCTACTCGGAACTCCTCCGGGCAGCAAAGTTCAAATTCAGACACCATACACATCCCAGGCACGATGCCCCCACGTGTAGCGACCTCACCCCTCTCACCTCTTCTCATTCTCGGCTTGTCTGTCTTTGTCTAGGGGTGTTAGTACCGGGGGGAGGGATGAGATACACCACAGCCCATGTCCTCCATAGTGAAGAGGTGAAGGCCAGAAAGATTGGGCTTTGTGTAAGTGTCCTAGAGTCAAGTCCTTTCCTTCGTCCTTGACTCCCCCTTTGCCCCTGGTAACCAGAGTTCCACACACTGAATAGGTCCAACACAGTTTTATTCTTCTCAGCGAATAAACGTACAGCACAGTCAAGTTGGGACCTTTGCAACAGTTCAGTATTAATGGGAGTAGGTCGAGGCACAATCCTTTAAAGTATCGCTAACCACTGTGGTGTCACCAATGGCGAATAGTCACTGCCACTGTCTATATGAGGTAGAACATGAATTACTTTTGCTAGCACAGCCCCTGTCAGGGGAAGGATATCCGTCCAAGGGAGTAACCGGAGGCCTCTCTGTCACCAGCAAATGCTGCGCCGGACTCTCCAGAGAAGTTCCGCTCACCAGTCTCCTCGACCTCAGACATGGGCACCCAAGGAGTTAGGGCCCCCTCGGATTCCTCCACCCTTGCGGAACTCAGTCGAAGGTACTGAGCTCCAGGCTTCTTCCATAGTACCTCACCCCAGGCTAACGGTGCCTGAGATGGACTCCATCTCTCGCTCCGGCCAGGTCAAGGGCACCTGGGCCCGGAACTCCGGAACGCCAGCACCCAAGCTGAAGGTGCCTGGGTGCGGCTGCGTCCTCCGACTCTGAACCCCAAGGTCAGGGCGTCCGCCCCTTTTATCCCCTCGCCTTTTGCGTCACAGCAGGTTCCCCGCCCCGCTGTACCAGCGCCAGGAAAGGACAAAAAGGAAACAGTCTTGCGGTGTGGGTTGAACTCCGGCCAAGGCGACAATGCCACCTGCAGGCCGCGGGGAACCTCACACCACCAGAGTCCTCCAAGAACCATAAAAAAGAGTCTCGGATTCCCTAGCAATCAGTTCATCTGGGTTACACTACCACCCAGATGCTTCCCTTAAATTCAAATACCCACTACATAACGGAAATCAAATACACAAAAAAAACACAAAAGTGTATAGGTATCAATGACTCATCCAGTGTAGTCTAAGGATTAGTGATGAGCCAAACACCCCTGGGTTCGGTTCGCACCAGAACACGCGAACGGACCGAAAGTTCGCACGAACGTTAGAACCCTATTAAATACAATGGATGCGAACGTTCGAAATCTAAATTGTTCAATATAACAACTATTATGCATGTTATTGTCCTAAAAAGGGTTTGGGAACCCGGGTTCTGCACCAGGGGACATGTATCAATGCAAAAAGAAGTTTTAAAAACGGCCGTTTTTCGGGAGCAGTCATTTTAATGATGCATAAAGTGAAAAAAAAAAGTCAAATAGTCCTTTAAATATCGTACCTGGGGGGTGTCTAAAGTATTCCTGTGAAGTGCCACGTGTTTCCCATGTTTAGAACTGTCCCTGCACAAAATTACATTTCTAAAGGAAAAAAAGCCATTTAAAACTGCTTTCGGCTTTAATGTAATGTCTGGTCCCGGTAATATGGATGAAAATCTTTAAGAAAAATGGCATAGCTACCCCATCACCCCCCCCCCCCCCACCCCAGCCCCTTACCAGCCCCTTTGGGTCTTGTATGGATATTAAGGGGAACCCCGCACACAAAAGAAAAAAGGCCCTATATACTCTAAACAGCCGTATACAGGCGGTGCATACAAGACAGGGACTGTAGGTTTGTTCTTATGTAGAATCTGTTTGTAATTTTGAACAGGTACATTGTTTAAGTGTAGCTCCAGCCAAAAAATCTATTTTTAAGCTTTTTGGAAAACATAGGGAAGGGTTATCACCCCTGTAACATTTGTTTTGCTGTCTGTGCAGTGTGCACCTGTTCAGAACAGTTCACCTCACTTTCCGTCCTAATGACAAATGTTTTTTGAAAATTTTGGGTTTTTATTGAAACAAGAATTGGTGATAAAGCATCAGTGGAGAGGAGACACTTTTTTTCCCATATTAACTCTTACAAGGGAGAATTTGCCTTCCTAGGGGTAGATTTCCTCTCACTTCCTGTTGTATCCTTCCGTTTGCAAGGAGGAGTCGTTTGTAATTTGGATGTTTGAAAGTAGGGGCCTGCCGTATATACTCTGCTGAAATTTGCCCCTTACATGTTGGTGTTGCCACAATACTGTGAGCCCTCACAGTTACTCTTGGTGGGCGCATGAATGGGCCCTGCTGTGAATCATTAGATCAAGAATTGTAATTGCATGCCCCTGTTGAACAGGGGCAGAAAAATTGGGCCTTAGGCACTGGTGCCACAACACTGCAACCCCTCACAGATACTGTACTTGGAGCACAGCAATGAGCCCTGTTGCAAAGTATTGCATCAAAAATTGTAATTACACGCCCCTGTTAAACAGGGGCTGAAAAATTGGGCCTTAGCCACTGGTGCTGGTGCCACGACACTGCAACCTCTCCCAGATACTCTAGTTGGAGTGCAGGAATGAGCCCTGCTGCAAAGCATTGCATAAAAAATTGTAATTACATGCCCCTGTTAAACAGGGGCTGAAAAATTGGGCCTTAGCCACTGGTGCTGGTGCGACGACACTGCAACCTCTCCCAGATACTCTAGTTGGAGTGCAGGAATGAGCCCTGCTGCAAAGCATTGCATAAAAAATTGTAATTACACGCCCCTGTTAAACAGGGGCTGAAAAATTGGGCCTTAGCCACTGGTGGCGGCACCCAGAAACAAAAATGTTCTTCCAAGCTATCATCATCAATCGGATCATTGAGGAGGAGGAGGATAGTCAGTCAACATAACAGGACAGTGACTCAGCATCAGCATCAGTCTTGAAGGGATGTGCCATTTGAAAATAAATTAGTCTGTTATATCAGCTTCAGGTGTTTGGTAGCTGGTGGTGATCCAAGACTGGTTCATCTTTATGAAGGTCAGTCGATCAACCGAGTCGGTGGACAGGCGCACCCTGTGATCCGTGACAAATCCTCCAGCAGCACTGAATGTGCGTTCTGAAAGAACGCTGGATGCAGGACAGGCCGGTAGCTCAATTGCATACTGTGCAAGCTCTGGCCAGTGATCCATCCTCAAGACCCAGTAAGCCAGAGGATTTTCGGTGGGGAAGGTGTCCAAGTCTGACCTTGCCCCTAGGTATTCCTGCACCATGTATATCAGACGCTGGCGATGGTTGCTGGAACCGATCATACCTTGGGGCTGCGGACTAAAGAATTGCCTGAACGCATCGGTCAGACGGCCACCTTCCCCACCACTCCTTCTTTGACTGACCGAAGCCTCAGTAACTCGTTGTCCAGGACCAGGAGTTTGTAACCTCCCAGTCTCTGGGAACGCGTTGCACAGACCTTTCTGCAAGGCCTCCCGGAGTTGTCTCATCCTCTGCTCCCTCTGCGACGGTACGATAAGGTCCGCAACCTTACCCTTGTACCGTGGATCAAGGAGAGTGGCCAGCCAGTAATGGTCCCTCTCCTTGATCCGAAGAATACGAGGATCCTTCCGCAGACTTTGCAGGATCAGGGAGGCCATGCAGCGTAGGTTAGCTGAGGCATTCGGTCCGGAGTCCGCTGGGTCACTAAGGACGACATGATCCGCAGCCACCTCCTCCCAGCCACGTACAAGTCCACTGGTTTCTTGGGACTGTAAATCATCCCTAAAAGACTGCTGCTGATGATGCTGAGTGCCAGGCTCCACCTCCATGCTGACACAATCCTCCTCCTCCTCCTCCTCCTCCTCTTTCTGTGCGATGGGTGGGACAGAAGGAACACTGTCTGGGTAAAGGGGGCCTTGAGAGGCAAGGAAGTCCTCCTCTTCCTGCCTCTGTTCTGCCTCAAGTGCCCTGTCCATTATTCCACGCAGCGTATGTTCCAACAGGTGGACAAGAGGTACAGTGTCACTGATGCATGCACTGTCACTGCTCACCATCCTCGTGGCCTCCTCAAATGGTGCCAGGACAGTGCATGCATCCCTGATCATGCCCCACTGGCGTGGTGAAAAAAACCCGAGCTCCACTGACCCTGTCCTGGTGCCGTAGTTGCACAGGTACTCATTGATGGCCCTCTGCTGCGTGTGCAGCCGCTGCAGCATGGCCAACGTTGAGTTCCACCTGGTGGGCATGTCACATATAAGGCGGTTCTTGGGCAGGTTCAACTCCTTTTGCAGCTCAGCCAGGCGAGCACTGGCATTATAAGATCTGCGGAAATGCACACAGACTTTCCTGGTCTGCCTCAGGACATCCTGTAAGCCCGGGTACCTGCCCAAGAACCGCTGCACCACCAGGTTAAGGACGTGAGCCACACAGGGCACATGGGTCAGTTGTCCCTGTCGGAGGGCGGAGAGGAGGTTGGTGCCATTGTCGCAAACCACCATTCCTGGCTTAAGCTGGCGTGGCGTCAACCACCTCTCGGCCTGCCCCTGCAGAGCAGACAGAACCTCTGCCCCAGTGTGGCTCCTGTCCCCCAAACACACCAGCACAAGCACGGCATGGCATCTTTTGCCTGTGTACTTGCGTAGCCCCTTGAACGCCTACGGAGCACCGCTGGTTTCGAGGACAAAGCACAGGAAGAGGCCATGGAGGAAGAAGAGGAGGAGGGGGTGGAGGAGAGAGGTGTGTCCCAACCAGTAGTAGCATTTTGGAGGCGTGGCGGCGGAACAACCTCCAACACTACTGCACCTTGTCCTGCATCCTTCCCAGCTGCCAAAAGAGTGACCCAATGGGCCGTGAAAGAAAGGTAACGTCCCTGTCCATGCCTGCTGGACCATGAGTCAGAGGTAATATGCACCATACTGCTGACCGCCCTGTCCAGCGAGGCCAAGACATTGCCTTCCACATGCCGGTAGAGAGCCGGAATCGCCTTCCGTGAGAAAAAGTGGCGTTTGGGAACCTGCCACTGAGGAACCGCACATTGCACAAACTCACGGAAGGGGGCCGAGTCTACCAACTGAAAAGGCAGCAGTTGAAGCGCTAGCAATTTAGCCAAGCTAGCATTCAACCGCTGGGCATGTGGATGGCTGGGAGTGAACTTCTTTCGACGGTCCAGCAGCTGGGGCAGGGAAATTTGCCTGATAGAATCGGACGTCGGTGTACTGCTAGCAGAGTGCCCGCAAGTACTTGGCTGTGACACACCTAATTCTACACCTTCATTCCTCTCAGTGCAGGTTTCAGAGAGGACTGAAGGTATAGTGGGGTTGGAGATCCCAGCTGATGCGGTGCAAGGAGAGGTCCGCTTTGTTCTTTGGTGTGGGTCTTTAAGGTAGGCTTGCCAACGAGCTGCATGGCAGGTCAACATATGTCTGGTCAAGCATGTGGTGCCCAAGCGGCTGATGTTTTGGCCACGCGATATACGCTTGAGACATATGTTGCAAACAGCAGCTGTGCGATCTGATGCACTTGACTCAAAAAAGGCCCACACCAAAGAACTTTTTGAATAACGGGCAGAGGCAGCGCCCTGCACAGGCGGAGCTCTGCGGTGTGATTCCGTCGGTGTGCTGCCCTTACGCTGGCCCCCCGAGGGCATCCTGCCTCGTTGGAGATGTGCCTCCTCATCCTCCTCCTCCTCCTCCTCTCTCCTATTAGGCACCCACGTGGAGTCAAATGACCTCATCATCCCCTCCCTCCTCATCACTGAAGCCAATCTGGCAGTATGCTGCAGCTGCTGGAACATGACTGCCAGATTGGTGTCCTTCTTGAGTATCCCCTCTCTCTGCTCTCACGCTACTGCCTTCCTCTAGCTGGGTATCATCATCAGACCCTTCGAAACGCTGGGCATCCTCCTGGAGCATGTACCCAACACTGTGCTCAAACAGTTCGGGGGACTCCTCAGGAGGACATGGTGGGTCTAGGGAAGGAGTGACTGATGATGACATTGATACCAGGGAAGAGGACGCTTTGGCAGCTGCTTTGCCAGTACCCTGAGCCTGGGTGAGAGAGGATGAGGAGGATGAGGAGGGCTTGGTCATCCACTCTACCAAGTCATCGGCATGATGCGGCTCAACACGTCCAGCTGCGGAAAAAGGGCGTGTGGAATGAATGGACAGCCGCACTCCGAAAACCATGAAGGTTGCCTTTATTGGGTAAAAAAATTTACAGCACTGCAAGTCACAGCAAGAAATGGGGGGGTACAGCCGACGCGTTTCACACTGAAAACTAGTGTTTAGTCATGGCCACACGCCCTTTTTCCACATCAATTGCATCGCCAGCACCCTGGTTCCTAGGAAGACACTGACCATCTATTTGCACTCACCTGGAGCAGTGATCTTTTTTCTCTCAACACGTCCAGCTGCCGAAAAGAAGGACAAGCGTGTCCCATGGCCACGTGCTGATGGCGATGCACCGCGTCCACGACCAGCACTGTTGTCTCTAGACACAGAGCCTGCTTGCCCTCTTTTATTGGCTCCTGACTGTCTGCCTCTCCTTGTTTGCCTTCCAGACATTCTAATGGCCTGCAGGGAGATGGGAAAACCAGCAATAAGGCCCCTTTCACACTGAGGCGTTGAAAAAACGCTAAAAAATTAGGGGATTTTGTACCTCTATTTTACCGCGATTTTACCGCGTTTTTACCGCGATCGCGGTAAAAATAGCGCTAACGCGTATGCGTTTTTACCGCGTTTTTAACATAACGCTTATGCCTATGCGTTTTTACCGCGTTTTTACCGCGAATCCCATTAATTTCAATGGGGATAGGCGTTTTTACAGCGCTATTTTATGCGCCCTAAAGTTGCTCTAAAAAAGCTGTTTGCAGGATTTTTTTCAACGCCCAGCCAGCAAAACGCCTCAATGTGAAAGCCCTCAGAGATTTCACATTGAGAATGCTGGGGCAGGATTATTTCAGGCGTTATTACAGCGCTATTTTTACCACGAAAACGCAGTAAAAACGCCTCAGTGTGAAAGGGGCCTTAGGCCTAGCTTCAAGAGTATATTTTGCAGGAAGCACACTACGCCCGCTGTAAGTGCTGCAAATGCCTGTTGGTGTAACACACCAGGAAAACACAGCAATACGGGCTAGCTTCAGGTGTATAATGTGCAGGAGGCACACTCCGCCCACTGTAAGTGCTGCAAATGCCTGTTAGTGTAACACACCAGGAAAACACAGCAATAAGGCCTAGCTTCAGGAGTATATTTTGCAGGAATCACACTACGCTTGCTGTAAGTGCTGCAAATGCCTGTTGGTGTAACACACTAGGAAAACACAGCAATAAGGCCTAGCTTCAGGAGTATATTTTGCAGGAATCACACTACGCCTGCTGTAAGTGCTGCAAATGCCTGTTGGTGTAACACACTAGGAAAACACAGCAATAAGGCCTAGCTTCAGGAGTATATTTTGCAGGAATCACACTACTCCTGCTGTAAGTGCTGCAAATGCCTGTTGGTGTAACACACCAGGAAAACACAGCAATACGGGCTAGCTTCAGGTGTATAATGTGCAGGAGGCACACTCCGCCCGCTGTAAGTGTTGCAAATGCCTGTTAGTGTAACACACCAGGAAAACACAGCAATAAGGCCAAGTGTAAAGGTATGTACTTACTGAGGCCGAGATGCCGAGAGTGGTTCACCTTTGCGACTTGACGCACTCCACCCTCTGGAGTTGAGACAGGGAGTGGATGGCGAGAAGCGGCACCGGCTACCGGCAGGTGGTGAGTACTTGTAGACGGTCCGGTAGTGCTGAGTAGACTGAAGAACAGGCTTCAAGCAGGAACTAGCCGGATTGGTAAAGTTCAAACAGCAGGAGACAATTGAAGCCGGTGCAGGTTGAGTCCGGGTTGCAATTGCAAGGTAACAGTCCCGGCTGGGGGTCTAGCACAGCAAAAGGTATCAAGTCCAGAGAATACCGGGAACCAGGCAGGAGTTCAAAGGAAACGCGGAAGTCCAAAGGTACAAGCAGGAGGTCAAGGATTGTAGACAGGCAGCCGATCCGAGTCACAGGCCGAGGGTCAAAACACAGGAGAAGTCAGAAGTCTATATAACAAGCCGAGGGTCAGGTCCAGGAGAGAGATCAGAGGAATCAAGCCAGTCCGGGTCACAAGGAGATTTTCAAGATAGTTTTCCAGAGTCTTGGGTATACAGGAAAGCTGACAAACCAGCAACTTGTCAGTGCAACTGGGTCTCTTTAAATAGGCCCGCCTGGATTCCTATTGGTGCGCCGCCGCGCATGCGCGCGCGCCGCTGCGTCGGCGCCCGCACCCGAGAACGTAAAAGCGCCGTCCCGCGCACGCGCCGAAGCATCATTCCGCCGCGCGTGCGCATTGGGCGCTGATTGGCGCTGTTGGACGGATTTCCCTGACACCTAGCTTCAGGAGTATATATTTTGCAGGAATCACACTACGCCTGCTGTAAGTGCTGCAAATGCCTGTTGGTGTAACACGCCAGGAAAACACAGCAATACGGGCTAGCTTCAGGTGTATAATGTGCAGGAGGCACACTCCGCCCACTGTAAGTGCTGCAAATGCCTGTTAGTGTAACACACCAAGAAAACACAGCAATACGAGCTAGCTTCAGAAGTATATTTTGCAGGAATCACACTACGCCTGCTGTAAGTGCTGCAAATGCCTGTTGGTGTAACACACCAGGTTAAAAACACAGCAATACGGGCTAGCTTCAGGAGTATATTTTGCAGGAATCACACTACGCCTGCTGTAAGTGCTGCAAATGCCTGTTGGTGTAACACACTAGGAAAACACAGCAATAAGGCCTAGCTTCAGGAGTATATTTTGCAGGAATCACACTACGCCTGCTGTAAGTGCTGCAAATGCCTGTTGGTGTAACACACCAGGAAAACACAGCAATACGGGCTAGCTTCAGAAGTATATTTTGCAGGAATCACGCTACGCCTGCTGTAAGTGCTGCAAATGCCTGTTGGTGTAACACACTAGGAAAACACAGCAATAAGGCCTAGCTTCAGGAGTATATTTTGCAGGAATCACACTACGCCTGCTGTAAGTACTGCAAATGCCTGTTGGTGTAACACACAAGGAAAACACAGCAATACGGGCTAGCTTCAGAAGTATATTTTGCAGGAATCACACTACACCTGCTGTAAGTGCTGCAAATGCCTGTTGGTGTAACACACTAGGAAAACACAGCAATAAGGCCTAGCTTCAGGAGTATATTTTGTAGGAATCACACTATGCCTGCTGTAAGTGCTGCAAATGCCTGTTGGTGTAACACACCAGGAAAACACAGCAATACGGGCTAGTTTCAGAAGTATATTTTGCAGGAATCACACTACGCCTGCTGTAAGTGCTGCAAATGCCTGTTGGTGTAACACACTAGGAAAACACAGCAATAAGGCCTAGCTTCAGGAGTATATTTTGCAGGAATCACACTATGCCTGCTGTAAGTGCTGCAAATGCCTGTTGGTGTAACACACCAGGAAAACACAGCAATACGGGCTAGCTTCAGGTGTATAATGTACAGGAGGCACACTCCGCCTGCTGTAAGTGCTGCAAATGCCTGTTAGTGTAACACACCAGGAAAACACAGCAATAAGGCCTAGCTTCAGGTGTATACTGTGCAGGAGGCTTAGCAACAATGACACTGACACTGTCCCCTGCCTATCCTTCTCTCTCCCTGCACACAAGGTTTATCAAAGAATATGACACTAACACTCTCCCTGCCTATCCTTCTCTCTCCCTGCACACAAGGTTTAGTAAAGAATATGACACTGACACTGTCCCCTGCCTATCCTTCTCTCTCCCTGCACACAAGGTTTATCAAAGAATTTGACACTGACACTCTCCCTGCCTATCCTTCTCTCTCCCTGCACACAAGGTTTAGCAAAGAATATGACACTGACACTGTCCCCTGCCTATCCTTCTCTCTCCCTGCACACAAGGTTTAGCAAAGAATATGACACTGACACTCTCCCTGCCTATCCTTCTCTCTCCCTGCACACAAGAATAGCACAAAGAATATCAACATTGTCCCTGCCTATCCTTCTCTTTACCTGCGCCGGAACACACCACACAAGTCCGCCGCGCTGGTGGCCTTTTATAGTGTGGGGCATGTGCTAAACCCCCTGAGCTATAATTGGCCACAGGCAACCTGCCTGTGGCCAATTATGGCTCTCCTAGCTGCCGGCGCTGTGATTGGCCAAGCATGCGGGGTCACAGTGTATGCTTGGCCAATCACAGCGCCAGGATTGCACTGCGATGGCGCAGTGTATTGTGGGCCGTTCGCGTCACTCGAATTTTGCGCGAACGGCCCAAATCGTTCGATGTTCGCCGAACGATCGAACAGCCGATGTTCGAGTCGAACGTATGTTCGACTTGAACACCGAGCTCATCCCTACTAAGGATTAAGGGACTGATGAAATCCTACAGGAGTCACCTAGATCATTAGGTTGGTCCAAATAATAGAAAAAACAAAAGAGGAGAGGAAAACGAGTTCCGAGATAAATCAAACTAGTGGTCAATTCATTAAATATGAACCGAAATACTATTAACAAAATATGGTGCTGTCGTTGTAGCCAAACACTGAGCATACAAAAAGGAAAACCCCAAGATGACTAATGGGATAGGAAAGCGGCTACTTTTAACAACAGTGGATATAGACCAAAACTGGGATTTATGAGAATTTATTATTGGTATCAAAAAGGTGCACATACATTGGGTATCACATGTGCTTGGGAATAAAAGATAGCTTCATATACATTTTTTACTGAGAATCTCCTAAAAAGGAGCTGTTTTCAGTAATATTGGTTAATCAAACATAAAACAGAACAAACTGACAGGACAATTTAGAACAATTAGGGGGAACACACAACACAGATAGGTCCGGACGCCAGCATAACTATTCAGTGTGAAGCTGTAAAGTGGTACAGACCACTTAAATTTCAGTAATAACAAAAATAAATCACATAGATAATTAATTAAATACAGCTTCACAATGAATAACCCCAGGGTTTAGGCCCAAACAAACCCCACTACTATTATGTCAACTCCTGATCAAAGATGGCTGAAATATTGATGGAAATTAGCCGTGAAGTGAATACGCGGGTATTTCAGTCAAAGTTCAAGATTTCAAGGGAATCAATGGAAGAGGCAAGTCATATATGCATATATATAATAAGATGTTCAAAATAATTTGGGTAATAATTGATTCATCCTAGTTCATAAGTCACATACTAGTCTCCATAGTTGGAAGGTAGATTATTCATTTAAAATAGGTATTGCATATATTTTCCAAAATTGGTAGTCTGTTTAAACAGTAGCAATGATGCTTAGTAATGCAATACCAAGATCTCTCCAACTGAGGAGAAACAAAAGTTAATTTCCATAGATATCTTGAGGAAATAGAACAGATTGATGTCAAGCGGCAGAATCAATGTTTAGTATGACTGAATATCATGACAATAGTGAGCTGGATTAGCCTGTGGAATAGCCTTTATACTTTACAATCCCAGGATTTCGGGCAGAGGACGGCGGGCGGCATTACTCCTGAAGTTGCAGAGTGGCCAGGGCTTTGTTGACATACAAAGCGGGACCACCTTGGTCCGCTGGGATCACCCAGCTACTTAGTCGCTTTGAGTCGTGTGTTGGCCATTAGATCCACTTCGTCCTTTGTGCTTGGTAGGTGTGAATCAAAGCAGTCTGCGCTGGGATGGAATGATAGCAGCGTGATGGTCAGCGGTATGGTCCGCGCTGCAGGCTCCAGGCTCCGTTCCACGCTGAAATGAGAGGGTTGACAGCGTGATAAGCAGCGGTGTGATCCACGTTGTAAGCTCCGAGCTCGGAGCTCCAAGCTCCGTTCCCATGGCTAGGTTTGGACAGGGGGTGGCGTAGCTGGCGTCACGTGACTGCTGTGACGTCAACTAGTTTCGCTAAGAGGTAGCGTAGCTTCGTCTGGACTAGGAGGGGAGTGGGTACTTGCGGCTCTATTTATAGGCTTCGCCTCACCGACAAGCCCACCCACAATTTCGAAAATGGAAATAAACAAGCAGTCCTTGTGTTTAAATGAGAGATTAAACGAGTTGGCACACGGTAAAGGGATAGGCATTATGATCATTCTATACATGTATGGTTGGTCTTCACTTAGTAATTTAGCAGTAAGAGACGATTGTCCTCCTTCATCATCTCAGCATCCATATGTGGATTAGCATGGAGGAAAGCTCTGTCAGCCTGTTTAGTCATTAGATTCATCATGTGAAAACTCATATCACAAGAATAGCGTGAATGAACATTGTTTCAATCTAATGAGGACATGAGCTCACTTATTAATGATGAAGGAGTATTGGGAAAGCGCAAAAGAGGATGAAAAAGGAGAGTATTAGGAAATAGAGAGAAGGCAAAAGTGCGGGAGACTAAGACTGAAAATCAATAAAAGGAGATTTTTTGGTAAAAAGTAATTAAAAGGAAGAAAATGGACTAGTCTATTAAATCAACTGGAAAGCTATACATATTACCGTATTTATCGGCGTATAACACGCACCGGCGTATAACACGCACCCCAAGTTTAGGAGGAAATTTAAAGGAAAAAAACTTTTAGCAGGGAAATTCAAGGAAAAAAAAAAAAAAAAACTTACATTTAAATGCAGCATGCAGCCTTGCCCAGTGTCCATCTGCAGCCTTGCCCAGTGTCCATCTGTCCATCTGCAGCCGTGCCCAGTGTCCATCTGTCCATCTGCAGCCGTGCCCAGTGTCCATCTGCAGCCTTGCCCAGTGTCCATCTGTCCATCTGCAGCCGTGCCCAGTGTCCATCTGTAGCCTTGCCCAGTGTCCATCTGCAGCCGTGCCCAGTGTCCATCTGTCCATCTGCAGCCGTGCCCAGTGTCCATCTGTCCATCTGCAGCCGTGCCCAGTGCCTTTGCGATCGTGTCAGTCGCGGCGGTTTTTAAAATTTGGCGCCGATTTCTGTGGAGAGGAGCGAGCGGGGCCGAGTGTACTTCGGCTGGACTCGGCTCCTCTCGCAGTTCCGCCCATCTCCACTGACTGCGCCGCTGACGGAGAAAGCCGAGTGCACTTCGCCTAGACTCGTGTCTGCTCACAGTCACAGGCAGGACTGCGAGAGGAGCCGAGACTAGGCGAAGTACACTCGGCTTTCTCCGTCAGCGGCGCAGTCAGAGATGGGCGGGACTGCGAGAGGAGCCGAGTAAAGCCGATTGTACTTCGGCTTCGGCTCCGCTCGCTCCTCTCGCTCATTTTCAGCAGGGGAATTCGGAGTATCGGCGTATAACACGCACCCACGATTTTCCCCTGATTTTAAGGGGAAAAAAGTGCGTGTTATACGCCGATAAATACGGTAATTGTACATATTAGCTTTAAAATATCACCCTTACATCTATCAACTAAGGCATCGATATACACTTAATTATTAAATGTTAGCAACTAAAGGGATGGGAAATTGGGTGGGAGAGGGGAAGATGGGAAGGAGGGGTTGGGAGGACGGGGAAAGGGGGGAAAAAAGGGGAAGGATAGGAAGGGGACGGAAGGAAAAGGGGGAAGGGGGAAAGGGGAGGGATCAGGGAGGGAGGAGGAGGGGGGGAAGGGTTGGGGAAGGGAGGGGAAGGGAGGGGAGGGGAAGGGAAGAAAAGGGGGGTAAGGGGGGGGACAAGGGATAGAAAGAATAGGGAAAGGAACCGGGGGGGGGGGGGCAGGAGGGAAGGAAATAGTTGTTAATCATCGGTCGAGGAAGACCTGTAAATTGAATTCAGTATTTAACCCCTGGGGGACTAAAGAACCCAGACAAAAGATCCACCATTTTTCCTTTTGAAGGAGGATACGATTAAAATCACCCCTTCTTTTGGGTAATTTGAGCAAATAAATGCCCTTGATCTTTAAGTCATCAATTTTGCCATCATGGCATAAGGCAAAATGCTTAGCCAGGGGCTTTTCCTGACCTTTCTCCGGGTCCCTTTCTTTCTCTTTTTTAATGTCCCGGAGGTGTTCTCCAATCCTAACCTTTAGGGGTCTCTTAGTCTTACCAATGTACATTTTTGGACAAGGGCATGTGATCATATATACAACTCTGCTGGTAGCGCAGTTAATAAGATCACGGATCACAAAGGTTTCCTGTCCATTTACGTTCATAAAGGACGATGTTCGACCACAAATGGACAAATTTGGCATTTATTGCATGGAAACATGCAACTTTACTCCTGGGATATTCAGATAACCAATTGGGACAGGGTTCTTTGACAAATTCAGAATGAATTAGCTTATCCCCTAGGTTTTTTGCTCTCCTCGCTACTAGCTTAGGTGAGCTTCCTACTATGTCCCGAAAAGCGGGGCAATTTAGTAGGATACCCCAGTGTTTTTCTAACACTTTCTCTCTCTCTCTTTCTCTCTCTCTCTTTCTCTCTCTCTCTCTCTCTCTTTCTCTCTCTCATTCTCTCGTTCTCTCTCTCTCTCTCCCCCCCCCTTCCTCCCATATCTCTCTCCCCCCCTTCCTCCCATATCTCTCTCTCCACCCCCTCCCTCCCATATATCTCTCTCCCCCCTTCCTCCCATATATCTCTCTCCCCCCCTTCCTCCATATCTCTCTCTCCCCCCCTTCCTCCATATCTCTCTCTCTTTCTCTCTCTCTCTCTTTCTCTCTCTCTCTTTCTCTCTTTCTCTCTCTCTCCCCCCTTCCTCCATATCTCTCTCTCCTCTCTCCCCCCTCCCTCCATATCTCTCTCTCTCCCCCCCTCCCTCCATATCTCTCTCTCCCCCCTCCCTCCATATCTCTCTCTCCCCCCCTCCATATCTCTCTCTCCCCCCCTTCCTCCATATCTCTCTCCCCCCCCCTTCCTCCCATATCTCTCTCTCCCCCCCTTCCTCCCATATCTCTCTCTCCCCCCCCTTCCTCCCATATCTCTCTCTCTCTCCCCCCCTTCCTCCCATATCTCTCTCTCTCCCCCCCCCTTCCTCCCATATTTCTCTCTCCCCCCCTTCCTCCATATCTCTCTCTCCCCCCCCTTCTTCCATATCTCTCTCTCTCTTTCTCTCTCTCTCTTTCTCTTTCTCTCTCTCTCTCTCTTTATTTCTCTCTCTTTCTCTCTCTCTCTCCCCTCCCCTTCCTCCATATCTCTCTCTCCCCCCTTCCTCCATATCTCTCTCTCCTCTCTCCCCATTCATATCTCCCTCTCTCCCCCCTCCATATCTCTCTCTCTCCCCCCTCCCTCCATATCTCTCTCTCCCCCTCCCTCCATATCTCTCTCTCCCCCTCCCTCCATATCTCTCTCTCCCCCCTCCCTCCATATCTCTCTCCCCCCCCTCCCTCCATATCTCTCTCCCCCCTCCCTCCATCCCATATATCTCTCTCTCCCCCCTTCCTCCCATATATCTCTCTCTCCCCCCTTCCTCCCATATATCTCTCTCTCCCCTCTTCCTCCATATCTCTCCCCCCCTCCTCCATCTCTCTCTCCCCCTCTCCCCCCTTCCTCCATATCTCTCTCTCTCTCCCCCCCTTCCTCCATATCTCTCTCTCTCTCTCCCCCCTTCCTCCATATCTCTCTCTCTCTCCCCCCCCCTTCCTCCATATCTCTCTCTCCCCATTTTTAAGGCACTTACAATTGCGCAGTCGTGCGACGTTGTACCCAAATACCATTTATGTCCCCTTTCCCCACAAATAGAGATTTATTTTGGTGGTATTTTATCACCTCTGCTGTTTTTTTTTTCGTTTGTTTTTGTTTTGTGCTATAAACAAAAAGACTGACAAAAAATACTAAAAATTATTTTCTGCTATAAAACACATCCAATAAAAATGTAAAATCAAATTTCTTCAACAATTTAGGCCAATTTGTATTCTGCTACATATTTTTGGTAAAAAAAATCTCAATAAGCGTATATTGATTGGTTTGCGGTTATATCCATGGGATATTTTTCTAGGAATAATTTTAATATTTTTTACTAGTAATGGCGGCGATCACTGTTTGTTTTTTCGACTGCGGGGGACAAATCAGACACCAAGTGGCACTTTTTGGGGACCAGGGACACCAATACAGTGATCAGTGCTAAAAATATGCACTGTCACTGTACTAATGACACTGGCAGGGAAGGGGTTAACATCGGGGGCGCTCAAACGGTTAACTGTCTGTTCATTGAGAGTGCTTTCTACCTGTGGGGGAGGTGATATGACTGGGGGAAGACAGAGATCCATTTTCCTGATTAGCAGAAACATAAGATCTTCACCTGTGATAGAATGGCGATTTGCCTTGTTCACTTAGGCTGACCGCCGTTCTGTCTACCTCGAGCGATCGGTGGGTCCCAGCAGACATCGGATCCACTGGAACCGCTGATTGGCTCCCGCTGTGTCCAATCACAGCGGGTCGCGGGCGGTGCCCCCGACCCAAAGAAAAAAAATCATGTACAGGACAGGTAAATGATTTTGCTGTGAAGGGCCGCCCTGCCGCAGTATATATGTGTGGGACGGTCCGGAAGCGGTTAATAAAGCCTAATTGCATCCTTTTTGGGAAATCGCTCATTCCAGTGCTGCTGAGACATTGGTCACATGGTTACTATTTAGACACCGCTACTGATTGGCCAGTTCTGCCTGAATTACAACATGCTAAAGCTAGGCGCACACGTGAGTGTCGGCTTCTTCAGATGTGTTTACATGTGTTTTTCATGTATGTTCAGGTGTAAGGGTTTTTATTTCAGCCAATTGAAAGGAGGTTACTTGGAGGAGGAGACTGGCTGTTAGGCACAAAAATATGTGTTACGTGTGTTTTTCAGGCGCTCCAATGGAATTCTGTTGGGCTAAAAACATGTGATCCTGCCCCAAAGAAGTGCCTGTACTTCTCTGAGATGACAGCACATCACTCATCACATCAAATCACATACCTGTACGTCATTTTGCTACAAGCAGTTGTACCGGGGAGATATGCAGCTGCAAGTGTGACGGACTGGGGTTTATATGGTCACAAAACAGACACCCCAAAGCAAAGTACATATTCATTTATTTTATTTTATTTCTAGCAAAGAAATACCTTCCTGCTATTCTATCAAGACCCAGTAGATGGCAGAGAAGGTACACAAACAGAGTTTATATAAGGCCACCCACCATGTGACTGGAGTCAAACTATCTCCAGCCATAAAACCCAGTGGTCTTGTCTCATGCTGTTTGTGTGATTCTTTGCAGGTATGTACTCTAAATCGTTCCTAATCTGCATTAAATTATAATACAAAGATTCTTAGACATCTTGAGCAGATGCAGGGAAAGTTCCAGCAGACTGTATGCTATAGTGTTACTGATATTATAAAGTTAGAAAAGCACATGTTGAAAACTGATATTTTAATGAATAAGGAAAAACCTATATGTAAAGCTTATGCATTGCTTCAGGTGCACCATCTAGTGGTTAAAAAAGAGAACTACCGAAATAATGTTGTATTAAAGCAGTATTGCACAGTTAAAGTGTACATCATCATCTATAACACGGAATAACAGGAATATATATGTTATTAAAATATAACAATGGTCATTGTGTAACTACGTTTTAAAATACTTCAGTTAAAATCTGTAATATATATTGTTAATAGTTATAAACATGTGATTATAAAAATGTAAAAGTCAAACTATCTCCAGCCATAAAACCCAGTGGTCTTGTCTCATGCTGTTTGTGTGATTCTTTGCAGTCCACGCCAAGCTGATCACCTTATCTCATCACGTCTACAATTATCGGCTCTCTTAATTCACATTTTGAGGCCGGTAACATTTTGGGGGCTCGTCCGGGATTCGTTGTGTTACCAGTGAGAGGGAAGCGTGAGACAAGCGTGAGCCTACTACAGAGCTACAAGGAGAGTCGTGAGTGTCGCCTGCCTTGTGAGTGGAAGTCTTCAGAGTGCAACAGATATGGCGTCTCCTCATCGTGCGCTGATGTGGGATATCCGGAAACAACTTCATCTGCTTCGTGAAGAACAGCTGCATAGCCTCGCTATTACGCTGGAAGATGAAAGAGATGTGGACGTTCCATTAGTGACTGGTACGAATGAAATGGAACTCGTTGAATTTATTGTAAACTACATGAGAATGCGATCAGCTGGAGAAGTTAGAAGATCAAGGCATGTCTTACCTACTCATCATCCAAGACAAGATCAATGAACTAAAACTTAACAAGGAAAGTACACCAACTGTGGACATTGCAACCGCTGCAAAAAAAATAAGTAGTGGGACTGCAAGGACTGAACAGGTATCGGAGGTGGTGAGATTAACTGACGCTGTTGCTTTATTGCCACGTAGAGAATTCAAAATGCATGGTGGTGTAATTTCAGATCATGGTTCGGACATGAGTTACAGTAGCGCGTGCAGACAAATTGACGAGGGTCTAACAGAAAAATTCCCTGAATCTGAAATTATACGCACCGTGTTGAGAATAATCAAACCTGGTCATTTTAAAGATATGTTGACTGACAAAGATGATCTTACTGTTGCTGAATTGAAAAGGTTTTTGAAGTCACATATGAGAGAACGAAGTGGTAATGAGTTATTTCAGGACCTTAGCAATGCTACCCAGCAAGAAAGAGAAACAGCACAACAATTTGTTTACAGGCTAGTGGGGTTAAAACAAAAAGTTCTGTCCACATCACAACATGATATGCGAGAGCTTAATTATGACAAAAAACTGGTGCAAGGCATATTCCTTCATACACTGTATCAGGGACTAAACGAAAAAAACTCTAATGTTAGACGAGATATCAAGCCTTACGTGTCTGATTTGACAGTAACGGATGACTTTATCATAGAGCAGGTCACCAGATCAGTTGATGAGGAAACAGAAAGACAGAGACGCTTAAACAGTGCACCTAAACATAAACCTCTTACTGTTCATTCATCACAGACACCAGGTAATAGTGAAAAAGACACCTTGCAAAAGAGAGTTGAGGAAGATGCTAGAGCAAATCACACTGCATTAACGGAACTAACAACACAGGTTTCTGCTCTCACAAAGAACCTGGAAAAGATGATGAAGCAAACTCCTGTTGTTGGAAACCAAAGGACTAAGCCACTAACCAATGTTCAAGTTCCAGATACAACTCACTGCAAACCCAGGTGTGATGATTGCATTAAACGAGAGAGTCAGAACTGCTACCACTGTTTCTACTGTGGTTGGACAGGACACAGAGCGGTTGATTGCTTGAAGAAAAGAAGGCAGTCGGGAAACGACAGACGGTCACTGGGAAGGGACAACCAGTGACCACCTCAAATGATCTGTCCCGTGCGAAGGTAAACAGGGTATTCACCCACCGGTCAACTAGAACACTCCCAAAAGAGAATGGATTCTCCAAACAACACGTAGCACAATTAATTGGAGGAAAATGCCTACTGTCATGTCGGATGAATGGTGTTCCGGTTGACATGTTGATGGACACAGGAGCTCAAGTCAGCATTGTCGGGAAGGCATGGTTAGAAGAGTTTCTACCCAGTGTCTCCATTAGGCACATACAAGATTTACTTTGTGATGACAACTTATCTATTACAGCTGCAAATGGTTCTATCATTCCATTCATCGGATGGATTGAAGTCTGCCTGGAATTCGAAAGTAGTGGACATGGAAACTCAGCCATCTATGTGCCAATGCTGGTGAGTGACTGCTGTAATGGCAATCCAATTCTTGGGTTTAATGTGATCGAAGAATTGATCAGAGAAAACTGTGACCGACCAAACAGCACCCAAAACCTGACTATCTTGCTGAGTGAAGCTATGAAAGTAAGACAGAGTGTAGCGAATAACATTGTCAATGCTATCAGTCAAGCAACTGACCCAGGAGAAATATCCGATAGTCGTATGGTCAAAGTGGGGAAGAAGGGACTCCAGATTAAAGGAGGCGAGATCTGTGAAGTCAAATGCAGAATTAGAGCATGGCCAAAAGGAGGAATCATGCCATTTGAACCACTTCCAGAATATCCAGTTGAGGAAGGACTTGAACTATTTCCTTCAGTGGTAGATGTGCCAAATGGGTTCTCTAAACTGGTGAAGATACCTATACTGAACCGTGCTCAACATGACATCTACCTTCCGCCCAGAACAGTATTGGGTACCATTTCTCCAGCAGCTGAAATTCTACCGTTGTCTCCAAACAAAGATGATGGAAAGGGAATTGACCAGAAGAAAAGGGCGTTTCATGTAAACCAGTTGAATCAAGTGGACACTGGAAATCAGCTATCCACTAACAAATCTGTTAAGTGGCACCCACCTGTCAATTTGGAAGATCTCTCAGAAGAAGAACAGGAGATAGCGAGACAAATGTTATATGACGAATCAGATGTCTTTGCTCGAGATGAGGGAGACATAGGATGCATTCCTAAACTGAAATTGAGGATTAATCTGAAAGATGAAACTCCTGTCCAGAAACGCTACAATTCGATACCGAAACCCCTATACAAGGAAGTGAAAGAATATATCCAAAACCTTCTTGACCGAGGTTGGGTAACAAAATCTTCTTCCGCATACTCATCACCGGTTGTCTGTGTTCGAAAGAAGGACAGTAGCCTACGACTATGTGTTGACTTTAGGGAGTTAAACCGAAAGACTATCCCAGATAGACATCCACTACCCAGAATACAAGATCTGCTGGATAGCTTAAGAGGATTTACATGGTTCTCAATCCTGGACCAGGGTAGTGCGTATCATCAAGGCTTTGTGCATGAAGACTCCAGACATCTGACGGCTTTTAGCACCCCCTGGGGACTCCTGGAGTGGAATCGTATTCCGTTCGGATTAACTAATTCCCCAGCAGCTTTTCAGAGATGCATGGAAAATGTACTAGAGGGCATCAGAGACAAATGTTGTTCTCCATACCTAGATGACGTACTTTGCTACTCCAAAACTTTTCAGGAGCATGTCAATGATATTAGGCAAGTGCTTAGTCGAATGCGCGAGCATGGTATCAAACTTAGACCGAAGATTAGGGATGAGCTCGGTGTTCGAGTCGAATGTACGTTCGACTCGAACATCGGCTGTTCGATCGTTCGGCGAACAACGAACGATTTGGGCCGTTCGCGCCAAATTCGAGTGACGCGAACGGCCCACAATGCACTACGCCATCGCAGTGTCATCCAGGCGCTGTGATTGGCCAAGCATGCACTGTGACCCCGCATGCTTGGCCAATCAAAGCGCCGGCAGCGAGGAGAGCAATGATTGGCCACAGGCAGGATGCCTGTGGCCAATTATTGATGAGGGGATTTAGTACACGCCCCACACTATAAAAGGCCGCCAGCGCGGCGGCCTTGTGTAGTGTGTTCCGGAGCAGGGAAAGAGAAGCATAGGCAGGGACAGTGTCATTTTTTTCCTTTACTAATCCTGGATTCCTTGTGTTTAGGGACAGAGAAGGATAGGTAGGGAGAGTGTCAGTGTGTTATTCTGTGCTAAACCTTGTTTGTAGGGACAGAGAAGGACAGTGAGGGAAAGTGTCAGTGTGCTATTCTGTGCTAAACCTTGTTTGTAGGGACAGAGAAGGACAGTGAGGGAAACTGTCAGTGTGCTATTCTGTGCTAAACCTTGTTTGCAGGGACAGAGAAGGACAGTGAGGGAAAGTGTCAGTGTGCTATTCTGTGCTAGACCTTGTTTGTAGAGACAGAGAAGGACAGTGAGGGAAACTGTCAGTGTGCTATTCTGTGCTAAACCAATCTTGCTGAACCGTATTTGAAATCCTTGAGTTTAGGGACAGAGAAGGACACTCGGGGAAACTGTCAGTGTGCTATTCTGTGCTAAACCTTGTTTGTAGGGACAGAGAAGGACAGTGAGGGAAAGTGTCAGTGTGCTATTCTGTGCTAAACCAATCTTGCTGAACCATATTTGAAATCCTTGAGTTTAGGGACAGAGAAGGACACTCGGGGAAACTGTCAGTGTGCTATTCTGTGCTAAATCTTGTTTGTAGGGTCAGAGAAGGACAGTGAGGGAAAGTGTCAGTGTGCTATTCTGTGCTAAACCAATCTTGCTGAACCATATTTGAAATCCTTGAGTTTAGGGACAGAGAAGGACACTCGGGGAAACTGTCAGTGTGCTATTCTGTGCTAAACCAATCTTGCTGAACCTTATTTGAAATCCTTGAGTTTAGGGACAGAGAAGGACACTCGGGGAAACTGTCAGTGTGCTATTCTGTGCTAAACCTTGTTTGTAGGGACAGAGAAGGACAGTGAGGGAAACTGTCAGTGTGCTATTCTGTGCTAAACCTTGTTTGTAGGGACAGAGAAGGACAGTGAGGGAAAGTGTCAGTGTGCTATTCTGTGCTAGACCTTGTTTGTAGAGACAGAGAAGGACAGTGAGGGAAACTGTCAGTGTGCTATTCTGTGCTAAACCAATCTTGCTGAACCGTATTTGAAATCCTTGAGTTTAGGGACAGAGAAGGACACTCGGGGAAACTGTCAGTGTGCTATTCTGTGCTAAACCTTGTTTGTAGGGACAGAGAAGGACAGTGAGGGAAAGTGTCAGTGTGCTATTCTGTGCTAAACCAATCTTGCTGAACCATATTTGAAATCCTTGAGTTTAGGGACAGAGAAGGACACTCGGGGAAACTGTCAGTGTGCTATTCTGTGCTAAATCTTGTTTGTAGGGTCAGAGAAGGACAGTGAGGGAAAGTGTCAGTGTGCTATTCTGTGCTAAACCAATCTTGCTGAACCATATTTGAAATCCTTGAGTTTAGGGACAGAGAAGGACACTCGGGGAAACTGTCAGTGTGCTATTCTGTGCTAAACCAATCTTGCTGAACCTTATTTGAAATCCTTGAGTTTAGGGACAGAGAAGGACACTCGGGGAAACTGTCAGTGTGCTATTCTGTGCTAAACCTTGTTTGTAGGGACAGAGAAGGACAGTGAGGGAAAGTGTCAGTGTGCTATTCTGTGCTAAACCAATCTTGCTGAACCGTATTTGAAATCCTTGAGTTTAGGGACAGAGAAGGACACTCGGGGAAACTGTCAGTGTGCTATTCTGTGCTAAACCTTGTTTGTAGGGACAGAGAAGGACAGTGAGGGAAAGTGTCAGTGTGCTATTCTGTGCTAAACCAATCTTGCTGAACCATATTTGAAATCATTGAGTTTAGGGACAGAGAAGGACACTCGTGGAAACTATCAGTGTGCTATTCTGTGCTAAATCTTGTTTGTAGGGTCAGAGAAGGACAGTGAGGGAAAGTGTCAGTGTGCTATTCTGTGCTAAACCAATCTTGCTGAACCGTATTTGAAATCCTTGAGTTTAGGGACAGAGAAGGACACTCGTGGAAACTATCAGTGTGCTATTCTGTGCTAAATCTTGTTTGTAGGGTCAGAGAAGGACAGTGAGGGAAACTATCAGTGTGCTATTCTGTGCTAAACCTTGTTTGTAGGGACAGAGAAGGACAGTGAGGGAAACTGTCAGTGTGCTATTCTGTGCTAAACCAATCTTGCTGAACCATATTTGAAATCCTTGAGATTAGGGACAGAGAAGGACACTCGGGGAAACTGTCAGTGTGCTATTCTGTGCTAAACCAATCTTGCTGAACCATATTTGAAATCCTTGAGTTTAGGGACAGAGAAGGACACTCGGGGAAACTGTCAGTGTGCTATTCTGTGCTAAACCAATCTTGCTGAACCGTATTTGAAATCCTAGAGTTTAGGGACAGAGAAGGACACTCGGGGAAACTATCAGTGTGCTATTCTGTGCTAAACCTTGTTTGTAGGGACAGAGAAGGACAGTGAGGGAAACTGTCAGTGTGCTATTCTGTGCTAAACCAATCTTGCTGAAGCATATTGCAAATCCTTGTGTTTAGGGACAGAGAAGGATAGGCAGGGGACAGTGTCAGTGTCATTGTTGCTAAGCCTCCTGCACAGTATACACCTGAAGGTAGCCCTTATTGCTGTTTTTCCCATCTCCCTGCAGGCCATCCATTAAAATGTCTGGAAGGCAAACAAGGAGAGGCAGACAGTCAGGAGGCAAAAAAAGAGGGCAAGCAGGCTCTGTGTCTGTGGGCAACAGTGCTGGTCGTGGACGCGGTGCATTGTCATCAGCACATGGCCATGGGGCACGCTTGTCCTTCTTTTCGGCAGCTGGACATGTTGAGCCACATCATGCCGAAGACTTGGTAGAGTGGATGACCAAGCCCACCTCATCCTCCTCATCCTCTCTCACCCAGGCTCAGGGTACTGGCAAAGCAGCTGCCAAAGCGTCCTCTTCTCTGGTATCAATGTCATCATTAGTCACTCCTTCCCTAGACCCACCATGTCCTCCTCCTGAGGAGTCCCCCGAACTGTTTGAGCACAGTGTTGGGTACATGCTCCAGGAGGATGCCCAGCGTTTCGAAGGATCTGATGATGATACCCAGCTAGAGGAAGGCAGTAGCGTGAGAGCAGAGAGAGGGGATGCTCAAGAAGGACACCAATCTGGCAGTCATGCTCCAGCAGCTGCAGCATACTGCCAGATTGGCTCCAGTGATGAGGAGGGAGGGGATGATGAGGTCACTGACTCCACGTGGGTGCCTAATAGGAGAGAGGAGGAGGAGGAGGATGAGGAGGAGGCACATCTCCAACGAGGCAGGATGCCCTTGGGTGGCCAGCGTATGGGCAGCACACCGACGGAATCACACCGCAGAGCTTCGCCTGTGCAGGGCGCTGCCTCTGCCCGTTATTCAAAAAGTTCTTTGGTGTGGGCCTTTTTTGAGGCGAGTGCATCAGATCGCACAGCTGCTGTTTGCAACATATGTCTCAAGCGTAAATCGCGTGGCCAAAACATCAGCCGCTTGGGCACCACATGCTTGATCAGACATATGTTGACCTGCCATGCAGCTCGTTGGCAAGCCTACCTTAAAGACCCACACCAAAGAACAAAGCGGACCTCTCCTTGCACCGCATCAGCTGGGATCTCCAACCCGACTATACCTTCATTCCTCTCTGAAACCTGCACTGAGAGGAATGAAGGTGTAGAATTAGGTGTGTCACAGCCAAGTACTTGCGGCCACTCTGCTAGCAGTAGGGATGAGCTTCGTGTTCGAGTCGAACATACGTTCGACTCGAACATCGGCTGTTCGATCGTTCGACGAAGATCGAACGATTTGGGCCGTTCGCGCCAAATTCGAGTGACGCGAACGGCCCACAATGCACTACGCCATCGCAGTGTCATCCAGGCGCTGTGATTGGCCAAGCATGCACTGTGACCCCGCATGCTTGGCCAATCACAGCGCCGGCAGCGAGGAGAGCAATGATTGGCCACAGGCAGGATGCCTGTGGCCAATTATTGCTGATGGGGTTTAGTACACGCCCCACACTATAAAAGGCCGCCAGCGCGGCGGCCTTGTGTAGTGTGTTCCGGAGCAGGGAAAGAGAAGCATAGGCAGGGACAGTGTCATTTTTTTTCCTTTACTAATCCTGGATTCCTTGTGTTTAGGGACAAATAAGGATAGGTAGGGAGAGTGTCAGTGACAGTGTGCTATTCTGTGCTAATCCTTGTTTGTAGGGACAGAGAGGTACAGTGAGGGAAACTGACAGTGTGCTATTCTGTTCTAAAACTATTTTGCTGAACCATATTTTCAATCCTTGAGTCGAGGGACAGAGAGCTACAGTGAGGGAAAGTGTCAGTGTGCGCTTTTGTGTTCTAAAACTATTTTGCTGAACCATATTTTCAATCCTTGAGTTGAGGGACAGAGAGCTACAGTGAGTGAAACTGACAGTGTGCTATTCTGTTCTAAATCAATTTTGCTGTTCCATATTTTCAATCCTTGAGTTGAGGGACAGAGAGGTACAGTGAGTGAAACTGACAGTGTGCTATTCTGTTCTAAAACTATTTTGCTGTTCCATATTTTCAATCCTTGAGTTGAGGGACAGAGAGGTACAGTGAGGGAAAGTGTCAGTGTGCTATTGTGTTCTAAAACTATTTTGCTGTTCCATATTTTCAATCCTTGAGTTGAGGGACAGAGAGGTACAGTGAGTGAAACTGACAGTGTGCTATTCTGTTCTAAAACTATTTTGCTGTTCCATATTTTCAATCCTTGAGTTGAGGGACAGAGAGCTACAGTGAGGGAAAGTGTCAGTGTGCTATTGTGTTCTAAAACTATTTTGCTGAACCATATTTTCAATCCTTGAGTTGAGGGACAGAGAGGTACAGTGAGTGAAACTGACAGTGTGCTATTCTGTTCTAAATCAATTTTGCTGTTCCATATTTTCAATCCTTGAGTTGAGGGACAGAGAGCTACAGTGAGTGAAACTGACAGTGTGCTATTCTGTTCTAAAACTATTTTGCTGAACCATATTTTCAATCCTTGAGTTGAGGGACAGAGAGCTACAGTGAGTGAAACTGACAGTGTGCTATTCTGTTCTAAATCAATTTTGCTGTTCCATATTTTCAATCCTTGAGTTGAGGGACAGAGAGGTACAGTGAGGGAAACTGACAGTGTGCTATTCTGTTCTAAAACTATTTTGCTGAACCATATTTTCAATCCTTGAGTTGAGGGACAGAGAGGTACAGTGAGTGAAACTGACAGTGTGCTATTCTGTTCTAAAACTATTTTGCTGTTCCATATTTTCAATCCTTGAGTTGAGGGACAGAGAGGTACAGTGAGGGAAAGTGTCAGTGTGCTATTGTGTTCTAAAACTATTTTGCTGAACCATATTTTCAATCCTTGAGTTCAGGGACAGAGAGGTACAGTGAGTGAAACTGACAGTGTGCTATTCTGTTCTAAAACTATTTTGCTGTTCCATATTTTCAATCCTTGAGTTGAGGGACAGAGAGCTACAGTGAGGGAAAGTGTCAGTGTGCTATTGTGTTCTAAAACTATTTTGCTGAACCATATTTTCAATCCTTGAGTTGAGGGACAGAGAGCTACAGTGAGGGAAAGTGTCAGTGTGCTATTGTGTTCTAAAACTATTTTGCTGAACCATATTTTCAATCCTTGAGTTGAGGGACAGAGAGCTACAGTGAGGGAAAGTGTCAGTGTGCTATTGTGTTCTAAAACTATTTTGCTGTTCCATATTTTCAATCCTTGAGTTGAGGGACAGAGAGGTACAGTGAGGGAAACTGACAGTGTGCTATTCTGTTCTAAAACTATTTTGCTGAACCATATTTTCAATCCTTGAGTTGAGGGACAGAGAGGTACAGTGAGTGAAACTGACAGTGTGCTATTCTGTTCTAAAACTATTTTGCTGTTCCATATTTTCAATCCTTGAGTTGAGGGACAGAGAGCTACAGTGAGGGAAAGTGTCAGTGTGCTATTGTGTTCTAAAACTATTTTGCTGAACCATATTTTCAATTCTTGAGTTGAGGGACAGAGAGCTACAGTGAGGGAAAGTGTCAGTGTGCTATTGTGTTCTAAAACTATTTTGCTGAACCATATTTTCAATCCTTGAGTTGAGGGACAGAGAGGTACAGTGAGTGAAACTGACAGTGTGCTATTCTGTTCTAAATCAATTTTGCTGTTCCATATTTTCAATCCTTGAGTTGAGGGACAGAGAGGTACAGTGAGGGAAACTGACAGTGTGCTATTCTGTTCTAAAACTATTTTGCTGAACCATATTTTCAATCCTTGAGTTGAGGGACAGAGAGGTACAGTGAGTGAAACTGACAGTGTGCTATTCTGTTCTAAAACTATTTTGCTGTTCCATATTTTCAATCCTTGAGTTGAGGGACAGAGAGGTACAGTGAGGGAAAGTGTCAGTGTGCTATTGTGTTCTAAAACTATTTTGCTGAACCATATTTTCAATCCTTGAGTTGAGGGACAGAGAGGTACAGTGAGTGAAACTGACAGTGTGCTATTCTGTTCTAAAACTATTTTGCTGTTCCATATTTTAAATCCTTGAGTTGAGGGACAGAGAGGTACAGTGAGTGAAACTGACAGTGTGCTATTCTGTTCTAAATCAATTTTGCTGTTCCATATTTTCAATCCTTGAGTTGAGGGACAGAGAGGTACAGTGAGGGAAAGTGTCAGTGTGCTATTGTGTTCTAAAACTATTTTGCTGAACCATATTTTCAATCCTTGAGTTGAGGGACAGAGAGCTACAGTGAGTGAAACTGACAGTGTGCTATTGTGTTCTAAATCAATTTTGCTGTTCCATATTTTCAATCCTTGAGTTGAGGGACAGAGAGGTACAGTGAGGGAAACTGACAGTGTGCTATTCTGTTCTAAAACTATTTTGCTGAACCATATTTTCAATCCTTGAGTTGAGGGACAGAGAGGTACAGTGAGTGAAACTGACAGTGTGCTATTCTGTTCTAAAACTATTTTGCTGTTCCATATTTTCAATCCTTGAGTTGAGGGACAGAGAGCTACAGTGAGGGAAAGTGTCAGTGTGCTATTGTGTTCTAAAACTATTTTGCTGAACCATATTTTCAATCCTTGAGTTGAGGGACAGAGAGGTACAGTGAGTGAAACTGACAGTGTGCTATTCTGTTCTAAAACTATTTTGCTGTTCCATATTTTCAATCCTTGAGTTGAGGGACAGAGAGCTACAGTGAGGGAAAGTGTCAGTGTGCTATTGTGTTCTAAAACTATTTTGCTGAACCATATTTTCAATCCTTGAGTTGAGGGACAGAGAGCTACAGTGAGTGAAACTGACAGTGTGCTATTCTGTTCTAAATCAATTTTGCTGTTCCATATTTTCAATCCTTGAGTTGAGGGACAGAGAGGTACAGTGAGGGAAACTGACAGTGTGCTATTCTGTTCTAAAACTATTTTGCTGAACCATATTTTCAATCCTTGAGTTGAGGGACAGAGAGGTACAGTGAGTGAAACTGACAGTGTGCTATTCTGTTCTAAAACTATTTTGCTTTTTCATATTTTCAATCCTTGAGTTGAGGGACAGAGAGCTACAGTGAGGGAAAGTGTCAGTGTGCTATTGTGTTCTAAAACTATTTTGCTGAACCATATTTTCAATCCTTGAGTTGAGGGACAGAGAGGTACAGTGAGGGAAAGTGTCAGTGTGCTATTGTGTTCTAAAACTATTTTGCTGAACCATATTTTCAATCCTTGAGTTGAGGGACAGAGAGCTACAGTGAGGGAAAGTGTCAGTGTGCTATTGTGTTCTAAAACTATTTTGCTGAACCATATTTTCAATCCTTGAGTTGAGGGACAGAGAGCTACAGTGAGTGAAACTGACAGTGTGCTATTCTGTTCTAAATCAATTTTGCTGTTCCATATTTTCAATCCTTGAGTTGAGGGACAGAGAGGTACAGTGAGGGAAACTGACAGTGTGCTATTCTGTTCTAAAACTATTTTGCTGAACCATATTTTCAATCCTTGAGTTGAGGGACAGAGAGGTACAGTGAGTGAAACTGACAGTGTGCTATTCTGTTCTAAAACTATTTTGCTGTTCCATATTTTCAATCCTTGAGTTGAGGGACAGAGAGCTACAGTGAAGGAAAGTGTCAGTGTGCTATTGTGTTCTAAAACTATTTTGCTGAACCATATTTTCAATCCTTGAGTTGAGGGACAGAGAGGTACAGTGAGTGAAACTGACAGTGTGCTATTCTGTTCTAAATCAATTTTGCTGTTCCATATTTTCAATCCTTGAGTTGAGGGACAGAGAGGTACAGTGAGGGAAACTGACAGTGTGCTATTCTGTTCTAAAACTATTTTGCTGTTCCATATTTTCAATCCCTGAGTTGAGGGACAGAGAAGGACACTCGTAGAAATTATCAGTGTGCTATTCTGTGCTAAATCTTGTTTGTAGGGAGGGACAGAGTAGGACAGTGAGGGAAAGTGTCAGTGTGCTATTCTGTTCTAAAACTTTTTTGCTGAACCATATTTTCAATCCTTGTGTTTAGGGACAGAGAAGGATAGGCAGGGGACAGTGTCAGTGTCATTGTTGCTAAGCCTCCTGCACAATATACACCTGAAGGTAGCCCTTATTGCTGTTTTTCCCATCTCCCTGCAGGCCATCCATTAAAATGTCTGGAAGGCAACCAAGGAGAGGCAGACAGTCAGGAGGCAAAAAAAGAGGGCAAGCAGGCTCTGTGTCTGGGGGCAACAGTGCTGGTCGTGTACGCGGTGCATTGTCATCAGCACATGGCCATGGGACACGCTTGTCCTTGTTTTCGGCAGCTGGACATGTTGAGCCACATCATGCCGAAGACTTGGTAGAGTGGATGACCAAGCCCACCTCATCCTCCTCATCCTCTCTCACCCAGGCTCAGGGTGGTGGCAAAGCAGCTGCCAAAGAGTCCTCTTCTCTGGTATCATTATCTTCATTAGTCAATCCTTCCCTAGACCCACCATGCCCTCCTCCTGAGGATTCCCCCGAACTGTTTGAGCACAGTGTTGGGTACATGCTCCAGGAGGATGCCCAGCGTTTGGAAGGATCTGATGATGATACCCAGCTAGAGGAAGGCAGCAGCGTGAGAGCAGAGAGAGGGGATGCTCAAGAAGGACACCAATCTGGCAGTCATGTTCCAGCAGCTGCAGCATACTGCCAGATTGGCTCCAGTGATGAGGAGGGAGGGGATGATGAGGTCACTGACTCCACGTGGGTGCCTAATAGGAGAGAGGAGGAGGAGGAGGATGAGGAGGAGGCACATCTCCAACGAGGCAGGATGCCCTTGAGTGGCCAGCGTATGGGCAGCACACCGACGGAATCACACCGAAGAGCTCCGCCTGTGCAGGGCGCTGCCTCTGCCCGTCATTCAAAAAGTTCTTTGGTGTGGGCCTTTTTTGAGGCGAGTGCATCAGATCGCACAGCTGCTGTTTGCAACATATGTCTCAAGCGTATATCGCGTGGCCAAAACATCAGCCGCTTGGGCACCACATGCTTGATCAGACATATGTTGACCTGCCATGCAGCTCGTTGGCAAGCCTACCTTAAAGACCCACACCAAAGAACAAAGCTGACCTCTTCTTGCACCGCATCAGCTGGGATCTCCAACCCCACTATACCTTCACTCCTCTCTGAAACCTGCTCTGAGAGGAATGAAGGTGTAGAATTAGGTGTGTCACAGGCAAGTACTTGCGGGCACTCTGCTAGCAGTACACCAACGTCCGATTCTAGCAGGCAAATTTCCCTGCCCCAGCTGCTGGACCGTCGAAAGAAGTTCACTCCCAGCCATCCACATGCCCAGCGGTTGAATGCTAGCTTGGCTAAATTGCTAGCGCTTCAACTGCTGCCTTTTCAGTTGGTAGACTCGGCCCCCTTCCGTGAGTTTGTGCAATGTGCGGTTCCTCAGTGGCAGGTTCCCAAACGACACTTTTTCGCACGGAAGGCTATTCCGGCTCTCTACAGGCATGTGGAAGGCAATGTCTTGGCCTCGCTGGACAGGGCGGTCAGCGGTAAGGTGCATATTACCGCTGACTCATGGTCCAGCAGGCATGGACAGGGACGTTACCTTTCTTTCACGGCCCATTGGGTAATTTTTTTGGCAGCTGGGAAGGATGCAGGACAAGGTGCAGTAGTGTTGGAGGTTGTTCCACCCCCACGCCTCCAAAATGCTACTACTGGTTGTGACACACCTCTCTCCTCCACCCCCTCCTCTTCTTCTTCCTCCATGGCCTCTTCCTGTGGTTTCTCCTCGGAACCAGCGGTGCTCCGTAGGCGTTCAAGGGGCTACGCAAGTACGCAGGCAAAAAGATGCCATGCCGTGCTTGCGCTGGTGTGTTTGGAGGACAGGAGCCACACTGGGGCAGAGGTCCTGTCTGCTCTGCAGGGGCAGGCCGAGAGGTGGTTGACGCCACGCCAGCTTAAGCCAGGAATGGTGGTTTGCGACAATGGCACCAACCTCCTCTCCGCCCTCCGACAGGGACAACTGACCCATGTGCCCTGTATGGCTCACGTCCTTAACCTGGTGGTGCAGCGGTTCTTGGGCAGGTACCCGGGCTTACAGGATGTCCTGAGGCAGGCCAGGAAAGTCTGTGTGCATTTCCGCAGATCTTATAATGCCAGTGCTCGCCTGGCTGAGCTTCAAAAGGAGTTGAACCTGCCCAAGAACCGCCCTATATGTGACATGCCCACCAGGTGGAACTCAAAGTTGGCCATGCTGCAGCGGCTGCACACGCAGCAGAGGGCCATCAATGAGTACCTGTGCGACTACGGCACCAGGACAGGGTCAGGGGAGCTCAGGTTTTTTTCACCACGCCAGTGGGGCATGATCAGGGATGCATGCACTGTCCTGGCACCATTTGAGGAGGCCACGAGGATGGTGAGCAGTGACAGTGCATGCATCAGTGACACTGTACCTCTTGTCCACCTGTTGGAGCACACGCTGCGTGGAATAATGGACAGGGCACTTGAGGCAGAACAGAGGCAGGAAGAGGAGGACTTCCTTGCCTCTCAAGGCCCCCTTTACCCAGACAGTGTTCCTTCTGTCCCACCCATCGCACAGGAAGAGGAGGAGGAGGAGGAGGAGGAGGATTGTGTCAGCATGGAGGTGGAGGCTGGCACTCAGCATCATCAGCAGCAGTCTTTTAGGGATGATTTACAGTCCCAAGAAACCAGTGGACTTGTACGTGGCTGGGAGGAGGTGGCTGCGGATCATGTCGTCCTTAGTGACCCAGAGTACTCCGGACTGAATGCCTCAGCTAACCTACGCTGCATGGCCTCCCTGATCCTGCAAAGTCTGCGGAAGGATCCTCGTATTCTTCGGATTAAGGAGAGGGACCATTACTGGCTGGCCACTCTCCTTGATCCACGGTACAAGGGTAAGGTTGCGGACCTTATCGTACCGTCGCAGAGGGAGCAGAGGATGAGACAACTCCGGGAGGCCTTGCAGAAAGGTCTGTGCAACGCGTTCCCAGAGACTGGGAGGTTACAAACTCCTGGTCCTGGACAACGAGTTGCTGAGGCTTCGGGCAGTCAAAGAAGGAGCGGTGGGGAAGGTGGCCGTCTGACCGATGCGTTCAGACAATTCTTTAGTCCGCAGCCCCAAAGTATGATCGGTTCAAGCAACCATCGCCAGCGTCTGATATACATGGTGCAGGAATACCTAGGGGCAAGGTCAGACTTGGACACCTTCCCCACTGAAAATCCTCTGGCTTACTGGGTCTTGAGGATGGATCACTGGCCAGAGCTTGCACAGTATGCAATTTAGCTACTGGCCTGTCCTGCATCCAGCGTTCTTTCAGAACGCACATTCAGTGCTGCTGGAGGATTTGTCACGGATCACAGGGTGCGCCTGTCCACCGACTCGGTTGATCGACTGACTTTCATCAAGATGAACCAGTCTTGGATCACCACCAGCTACCACACACCAAATGCTGATATAACAGACTAATTGATTTTAAAATGTCACATCCCTTCAAGACTGATGCTGATGCTGAGTGCCTGTGCTGTTATGTTGTCTGGCTATCCTCCTCCTCCTCCTCAATGATACGATTAACGATGATAGCTTGGAAGATCATTTTTATTTATGGGTGACGCCACCAGTGGCTAAGGCCCAATTTTTCAGTCCCTGTTTAACAGGGGCGTGTAATTAAAATTTTGGATGCAATACTTTGCAACAGGCCTCATTGCTGTGCTCCAAGTACAGTATCTGTGAGGGGTTGCAGTGTTGTGCCACCAGTGCCTAAGGCCCAATTTTTCAGCCCCTGTTCAACAGGGGCATGCAATTATAATTATTAATCTAATAATTCACAGCAGGGCCCATTGCTGCGCCCACCAAGAGTAACTGTCAGGCCTTACAGTGTTGTGGCACCAGCAACACCATCACCACCACCACCACCACCAAAGGCCCAATTTTTCAGCCCCTGTTCAACAGGGGCATGCAATTATAATTATTGATCTAATAATTCACAGCAGGGCCCATTGCTGCGCCCACCAAGAGTAACTGTCAGGCCTTACAGTGTTGTGTCAACACCACCACCACCACCACCACCACCACCACCAAAGGCCCAATTTTTCAGCCCCTGTTCAACAGGGGCATGCAATTATAATTATTGATCTAATAATTCACAGCAGGGCCCATTGCTGCGCCCACCAAGAGTAACTGTCAGGCCTTACAGTGTTGTGGCACCAGCACCACCATCAAAGGCCCAATTTTTACTACCACTGATCAACAATTATATGTTATTACAATTCCTGATATAATAGTTGACAGCAGGGCGTTCCAGCACCCACCAAGAGTAACTGTGAGTTCTTACAGTGTTGTGCCAACACCAACACCTAAGGGGCCAATTTCTTCAGAGTATATACGGCAGGTCCCTACTTTCAAACATCCAACTTACAAACGACTCCTACTTGCAAACGGAAGAAGACAACAGGAAGTGAGAGAAAATCTACCCCTAGGAAGGAAAATTCTCTCCTGTAAGAATTAATATGGGAGAAAGGTGTCTCCTCTCTACTGATGCTTTATCACCAATCCTTGTTTCAATAAAAACACCACATTTCAAAAACAGTTGTCATTGGGACCCAAAGTGAGGTGAAATGTTCTGAACAGGGGCACAGACAGCAAAACAAATGTTACAGGGGTGATAACCCTTCCCTATGTTTTCCAAAAAGCTTAAAAATAGATTTTTTGGCTGGAGCTACACTTAAACAATGTACGTGTTCAAAATTACAAACAGATTCTACTTAAGAACAAACCTACAGTCCCTGTCTTGTTTACACCGGTCTTGTTTACACCGCCTGTATACTGCTGTTCAGAGTATATAGGGCCTTTTTTATTTTGTGTTGCGGAGTTCCCCTTAATATCCAAACAAGGCCCAAAGGGGCTGGTAATGGGCTGGGGTAGGGGGGGGGGGGGGTGATGGGGTAGCTATGCCATTTTTCTTAAAGATTTTCATCCATATTACCGGGACCAGACATTACATTAAAGCCGCAAGCAGTTTTAAATGGCTTTTTTTTCCTTTAGAAATGTCATTTTGTGCAGGGACAGTTCTAAACACGGGAAACACGTGGCACTTCGCAGGCATACTTTAGACACCCCCCAGGTACGATATTTAAAGGAATATTTGACTTTTTTTTTTTCACTTTATGCATCATTAAAATGACTGCTCCCGAAAAACGTCCGTTTTTAAAACTTCTTTTTGCAATGATACATGTCCCCTGGTGCAGAACCCGGGTTCCCAAACTCTGTTTAGGACAATAACATGGATAATAGTCGTTATAATTAGCACTTTAGAATTCGAACGTTCGCATCCATTGTATTTAATAGGGTTCTAATGTTCGTGCGAACTTTCGGTCCGTTCGCGGGTTCTGGTGCGAACCGAACCCAGGGGTGTTCGGCTCATCACTACCGAAGATGTGTGAACTATTTAAACGAGAGATTCGATACCTTGGACGAATGGTGTCAGAAGAAGGCATAAAAATTGACCCAAAAGATCTTGAAGCGGTATTACATTTGAAAAGGAAAGAACCAAAAACAATGGGAGGAGTCAGATCTTTGTTAGGATTCCTGAGCTACTACAGGTCCTTCATTCAAGATTTCTCTCGACTTGCTAAATCACTGTATGAACTTTTGCAGAACACTGAGAAAGAATCTGCTACATCCATTACCAAAAACAATCAAGGGGAACCTACAAAGAAAAACGGGAACAAAACACAAGTGCCATCTAAAACACCGATTCAGTGGACACCCAAACATCAAGCTGTAGTATCCAGACTGGTGGACATGCTAACCAATCCACCAATACTAGCATACCCTGATTTTGACCTACCCTTCGTATTACACACTGATGCTTCCAATGAAGGCCTAGGTGCTGTACTGTACCAACGACAAGGAGAAAAACTTCGTGTTATTGGGTTTGGCTCCAGAACATTGACTCCAGCAGAGCGCAATTACCATCTTCACTCTGGTAAACTTGAGTTTTTAGCTCTCAAGTGGGCAGTCTGTGACAAATTCAGAGATTACTTGTAATACGCTCCAACATTCACAGTCTACACAGACAACAACCCATTGACATATGTATTGTGTACTGCCAGATTGAATGCTGTGGGTCATCGCTGGGTTGGCGAGTTGGCCGATTTCCACTTCGATATCAAGTACAGGCCAGGTAAACAGAATGCAGACGCGGATACACTGTCACGATTTCCGGTGGAACTCACAAAGAATTTGAGTGAGTACACAGAGCTTGTACCATCTGAGGTTGTGTCAGCTATGTGGCAAGGGAGCAAAGCTGTCGACGAAGAAGAGGCACTATGGGTGGCTTCATTGACTTTTCACTCAGAAAGTGATGTGGCCGAAGAATTGCTGAAAGGACAGACAATCTGCCCAATGACTCAGGAGAACATCAGAGCATTACAACAAGACGATACCAACATTGGAGAAGTTGTCTGGCTTAAGGAGAACGACTGGATTCCAAACCACAAAGAAAAGGAGAGTATTACCAGTAAAACAAGACGTTTGATACATGAATGGAACAAACTCAGAGTTGATGAAGGAATCCTCTACCAACACGCTGGAACCCGAAAACAGCTAGTCCTACCATAAAAGCTAAAACCATTGGTCTTAAAAAATCTTCATGATGACATGGGTCACATTGGTACTGAAAAGGTAACCCACCTAGCACGTGAACGATTTTACTGGCCATTTATGCAAAGAGACATTGATGAACATGTGCTGAAGAAGTGCAACTGCATCAAACAAAAGCGTCCAAATATCACCGAAAGAGCACCTATGGGTTCGATTACTACCAGTTCACCCTTGGAATTAGTATCCATTGATTATCTTCACTTGGAAAAAAGCAAAGGAGGATATGAGTATATACTTGTAATAGTTGACCACTTCACACGCTTTGCACAAGCGTATCCCACTAAGAACAAATCTGGAAAAACGGCGGCAGAAAAGATCTTTCAAGATTTCATACCATGTTTTGGCTATCCAGAGAAACTCCACCATGACCAAGGAAGAGAATTTGAAAACAACTTGTTTCAGACATTGCAACAATTGGCAGGAATTTCTCATTCAAGAACTACTCCGTACCATCCACAGGGTAACCCAGTGGAGAGACTGAACCGTACTTTGTTACAGATGCTTCGCACCTTAGAGGAAGAGAAAAAGTCAGATTGGAAAGAATATCTTCTACATATGGTTCATGCATACAATTGCACCAGGCATGAAGCCACAGGATACTCGCCATTCTTTCTATTGTATGGAAGATCTCCTCGTTTGCCTATTGACCTAATGCTCAACCTAAATTTGGAAAAGGAATCAGAAAGTCAACCAACATTTACTCAAAAATGGGCATCCAGAATGCAAGAAGCTTACAAAATCGCATCCGAGAATAGCCAAAAATCATCTGCTAAAGGGAAGAAGTACTATGACAAGAAGATAAAAGGAGCACCTCTTCAACCGGGTGATAGGGTCTTAGTACGAAATCTCTCTGAAAGAGGAGGACCTGGTAAACTTTGTTCATACTGGGAAGAATCAGTACACAAAGTGGTAGAAAGAATCAAAGATGGGCCTGTGTACAAAATTCAGCCTGAAAGTGGTAAAAAGACTATTCGAGTGCTGCACAGAAATCTTTTACTACCAGTAAATGACCTACCAATTGAAGGACACATTCCAAGAGTACCAATGAAACAAAGACAATCAAGTAATAGAAAGGAGACCAGAATGGATGTGGACCAAGAGGAGGAATGTTCAGATGAAGAAAGATGGTATTATCCTTATATACCAGAGACTACAGAAAGTCATGATCGTGTTGTGTCTCAACAAAATTCTCAAAACGTACAGAAAATCCCATTATAAGTTTCTGCTGAAGAGTTCTATCCTACAACTACCACACCCAATCTTGAACAAGAACAAAATGATGGAACATTAGTTGGCGACCAAATCTGGGCTACAGACATGGTGAGACTAGACACTGCAGAATTACCCTCATTAAGTCAAGACTTACCTGTGAGCCAATATATGCAAATGGAGAATGATGTTGATGGAGATGACTCAACTCCTGTCAGAAGATCTACCAGACAAGCTAAGCCTAAAGAGATCTTTACATATGACACACTAGGTCAGCCAAGATACATACCAAGTCAGATTCACACTGTACAAACTCCTACAATGCTAACTACTCCCATGACATGCCAGGTAGTTAACATAGCTCCTTGGTGGCAACAAGTACCTATCTGGGTTACTTAAATCACTAAACAGTGTTCAGAGAACAATTGAGTTTAATGTCGGGAGCCATTAACTGAAGGAGGGGAGAGTGTGACGGACTGGGGTTTATATGGTCACAAAACAGACACCCCAAAGCAAAGTACATATTCATTTATTTTATTTTATTTCTAGCAAAGAAATACCTTCCTGCTATTCTATCAAGACCCAGTAGATGGCAGAGAAGGTACACAAACAGAGTTTATATAAGGCCACCCACCATGTGACTGGAGTCAAACTATCTCCAGCCATAAAACCCAGTGGTCTTGTCTCATGCTTTTTGTGTGATTCTTTGCAGGTATGTACTCTAAATCGTTCCTAATCTGCATTAAACTATAATAGAAAGATTCTTAGACATCTGGAGCAGATGCAGGGAAAGTTCCAGCAGACTGTATGCTATAGTGTTACTGATTAGGGATGAGCTTCGTGTTCGAGTCGAACATACGTTCGACTCGAACATCGGCTGTTCGATCGTTCGACGAAGATCGAACGATTTGGGCCGTTCGCGCCAAATTCGAGTGACGCGAACGGCCCACAATGCACTACGCCATCGCAGTGTCATCCAGGCGCTGTGATTGGCCAAGCATGCACTGTGACCCCGCATGCTTGGCCAATCACAGCACCGGCAGCGAGGAGAGCAATGATTGGCCACAGTCAGGATGCCTGTGGCCAATTATTGCTGAGGGGGTTTAGTACACGCCCCACACTATAAAAGGCCGCCAGCGCGGCGGCCTTGTGTAGTGTGTTCCGGAGCAGGGAAAGAGAAGCATAGGCAGGGACAGTGTCATTTTTTTTCCTTTACTAATCCTGGATTCCTTGTGTTTAGGGACAAATAAGGATAGGTAGGGAGAGTGTCAGTGTGTTATTCTGTGCTAAACCTTGTTTGTAGGGACAGAGAGGTACAGTGAGGGAAAGTGTCAGTGTGCTATTCTGTGCTAATCCTTGTTTGTAGGGACAGAGAGGTACAGTGAGGGAAAGTGTCAGTGTGCTATTCTATTCTAAACCAATCTTGCTGAACCATATTTTCAATCCTTGAGTTTAGGGACAGAGAGGTACAGTGAGGGAAAGTGTCAGTGTGCTATTCTGTGCTAAATCTTGTTTGTAGGGAGGGACAGAGTAGGACAGTGAGGAAAAGTGTCAGTGTGCTATTCTGTTCTAAACCAATTTTGCTGTTCCATATTTTCAATCCTTGAGTTTAGGGACAGAGAAGGACACTCGTGGAAACTATCAGTGTGCTATTCTGTGCTAAATCTTGTTTGTAGGGAGGGACAGAGTAGGACAGTGAGGGAAAGTGTCAGTGTGCTATTCTGTTCTAAACCAATTTTGCTGAACCATATTTTCAATCCTTGAGTTTAGGGACAGAGAGGTACAGTGAGTGAAACTGACAGTGTGCTATTCTGTTCTAAACCAATTTTGCTGTTCCATATTTGAAATCCTTGAGTTTAGGGACAGAGAAGGACACTCGTGGAAATTATCAGTGTGCTATTCTGTGCTAAATCTTGTTTGTAGGGAGGGACAGAGTAGGACAGTGAGGGAAAGTGTCAGTGTGCTATTCTGTTCTAAACCAATTTTGCTGTTCCATATTTTCAATCCTTGAGTTTAGGGACAAAGAAGGACACTCGTGGAAACTATCAGTGTGCTATTCTGTGCTAAATCTTGTTTGTAGGGAGGGACAGAGTAGGACAGTGAGGGAAAGTGTCAGTGTGCTATTCTGTTCTAAACCAATTTTGCTGTTCCATATTTGAAATCCTTGAGTTTAGGGACAGAGAAGGACACTCGTGGAAATTATCAGTGTGCTATTCTGTGCTAAATCTTGTTTGTAGGGAGGGACAGAGTAGGACAGTGAGGGAAAGTGTCAGTGTGCTATTCTGTTCTAAACCAATTTTGCTGTTCCATATTTTCAATCCTTGAGTTTAGGGACACAGAAGGACACTCGTGGAAACTATCAGTGTGCTATTCTGTGCTAAATCTTGTTTGTAGGGAGGGACAGAGTAGGACAGTGAGGGAAAGTGTCAGTGTGCTATTCTGTTCTAAACCAATTTTGCTGTTCCATATTTGAAATCCTTGAGTTTAGGGACAGAGAAGGACACTCGTGGAAATTATCAGTGTGCTATTCTGTGCTAAATCTTGTTTGTAGGGAGGGACAGAGTAGGACAGTGAGGGAAAGTGTCAGTGTGCTATTCTGTTCTAAACCAATTTTGCTGAACCATATTTTCAATCCTTGAGTTTAGGGACAGAGAGGTACAGTGAGTGAAACTGACAGTGTGCTATTCTGTTCTAAACCAATTTTGCTGTTCCATATTTGAAATCCTTGAGTTTAGGGACAGAGAAGGACACTCGTGGAAATTATCAGTGTGCTATTCTGTGCTAAATCTTGTTTGTAGGGAGGGACAGAGTAGGACAGTGAGGGAAAGTGTCAGTGTGCTATTCTGTTCTAAACCAATTTTGCTGTTCCATATTTTCAATCCTTGAGTTTAGGGACAGAGAAGGACACTCGTGGAAACTATCAGTGTGCTATTCTGTGCTAAATCTTGTTTGTAGGGAGGGACAGAGTAGGACAGTGAGGGAAAGTGTCAGTGTGCTATTCTGTTCTAAACCAATTTTGCTGTTCCATATTTGAAATCCTTGAGTTTAGGGACAGAGAAGGACACTCGTGGAAATTATCAGTGTGCTATTCTGTGCTAAATCTTGTTTGTAGGGAGGGACAGAGTAGGACAGTGAGGGAAAGTGTCAGTGTGCTATTCTGTGCTATTCTGTTCTAAACCAATTTTGCTGAACCATATTTTCAATCCTTGAGTTTAGGGACAGAGAGGTACAGTGAGTGAAACTGACAGTGTGCTATTCTGTTCTAAACCAATTTTGCTGTTCCATATTTGAAATCCTTGAGTTTAGGGACAGAGAAGGACACTCGTGGAAATTATCAGTGTGCTATTCTGTGCTAAATCTTGTTTGTAGGGAGGGACAGAGTAGGACAGTGAGGGAAAGTGTCAGTGTGCTATTCTGTTCTAAACCAATTTTGCTGTTCCATATTTTCAATCCTTGAGTTTAGGGACAGAGAAGGACACTCATGGAAACTATCAGTGTGCTATTCTGTGCTAAATCTTGTTTGTAGGGAGGGACAGAGTAGGACAGTGAGGGAAAGTGTCAGTGTGCTATTCTGTTCTAAACCAATTTTGCTGAACCATATTTTCAATCCTTGAGTTTAGGGACAGAGAGGTACAGTGAGTGAAACTGACAGTGTGCTATTCTGTTCTAAACCAATTTTGCTGTTCCATATTTGAAATCCTTGAGTTTAGGGACAGAGAAGGACACTCGTGGAAATTATCAGTGTGCTATTCTGTGCTAAATCTTGTTTGTAGGGAGGAACAGAGTAGGACAGTGAGGGAAAGTGTCAGTGTGCTATTCTGTTCTAAACCAATTTTGCTGTTCCATATTTTCAATCCTTGAGTTTAGGGACAGAGAAGGACACTCGTGGAAACTATCAGTGTGCTATTCTGTGCTAAATCTTGTTTGTAGGGAGGGACAGAGTAGGACAGTGAGGGAAAGTGTCAGCGTGCTATTCTGTTCTAAACCAATTATGCTGTTCCATATTTGAAATCCTTGAGTTTAGGGACAGAGAAGGACACTCGTGGAAATTATCAGTGTGCTATTCTGTGCTAAATCTTGTTTGTAGGGAGGGACAGAGTAGGACAGTGAGGGAAAGTGTCAGTGTGCTATTCTGTTCTAAACCAATTTTGCTGTTCCATATTTTCAATCCTTGAGTTTAGGGACAGAGAAGGACACTCGTGGAAACTATCAGTGTGCTATTCTGTGCTAAATCTTGTTTGTAGGGAGGGACAGAGTAGGACAGTGAGGGAAAGTGTCAGTGTTCTATTCTGTTCTAAACCAATTTTGCTGTTCCATATTTTCAATCCTTGAGTTTAGGGACAGAGAAGGACACTCGTGGAAATTATCAGTGTGCTATTCTGTGCTAAATCTTGTTTGTAGGGAGGGACAGAGTAGGACAGTGAGGGAAAGTGTCAGTGTGCTATTCTGTTCTAAACCAATTTTGCTGAACCATATTTTCAATCCTTGAGTTTAGGGACAGAGAGGTACAGTGAGTGAAACTGACAGTGTGCTATTCTGTTCTAAACCAATTTTGCTGTTCCATATTTGAAATCCTTGAGTTTAGGGAAAGAGAAGGACACTCGTGGAAATTATCAGTGTGCTATTCTGTGCTAAATCTTGTTTGTAGGGAGGGACAGAGTAGGACAGTGAGGGAAAGTGTCAGTGTGCTATTCTGTTCTAAACCAATTTTGCTGTTCCATATTTCAAATCCTTGAGTTTAGGGACAGAGAAGGACACTCGTGGAAATTATCAGTGTGCTATTCTGTGCTAAATCTTGTTTGTAGGGAGGGACAGAGTAGGACAGTGAGGGAAAGTGTCAGTGTGCTATTCTGTTCTAAACCAATTTTGCTGTTCCATATTTGAAATCCTTGACTTTAGGGACAGAGAAGGACACTCGTGGAAACTATCAGTGTGCTATTCTGTGCTAAATCTTGTTTGTAGGGAGGGACAGAGTAGGACAGTGAGGGAAAGTGTCAGTGTGCTATTCTGTTCTAAACCAATTTTGCTGTTCCATATTTCAAATCCTTGAGTTTAGGGACAGAGAAGGACACTCGTGGAAATTAACAGGGTGCTATTCTGTGCTAAATCTTGTTTGTAGGGAGGGACAGAGTAGGACAGTGAGGGAAAGTGTCAGTGTGCTATTCTGTTCTAAACCAATTTTGCTGAACCATATTTTCAATCCTTGAGTTTAGGGACAGAGAAGGACACTCGTGGAAACTATCAGTGTGCTATTCTGTGCTAAATCTTGTTTGTAGGGAGGGACAGAGTAGGACAGTGAGGGAAAGTGTCAGTGTGCTATTCTGTTCTAAACCAATTTTGCTGAACCATATTTTCAATCCTTGTGTTTAGGGACAGAGAAGGATAGGCAGGGGACAGTGTCAGTGTCATTGTTGCTAAGCCTCCTGCACAGTATACACCTGAAGGTAGCCCTTATTGCTCTTTTTCCCATCTCCCTGCAGGCCATCCATTAAAATGTCTGGAAGGCCAACAAGGAGAGGCAGACAGTCAGGAGGCAAAAAAAGAGGGCAAGCAGGCTCTGTGTCTGGTGGCAACAGTGCTGGTCGTGGACGCGGTGCATTGTCATCAGCACATGGCCATGGGACACGCTTGTCCTTCTTTTCGGCAGCTGGACATGTTGAGCCACATCATGCCGAAGACTTGGTAGAGTGGATGACCAAGCCCACCTCATCCTCCTCATCCGCTCTCACCCAGGCTCAGGGTACTGGCAAAGCAGCTGCCAAAGCGTCCTCTTCTCTGGTATCATTATCTTCATTAGTCAATCCTTCCCTAGACCCACCATGTCCTCCTCCTGAGGAGTCCCCCGAACTGTTTGAGCACAGTGTTGGGTACATGCTCCAGGAGGATGCCCAGCGTTTCGAAGGATCTGATGATGATACCCAGCTACAGGAAGGCAGCAGCGTGAGAGCAGAGAGAGGGGATGCTCAAGAAGGACACCAATCTGGCAGTCATGCTCCAGCAGCTGCAGCATACTGCCAGATTGGCTCCAGTGATGAGGAGGGAGGGGATGATGAGGTCACTGACTCCACGTGGGTGCCTAATAGGAGAGAGGAGGAGGAGGATGAGGAGGAGGCACATCTCCAACGAGGCAGGATGCCCTTGAGTGGCCAGCGTATGGGCAGCACACCGACGAAATCACACCGCAGAGCTCCGCCTGTGCAGGGCGCTGCCTCTGCCCGTCATTCAAAAAGTTCTTTGGTGTGGGCCTTTTTTGAGGCGAGTGCATCAGATCGCACAGCTGCTGTTTGCAACATATGTCTCAAGCGTATATCGCGTGGCCAAAACATCAGCCGCTTGGGCACCACATGCTTGATCAGACATATGTTGACCTGCCATGCAGCTCGTTGGCAAGCCTACCTTAAAGACCCACACCAAAGAACAAAGCTGACCTCTTCTTGCACCGCATCAGCTGGGATCTCCAACCCCACTATACCTTCACTCCTCTCTGAAACCTGCTCTGAGAGGAATGAAGGTGTAGAATTAGGTGTGTCACAGGCAAGTACTTGCGGGCACTCTGCTAGCAGTACACCAACGTCCGAATCTAGCAGGCAAATTTCCCTGCCCCAGCTGCTGGACCGTCGAAAGAAGTTCACTCCCAGCCATCCACATGCCCAGCGGTTGAATGCTAGCTTGGCTAAATTGCTAGCGCTTCAACTGCTGCCTTTTCAGTTGGTAGACTCGGCCCCCTTCCGTGAGTTTGTGCAATGTGCGGTTCCTCAGTGGCAGGTTCCCAAACGCCACTTTTTCGCACAGAAGGCGATTCCGGCTCTCTACAGGCATGTGGAAGGCAATGTCTTGGCCTCGCTGGACAGGGCGGTCAGCGGTAAGGTGCATATTACCGCTGACTCATGGTCCAGCAGGCATGGACAGGGACGTTACCTTTCTTTCACGGCCCATTGGGTCACTCTTTTGGCAGCTGGGAAGGATGCAGGACAAGGTGCAGTAGTGTTGGAGGTTGTTCCACCGCCACGCCTCCAAAATGCTACTACTGGTTGTGACACACCTCTCTCCTCCACCCCCTCCTCTTCTTCTTCCTTCATGGCCTCTTCCTGTGGTTTGTCCTCGGAACCAGCGGTGCTCCGTAGGCGTTCAAGGGGCTACGCAAGTACGCAGGCAAAAAGATGCCATGCCGTGCTTGCGCTGGTGTGTTTGGGGGACAGGAGCCACACTGGGGCAGAGGTCCTGTCCGCTCTGCAGGGGCAGGCCGAGAGGTGGTTGACACCACGCCAGCTTAAGCCAGGAATGGTGGTTTGCGACAATGGCACCAACCTCCTCTCCGCCCTCCGACAGGGACAACTGACCCATGTGCCCTGTATGGCTCACGTCCTTAACCTGGTGGTGCAGCGGTTCTTGGGCAGGTACCCGGGCTTACAGGATGTCCTGAGGCAGGCCAGGAAAGTCTGTGTGCATTTCCGCAGATCTTATAATGCCAGTGCTCGCCTGGCTGAGCTGCAAAAGGAGTTGAACCTGCCCAAGAACCGCCTTATATGTGACATGCCCACCAGGTGGAACTCAACGTTGGCCATGCTGCAGCGGCTGCACACGCAGCAGAGGGCCATCAATGAGTACCTGTGCGACTACGGCACCAGGACAGGGTCAGGGGAGCTCGGGTTTTTTTCACCACGCCAGTGGGGCATGATCAGGGATGCATGCACTGTCCTGGCACCATTTGAGGAGGCCACGAGGATGGTGAGCAGTGACAGTGCATGCATCAGTGACACTGTACCTCTTGTACACCTGTTGGAGCACACGCTGCGTGGAATAATGGACAGGGCACTTGAGGCAGAACAGAGGCAGGAAGAGGAGGACTTCCTTGCCTCTCAAGGCCCCCTTTACCCAGACAGTGTTCCTTCTGTCCCACCCATCGCACAGGAAGAGGAGGAGGAGGAGGAGGAGGAGGAGGAGGATTGTGTCAGCATGGAGGTGGAGGCTGGCACTCAGCATCATCAGCAGCAGTCTTTTAGGGATGATTTACAGTCCCAAGAAACCAGTGGACTTGTACGTGGCTGGGAGGAGGTGGCTGCGGATCATGTCGTCCTTAGTGACCCAGAGGACTCCGGACTGAATGCCTCAGCTAACCTACGCTGCATGGCCTCCCTGATCCTGCAAAGTCTGCGGAAGGATCCTCGTATTCTTCGGATCAAGGAGAGGGACCATTACTGGCTGGCCACTCTCCTTGATCCACGGTACAAGGGTAAGGTTGCGGACCTTATCGTACCGTCGCAGAGGGAGCAGAGGATGAGACAACTCCGGGAGGCCTTGCAGAAAGGTCTGTGCAACGCGTTCCCAGAGACTGGGAGGTTACAAACTCCTGGTCCTGGACAACGAGTTGCTGAGGCTTCGGGCAGTCAAAGAAGAAGCGGTGGGGAAGGTGGTCGTCTGACCGATGCGTTCAGACAATTCTTTAGTCCGCAGCCCCAAAGTATGATCGGTTCCAGCAACCATCGCCAGCGTCTGATATACATGGTCCAGGAATACCTAGGGGCAAGGTCAGACTTGGACACCTTCCCCACCGAAAATCCTCTGGCTTACTGGGTCTTGAGGATGGATCACTGGCCAGAGCTTGCACAGTATGCAATTGAGCTACTGGCCTGTCCTGCATCCAGCGTTCTTTCAGAACGCACATTCAGTGCTGCTGGAGGATTTGTCACGGATCACAGGGTGCGCCTGTCCACCGACTCGGTTGATCGACTGACTTTCATCAAGATGAACCAGTCTTGGATCACCACCAGCTACCACACACCAGATGCTGATATAACAGACTAATTGATTTTAAAATGTCACATCCCATTAAGACTGATGCTGATGCTGAGTGCCTGTGCTGTTATGTTGACTGGCTATCCTCCTCCTCCTCCTCAATGATACGATTAATGATGATAGCTTGGAAGATTATTTTGTTTATGGGTGACGCCACCAGTGGCTAAGGCCCAATTTTTCAGCCCCTGTTTAACAGGGGCGTGTAATTACAATTTTTGATGCAATACTTTGCAACAGGCCTCATTGCTGTGCTCCAAGTACAGTATCTGTGAGGGGTTGCAGTGTTGTGCCACCAGTGCCTAAGGCCCAATTTTTCAGCCCCTGTTCAACAGGGGCATGCAATTATAATTATTGATCTAATAATTCACAGCAGGGCCCATTGCTGCGCCCACCAAGAGTAACTGTCAGGCCTTACAGTGTTGTGGCACCAGCACCACCATCACCACCACCACCACCACCAAAGGCCCAATTTTTCAGCCCCTGTTCAACAGGGGCATGCAATTATAATTATTGATCGAATAATTCACAGCAGGACCCATTGCTGCGCCCACCAAGAGTAACTGTCAGGCCTTACAGTGTTGTGGCACCAGCACCACCATCACCACCACCACCACCACCACCAAAGGCCCAATTTTTCAGCCCCTGTTCAACAGGGGCATGCAATTATAATTATTGTTTGAATAATTCACAGCAGGGCCCATTGCTGCGCCCACCAAGAGTAACTGTCAGGCCTTAAAGTGTTGTGGCACCAGCACCACCATCACCACCACCACCACCACCACCACCAAAGGCCCAATTTTTCAGCCCCTGTTCAACAGGGGCATGCAATTATAATTATTGATCGAATAATTCACAGCAGGACCCATTGCTGCGCCCACCAAGAGTAACTGTCAGGCCTTACAGTGTTGTGGCACCAGCACCACCATCACCACCACCACCACCACCAAAGGCCCAATTTTTCAGCCCCTGTTCAACAGGGGAATGCAATTATAATTATTGATCGAATAATTCACAGCAGGACCCATTGCTGCGCCCACCAAGAGTAACTGTCAGGCCTTACAGTGTTGTGGCACCAGCACCACCATCACCACCACCACCACCAAAGGCCCAATTTTTCAGCCCCTGTTCAACAGGGGCATGCAATTATAATTATTGTTCGAATAATTCACAGCAGGGCCCATTGCTGCGCCCACCCAGAGTAACTGTCAGGCTTTACAGTGTTGTGGAACCAGCACCACCATCACCACCACCACCACCACCAAATGCCCAATTTTTCAGCCCCTGTTCAACAGGGGCATGCAATTATAATTATTGATCGAATAATTCACAGCAGGACCCATTGCTGCGCCCACCAAGAGTAACTGTCAGGCCTTACAGTGTTGTGGCACCAGCACCACCATCACCACCACCACCACCACCAAAGGCCCAATTTTTCAGCCCCTATTCAACAGGGGCATGCAATTATAATTATTGATCTAATAATTCACAGCAGGACCCATTGCTGCGCCCACCAAGAGTAACTGTCAGGCCTTACAGTGTTGTGGCACCAGCACCACCATCACCACCACCACCACCACCAAAGGCCCAATTTTTCAGCCCCTGTTCAACAGGGGCATGCAATTATAATTATTGTTCGAATAATTCACAGCAGGGCCCATTGCTGCGCCCACCAAGAGTAACTGTCAGGCCTTACAGTGTTGTGGCACCAGCACCACCATCACCACCACCACCACCACCACCACCAAAGGCCCAATTTTTCAGCCCCTATTCAACAGGGGCATGCAATTATAATTATTGATCTAATAATTCACAGCAGGGCCCATTGCTGCGCCCACCAAGAGTAACTGTCAGGCCTTACAGTGTTGTGGCACCAGCACCACCATCAAAGGCCCAATTTTTACTACCACTGATCAACAATTATATGTTATTACAATTCCTGATATAATAGTTGACAGCAGGGCGTTCCAGCACCCACCAAGAATAACTGTGAGTGCTTTCAGTGTTGTGCCAACACCAACACCTAAGGGGCCAATTTCTGCAGAGTATATACGGCAGGTCCCTACTTTCAAACATCCAACTTACAAACTACTACTACTTGCAAATGGAAGAAGACAACAGGAAGTGAGAGGAAATCTACCCCTTGGAAGGAAAATTCTCTCCTGTAAGAATTAATATGGGAGAAAGGTGTCTCCTCTCTACTGATGCTTTATCACCAATCCTTGTTTCAATAAAAACACCACATTTCAAAAACAGTTGTCATTGGGACGCAAAGTGAGGTGAAATGTTCTGAACAGGGGCACAGACAGCAAAAAAAAATGTGACAGGGGTGATAACCGTTCCCTATGTTTTACAAAAAGCTAAAAAAAAGGAATTTGGCATGGAGCTACACTTAAACAATGCAGCTGTTCAAAATTACAAACAGATTCTACATAAGAACAAACCTACAGTCCCTGTCTTGTATGCACCGCCTGTATACGGCTGTTCAGAGTATATAGGTCCTTTTTTATTTTGTGTGCGGGGTTCCCCTTAATATCCATACAAGACCCAAAGGGGCTGGTAATGGGCTGGAGTAGGGGGGGGGGGTTGATGGGGTAGCTATGCCATTTTTCCTAAAGATTTTCATCCATATTACCGGGACCAAACATTGCATTAAAGCCGCAAGCAGTTTTAAATGGCTTTTTTTCCTTTAGAAATGTTATTTTGTGCAGGGACAGTTCTAAACACGGGAAACACGTGGCACTTCACAGGCATACTTTAGACACCCCCCAGGTACAATATTTAAAGGAATATTTGACCTTTTTTTTTCACTTTATGCATCATTAAAATGACTGCTCCCGGAAAACGTCCGTTTTTAAAACTTCTTTTTGCATTGATACATGTCCCCTGGTGCAGAACCCGGGTTCCCAAACTCTGTTTCGGACAATAACATGGATAATAGTCGTTATAATTAGCACTTTAGAATCCGAACGTTCGCATCCATTGTATTTAATAGGGTTCTAATGTTCGTGCGAACTTTCGGTCCGTTCGCGGGTTCTGGTGCGAACCGAACCCGGGGGTGTTCGGCTCATCACTATTACTGATATTATAAAGTTAGAAAAGCACATGTTGAAAACTGATATTTTAATGAATAAGGAAAAACCTATATGTAAAGCTTATGCATTGCTTCAGGTGCACCATCTAGTGGTTAAAAAAGAGAACTACCGAAATAATGTTGTATTAAAGCAGTATTGCACAGTTAAAGTGTACATCATCATCTATAACACGGAATAACAGGAATATATATGTTATTAAAATATAACAATGGTCATTGTGTAACTAGGTTTTAAAATACTTCAGTTAAAATCTGTAATATATATTGTTAATAGTTATAAACATGTGATTATAAAAATGTAAAAGTCAAACTATCTCCAGCCATAAAACCCAGTGGTCTTGTCTCATGCTGTTTGTGTGATTCTTTGCAGTCCACGCCAAGCTGATCACCTTATCTCATCACGTCTACAATTATCGGCTCTCTTAATTCACATTTTGAGGCCGGTAACACAGGCATCACCCCGGTACTGTTTTTTTAGAGTTGACGGTCGGCTTTCTCTTGATAACAACTGATGCAGCTAAGCAGCCGCTGAATTGTTATCACAAGCAGCAGGAGGGGACGTCCCCTCCCCTCACTCTGTCCGGGCTCTTCCGTTCCACCGGGAGATCCCAGCGACCAGCCGACGCGTCCGCCGCCCAAACAAAGCCGGAATCGTCTTTCATTGTCACAACGTCACTTCCGGTTTACTCGGCAGCCAACAGTGTCAGTTTTAAAAAAAATCAGCGCTCAATACGCCGATCTTGGCGTTTTGAATACTTTGAAATGCAAAGGAGGTATTTGGGGCCTTATAGACCCCCCCACCCCCCTGCAGTTGGTCCTCACTTTACAGCTACTTATTTGGGTGGTCTCTTCTTGACCCTCAGGTTCATTTTTGAGTATTTCGATTCTGTTGTTGAGGGACCTCATCCTAATGGGTGGGACGGGTTTTTGATTCGCTATAAGCTGTAATCCTTGACTACTAACCCCGGTGTTTTTATCAATTATTTAGCCATACCCTCCAAAATAATACCTGACACGTGATTATTGCTGTCATGGGGATGTTTACATTCCTTGTGACAGCAATAATAGTGATCAAAAAAAAAGAATTAAAGTGACAGTGTAAAAAATAAAATAAATCTTTTTTTTTTTTAAGCGCCCCACCCCACTGTGCGCCAAAGTAAACGCATGTGTAGCGGGTGTTCAATTTAGGTGAGTGTCTGAGTGGTAGTTAGGCTCAGACACACTATTGTTAGGGTTAATGGACCATTTCTGTGCCATGGAAGATAGTATTGGTGCATAGTTCCCTGGGGCCTACAGGTGGCGCTGTCGCCATAGGTCCGGAAGGAACCACAGTACAAGGTTGTGCCTTTTCTTGTCCCTTCTCGGCAACAGTACGGCGGGGAACCTGCTGTGCCTGTCGGGAGAGGGTATAAAAAGGGGCGGCCATCTTTCATTGGAGTTTGTCCACGCCCAGGCACCTTCAGCCTGGGTGTGTGTGGTTTGTCCGCGCCCAGGCACCTTCAGCCTGGGTGTGTGTGTGGGTCGTCTTCGGGTGCCCTAGGCCCGGAGGCCTGGTTTCTGTTCTATCCCAGACACCTTCAGTCTGGGATGAGGTACTATTTTGGAGGTCCAGAGCCCAGCACCTTCGGTTGGGTTCCGCAGGGGATCGAGGACTCCCAGGGTGCCGCCTTGTGAGGGGACCCGGATCTGGGACGAGGAGGCCAGGGAGGTTACCTGTACCGAAGACCCAGCGCAGAGTCGTGGTGACGGTGGGGACCTCTGGTAACTCTCAGGAGGGATGTCTTCTCCTTTACATGGGCCAAATACTACATAAGTAGGAAGTTCACTTTCAATTTCAGTGGCAGTGGCCTAATAGGGCCGTGCCCTATTCATCTAAGTCAGTGGCAGTGACTCCATTTACCCGGTTAGTAGAAGTGACCTGTTCTCCAAGTCAGTGGCAGTGACTTTATTCACCTGGTCTGTGGCAGAGACCAACCTCACGGTCTGTGGCAGAGATCGTGCGCCATAACTGTTTGTGAAACCTAAACAGTCAAAGAGTTGATTCTAGTTTGTGCCTGGACCCCCTCCCACCTAAGCTGTCCTGTGTCTTGTTCCAACCTGTCTGCTGTCAAAGAGGCATGTTTATTATCGGTGTGAAATAAACATAGAAGTTGGACTTTCAGTTGGTGTGGACAGTTACATTACTGGGGGGGAAACATAAGGACTTGCATCTACCTAAGGTAGAGGTGAGAATATCCTCGGGAGGATTCAACTCCAGCCGCAGGCAGGCCCGAAAACTAACACCGCACAACCTCCTTACTCAGGAGGGTACGGGCTTGTGGTGCGGTGTGCCTCTCCCCTCCCTGCGAGGAGCCGAAACAAAAAGGCAGGTAGGGGGAGAGGTGAGGGCGCTACACATACGTAAGTCGCGCCCGCAAATGTAAACAGTGTTAAAACCACACATGAGGTATCGCCACAATTGTTACAGCGAGAGCAATAATTCTACCACAAGACCTCCTCTGGAACTTTAAATGGGTAACCATAAAATTATTTTTAAAGCGTTGCCTATGGAGATTTTTAAGTACCGAAGTTTGGCGCTATTCCACCAGTTTGCACAATTTCAAACCTTGACATGTTGGGTATCTATTTACTCGGCGTAACATCATCTTTCATGTTTTCCCCCAAAAATTGGCTAAATTTACTGTTTTTCTTCCTTTTTTTTTTTTTTTTTATTCATTGAAGTGTATTTTTCCCCAAAACAATTGCGTTTGAAAGACCGCTGCGCAAATACAGTGTGACATAAAATATTGCAATGACCACCATTTTAATCTCTAGGGGTCTCTGCTAAAAATATATATATAATGTTTGGGGGTTCTATGTAATTTTCTAGCAAAAAAATACTGATTAGAACTTGTAAGCAACAAGTGCCAGAAAAAGGCCCTGGTCTTGAAGTGGCTAAATCCATGTAGTGTTTTTTGAATACATTACTGCTTTTGCAGCCTAAGCAGTGGTGCTGCTTTGTCCCTCTGCATGATGGGTTGTCACACACAGCTTACCCGGCACACTCTTTACTTCTCCTTTCCAGAGCTGCTGGGCTAGAGAAGAGGAGAAAGAGGACTTTCCGGCTGCTGGATGGCAGTCCCACCTACCACTCAGACAGCAGGAGGGCAAGGATTGGTGACAGAATATTCTGGGGAGAGAAAGCCCACCCAGGGAGCTGCGTAGGGCTGCAGGGATTTGGGAAGGGGGGTGTAGTCCCCATCTGGAGACTTTAAACTGAGAGACTTGGTGGTACTATAAGTCCCAGGAGGAAGTTGTGCCAGATGGAGAAGGAAAAAGAAGCCTGGTCTTGGCAGGGGCATGTAGAGCAGCGATCACATGTAAATACAGAAGTGCTGTTTATCGGCTCTCCTCGCCTCACATAGACAGAGTGTGAGGAGAGCGGATCAGTGGCATCTCATCGCAGGGGAGACCTGTACAGATAATCATGGTACTGATTATCAGTGCAGCTCCAGCAGTGCCCATCAGTGCTGCCTCATCAGCACACATCATTCCTTTTCTGTCTGTATGTACCCTGCACAGTACCACGTCTCTTGTCCTGTATGCTGGATGTAATTCTCAGTATCTGTTCTTATTCTGCATGTATGGAATCGGCACAGTACCACTTCTCTTGTTCTGTATGTTTGGTGTAATTCTCTATAATGCTGTAATTCTTTCTGGACTCTACAAACATTGGTGTGGTACTAACTGCTTTTCTTATGTTTTTGGATTTCTTCCAGGACCCTCATAGAAGCGGGATTACTGTGTCATGAGGCCATCCCCCTCTGAAGCTAGTTGGCAGGATTGCCTGAATGGGTCACTTGAAATATTTGATATTAAAAACAGAAGATCTACAACATCTTACACAAGTACATAGATTGTAAGCTGTCTAGTATGGGGAAATGGTGGGTCACATTTAGGGCTGGGGAAAAAATCGATTTAAATCTTGAATTGAGCTGAGAGGTCAAATCGATTAAAAATTTCAGCAAATCAATTTTTTAGATTTAAAAAAAAAATAATTCACCAGAACCGGCGCTAACACCGCGCCGGTCCCGAGGAGCTGCGGGCAGGAGTTTTTAAGCGAGGCCGCGGACTAGGCCGAAGCCGCGGCCTCGCCTAAAAACTCCTGCCTGCAGCTCCCCAGGACCGGCGTGGTGGCCATCAAAAAAAAACTGGATTTGAATCGTGAATCGCGTTTTTTTTTGTTTTTGTTTTTGGAGAAAATCTCCCAGCTCTAGTCACATTGCAGGGTCATCAGTATGGTGGTGGGGTGCATATATTGCAGGATGCCCCTTATGATGGGGATGGATGGGGAATCCTAGATTGCAGGTTGTTGGGTACGGGTGCAGACGGAAGAGGGAGTCACAGTTTGCAGGGTGATCCTTAAGAAAGGTAAGGGGGTGAACATCACAGATATGGGGGTGCTCATTACTAGATACATAAAAAGGTGATGGCAGGCTTTTACTGTTCTTGATGGCCTCAGTAATGTAAAAATGTTCACTAAATTTTTTGCTGTTTTTTTTTGTAAAACGAATAAAAAAGATTGAAACAGAAAAAGACTGCGTAGTCCATCCTTTTTTTTTTTTTTAAGCTTATTGTCTAAGTATAGATCCAGGTTTGTCCCAAGCGTGTTTGAAGCCATTTACTGTTGTCTGTCTCACTACCTCTGCTGGAAGTTTATTCCAAGTATCAACTACCCTTTCAGTAAAAAAATAGTTTTTCAAATTAGTTTTGAACTTTTCTCCAGTTAGTTTGAGGTCATGTCCCCGTGTTCTTAATTTTGGTTTTATATTGAAAAAACTGCCCTTCTGAACCTTGTTCACCCCCTTGATGTATTCAAAGATTTAAGGCCGGGTTCACATATGTGCTGGTTTCCCACCTCCAATTCGCACGACATGCGAGTGTGACCGGCTCTCAGGCTGCATTCACACCCAAACGTTTCATTTTCAGGCAGAAAGTCGCGCGTTTTTACAGCGATTTTGCACAGGTCAAAAGGTCACCAATGTAAAAGGAGAAAAACGCCCGTAATCTGCCCAAAAAGAAGCTCATGTACTTTTTTGAGCTTCAGGCGTTTTTGCTTCAGGCTACAAAACGCTCAGATGAGATCAGGGGCCATTTAAATGAATGGGATTTTTCTTGTTGGTCGTTTTACGAGCTGAAAATGCTCAGGGGTGAATGGAGCCGATTCACACAGGTTCAGGGGAGCGGATTATAAAAGGGTCCTGTGCGTGCTTGGGTCCAGTTTAGGTGCAAATTCAGGCAAAAATTTGCACCTAAATCGGTGAACAGGCATAAACCTACGGGTGCACATATGTGAATCCGGCCTCATTCATATCTCCCTTTTCCCTTCTTTCCTCCAGACTGTACATATTAAGTTCCTGAAGTCGCTCTCGGTATATTCCCCCCCCCAACCTTTCACCATTTTTGTTACCCGTCTCTGGAGTCGTTCTATCTTCTCAATATCTTACAGTCGGCATGTTTGCGGGTGGTCAGGAGGAGGATCAGGAGTCACAGACTGCCCATAATTAGGAAGGAGATGGAGTCTGATTGCCAGATGGTCCACAGCGACCTTCTGAGTGCCTTGTGAAGTCACCTGAGGGACAGGGGACATTTCACTGTTTGATTACGACAATAAAGCCTCTTTTCCTCACAATAAACCAAACTGATCATCTCTGCTAAAAAAACAATTTATTCAGTTGAACTTTCTACTTAGGATTAACTATACCTCCAGAGATTGCATCACATCAACCCTACTCTGGGTGGCCTCAACTGAGTCACCTTGCATTAGCCTGTATCTGTCCTTTACAGCTCCCATGGATGGGGGGGAATGGAGGTTTTAAACTGGACTGTCACATTGCACCCCCCAGATGAGAACTCCTAACTCATTGCCAATGCTTACTAGCCCACAGCATTGCAGTAAACAAAAATATCACTGTTGTGCAGGCACAATCACTGACCTTTCTATACAGTGACACTGTGACCTAGGAGAAATCAGCAATGACAGGGGAGGTCTCCGCTCTCACACCTGTACATAGCACTGTCTCCCACTCCAAAGAACTCACCCTAAGGACTCCTGGGGTTGTGGGATTGTCACAGTCCTCCAAAGCCATAGAGGCAATTAAAGACTATCTAGTCTTTTATCGCCTTTGTGACCAGCTGGCCGCACCATCAGATTGTTTCCAGGGTGATCTGGCAGAAATGGCAAACCTGAGACACCAGTGGGAGGGGACACTTCTGAAAGCGTTCCAGTGGCTCATGAGCCGCTCAGAATGCTTTCAAGCAAAAGCAAGCCACCGGCTGAAAAAAAGGGATTTTTATAACAGCTTACCTGTAAAATCCTTTTCTTGGAGTACATCACGGGACACAGAGCGACTTAGTCATTACTAATGGGTTATATAGATACCTTCAGGTGCTGGCACTGGCAACTTCCAAAACCGGAAGTACCCTCCCCTATATAAGCCCCTCCCATCCGGGAGCACCTCAGTTTTGTAGCAAAGCAATAAGAGTCCCAAAAAGAGGGGTGGGAGCTCTGTGTCCCGTGATGTACTCCAAGAAAAGGATTTTACAGGTAAGCTGTTATAAAAATCCCTTTTTCTTTTTCGTACATCACGGGACACAGAGCGACTTAGTCATTACTAATGGGACATCCCAAAGCAATGCCAAATGAGGGGAGGGATACACTATACATAAGCTGGGCGCCATCAGGCATGAGGATCTTTTGCCGCCTGCAACACACTGCGCCCAAAGGCGACATCCTCCTGACTTCTAACGTCTACCTGGTAGAATCTAGTAAACGTGTGTACTGAAGACCATGTTGCGGCCTTACAGACTTGAGCCAGGGAGGCCTGGTGATGCACTGCCCATGAAGTTCCAACTGCTCTTGTGGAGTGCGCCCTAACTTTGAACGGAGGCGGTCTCCTTCTCAAGCCATAGGCTTGTATTATGACCTGTCGAATCCACTTGGCTAAAGTAGATTTTGATGCTGCCTGACCCTTTCTGGGGCCTTCCGGCAGAACAAACAAAGTATCCGTTCTACGAATCTGAGCAGTGGCTTTTAGATAAGCTTTAACTGCTCTTAATACATCCAAAGAATGCAATAACTTTTCCTCTACCGAACTAGGTTTGGGGAAAAAGGAAGGAAGAACCACATCTTGGTTCAAATGAAACCTCGATACCACCTTAGGAAGAAAGGCTGGATGAGGACGTAACACTACTCTGTCCTTATGGACAACCAGATATGGCTCCTTACAGGACAAGGCGGCTAATTCCGATACTCTTTTAGCCGAACAAATGGCTACCAAGAAAATCAATTTCCTGGTGAGAAGAACCAAGGAAATGTACTGCAATGGTTCAAATGGTTGTTTCTGTAGAACCGACAGAACCAGGTTTAAGTCCCATGGACATATGGGAATACTAACCGGAGGGCTAATACGCATCACTCCTTGTTTGAAAGCTTTGACTAGTGAATGCGAAGCCAAGGGCCTTTGAAAAAATATTGACAAGGCCGAAATCTGACCCTTGATAGTACTCAAGGCAAGCTTCCTATCCACAGCCCACTGTAGGAAGTCCAGAATCCTACCTATTATGTACTTACGTGGATGCCATCTCTTGGCCTCACACCACGCGATGTACGCCTTCCAGATCCTATAATAGATCTGCCTGGATACCGGCTTCTTGGCATTGATCATGGTAGATACCACAGGATTAGAGAGACCTCTCTTTTTTAGAATGTGGGCTTCAATAGCCAGGCCGTCAAACCTAGGGCTGGTAAGGAAGGGTGGTATATCGGTCCTTGCGAAAGCAGGTCCGGACGATGTGGGAGGGTCCAAGGACTCCCCACTGACATTTTTACAATCTCCGCGTACCATGCTCTTCGGGGCCACGCTGGAGCCACCAGAATCACCGGTTTCTTTTCTACCCGGATTCTGCGGATTAATCGCGGTAACAATTGTGGCGGTGGGAATGCATATATCAGCTTGAACTGATCCCAGGGGAACACTAGGGCATCCGAGCCGCAAGCTAGGGGATCCCTTGTGCGAGACACAAATCTGTCCACCTTTGCGTTGAATCTGGATGCTAGCAGATCTACATCCGGTGTTCCCCACCGCTGGCATATTGCCTGGAAAACCTCGGGGTGAAGTGACCATTCCCCCGGGCATAATTACTGGCGACTTAAAAAGTCCGCTCTCCAATTTTCCACTCCTGGGATGAAAACCGCGGATATGGCTGGGACATATCTTTCTGCCCATTCCAGGATGCAATTCGCTTCCCTCTGGGCTGCACGACTCCTGGTGCCACCCTGGTGATTGATATATGCCACTGCTGTGGCATTGTCTGATTGAATTCTGACAGGGGACCCTTGGAGTTTGGATGACCATGCTACTAGGGCATACCGGGCTGCTCGTATCTCTAAGAGATTGATGGGCAGGGCCTTCTCTGCTTCTGACCACCTGCCCTGGAGAGACCATTGCTCCAGTACTGCCCCCCAGCCTATGAGGCTGGCATCTGTAGTGACCACCTTCCAGGAAACCGGACTGAAGGGTTTTCCTTTTTCCAGATTCTGGGGCACCAACCACCAATGGAGGCTCTTGCGAACGGAAGGGGACAGGGACATTGGTAAGTCTAAAGCCTGAACTTTTTTGTTCCAGGCTGACAGTATGGCCCTCTGCAAGTTCCTTGAATGGAATTGACCGTAGGGTACTGCTTCGAATGAAGCCACCATTTTTCCCAGCAGCCTCATGCACAGGCGTATGGATGGTTTTCTTTTTGTACCCACTAAGTGGGTCAAATCTTTCAAAGACGACACCTTCTCTGGAGGTAAGAAAATCTTTCTCTGATTTGAATCCAGCCTTAGCCCCAAGTATTCCAGACTTTTGACTGGTCTTAGAGCTGACTTGTCTCGGTTGATAATCCAACCGTGATATTCCAGATACTTGATTGTCTCGTGAATAGCTACTTCCAGTTTTTCCACTGAGTGGTCTATTAGTAGCAGGTCGTCTAAATATGCCATTATCGTTACACCCCGTGTTCTTAGATTGGCCAATAGCGGGGCCAGAATTTTTGTGAACACTCGTGGTGCTGTGGCCAGACCGAAAGGTAAGGCTCTGAACTGAAAATGGCGCCCTTCTACTACAAAGCGTAGAAATTTCTGGTGGGCCGGAAAGATGGGAATATGCAGATAAGCATCCTTTATGTCGATCGAGGCTAACCATTCCTGCCCTTGTAGGGCGGTGGCCACCGATCGGATCGACTCCATCCGAAAAGTCCTGATATGTAGGAACTTGTTTAGCCCTTTTAGATTTAATATGGGCCTCACGTCCCCATTTGGTTTGGGGACTGTGAAAAGGTTTGAGTAAAACCCCAACCCGCTTTCTTCCAAGGGAACCTTCATGATTACACCTTGGAGCAATAGTTGTTCTAGTGCCAGAAGGAGGGATCCTCTCTTCTGGGGATCGCTTGGCACGTTTGACCTCATAAAATGGGCAGGAGGAGTGTCTTTTAACTCCAGCTTGTATCCCAGACTTACTGCGGAGATCACCCATCTGTCTCTGATGGTGTCCCGCCAGGTCTCTGTGAACAACTGAAGTCTTCCCCCCACCCGATTGAGTGGGGGCAACCCTTCATGACTTGGGGGGAGGTTTTGTACCTCTCTTGACCCAGGGTTTCTTGTTACCCTGTGATTGTCCCTGATTTCTGCCCCCTGGATTTGACCGCGGAGGCCGTCGGAACTGTTTCACAGCCGATGTGCCAGGGACTGGAGAAGTAGGCCTCTTAAAAGAAGGACTTCTACCCTTGTTCTTAACCGGCAAGAGTGTACTTTTACCGGCAGAAATTTTCTGGATATACTTGTCCAGATCTTCTCCAAATAAGCGTTCTCCATGAAATGGGAAGCTAATCAGCAATTTCTTACAGGGAGCTTCAGCAGACCAGTTTTTGAGCCATAGAAGCCTACGCATATGTACTACAGACAGCGTAAAGCGGGAGGCCTGTTGGATTGTATCCTTTATGGCGTCCACCGCAAAACACAAGGCTCTAGGTAGGTCAGCTAGGGCAAGAGCCTGCTGATCTGGTAAGTCCCTTAAGACTTGTTTCAACTGATCTTTCACTGCTTGGCAGACTCCAATCGCTGCTACTGCAGGTTGTGTCACCATGCTTGCTGTAGAGAAAGCAGATTTTAGTAAAGACTCCAACTTTTTATCTATTGGGTCTTTGAACATTGGAACATTATCTACTGGACATGTCAGTGATTTATTCACACAAGAGATGGCTGCGTCCACTGTAGGGACCCTCCATTTTTTTATGAACTTATCCTCCATGGGATAGATCACTGGAAATCTCTTGGGGGGAGTAAATATTTTATCAGGATGCTCCCAATCCTGGTAAATAAGCCCTTCCAATAAAGGGTGGATTGGGAAGGAACAGACAGCCTGGGGAGCTTTCAGCGACCCCAGCGAGGAAACCGTAGTGGTTGATGGTTCCGCCAGAGGCATTTTAAATGCTGATCGGACCATGTTAGTCAGAGACTGAACCCATAATCTTTCAGCCTGAGATGCTGAGAAAGGTTCTTCCACTGTTGATTCCTCTATAACCGAATCAACCTCATCCTGATCCCCTTCAGGTAGGTCGATCTCTGTGTGGGACTGTTCCTCCACTAACAGGCACTCTGAAGGAGGAGACGGAGATCGGACGCGCTTTCCCTGTGACAGGGAAGCAGCGATCAATGCTGTTAATCTCTCTTCCAATCCTCCCAGAGTTGAGGAAAAAACCTCCTCTGTTATATATACAGGAGCAGGTGGACTGGGGACAGCCGCAGCACCAGGTACTCCTGCGGGGTTCCTACGGCTACTGACCTCTGAATTTTCAGGGGAGATTGGTGCAGTACAAGCATGCCCAAAATCCTCAGAGCCCGATGGAGACCCCTTTGGCTTCCTGGAAGACTTATTTCCGGAGCGTCTGGACGACATATCCTTTAAGCACAAAGCTGAGGTATTCCCGTCGTCATACACCAATTTTGCTGGTAATAGTCTAACACAGTTGCTGCTATATACCAGCTGGTGTCCACTAAAGTGTCTTTCTATGGGGAAGGCCTGCATCAACCGCCTCTGTGTGCCACCGTTTGTTGCTAGCTCTGCTTGCATCCAGCTGACACTTGTACTGTGTCTTTTATCCATGCTGGGACGCCTGCACATGCGCAGAAGCGCCGCGGCGCGCATCGAGCGTCATCCACCCGCCCCGCCCCTTTCCTTTCATAGGAGGCGCGTGCACGCGCCCGCACGCGTGCCCATGCGCCTTTGACGCTCTTTTTTGAAACCAAGCAGGGACTAGGAGCCAGGGCCCTTTTTGCCGGAGGGCCTGTGCGGTGGATGAGCGCAGCAACAGGGCAGAGGAACTGGATTCCCACAGAGAAACTTACCAACTGCCTGGATCTTTTGACTTAAAAAAACCAAAGATCCACATGACAAGAAAAATGGACCACAGCGGCCTCTAGTGGTTTAACACAGGTACCGCGGTCTCCCTTTTTTTTTTTTTTTTCTTGACTACTATTAAAATTTTACATTTTCCAGTAGTTACAGGCATACACAGATATCAGCGGGAATACCGTTAGGTAACAGACAGAAAGACAAATTAGGCTTGGGGGTCCCCCAATAGAACCAAGTTCCTGGGGGCCCCCACTTACCTGTTCCCCGCCGCAGGACTTTGTTTGGTCCACAGAAGCCCAAACTTCACCTATCACGGCAGGCATTGTATTTAAACCTTCAGGGACCGGGTTCCCAAGGATTCCACTCCCCTGGACCTGTATAGCACCCTGCACAGACAACATCTTGGTCGTGGGTATGACCAGAGCTCTGGATCCCAGGGTCCAGCCCTCCTAAGAGAGGCATTACAGGCAAAACCTTGCTCTTCTGTTGCAAGGCCCGGGTACCGACCGTTTAGCTATGAAGCTTTTTTGGTCGGATCCGGAACAGCTTACTAAGGCCCGTAAAAGAACCTGTACGCAAGCCCAGTGAAAACACATGTTACTCTTTGGCCAACACCTTAGACACTGGCAAAAAACTGAGGTGCTCCCGGATGGGAGGGGCTTATATAGGGGAGGGTACTTCCGGTTTTGGAAGTTGCCAGTGCCAGCACCTGAAGGTATCTATATAACCCATTAGTAATGACTAAGTCGCTCTGTGTCCCGTGATGTACGAAAAAGAAAACAATACCAGAGTTACGGCTGCTAGCTTCAGCCATAATCCCAGTATATATGTATGTATGTATGTATTGTGGTTGGCAAATGGTTAAAGCCTAATTCCAGCTTCATGTTACCTTATAATATTTAGTTTGGTCCGGGTGCCCCAGCTCTCAGCTCTGTATAATGCAAGAGCTACACACAGGGGGTTATTTCCAAAAGGCAAATATACTTTGCACTCCAAGTGCACTCGCTGTAGATCTGAAATGAGGGGAGGCTCTGCTGATTTTATCATCCAATAATGTGCAAGCTAAAAAGTTGTTTTTTTATTTTCCTTGCATGTCCCCCTAGGATCTACAGAGACTGCACTTTCAGTGGATTTTCCTTTAGTAAATAACCCCCCAATGTATACAGTGTTGTGTTCCAGCAGCAGGATGGGGACTTCCCACTCCCAGGACAAATGGAGTCAGGCTGAGCGCTGCTCGGCCAATCACAGTAAGCTTTGTATATTCTGAATGATACACGGCTTCCTCTGATTGGCTGAGGTGCAGATGACATCCACCTCCTTCTTTGTCTCCACCAATCAGAGTAAGCCTTTGTATTCATACATAATATACAAAGCTTCCCATGAATAGCTGAGGTACTATGCCTGGCTCTGTACTGTGTCTCTGGGTGGAGAAGACCATCTTGGTAGAGGAGCCGGGCTTTGCTTCCTCATGTCAGAGCTCCTCTCCAGGGAGGCCCGGAATGAAAAGACAGAAAGAAAGAATAATGGAGGGCCGGGCATGACAAGGTGGAGAGTAAAAGCAACACAGGGTTAAAAAAGCTGGGAAGTTTGGAGAGGGAGGAGACTGGAGTAATATTTGCTTGGGGGGGTGGAGCGCTTTAAATATGAAGGGGCGGGAACGCCCGGGAACATTTTGTGAGGAGACAGCAAGGGAGAGGAAGTTTTTTGCACTTCTCTCCACAGACAAAATGGCGGACGTGGTTTTGATCCTCGCTCGGTTGCGGGCGGCTGCGGCGACGAAGGGGCCAGACTGTCTGGGAGACCAGGTTGGTGCCCTCATTCAGGGCCGTCATAACAGGACAACTGCTTGGGGCCCGATCTGGCCTGGGGCCCCAGCAGACGCGCCCTCCCCCTCCCGCGATTCGCGCCCCCCCTCCCGCGATTCGCGGCCCCCCCTCCCGTGATTCGCGGCTGCCCCCCCCCCCGCAATTCGTGGTTGCCCCCCACGCAATTCGCGGCACCCCCCTCCCGCGATTCGTGGCTGCCCCCCCTGCGATTCGCGCCCCCCCCTCCTGCGATCGGTGCCCCCCCCAAAAAAAAAAAAAAGTTGCCACACCGGGAGCCCACAGACTGACTCGTTGGCCCACCCCTGGAAAAGCGCGCGCCTGCTTCAGCCGTGGGGTGAGCCGGACGGTACACGCGGCAACGGCAGGGGGCGGGGCTACGGGCTGTAATGGTGCCCGTGCTTCGCCCTCACGGCGGAGGACCTCAGAAAGTGCGACCCCCCCTTCTGTGCAGGCGGCAATGAGGGGGAGGTTCAGCGGGGGAGAAGCGGTGCCACGTCCGCAGGGCCTCTACCAGACGAGGCTGGCGGTGTCGGGAGAAGCAGCGGGCTGAGGGACGTGCAGGACAGCAGTGATCAGGTGTCGCGGCCTACCCGGGGCTCGTCAAGAGGACGCAGGCGCTGCAGGGAGGTGGTGGTGGATCCCCAGGAGGGGACTTCAATTCGGAGCCAAGGGGAGTAGCGGCCTCCAGGCAAGATTCGCCTGGGGGGCTCATCACGCCCATGCTTCCAGCCTGGGAGCGGAGGTCGGAAGGGGAGCTGTCCGGATCGGAAGAGGAGGATCGCAGAGGGGTCGCAGCACCAGGGGAGGCGAGATCTGCGGCTGTGGGGAACGTGCCCTGTCAGCCCGGTAAGTCTACCACTATCATTTCTCCTGTTGATTTGACGAATGCACTGTGTGAGTTGTGTGGTGTGGGGTCGGGGGGCGTTGCCAACTGTGTGGGGGCCACGCCGGTGGTCAGTGATTCTGTTGCACCTGTGGTGGGGGTGGCGGGCAACCAGCCTGCCTCCCCTGGGGCAGGGGCCCTATTGCAGATTATTGAGGGATTTGGTGCAGCGATTTTCGTGGGTGAAGGGGGTCCCCCGCAGGTGGCGCTGTGGGTAGGTGGGCAGGCAAATGGGGCGGTTAAGGTGGTGGCACCCGTGTCCACTGCGGGGCCCGTGACGGAACATTGTTGGAGGTGATCAGGTGAGTAGGGCCGTGGGGGTGAACGCAGGGGATCCTGCTGTGGCGGCCAGGGCGGTTATAGTACGTATCGCCGATGCCGCTAAGTGTGAGGTTTGCGTTTGCTTTGAAGGGCCCTTGGGGGGCTCACCTGACCAGGGGGTGAGAGACAAAATTGGAAAGGTGAGTATGTCGAGATTTTCTCATTACTGCCCCTAGAAAAAATTTATTTGGACAAAGGTAAGCCGGACGTTTCCAAAAAGGAGGATGAGGAGAAGGGGAGGTATCGATTGATCCCGAGGAAGTTTGGGAATTGGCTGCAGGCATTTGCCATCTTAGCCAACGTGATAGGTGAGAAAACCCCTGGAACATTGCTCGGCACTATGCTGTTATATGGCCGTGATAGGAGAGGCCCAGGGGGATATGGTGGGACTGCTTGGCTGCGTGAAGACGAGCAGTTTAGGCAGCGTAGGGCAGTTTCGTCCGACTCTTCGTTGGGATCATAATGATACAAGCCTTTGGCTGCATTTGATGTCCTCGGCGCAGACACCGAGACAGTTTTTCAGGGGGGGTCGGGGGGACAAAGGCCTCTGTACCACTGACCGAAAAACCATGGGGGGGGTGTGCTGCCAGTTTAATGAAGGATACTGCTAGTTTGGGGGGGTCTTGTCGTTTTAAACATGAATGCGGGGGGAAGCACCCCTTATCTTGCTTCAAAGAAGGAAAGCGTGCCAGGGATTTTGCTCGCAAGAGGGATGACACCGGCGAAGGCTGTAAGGATGCGGTTTCTAAGTAGATATCCGGATAGGGCGGCGGCTGAGTTGCTGAGAGTGGGTTTCTCGGAGGGTTTTAAAATTCTGTGCTCTCTAGAGGTCGTGCCGCCCTTGGCATGAAATTTGAGGTCGGCACTGGTTAGTCCAGGGACGGTTCGGGAAAACATTGGCTAAAGAGGTGGCTTTAGGTTGTATGGGGGGCCATTTCGGGAGAGCCCACTCGGGGATCTGGTGGTGCCTGAGAAGGAACCGATTACACTTCTGCTTATTCACCGCCTCTTGTTCCCTAAAGGGGGGTCAGTCTATGACTCGATAGATCATGAAGTGTGCACAGGGTGGGGCACTCGTGGCAAAGGCGGACATTGAGTCAGCATTCCGTCTGCTGCCGGTACACCCGGACAGTTTTAGCTGTTGGGGTGCTGCTGGGGGGGGGGTTTATGTGTATTGTTGCCTGCCCAGGGGATGCTCCATATCATGCGCCATGTTTGGAAAATTCAGCTCCTTCTTGGTAGGGGTGGTGTGTGACGTGTTGGGTGGTCCATTTCCTAGATGATTTTGTTTGTGCCCCCCCCCCTCCCAGGGCCAGATTAAGAGCATCATGGGCCTGGGGCTGAGGATTTCGGTGGGCCTTTTTATGGACATAAATAAAATGAAGATGCAAACTATTTTTTGTTAAAACAAATTAAATATTTTAATTACCATTAAAGTGCCAAAACAGAAACATATTGAAAATATTTATTTTTTGTAAACAATAGAAAACTTGTTAATTAAATAAAACCATTATAAATAGAACATTCACAACAACCATTTTTTAAATAAACGTAAACCATATAAACAATTTAAATATACGTACGTGTATGATGTTTGGCTCATACAAATATGTTCCTTAAAGTATTATTAAAGCATCATAATCAATACAGCCTGCTGTTATGATTATGGTGCAGAGAGTAACTCTTGAAATAAATCGCAACCACTAGTTATAAACACACAAACAGATTATTCACTGAACTCTAAACAGCGTTTAACCTATATGAATCAGGTTGGCAGATTAAAATAAAACTAAACATTAACTTTTCTTGCTTTTTTACTTGCAAATTCTTCAATTGTAGAGTCAAAATTAAGCGTGTTTAGCAACCCATTTTCAATGCACAACAGAGAAAGCGCATTTAAACGCTCCTGACCCATGGAAGATCTTAGTTCATTTTTTACACGTTTTAATGCTGAAAATGAACGCTCACCACTGCAGTTGCTGACCATTAAACACAAATACATGCGGAGGGTCACATATGTATTTGGAAATGCACCGACTAGGGATTGTGCAATCATAAACTTGTACATTTGAGTTTCTTGGCTACCATGAATGTCTTTATTTGCAGGTGAAGATTGGTACATTTTGAAAATAGAGGAAAACTGTACAATTTCTTCTGCAAACTGGGGTTCAAGATCTTCAGGGTATATTGTCACTAGTGTACTGGCCCTGGAACGTAGACTATCAGCTGCTAGAGTGCATATTTCTGATAGAAATCCAAATCTTTCTTGAATTATGCTGTATGCTGCTTGCCTGTGCCTCAGTGATTCTGTCAGTTTGTCAATTATAGGATAAAAGGTATGCACTTTAAACCTCTCAGAGGGTGTCATATCAGCATCAGCATCTTCTGCATCACCATAGTCCCACCTCCTATTTCTTTTCACTTTCCTTCCACGTTGTAGCTGGTACTCCTCGCAGCCAGAAATATTTTTACCCTGCTCTTCAAATTCAGAGAATCTAGACCGGAGAGACTGCACAAAATCCTTCAGAGAGTTCAGCATGTTTGTTGCTGTATGCAAATCTAATTTTGTATCTTGGAGACACTGACTGGTTCTGTGAAACCTAGGTAAGATGACAGACCATAATTCAACCATTATTCCAGTTTCCAGCTGATCCATGACATTGCTTAGGCCCTTTGCTTGTAAACAGATCTCTCCCTTTGTGGCTTCATCATTCAAAATATTTGAAAGGACATCTCTGATGGTACTAAAGCCTTTTTGTAAGGCATTTACAGCATCATGGTGAGCAGACCAACGTGTATCTGCTAACCTTTTTAATGTCGGTATACCACATGGTTTGAAACTATTTGTTAAAAGATTCCATCGATGACTTGAAGCAGAAAAAAAACAATACAACTGCTGTACAAAATTAAAGAACGAAACTGCAACTGGACAGCTGTTTACGGCATTTTGTCCCACAAGATTAAGTGAATGGGCACAACAAGGAATGTATTCAGCAAGTGGTTTTTTTTCCCGAATTAAGGCCTGCATGCCATTATATTTGCCACTCATATTCGATGCGTTATCATAAGACTGACCCCTGCAGTCTTTGATGGAAATTCCATTTTCATCCATAAATTGAAGAAGAGTGTTTGTTAGCTCCATACCAGTGTGTCCATATATTGGAATGAATTTAGTAAAACGTTCCACTGGACCACTAGGTAGTACATAGCGAAATATGATGGTCAGTTGGTCAAAATGTGCTATGTCAGGGGTTGAGTCAACAGAAATTGAAAAATATTTGGCTTTATTTATCTCTTTTACAATTTGCTGTAGCACCTGCTGACCAATCAGTTCAATAAACTCATCACATATCGTTGATGATAAGTACGATATGTGACCTCTTCCCTTGTTGCCATGCTTTTGAATATGCTCAGCAAGAAATGGATCATATTCAGCTAACAGCTCAAGACAGCCCAAATAATTTCCATTATGTACGGATCCAATAATTTCATCACTTCCTCGAAAAGGAAGCCCTCTTGATGCAAGTAGTTTTATAACACTCAGGATACGGCGAAGTATTTCATGCCAATATTTTTTCTGCCTCTCAAACTGATTAACAAGACTTTTGTCTATTCGTTGGCCAGAAGTTTTTCTTCTGATGAGGTTTTCAATTGCTTTTCCATGGCCAGCACTATTTTCATGCCTGCTTAAATCTCTTGTGGCATGTCGCCAATCTGAATACCCTTTTGAAGCCAAATGGCTTTCCTCTTTTGAAAAAAGTTTGCAAAAAGCACAAAAAACTTTGCCAGTTTTCGGAGAATAACACAGCCATTCACGCTTAATTTTTTCTCCATTCAACTGTTCTCGGAAAAACAAAGACTTTGTACAGTGTCTTGTAAAATTTTCACCTGGACATGTCTTTTCTGAAGCTCTAAAATCACTGTCCATATGTTGACAATCAACTCCTTTTTGGCAAAAATATTCCCTCAAAGCATCACAGATAATCCTGTCTCCAATATCATCTGAATAAATTTCCTCTTGCTGTTCTGAGTCCAACTCTGTGGATCCACTTGCTCCTGCACTAGTTGCACTTTCATCTGATGCATGTGAAATAACCAAACTTGTTGTACTGACATCAGCTGCACTGGTTGAACTTGAAGCTGAAGCAAGTATATCAGTTGCACCACTTGTTCCAGGTGTGCCTTTTCTACAAAATTCAGTAATTTTTTTGGTGCTAGACAAGAGTTTTTGGATTTCTTTTTCTTCCTCTTTCTTAGCTTTCACTTTCTCCCAACCACTACGCTGTTTTTTCATCCTTATGAGTAAAAATATTTTTTTTAAATTACAGTACTTTTTCCAGGAGCTCCTTAACACCTTAACACATGCAACCATGCAGAAGGCCACATTGATCTATTTGGCATTTGTAAAACCAGCTCCATTTACATATACAGCGGGTAAAATAAGTATTGAACACGTCACAATTTTTCTAGGTAAATATATTTCTAAAGGTGCTATTGACATGAAATTTTCACCACATGAAATCCATACATACAAAGACACCAAAACAAATACGTTCGGAAATGAAGTTCTGTGTAATAAAATGGAAGGACACAGGGAAAAAGTATTAAACACATGAAGAAAGGGAGGTTCAAAAAGGCATGGAAAGCCAAGACACCAGCTGAAATCTATCAGTAATTAGAAAGTAATCCTGCCCCTTCTCAGTGCAAATTAATTAATATCAGCCGGTTCAGTCTCACCTGGTGGCCTATAAAAAAGTGTCTCATTACCAAGGTGTCACACAAGAAACATCTCATGATGGGTAAAAGCAAAGAGCTCTCTCAAGACCTTCACAACTTTATTGTTGCAAAACATAGGGATGGTATTGGTTACAGGATTTCTAAACTTCTGTATGTTTCAGTGAGCACTGTTGGGGCCATAATTCAGAAGTAGAAAGAACATAATTTCACCATAAATAAACAGGCCGTGACCAGGTGCTTTGTAACTCATGGAGGCAGGGGGTTCGGTGTCAGGGATCGAGAAGAACCTGGCAGGCTTGGCGTTTATGTTCAAACTCCAGGGCAGGCCGGATTTCACTACGGTTTTCTGGGTAAGGCAGGCGTTAAGGGGGTGTCGAAAGGATCTCCCTCATAAGGATACAGGGAGGCCTGTGTCTTTTCTCTTTTACAGGTGATCTGTTTATGAGGTTAAGTTGTTCTATACAGCGTTTTCTGTTGCATTTTGTGGGGCATTTAGGGTGGGGGAGCTTGTGTGCCCGTCAAAACTGAGGACTGGGGGGGTTACTGGTTACCGGGCGATAGGGTGAGGTTGCGGTTCAGGAGGCCAAAAAGGGGTGATGGTACAACTGTTTTCCTTGCCCGGGGCTCAAGCCTGTTCAGTGAGGGTGGTGAAGGAATTTCTGGAAGTTAGGCCGGCCGGGGGTGGGCCTTTTTTGGTGCATGGGGATAGATCGTTTCTAGTACGATTTTAATGCGTGGCAGTTTTCCGTTAATGCCTGGGGCGGCGGGGCGCGACTGTGCGCATTTCGCTTCACACTCCTTCCGCGTCGGGGGTGGCCACTGAGGCTGCCCGGTGCGGGTTGGATGAGGCGGCAGTAAAACGGATCGGGTGATGGGAGTCCAGGAGGTTTTGCGTTCTTATGTACGCCACCATTTATTAGCTGATGTGAGTGGGAATATGTGGGAATTGAAGGGGTGTGCGAGGGTGGTTATTGGCAATGATGGGGTGTTTTCCTAGGGTTTGAATGATGTTGTGGTATTTTCGTTTCAGATGGAGGTCCAACACGCCTCGCCTGGATGTTGGGGCATTCTTATGTCTTTTGGGGGGGGAAAGAGGGCAGACGTCAGACAGGAGGGCTGGCAGTTGGGGATACCCAGGAGGGAGGCTTACGTTAAGGGCATAGGCATCCCCGGGCATGGTTTGGAGTAGGGTGGTGCCAGAGGTGTATCGGTACGCCCGGTTGGATAGACCGCCGGTCGTTCTGGTACTACATGTGGGGGGGGGGAATGACTTGGGGATAAGAGCCATTGGGGCTCTGTTCTCAGCCATAAAGTCGGATTTCTTGGCGCTTAGAGAGGTCTTCCTGGGGACGTTGGTGGTATAGTCTGACGTTGTAGCGCGCACCTCGTGGCGGATGGCGAGATCAGTGGCGCGGATTAACAAGGCGGGAAGCAAGTTTAACAAACTGGTGGGTAGGTTTGTTGCCAATAACGGGGGGCTGGTGGTAAGGCACATGGAGTTGGAGGTAAATGTGGGCTTGTACTTACGGAGGGATGGTGTGCATCTTTCTGATGTGGGGATGGATTTGTGGGCATTGAGGATTCAGGATGGGATCCAGTGTGCCCTGCGGGTGTGGAGGGGCCCTTAAGGGTAAGGGGTTACCCTTGCAGGCTGTGGCGGTGTCTTTGGTCTTTGACGGTGGCATAAAACAGATGTGATGGAAGTGGTGGGGGGCTCATCGGTGGTATGTGCCCCTCTGGTGTATTCCAGTGGAACGGTGTCTGCTGGAATACGGGTATGGTTGCACTGCGGGAAGGGGTTGTGTCCGAGCTGTGATACGGCTGGAGGCCTGGTATGGTAAAATTTTGGTCCCGCAGTGTATTGGTGGAAAAAGTGTTAAAAGTTTGGGGTGCCGTCAGAGACCAACAGACTGGGAGTTAAACTGTTAAAGTTATTGAAGTGAAAGTATTATTTTATATTGGAGTTTTATCTAATTATGTTTTAATAAAAAGGCTGTTATGGCCAGTTATACTCCAACTCTGGTGTGGTCTAATTATTATAGAGTGGTTAAGATAAGGGGTATGTAATTTAAGAGGGTAGAATAGTATGGGTAAAGTGTTGGGAATATCTCGATTACACTGGTCATGATGACTGCTAATGGTCAAGGAAAAACAGGAAAGATGAAGGGAGCCGGGAGAGACATACAATGCAGGAGATTCTTCCACTCTAGCTCCTCAGGCACAGCTTCCTGTCCAGCACCAAAAATCGTCACCACTACAGATGTGACGTCACCAAATCTCACCAAAAATGTATTATATTATTAGATGTGGTATCGACATTAGTTTTCTTTGTTTAGTCTTTTTCCCCTAGTGATCTGGCCGGTAACACTTCTGCATTAGTGAGACCCAATTCCAGAGGAATGAGCAGAGGAGGCACAGCTAGGGTGACCACATTTCCAAACGACCATTCAGGGACCCCCTTCCCAAAAACCAGCTTGTGCTGTAATTAATCACAGCACAGCTGGGACAGCGGATGCGCGCTCTACCCAGAAGAACTGATCACGCCCCCAAAAGTGGCATTGCCACTTTACTCACTGACAGCACTTGTCCTGACTGGCCGAGACCCGTTTTACCTTGTTCTAACACTGGCTTTACACTGCTCTGCTGTGATTAGACACAAGAGGTGGGATTTATGATTTCTCCAATCACAAACAGGGGACGGGGATTGTGCCTCTCCAGACATTCCCGGCTAGGGCAAGTGCTGTCAGTGAGTAAAGCGGCGATGTGGTGGCCTTTTTTGGGGGCAACAGATAATAGGGAGGGGGGGTGGCTGTGTCAGCTTCATTCCGGGACACTATATTGTCCTGGAATGAAGGTGCCTGGGACCTGGGACAGACCTGCAAAATGCGGGACTGTCCCGGGCAATCCGGGACACGTGGTCAACCTAGGCACAGCAGACATTAGCATTTTCAGTCTGGGGGGTGTTAAATACACTAGCAGATTTAAATACATTACCACATTAAAGCCAAACTCTACGTCACACTTTGTAATGAGATACAGCAGTTTTTTTTGTTTCTTTGGAGATAAAGGTTTTATATAAATAAATAATAGCTGATCATGGTAAGCACCGTTAGTGGTAAATAGTTTGTCTCATCCCTGTAAGTGATATATTCTGCTGGAGAGCTTGTTTTATTGAAAAACAACAGATTTGCTTGCAAGATCACCAGCTAGAAATAAAGGAAAGAAAGTCTAAAAAATAGAAAATGAGTCCAACCATCTCTATTCCTAGAGGAGAAGAGACATGACAATGTATGTGGGGGGGGGGGGGGGGGTCACTGTCATCACTTCCAGGTACAAACACAAGTCTACAATCATCACAGGACACGGGGGGGGGGGACAACTGGATAATATTAAAATAAAAATTCACTAACGTCTCCTCCCCCTCCCTCTGCAAATGGCTTAATCCCCCCCCCCCATATAACCATCCGTATTTGTCCCCATGTACGCCGCACTCCATACTAATCCTGGAATCTATTCCATCCATTCCCCTCCCCCATCACACCACCCACCACACTGACCCCTCATCTATATCTATAGTATGGGGGCTGATGGGAAACCCGGAACCCATCCCATCCCCTCTACTGCACCCCGTGTGCTCCTTATATACTTTCCTATACACCATGGCACACTCCATATTTCCTATAGATTCTAATATTCTCCATACACTCTTCTACAGCACACTCCATGCGTCTCCCATACACTGTACTATAACCTATAGCACACTCCATATGTCTCCCACGTACTTTCCTATACTCCATAGCACACTCCATGCATCCCCCATTCACTCTCCTATACACCGAGGCACACTCCATGCATCCCCCATTCACTCTCCTATACACCATAGCACACTCCATGTGTCCCTCATACACTCTCCTATACCCTGAGGCACTCTCCTATACACCATAGCACACTCCATGTGTCCCTCATACACTCTCCTATACGCCGAGGCACACTCCATGCATCCCCCATTCACTCTCCTATACACCATAGCACACTCCATGTGTCCCTATACACTCTTCTACAGCACACTCCATGCATCTCCCATACACTCTCCTAATCTCCATAGCGAACTCTATACATGCCCCATACACTCTCCTATACCCCATACCAAACGCCATACATCCCCACAAACTGTCCTATACCCATAGTTGCCAACAGTCACGGATTGGCCGGGACGTTCCCGGGATTCAAACCCTTTTCCCGGATTTATTTTGTCCCGGCCAATGTCCCGGCCAATCCGATTTTTCCTGTTTTCCCCGAATTTGGACGCCGCAGGCCGCCGCCGCTAGAGGTCCACGGCTGGCGGAGACAATGTCTCGGCCGGCCGCCATGTTCAAGAAGACCAAAACACGGATGTAGTACAATAGAAAATAAAGCCGCTGCGGCGCCGCCCACACCCCGCACCTCCCCGGGGGTGGGCGGCGCCGCAGCAGCTTTATCTTCTATTGTACTACATCTGTGTTTTGGCTGGCCGGCAGGCCACCCCCCGCCCCGCCCCGCCCCGCTGCAGGTCTGTCTGTAATGGAAAGGGGCGGGGTCGGCAGCGCCACAGCTTAATTTTTTTTTTTTCAGCCACACTGTCGGCTCCGACTCTATTTTGTTCCCCTTCGGGGAAGGGGAAACAATAATGGCGGCCGAGACAGGAGACGCCTGTGGTTAAGGGGGGACTCCGCTGGGGATGCCTGTGGTAAGGGGGGACTCCGCTGGGAACGCCTGTGGTAAGGGAGGACTCCGCTGGGGACGGCTGAGGTAAGGGGGGACTCCGCTGGGGACGCCTGATGTAAGGGGGGACTCCGCTGGGGACGCCTGATGTAAGGGGGGACTCCGATGGGGACGCCTGATGTAAGGGGGGACTCCGCTGGGGACGCCTGAGGTAAGGGGGGACTCCGCTGGGGACGCCTGATGTAAGGGGGGACTCCGCTGGGGACGCCTGAGGTAAGGGGGGACTCCGCTGGGGACGCCTGAGGTAAGGGGGACTCCGCTGGGGACACTTGATGTAAGGGGGACTCCACTGGGGACGCCTGATGTAAGGGGGGACTCCGCTGGGGACGCCTGATGTAAGGGGGGACTCCGCTGGGGACGCCTGATGTAAGGGGGGACTCTGCTGGGGACGCCTGATGTAAGGGGGACTCCTCTGGGTACACCTGATGTAAGGAAGGACTCCGCTGGGTACGCCTGAGGTAAGGAGGGACTCCTCTGGGGACGCCTGATGTAAGGAGGGACTCCGCTGGGGACGCCTGATGTAAGGAGGGACTCCTCTGGGGACACTTGATGTAAGGGGGGACTCCACTGGGGACACCTGATGTAAGGGGGGACTCCACTGGGGACGCCTGCATAGTTACCAACAGTCCCGAATTTCCCGGGACAAGCACGATTTTTGGACCCTTGTCCACAAGTGTGGAGGGGGCTCTGCTGGGGAGGCACCTGATGCAAGGACGGACTGCTGGGGAGGCACCTGATGCAAGGACGGACTGCTGGGGAGGCACCTGATGCAAGGACGGACTGCTGGGGAGGCACCTGATGCAAGGACGGACTGCTGGGGAGGCCATCTGGTGGCAGGCGACGTGGCAGGTAACACGCTCAGGGCTTCCACTGATTCGGCATTATGGTGAGTTGAATGATTTCATTTTATATTACAATGTAAAAATAGAAATAATGCACTTCAATCATCCTGACACCGTAACAACCATGGTGCCGGGATGATTGAAGCGCCAACAGGTGTTTTGGAGTATCCTTATCTGCCAATTTTGTTACACATTACTATTGTGGTGTAGGATCTGGCTTCTTTCTTTCTATTTCTTTCTCTCTCTTTCTCTCACCTCGGACTCTAGCCACACCCCTTTGAACCACGCCCATTTAAACCACACCCACTATTGTGCGTAAACCACGCTCATTTTTCGCCGCGGCGCGCTTCGCACGCCGCATTTTTCACTCCGGCATGACACGCCTACAAACGAATGCCCCGCCCCCTGATTATAGCAAGGCTCCGCCTCAATACAAAAAAAGTGTCCCAGATGTTTTTTTTTGCAATGTTGGCAACTATGTATACCCCATAGCACACTCCATGTGTCCCTATACACTCTTCTACAGCACACTCCATGCATCTCCCATACACTCTCCTAATCTCCATAGCGAACTCCATACATGCCCCATACACTCTCCTATACCCCATACCAAACGCCATGCGTCCCCACACACTGTCCTGTACCCCATAGCACACTCCATGCACTCTCATATACTCCATGCATCCCTTTTACACTTTACTATACCCTATAGCACACTCCATGTGTCCCCATACACTCTCCTATACCCCATAGCACACTTTATGCATCCCCATACACTCTCCTGTATCCCATGCACTCTCCTATACCCCATAGCACACTCCATGTGTCCCCCATATAATTTTCTATACCCCATAGCGCACTCGGAGCATGCCTCATGCACTCTTCAATACCACATAGCACACTCTGTACGCCTGCCATACCCAATAGCACACTCCATGCATCCCCCATACTCCATAGCACACTCCATGCATGCCCCAAACACTCTCCTATACCCCATAGCACACTCCATGCATCTCCCATAAACTCTCCTATACCCCATAGCACACTCGGAGCATGCCCCATGCACTCTTCTATACCACATAGCACACTCCATGCATGCCCCATACACTCGCCTATACCCCATAGCACACTCCATGCGTCTCCCATACACTCTCCTATATCCCATAGCACACTACATGCATCCCCCAAACACTCTCCTATACTCCATAGGACACTTCATGCATCCCTTATACACTCTCCTATACCCCATAGCACACTCCATGTATCCCATACACTCTACTATACCCCATAGCACACTCCATGTGTCTCCCATATACTCTCCTATACACCATAGCACACTCGGAACATGCCCCATGCACTCTTCTATACCACAGAGCAAACTCCATGCATCTCATTTACCCCATACACACTCCATGCATGCCCCAAACCCTCTCCTATACCGATAGCACACTCCATGCATCCCTTTTACACTCTCCCATACCCCATAGCACACTCCATGCATCTCCCATACGCTCTCCTATACCCCATTGCACACCCCATGCATTTTGCAGGCATCTCCCATGCACTCTTATATAACCCATAGCACACTCCATGTGTCTCCGATATACTCTACTATAACCCATAGCACACTCCATGCATCCCTCACACACTCTCCTATATACCATAGCATACTTTATGCATCCCCCATACACTCTCCTGTATCCTATGCACTCTCCTTTACCCCATAGCGCATTCAGACTGCCTGAAACCCGGACACATTTGTCAGACTGGACCATGGCTTCCCAGCAGGGTTGCAGGCTGCAGTTGTCTAAGCTGAAAGTGTCTGTTACACTCTCTTTAATGCTGGTCAAAGCCAGCACTAACAACCCCCCCCCCCAAAACCCACACACAGACAGGAGAGGAGAAAGGGCTCAATCTGCACCTCTTCCTCCCGTCCTACCCCTCTGTGTGTGCCCACACTCCAATCCCCAGGACTGTGCCTCAGAAAAGGAAAGTGGGAGGCTGGAAATTTTAGGTTCAGCAGCCTCAGATACATCTGGATGAGAGGTGCTGACTGCCAAGGGATGAGTGAGCTCGCCATCCATCCCTGTCTGTGACTGAAGTCTGCCCCCTTCTCTCTTTTGCCTTTGAGTGAGTACACTAAGGTATATCGGGGTTCTCAGAGCACCCCTTACATCAGTGTTCCCCTTTGTACCAGGGGCCACAGTGTTCCCCCTTACATCAGAGTCCTCTCCGTACTTTAGAGTTCTCAGTGTTCCCCCTCATATTTTAGGGTTCCTAGAGTATCCCTTATGTTCTCCCTTGCATCAAAGTCTGCAGAGTCCCCCCTTACAGTGAAGGGGAACTTTGCAAGTACAGATGTAAAAGTGGAACTCTGTGGACTCTGATGTAAAGGGGGACTCTTGTTATTAACTTCAAATGATTAGAAATCTTATTTACTAGCAAAATATATGTATAAAAAAAATTGGCTGTGCGCCGCTAAAGTGTTTGGGTTTGACTTGAAAAAAAGGTGGCAACCCTATGCGTCTCCCATACACTCTCCTATATCCCATAGCACACTCCATGCATTCCTTATACACTCTCCTATACCCCATAGCACACTCCATGCATCTCCCATATGCTCTCCTATACCCCATAGTGCACTCGGAGCATGCCCCATGCACTCTTCTATACCACATAGCACACTCCATGCATGCTCCATTCACCTCCTTAAACTCCATAGCACACTCCATAGTCTCCCATACACTCTCCTATACCCCATAGCACACTCCATGCATCCCTCATACACTCTCCTATACCCCATGCACTCTCATATATCCCATAGCTTTATTTTGTTGAGAAATCACCTTGAAAAACACCCCTTTAGCATTTCTGGCTGTCGCCATCTTGAGCAAGGGCAATGATTCATGTACCATTTACTTCCTGGATTCAATCTGTCTTTAGCTCAGTCATGCATGCAGGCGTGTGTGCTTAGTTGAGAAAAACTCTCCCCCCCTCCTGAAGACTCCTGGCATGTATGACACCATTTTCCTAGGCAAGAAACCAGGATGTAACTGAAGCAATGGTAAAAAAAAAAAGTTTAAAACAAGTAAATATGGTATACTTTTCTATCTATTTACTAAGACTAACAGCATGAGGATTAGAATTATTGCTGATTGATTATGTTTAACAGAGACAAGTACACACTATAGAGCAGGGGTCTCAAACTGGTGGCCCTGCAGCTGTTGCGGAACTACAAGTGCCTGGAATTCTCCCTCCTCATTGGCTGAGACAGCAGCGTGGCGCCATTGGCTCCCCCACTGCTGTCACTCAAAGTCAGTGCGCAAATGAGATGGTGCGGGGCTGAATAGCGGCTCCGTGTCTGAATGGACACACAGAGCAGCAGCTCGGGTGCCCCCAAAGAAAGCTGCTTGCTGTGAGGACACTCAGCAGGGGCCAGGAGAGCCTATGGGGGACCAGAGAAGAGGAGGATGGGGGCTGCTGTGTGCAAAACCATTCCACAGAGCAGGTAATTATAACATATTTTCTATTTTTAAATGAAAAAAATGGAGACTTTAGTATTACTTTAAACAGTTTTATTTTCGTAATAGGACAAATGAATCCACTGACAAGAGCTATAAAGATATATATTTTTATCATTTCCTGAAATGAAAATACATACAAGAGCCTATAATAAAAATCACAAAGCCGTGTGATTTTGGCACTTAAGAAAGTTGCGTATCCGAGGGCGCATGCGCGGAGTATCCAAGATGGCCGCTTGAGCCGGAGCTCCACCACACCTAGCTCTAGCGCCGCTCACAGCACCGCACAGAGGGACCACCGACGAGCTACAACGGGCGATCCAGACTCCCAGTTCACCAGGGGATCCCGCCGCATGAGTGGAAGCCAGGTACGGAGAGACCTCGGGCCGCAATTTGACCGGGTTCAGCCGCCGGGGTATACCAAGATGGCCGCCGCGGCCCAGCTACACGCTGCAAACATGGAGGGACATGCAGAGCAGAGGCAAGTGTTAGCGCCCGCCACCCTGTCATACACCCCAGCCAGTCAAAGCCTGCTCATGCAACATATGACCCCATCCCCAGCGTCTACTGAATCATTACTTAGCAGACACTTTGGGGACAATGCTGTCCCTTTAGCAGGGACACCCTCTCATGCACACCAAGGAGGCCCCTACCTTACATCCCCGAATAATGAAGAATGTCCCCATCACGATGATCTATTCCAGAAATTGTCTACTTTACTGGAGAGGGGACTGGCCAACACAGCAGCCAAGATTACTGGCGATATAAAAGCTGACTTCCAGAACCTAGGTTCCAGGATGGAAGCCATAGAGAACAAGCTGGATTTGACAGTAGCAACCACTAACCAGAATTCTAGCCACATCCAGACACTTCAAGATAGGCTCGACTCAGCCCTACTGAGAATCGATGAACTTGAAGATAGATCCAGGAGATCCAACTTCAGAATCAGGGGTCTCCCTGAAACCTTTACAGAGGTCCCACAAGCGACACAGGAAATAATTAAATCCCTGATCCCTAACATACCGCAACACCGTTTGGAATTGGACAGGGTTCATAGAGCCCTGGGCCCTCCTAGAAAAGATGGTTCCCCCAGGGATGTAATCGCTAAACCTCACTTTTACCAGGTAAAGGAGGAAATAATGAAGCAATCCAGAGCGGCGAAACAGATCTCCCATCAAGGTCACCTTATCCAAATTTTTGCTGACCTATCCCCCTCCACGATCCAGAGAAGAAGGGCCCTGAAACCTCTCTTAGGGATCATGGCCCAGAAGGACATCAAATACTGGTGGGCATTCCCATTTGCCGTTAAGTTCATTTTCAAGAGTAAACCCTATTCGTTCTCTAACTTCCAAGATGGCGAGAAGACCCTCCTTTCACTGAAGCTGATCTCGCTAGAATCGGATATGGACACATCAAACCCAGCCAACAACTCTACTAAAAGGCCACCACCCACCAGCCCCCTGACGCCCCTGTGGAACAACCCGAAATCGAAGAAAGCGAAAGACATTCGCCCGACCTGAGTATTGCCAGCAATTAATTTTATTTTATTTTTATATTTCCTACTCTCTACCTTGGCTCCCAAAGGGAGTACTCATCAGAGACTTCCTCTTATTCTGAAAGGGGCAATTGCCCTCCCAAATTCTATTGAACAAACTTTCTTAATTTTCAGTATATTAAGATATGGATCCGATCTAGGGTTTTCCCCAATTGATTTTGCTTATAGTCCTGGATAAGGCCTTAAACGAACCTGTTGGCTCATTATTACCATCTGCTAGAAGACAGAAACCTTATGTTTCTCACATGGTTGTTTCTATGAGTTGGGCTCATAGTGGCCCCCTAATGTTAGTGGGTTAGTTACTGAACTAAATGTTTCCCCTCAATTATAATAGATAGTAGCTCTAAGATGTTCACCACATTGCCTGCTCTGAAAAGGGGCGGGTGAGGGGTAGTTATCCAGATGCTCATCCCAGGGGACTGGAGGTCCCTCCTTTATGGGAATTTAAACCCTCTGTGCTAGGTATTTCTAAATGAACAAAAGTTAGTTGAGCGCCGTGGAGCTGGGTGTTCAGCATGTGCCTCCGCCTATCCCTCAGTCTCCCGAAGATTTGTGGGATGGGTTGTCTGCTCACAGTGGTGCAGACACTTTTTGTAAGGTCCGGCCCGGGGGAAGGGTTATTTCCCCAGGGAGCGGACCGTCTTTCTCTGAAGAGGCTGTCTATGGTCTCTTCCTCTATCTTTTCTATCTTGCTCTTTCTGTATACCCCTTCCCTCTCCCTCCTCCCCTCCCCCTTCTACGAACTAAGATGCTTAACAATTGTGTGTTTCTCAGAATCCGTCCAGGTTATCACTGAGGTTCCTAATCAAACCAAACCATCTCACAGAAGGTCCATACAGAAGGCAACTAGAGATCCGGCTCACCTAAAGGTAAGTGACGCAGGGATAGACAGCATACACTCAACTCCTCTCCATGGCTAATGCACCAAAACCTATACTTAAAATAGCTACCCACAACGCCCAGGGTCTTAATTCTCCAATAAAAAGGAGAAAAATATTTGACAGTTACAAATCCCTGGGACTAGATGTGGTTTTGATTCAAGAAACTCACTTCCCTAGACGGTACAGCCCTGTCTTTTTACACCATCACTTCCCAGTTTTTTATTTGGCAAAGGCAGAAGACAAATCAAAAGGGGTTGCAATTTTATTTTCAAAATCTTGCAATTTCACTTGGCAAGCCGAGTACAAAGACCCAGAAGGCAGGTTTCTTTTAGTGAAAGGCCAAATTGAGGGGCACGTTTTCTCCTTTATCTCATACTATGCTCCAAATAAGGGGCAACTGAGGTTTTTTCAGTCAATGATGTCAACCCTGAGCCCTATGTTGGAGGGGACTCCCATATTTGGGGGTGACTCCAACATGGCGCTTGATCGTGGGCTAGATAAGTCCAACCCAGCCAAACCCATCCTAACTCGCCCCACCAGGGCCAGCCTAAAATTTGCTAGATTACTCCATGCTCAGGGTTTGGCAGACGTTTGGCGTGAACAGAACCCAACGACAAGAGATTATACCCATTTCTCTAACCCCCATCAATCCTATGCCAGGATAGATCACATTCTCATCCCCTCACATCATCTTCCACATGTCAATGATGCTCGGATTATAGACACGTCACTCTCGGATCACTCTATTGTGTTAGCATCTCTCGACTCACTCTCACACAGACCCAAACATTTCCAGTGGAGGCTTAATGAGTCAATCTTGTCAGACCCCATTAATGTGATCGAGATTAATAAAGCACTAACCGAATACTTCTCTTTAAATAACGATGGGGAGGTATCCGCAGAAGTACTCTGGGCAGCCCATAAAGTAACCGTCAGAGGTAAACTTATCCAGCTCGCATCCAAAATCAAAAGAGAAAGAATGGCTGATATAGTTAGATTGGAAAGAATGTACGCTTCTCTCAGAGCCCAACATAAAAAAGACCCGACCAGAATTAGCATGACACAAATAGACTCAGTCAGACTGCAACTTAACTTAGCCCTGACAACACGAGCTGAAAAACTGATCCGATGGAGCGGAGCGAAATTTTATACCCAGAAGGACAAATTAGGCAAGATGCTGGCCAATAAACTCACCCCCAGGGTGAGGCTAAACACAATCCCGAGGATCAAATCTCATAATCAGACCACGACTTCTGATCCCTCCAAAATCCTTACAGCTTTCAGAGAGTTCTATGACAAGCTTTATAGTGCTGGTCAGCAGGTTTCCGCTAGTTCCATCTCACGTTTTCTAGACACCCTTCCTATTCCTAAACTCTCTGATGAACACAAAACCATCATGGAGGACCCAATTTCAGTGGAAGAATCCATGGAGGTTATCAAAAACCTAAAGGGGGGAACGGCTCCAGGTCCAGACGGTCTATCGGTCCCCTACTATAAAACCTTCTCAGAGATAGTAGCGCCCTTTATGACAAAATTTTTTAACGAAAAAACATCCGGTTCCCCCCTAAAACCTGACCTAAACTCAGCATTCATTACTGTTATCCCGAAACCCGATAAAAATCCAGAAGAGGTAGCTAACTATAGACCAATATCGTTGATAAATAACGATTTAAAGATCCTCACCAAAGTCCTAGCAAACAGACTAAACTCATTCATCAGCTCCTATATTCACAGAGACCAAGTGGGATTTATCCCAGGTAGACAGGGCCCTGATCAAACTAGAAGAGCTATTGATATAGTCTCGATCTTACAGTCTAATTGGCCAGGAGGACCTAAGCAACAGGGAATGCTACTTTCCCTGGACATACAAAAAGCATTCGATACTGTGTCCTGGCAGTACATCTTTACCCTGTTAGAGCATTGGGGCTTTGGGAATCAATTTATCGGAACCTTGAAAGCACTATACTCCACGCCCACAGCACGTATTCGAATTCAAGGACATTACTCCTCCCCGATCCACATAGCAAGGGGAACAAGGCAAGGCTGCCCGTTGTCACCCGCAATCTTTGCATTGGCCATAGAGACATTGGCGATAGCTATACGAGAGAATCCTGATGTAAAGGGGGTTTCTTGTGGGCCCCAAATGCACAAATGTGGGTTATTTGCGGATGACTTAATACTCTTTATTACCTCCCCTCTAACCTCCCTACCTAATTTGAATAAAATTCTTTTCTCTTTTGCGACAGTATCAGGTTTGCAGGTTAACTTTGCCAAATCCCAAGCCCTAAACGTCTCTCTTAACCCTGAGATGGTCTCCCTACTTAAAATGAATTTTAAATTTGCCTGGAATGAATACAATATCAAATATTTGGGTATCTCCCTTACTTCTAAATTTGAGTCCCTTTACGCTAAAAACTTCCCTCCCATGTACCACAAGTTAGAGCAAGACCTAAAACTATGGTCAAAGCAAAATTTATCTTGGTTGGGAAGAATAAATGCTGTCAAGATGACACTATTGCCTAGACTGCTCTACCTCTTCCGAGCTCTCCCCATCCCACTGAGGAGGGACCATCTCAAGTCACTCCAGAGCAAAATTATACAATTTATTTGGGGGGGATCGGGATACAGGATCAACCAACAGACTCTTTACCACTCTAGAAAACGAGGAGGACTGGGTGTGCCAAACTTGTATAGATATTTCTTAGCATCAAGACTGTCCCAGTTCTCCACTGTATATACTAAAGGGAGAAAACCAGACTGGATACAAATCGAACGCCAGGCGGTTCCACATCATACCCTGGATTACCTATTGTGGTGTTCACCCAAAAATACACCACCTATCTTGGCCCCCACTCTCTCACACTCCTTTGCTTTGTGGGATAAATTGAAATTGAATCCTAACCTTACCTCAGCCATGCAACCCCTCTCACACCTATTCCGTAACCCGAGTTTCCCCCCAGGGTTAAACATAAAGGCCTTTCAATGGTGGCTGGACAAAGGGCTGTACCGTATAGGCCATTTCTTCACGTCTAGAGGCCCACTCTCTCTGGCCTACTGTGTAAGCAATCTCGACCTTCCTCAGTCTGAGAGATTTCGGTTTCAGCAAATTAGCCACTTCTTGCATAGAATATGGCCCGAAAAGCCTAATCCTCCCAAATTTTCAAATTATGAAATCTGGTGCAGTCAACCCATGGAGCAGAGGGGAGGCATATCAGTCATCTATGCGTCACTTTCCCAACCGACTGATAAATCCCCTTACATGTTAGCCTGGGAGGGAGACTTCAAGTTTCAGTGGAGCTTGGAGACCTGGCAGTCTGCTCTAGCCACAGCGTATAAAGGAATCTCATCTCTCATGGAAGCAAATTTAAAAATTATGACTAGATGGTATATGACACCAACACGACTGGCCAAGATTTTTCCAACAGCCGACCCGTTATGCTTCCGGGGATGTCATCTGAGGGGCACAATCGCCCATGTGTGGTGGGAATGCCCTAGAATCAGGTCCTTCTGGAGAAAGATATTAACTCTCATTAAAAGAGTCACGGGTTGCGAGATTCCCAGGTCTCCGGAAACCATTTTACTAAATGCTCATATTCCCAAGATATCCAAACACGATCGTATACTAATCCACTATATATTGCTAGGAGCCAAAATTACACTAGCCAAGGCGTGGAAGCACCCAAATGTCTCCACTAAAGCAGCGATCAGGAAAGTATCTTGGATCATGGCCCAGGAAAAGCTTGCCAGTATCATTAACGATTCAACAAATAAATTTGAGAAGGTTTGGGAACCATGGGCTCAGTTCTTGGGTATTTCTCTAGTTCCTGGATTAGCGCACAATTAAAACCTGGATTAAATTAAGCACTTAGTGAACCTCGCCTCCCTTCCCTACCCCCACCCTACCCTAACCCCCGTCTTCCCTACCTTTCTTCTTTCTGACTACCTCTCCTTTCTTCTAACAGGGTATCGAATTACTATTAATGGTACAACAATGGAGGTCCTCTTAGGAGTGAGTCAGCCCCGTCGGGGGTTTCCCCCCTGGGGGGGGGGGGGTTCCCTCCCTCTGGCACAGCATGTTCCCTTTTGGGGTGCCGGAGGGAGGGAGCTCCGTGGCACCTTCCCTGCCCCGGATGTAGGGGACTGGAAGAGAGAATTTAGCACCCCAGGCTCTGTTGATAAGGCGAGGTTGGGAGGGAGTGTACCTTTGATTGAACTCTGTATGCCAGGTGATATGATTAACCACTTGATAGAATTGTTTACAATTACAGATCTTCCTTAATTTTTGCACTTTCGCTGTGTACTTTTCCAGCCCGCCCATGCTATCGGCCAAAAACTGTTATCTTTTATATTGCTATCGTATTTGTTACTCTGTATTTTCCTATTTGAAAATAAAATACTTTGAAAGTAAAGAAAGTTGCGTATCCTCATTCTTCCAGCAGTAGCAGTGAGCAGTCCTTCCATTATACTGAAGGGGGTTTCCCATGAGCACCGTCCAATGTGCTGTAATACTAAAGAAGGGCTTATTCACATCATGTCCATTGAGCTGCATTTTGCTGCACACCTCCACACATGTATAGTATGAGCAGGACCCATAGGAAACTATTGTATTCTACGTGCCCCGTTTACACCATGCATGTGTGTTGTTGTGCAGTAAACGGACACAGTGTGAAGAAGCTCTGTGCCAGTTCACACATAGTACGGTGACGGACATTTTTCTGCACTGGAAGAACGCCAGTCACACAGTTGTTATCTATGTGCCCTGTGTGCTCTGCAATGCAGCCTGGAGCCGTGGTAAAATGCAGACATGCTGCACTGTATGGTAGTGCACAGGAAGGCACTGCATGTTACTGTACAGCAGCTCATCACACTGTACTGCTCTACGGTGACATGAATGATGGTGTCACTTTGTGTGCTTCACATAAAGTTCACACAAAAATAAGAGCCATGTGATGCGGTAGAACGTGCATGACTCCGCCTCCTACCGCTGGCTCACTGCGACCGGAATGGACAGCTGCCTGCACACTAAACCGCTCCAGTTTGATGTGTGGGCAGTGTGCACAGACCCCTAATAATCAAAATAAAATATCCGGCTTCCTCTTCCTGCTTATAGTTGGCCAATCACACTCTTTTTTGCAAGACGTTAAAAAATGAATAAAACAAATCCGGCCTCCTCCTCCTCCCCTATAGCCAGCCAATCACGTTCCTTTCTTGGAAAAAGTGACACTAAACTCTGGTTTAGAAAAAAAATAAGTTGTGTTCAGGTTTGTATTGTTAAAGCGTTTGTTACCCCAACACTTCATATTCCTGATATGTGCCTGCTGTGCCATGTACTTGTATGAGAAACAACGCTGTATCCTGGCCTAGGCCAACAAATTGGTTGCACTGCGGGAAGGGGTTGTCTCCGAGCTGTGATACGGCTGGAGGCCTGGTATGGTAACATTTTGGTCCCACAGTGTATTGGTGGAAAAAGGGTTAAAAAATTTGGGGTGCCGTCAGAGACCAATAGACTGGAAGTTAAACTGTTTTTCGTAGATGTGTTATTTAAGTGAAAGTATAATTTTATATTGGAGTTTTTATCTATTAATGTTTAATAAAAAAGGCTGTTATGGCCAGTTATACTCCAACTCTGGTGTGGCCTAAATGATTATAGATTGGTTAAGATAAGGGGTAGGTAATATATGGGGGAGAAGTGGTATGGGTAAAGTGTTGGGAATATCTTGATTACACTGGTCAAGGGAGGCCCGGAATGGAAATACAGAAGGATGTACACCACTTCACTCATTGCCCTTTTTAAGATTTTATCTGTATGTGATCACTTTTACTTTGTTGGTTTTTTCAATAAACCCACATTGACCTGCACTATCGGAGCATTCCCCTCATTCTTTTTTCCATGGTTGGTTGATTGAGTTGCTGCTCTCTCCGCTTTGCCATCTTCAATTCTGGAAAGAATTTCCTGACTGGAAGCTGCCTCTGCATTATCTGAGGACTACGATGACATCTGCCGAATCCAGAGTCTCCTTTGAGGTCGGGGATCCTGCCAACGAGTTGCCATCTGAGATTTGTTTGATCCAGCCTCCAGACAAGCAGACGGGACTTGCCATTAGGATTTCACACGCTCAAACGATCTGCCTAACAAGTAGATCCACCGGTTCCGGTAAGAGTATTCTACCTCTTCCTTTTCCAGAAGGTTTATGTGATGACCCATATTGTTCTACGTCTGGTTTCAGTATTCCGTCATATGGAAATTTGAATGGACACTTATGTGGACTCACTTCACTGTTATTTGCTTGCATTTTTGTTGCACTTTGAAGCCAAGCCCATTTGGTGGGATTGGGTCTCTCTTATATTTAGCGCTACATTCTTACCCACATTCCTATATATTTTGTCACATTTTATGTAGCTGCTCTTTTGTTTTGGTTTTTCACGTATTTTCTTCAGACTAGCGCAGTATTTTTTCCTATATTCCACCTTCAGAACTAGTGTCCCCACTCGAAAATTTCAGGGTGGGTCTTAAACAGAAAGGGGTGTGGCCTTGACAGGAAGGGGTGGGTCATATTTAAATTAGGGGGTGCACGAGTTTAGTCAGGCTTAGGGCAGCACAAAACCTAAATACACTACTGATCAGAAAGTCTCCTGTTCTCTTGTATTGCCTCCTTTGTGTGAAATCCCTAGTGTTCCTGCCAATCCCTCTGCTTTTCTATTAAATAACTGACCACACTAAGCAGGAGCAGCATAGTCAGTTCTCTAGCTATGATGGTAACTCTGTGTGCTGTGCTCCAATGATCAGACTTGTCCTGACACCCCTTCTGCACAGCCATTCACCAGGAAGCTCAGTGTGATGCTGCTTCTTCCCCCCCCCCCCCTCAGCTCTTATGAAGCCGGGAGGAGGAGCCATTTATAATGTTTTTTTATACCTATACAGAAATGTTTTGCCTTTCATTTCTATTTTAACCGCTTAAGGACCGCCCCATGCAGATATACTGTACCAGGGCGGCCCTCCTGCGCGAAAGCACGTACAGGTACGTGATTTCATCCACAGCGTCTGAGGCGTGTGCGGGACCCGCCGATCATTCTCTGGAGAGGCAAAGCGGCGGTCTGCCTAGACCTCCGCTCTGTGAGAGAGGAAGATGGAGATCTGTGTTCCTCCAGTCACAGCATTCTCCCCACAGTTAGAAAGCACTCCTTAGGAGCACACTTAACCCTTTGATTGCCCCTGATGTTAACCCCTTCTCTGCCAGTGTCATTAGTACAGTGTCAGCGCATATTTTTTTTAGCACTGATCACTCTATTAGTGTCATTGGTCCCCAAAAAGTGTCAAAAGTGTCAGCTAGGTGTCCGATTTGTCTGCCGCAATCCCACTAAAAATCGCTAATCGCCACCATTACTAGTAAAAATAAATAAATAAAAATTCCATAAAAACATCCCCTAGTTTGTAGACGCTATAACTTTTGCGCATACCAATCAATATACGCTTATTGGGATTTTTTTTACCAATAATATGTAGCAGAATACATATTGGCCTAAATTGATGAAGAAATTCGATTTTTTAAATTTTTTTTATTGGGTATGTTTTATAGTAGAAAGGAAAAAATATTGTTTTTGTTTTTTTCAAAATTGTTAGTCAGGTTGAAAAAAGACACAAGTCCATCTAGTTTAACCATGAAAATAAATAAAATAAAAAATATCATACAATCCCACAAACCCAATCCTATACCCACAGTTGATCCAGAGGAAGACGAAAAACCCCAGCCGAACATGATCCAATTTGCTACAGCAGGGGAAAAAATTCCTTCCTGATCCCCCGAGAGGCAATAGGATTTTCCCTGGATCATCTTGCTCTTTTTTTGTTTATAGCGCAAAAAATAAAACCCGCAGAGGTAATAAAATACCACCAAAAGAAAGCACTATTTGTGGGGAAAAAATGGCATCAATTTTATTTGGGTGCAGCGTCTCACGACCGTGCAATTTGTCAGTTAAAGTAACGCAGTGCCGAATCGCAAAAAATGGCCTGGTCATGAAGAGGGGGGTAAACCTTTCAGGGCTGAAGTGGTTAAACTAAATGGGTTGTCTTACAAGGTGATCGTTTACAATCACTTTAACTAAAAAAAAGTCTGCTGCTCTTACCCTCTTAATCATCTTTTTTTTTTTACCCTGTGATGTGACTTCCTGTTGGAGGGTGGCTACGTTCATTCTCTATGGTCCTCACTGTACTCAAGAGCATAGCCTCTCTCTCTCTGTTTCTCACTTCTGGGATGGACAGTGGACTATGAGATTTGCAATGTACATGACTGCAACTAGCGTGCACTGCTTTTTCCAAACAAACAGAAGGGAGGGAGAAAAGGAGAGGTGTGGCAGCTCATGGAGGATGTTGCAAGAAGGCAGAAAACACAATAAGCAATTATTTAATAAAATAAATTACAGACACATTAGGTAATGGATGTGTATGAATTAAAAATATATGTATATATTATTTAGTGTCGGAAAAAAAATAATCTGGCCTCCTCCTGTAATAGCCGACCAATCACGCTCCTTCTTTGTTAGATGTTAAAAAAGTGACACTAAACACTTGTTAAAAAAATATCTGATTCAAGTATGTTTTATTAACCCAAAAAAGTGATTTTTACTGATCTCAAACTCCTCCAAATCTCCATTGTTTTTCTTTTTGATCCAACTTCCTGCTGTGGGCTATGGGCGATGAGCTTTGGACTTTAGGCTATGGGCTATATGATTTGGGCTATGGGCTTTAAACCTTATGCTCTGGGCTTTGGACTATGAGCTTTGGCCTTTGGGCTCTGAGCAATGAGCTTTGGACTTTGGGCTCTGAGCAATGAGCTTTGGGCAATGAGCTTTGGACTTTATACTTTAGGCTCTGGGCTTTCATCTAGGTTTGGACTTTGGGCTATGGGCTTTAGACTTTATACTCTGGGCTATAGGCTATGGGCTTCCTTCTCCCCTTATAGCCGCCCAATCACGCTGCTTTTGTGTAAGTTGGTAAAGAAGTGACACTAAATTCTGGTCCATTTATAATTTTTTTATGATCCAACTTCCTGAAAAGGGCTTTGGGCCAGGACTATGAACTTTGGGCTATGGGCTTTGTAGTGTACATAGAGCAGTGAACATGACTGCAAATAACATGCACTGCTCGTTCCAAACAGACATGAGGGGAAAAAGGAGGGATATAGTAGGACCATTAAGCTAGTGCCCTGTTTTGTGATCTGTCTGCCTCTAGCACTGGTCCTGTTAAGGGATTACATATGCTGTATTCCTGCTCATTTAATGCCCAGCACTACTACAGTTTGTCCTCTGTTCTTTGATATCCACCTGTGTTGTATTTTTGGATCCTCAATTCTTGTCCTTGACTTGTCTCTCTCTGAATCTTTGTCTTAAAGCTGAAATTTATTTAGGTATGAATATTTTTGCATAGTTACATTCCACAATGTAAGTATGTAGGTGTCATACCTGGCCGATCCCTGCAAAAGATGGAAATCACTGTTGAAGTCACAGTAATTGCCGCTAGCTTCTAAGTTGCATGCCGAGTGGCTGGCCTGCTACTTTATGAACACAGGAGGTCACAAGCTTGGCACGGGTGCCATTCAGAGAACACTTTGCATTTTCTCTGTGAATGTCAAAGGCTCTCTAATTTGACAAGGTGGAGAAGCAGGGAGGTGACAACACAATCTTCACTTACCTACTACAGTCATTGGGCCAAGGTAACTACAGTGGTGAAGATTGCAGATTTTGTAAGTTGTTTGCCCACTTACAAAGGAATGAAGGGTCTATAATTTTGTTCATAGATGTATTTTAACTGATAGAGACAGAATATTAACCAATAATACAGAAAAAACACATGATACAAATTGAGTTGCAGTTCAGCGAGTAAAATAAGTATTTGATCCCCAAGCAAAACATGACTTAGTAGTTGGTGGAGAAACCCTTGTTGGCAAGCAGAGGTAAGACATTTCTTGTAGTTGGTTATCAGGTTTGCGCACATCTCAGGAGGGATTTTGGTCCACTCTTCTTTACAGATCTGCTCTAAATTCTTAAGGTTTCTTGGCTGTCGCTTGGCAACTTGAAGTTTCAGCTTCGTCCATAAGTTTTTTATAGGATTAAGATCTGGAGACTGTCTCCATGACCATAACCACTTCACCCCCGGAAAGGATTGTGGCACTGGTATGCAGCACTGATGGGCATTGATAGGCAGCACTGATGGGTACTTATGGGTGGCACTGATGGACACTGGGTGGCACTGCTGGGCATCACTGATGAGACATCTGGCAGGCATTCATAGTGGGCACTGACTGTCACCATTTGTGGGCACTGCTCTTTACTGAGATCGGTGTAGTGGTGTGTCACACTGGCACACCACACCACTGATGGGTGCGCAATCTCAGCTTATCCTGCTGGACATCCATATGACGCCCAGTCAGGATAACTGAACCACCGCCCAGCCGTCATTTTGCTATAGGCCGGGCGGGAAGTGGTTAATCTGATATCTATGTCAGCTGTGGGGGCTGGAAATCACCTGCCTGCAGCTCATTGGCCCATCAAAGACAGCTGACTTCAGACCAAACGCAATCTGATCACTCCTAGCCCTGTGTAATATAGGACTTTCTAGGGCAGTGATAGCAAACCTTGGCATCCCAGATGTTTTGGAACTACATATCCCATGATGCTCAACTACACTGCAGAGTGCATAAGCATCATGGGAAATGTAATTCCAAAACATCTGGGGTGCCAAGGTTCGCCATTACTGTCCTGGGGCCTCGTTGGGTCCTCGTTGGGTGAATAGGAATGGCGGGCAGAATTTCTGTGATTTCAGATCGCAGCAGAACAAGCGGTTGGGTGCTGTTCATTTTGAATGGCACCCCAAACGTGGCGTGATTTTTCTGCGATTGTTGAGGCAAATCGCTCCTGTGCACAGGGACAGAATTTGGTCCCTCAGCTTCTTTGGAGCGAAAGTGACGGATAGGGCAACCCAGTCAGTTTCCGCATGAGAATTGTGCTAACAAAATTACGAGTGTGAACAAGCGGACCTTCACCCTCCCGAGGAAGATTCCAAACAGACGTGTACAGAGCACTGAGGGCTGTAGACCATATTTGAAGCAGGTGGGAGGACCAGAGCTAACCTATGTCGCTGTCAAGATACACTTGGATGGTTCAAGTTCCAGACATACATAAAAACATATGACCGTGCTCGGTGCCCACAGTGGTTACTGTATAGGGAATCGGCTGCAAAGCTATAAAAAATACCAGCTATGTCTATATAGGATGAAAGTCTCACCATGGATGGACACAACAGACTTTATAAAGCGCATGTGTGCGAAACACGTCGTCAGGGAAACTGTCTACACTGGTACCCTGAAGCTTCCGCTTGTTCTTCCTGCTTCCGCCCGCTGGCTCTGGATTGGCGCCTTTCCGTTAGCCCTTATCGCAGTTCTAGATGACCCTTCTATCAATACCTAGGGACCCGCAGCGGTATCATAGGCAGTGAGAGGTACTCTTTATGGAGGGATCAGGGGTCTATAAGACTCCAAACCCCTCCTCTGCACTTGAAAGTATTTAAAACATCAAGATTGGCGTTTTTGAATACTTTTTTTTTTTAACTGGCGCCTTTAAGATGCTAGTAATCCGGGAAGTGATGTCATGACATCGCTTCCGGGTTACTAAATCCAAGACCCGAATGAAGCATTGGCTTTGTTCGGGTCTTCCGCCAGCCGGTGGACATGTCGGCTGTTTGCTCGGGTCTCCCGATGGGATGCGAGAGTCCGGGCGAGTGGCAGAAGGTGGCGGGCAGGGGGCAGGGGGTGGATATGTCCCCTATTGCCTGGCTTTAGCTTAGGTCTCATTCTTGCTGCCTGTACAAAGCAATGTCACAAGTGTCTGTGTGCTGACATGTAATCGCATGTGGGGTGATTGGCTTCAGTTAGGGACAGATGATCGCCTCTAGGCAGAAGCGGTTTCCAGGAGCAATCGTCTGTCCCTAACCACAGGTACCGTAATTGTTTTGTGCTGCCAACAGCTGCTTCTACTGTCACCTAACAAAGCAACAGTTACGGCTATATCAAGGTCCACTAAATCATAGAAAACCCAACTACCACTCACCACTAACCCTAAGCATACAAAAAAGGAGAGGAAGGATCACTGGGAAATCAGAGCGGTTACTAATGGTAACAAAGGGTAGTTCTGGGATGTATTTAGACAAAATATAAATTTATTAGCAAGCTTAAAAGGAAACAATGTTCTGCAATCAGCTTGTATTGCAGCTTCGCAGTATCATTTGCAATATATCAATACCTGGGAAGGTACTACATCAAAATGACAATAGACAAGGACATACATAAAATTACAATACAAAAACTGTTTAAAACAATGGACGTCCGGACACCTTTTTCAAAATGCACATACATGATGTCATGCAATTGCGTTATTGTGCCCTGGTATTGAACCAATGTGGTATGGGTAGACATCAGGCCCAGTGCATTAACCCAGGGGTGTGGAAAACTTGGGGGTCTTGAATCAGAGTAATATACATATGAATGGAATTGCATCAATCAATGATGATGGTATACTATGCAAGGTGTGAGAAGATGATGATCCGTGCCATAGATTGAATGCTGCATGGAGACTTAGCAAATATGCGCTGGGTTGGAGAGTAGGGGAGCGCACTAGATTATTAGCGGGGGTCACAGAAACATCCTGTAGCTATGATGACTAGTATAGTCCCTATATAAAAGTGGTTGTTAACCTATTTTCACATATTTACATAATCCGTTTTGTCTCTTTATATAGTGCCCTGCTGTCTCGGTTTTCTTTAAAAAAAAATCCTCCCTTAGCCCTGGTTTACATTGATGCTACTTTGAAATCACGCTACTTCACTTGAAGTAGCGTGATTTCAAAGTAGCAAGGTCAGCGTGATTTCAGGTGCTACTTGATAGACATCTGTGTGGCTTCATACACAGATGTCTATTGAAGTCGCCCCGGGGACAAGGGAGATGCAGGTGCCCTGGGTACAGTGCGGCTGCCGACACCCCCACTAGATGATCTCCCTGCAAGTGAGAGAGGCAGAGCCACCTACAGTGTACTTGGAGGTACTAGAGCCGGCTGGGTACTTCAGCTTTAAAAAGCAACAAAAGTAAGACATGTGGAAGAGGGAGGGGGGAGAGATGGGGCAGTGGAGGTGGGGTTGCATGCAGAGGTCAGAGCTAAAGAAGGGTGAAAGTGAGATGTGAATAGGGGATGCAGCTGTGGGAGAAGGCTGAACCATGCAGTCTGTATGCAGTGCACTCCTGAACGCTATAGTATGTATGTAGCGCACCCCTGAACTCTGCCATCTGTGTGTAACCCCCCCTCCCGAACTCTGCACTTGGTATCTAATGCACTCCTGGTATTTAGTGCCCCTTTAAGATTCTCCCACTGTGACATTTTACCACACCCACTCTTTGGTGTGGTTTGGAGGGTGTGCGTGTGTTGGGGGGGGGGTTGAGGGTGTTTCAGGGGGTCGTGGTTGAGGTCCTGCACCTATTTTCTGGGAAAAAGAAAAGCCCTGTGTCTGCCTATTGGTTCAATACCAGGGCACAATAACGCAATTACATGATATCATGTATGTGCATTTTTGAAATGGCGTCCGGACGTCCATTGTTTTAAACAGTTTTTGTATTGTAGTTTTATATGTATGTCCTTGTCTATTGTCATTTTGATGTAGTACCTTCCCAGGTATTGATATATTTCAGATAATACTGCGAAGCTGCAATCCAAGCTGATTGCAGAACATTGTTTCCCTTTAAGCTTGCTAATAATTACCATTAGTAACCGCTATGATTTCCCAGTGATCCTTACTGGGATTTCCTTCCTCTCCTCTTTTGTATGCTTCTACTGTCAGCCTGCCATTGTACAGGCTGGGAGGACAAAACTAACAACATGTAGCCACAGGAGATGGAGTTCTGTCATGTGGATAAAGCCTCATGCATCATGCCTAGGAAAGATTGCTTTAGTTATGGACCCATTCACATCAATGTGCACACTGCCCATTCATTTTTGAGCATCCATGAATCAAAAAGCAAACCTGGGTATTTATTTTTATTTTTATTAAAACTGCACTTCAAGGTAAAGTATGTTTGTGTGCAATGTGTTGCCTGAAATGAATAACAATGTGCATTATACATATAATCTAATAAAGAATGATTGGGAGCCAAAACTGTGTAGACTAAAGCCTTGTACACACGGTCGGACTTCCATCTGACTTTTCCGTGGATTTTTGTCCGAACGGAGTTGGCCGGGAACACCCATAGCATACACACTACAGGACTTTTCTGACAACTTTTCCAAAACTTTTTTCAACATCACGTGGCTTTTCTGCTCTTTACCGCCACCCTTTGGTCAACTTCTGCTATTGTTGGTTGATTTTAACATTATTTGTTTTGTCCATCGGACAAGAGTCCGATGGTTTTCTGTACACACGATCGGACTTTGCTCCATTGGACTTTTGTTGGCCAAAAGTTTGTCCGTTTGTAGACCGAACTTTTTTCAGATGAAAACCAAAAATGTTTGTCCGATGGAGCGTACACACGGTCGGATTTTTGGTCAAACACCATCAGCACTGCCTCCTATTGTAGTATCCCCCTCTGTGTGTGATTTATAAAAATAAATGCTGCAAATACCTAATTTAAAAGCCGAGATTGCGATCACGTGACCAGCCAGCTTTCTTCTTTTCTCCTCTGAGATGCAGTGGGCGGGGCTGAGATTCCTCTGCTGATGTCAGTCTGGAGGGGAGGAGGAGAGAGCTGGCTGGTCATGTGATCACAATCTCGGCTCTTAAATTAGGTATTTACAGCATTTATATGTATAAATCATTCACAGAGGGGGGCACTGCAATAGCAGGCAGTGTCGATAATGTATACAGGTTAGTGTTATGAGAGCAGCAGGAGGGGGAGGGGCGGCTCACAAAAACAGACAGAGAGGAGGGGGGGGGGGAGGACACAGGAGCAGAGAGGAGAGCAGATAGCAGGTAGCTAATGAAAGAGGCACGTAAACTGACACAGAGTCTGGTCTCAGCAGCCATGATACACTGTGGTCAGTTTACAGAGGGGTGGGGAGAAACTGTCAGAAGCTGGGTTTTTTAGGTGTTAGAGGGGGCCAAATGACACAGGACAGGCACTGTGTCATATGACATGCTTTAACTTGTTGAGAGCCGGGCCATAGACGATTGACGGCCTCAAGGTGGCTCTAGATATCTGGGAGGACGTCAATAGACGTCCTCGGCTCCTCCGGCCACTGGGGGGGCGCGCGCGCCCCCAGCGCGTCACTGACATGCCGATGCGCATGCCTGGCGGCCGCGATGTCCGGCAGGCACCCACGATCGGCTGTTACACAGACAAGGACGTGGATCTCTGTGTGTAAACCCAGAGATCCACGTCCTGTCAGGGAGAGGAGACCGATGCTGTGTCCCTTGTACATAGGGACACAGATCGGTCACCTCCCCCAGTCAGTCCCCTCCCCCCACAGTAGTAATCACTCCCAGGGCACACATTTAACCCCTTCCTTGCCCCCTAGTGTTAACCCCTTCCCTGCCAGTGTCATTTTCACAGTAGCCAGTGCATTTTTATAGCACTGATCACTGTAAAAATGACAATGGTCCCAAAATGGTGTCAAAAGTGTCCGATGTGTCCGCCATAATGTCGCAGTCACAATAAAAATCGCTGATCGCCGCCATTACTAGTAAAAAAAAATTTAGTAATAAAAATGCTATAAAACTATGCCCTATTTTGTAGACGCTATAACTTTTGCGCAAACCAATCAATAAACGCTTATTGCGATTTTTTTGACCAAAAATATGTAGAAGAATACGTATCGATCTAAAAAAAATTGGGATATTTATTTATTTTTTTCAAAATCGTCGCTCTTTTTTTGTTTATAGCGCAAAAAATAAAAACCGCAGAGATGATCAAATACCACCAAAAGAAAGCTCTATTTGTGGGAAAAAAAGGACGCCAATTTTGTTTGGGAGCCACGTCGCACGACCACGCAATTGTCATTCAAACCGTGACAGCGCTGAAAGCTGAAAATTGGCCTGGGCAGGAAGGGGGTTTAAGTGCCCAGTAAGCAAGTGGTTAAAGGAGAAGGATTCACTTATTTTTTATTTTTTTGGGGTTAACAAACGCTTTAAAAGGGGGTTCTAAAGGAAAAGGGTTCTTTTTCTTTTTTCTCTTTTACCTTAATGCATTCTCAGCATTAAAGTAAAAAAACTCTTCCAATGTACATTCACCAGCCACTTTATTTACTTGCTTGGATACACAAATTGCTAATCGGCCAATCACATGGCAGCAACTCAATAAATTTAGGCATCTTGACGTGGTTAAGACAACTTGCTGAAGTTCAAATCGAGTATCAGATTGGGGATGAAAGGGTATTTAAGTGACTTTGAACGTGGCATGGTTGTTGGTGCCAGACGGGCTGGTCTGAGTATTTCACTGCTGATCTACTGGGATTTTCACGCACAACCTTCTCTAGGGTTTACAGAGAATGGCCTGTAAAAGAGAAAATATCCAGTGAGCGTCAGTTGTCAGAGGAGAATTGGCAGACTGGTTTGAGATGATAGAAAGGCAACAGTAACTCAAATAAGCACTTGTTACAACCAAGGTATGCAGAATACCATCTCTGAATGCACAACACATTGAACCTTTAAGCAGATGGGCTACAGCAGCAGAAGACCACTCCGGTCAGCTAAGAACAAGAAACTGAGGCTACAATTCACACTGGCTCACCAAAATTGTACAATAGAAGATTGGAAAAACTTTGTTTGGTCTGATGAGTCTCAATTTCATCTGCGACATTCAGATAGTAGGGTCAGAATTTGGCGTAAACAACATGAAAGGATGGATCCACCCTGCCTTGTATCACCGGTTGTGGCTGGTAGTGTAATGGTGTGGGGGGGATATTTTCTTGGCACACTTTGGGCCCCTTAGTACCAATTTAGCATTGTTTAAATGCCACGGCCTACCTCAGTATTGTTGCCGACCATGTCCATCCCTTTATGACTACAGTGTACCTATCTTCTGATAGCTCCTTCCAGCAGGATAATGCACCAAGTCACAAAGCTCAAATCATCTCACCACTGGTTTCTTGAACATGACAATGAGGTCTCTGTACTCCAATGGCCTCCACACTCACCAGATGTCATCCAATAGAGCACTTTTGGGATGTGGTGGAATGGGAGATTCACATCATGGGTGTGCAGCCGACAAATCTGCATCAACTGTGTGATGCTATCGTGTCAATATGGACCAAAATCTCTGAGGAATGTTTCCAACACCTTGTAGAATCTTTGCCACGAAGAATTAAGGCAGTTCTGAAGGCAAAAGGGGGTCCAACACAGTACTAGGAAGATGTACCTAATAATAAAGTGGTCAGTGAGTGTATGTGCCTCTCCTCCCACTCTCACTAAACACTTACTGGACACCACTCTCCATCAAGCTCTGTACCTGCCGGCAGCCCCGCTCTCCTCTTTTCCTGCATTCACAGGGTTTACTGAGAGTAGAGGGATTCATTGGCTGGTGCTTTCAGTCAAAACCTGTGAAGATAGGAGTGAGGGGCGTGGCCAAGCATCACTGTTTGTGTCTATGGACACACACAGCCCGCACAAGGGCCCCCATAGCAAGCGGCTTGCTTTGGGGGCACATGGAGACGCGAATAACGTCGGTGGGGAACCCCAGAAAAGGAGTTTCAGGGCCACTTGATGTAATACCATTGCTCAGAGCAGGTAAGTATGCAATGTTTATTATATTAATACAAAATCTAGCATTGTAATGACTTTATTAGTAACTGATATCATATTCCATACTGAACTGTTGTAACTGTGATGACTTTTTGTTGCAGGGTGAAGTCATTAAGACTGTTGGTGGAATTTACAGACCCTGAGAAAGGGGAGTTTACACAAGCACAGGACAAGGTAGAAGTCTTTTGACTTTTTCTATATCACTTATGTTGGAATCTAAATTTAGTAAAAATATATTAAAAAAAAAGGAGCTTGTTTGTTGTCACGGAGCAGAACTTTGATAAGAAGTGTCAAGGGTTTTGTGGTTGTCGGGAACTCCATTGGTGAGATCTCCCTTCATATTTTGTGTGGTCACTGTGAGAGGAAGTGAGGAGAAACTCTCCATCAGGGGTCCAATAATAAAAACCTGACAGCAATTTAAACCTGTCCTTACTGTAGCCAAGACAAAGAAAAAAACATTTGGCTATGCATGCATGGGGCCACCTGGTCAAAGTTCTATACAGAACACCACTCAATATAACATTTCTTAATAGCTTGTAAAATGACAACTTTTTCCAGTCCTAAATTAAATAGAATTGTTTCTGTGAACATGCATATACAGTATCTGACAAAAGTGAGTACACCCCTCACATTTTTGTAAATATTTTATTATATCTTTTCATAACAGTGTAAATTTGCTGTCCCCTCAAAATAACTCAACACACAGCCATTAATGTCTAAACCGCTGGCAACAAAAGTGAGTACACCCCTAAGTGAAAATGTCCAAATTGGGCCCAAAGTGTCAATATATTGTGTGGCCACCATTATTTTCCTGCACTGCCTTAACCCTTCACAGGTTGTCACTGGAGACCTCTTCCACTCCTCCATGACGACATCACGGAGCTGGTGGATGTTAGAGACCTTGCGCTCCTCCACCTTCCATATGAGGATGCCTCACAGATGCTCAATAGGGTTTAGGTCTGGAGACATGCTTGGCCAGTCCATCACCTTTACCCTCAGCTTCTTTAGCAAGGCAGTGGTCATCTTGGAGGTGTGTTTTGGGTCATTATCATGTTGGAATACTTCCCTGCAGCCCATTTTCCGAAGGGAGGGTATCATGCTCTGTTTCAGTATGTCACAGTACATGTTGGCATTCATGGTTCCCTCAATGAACTGTAGCTCCCCAGTGCCAGCAGCACTCATGCAGCCCCAGACCATGACACTCCCACCACCATGCTTGACTGTAGGCAAGACACACTTGTCTTTGTACTCCTCACCTGGTTGCACCACTTGACACCATCTGAACCAAATAAGTTTATCTTGGTCTCATCAGACCACAGGACATGGTTCTAGTAATCCATGTCCTTAGTCTGCTTGTCTTCAGCAAACTGTTTGCAGGCTTTCTTGTGCTTCATTTTTAGAAGAGGCTTCTTTCTGGGATGACAGCCATGCAGACCATTTTAATGCTGTGTGCGGCGTATGGTCTGAGCACTGACAGGCTGACCTCCCCCCCCATCCCTTCAACCTCTGCAGCAATGCTGGCAGCACTCGTACGTCCATCCCAAAGACAACCTCTGGATATGACGCTGAGCACGTGCACTTAACCTCTTTGGTCGACCATGGCAAGGCCTGTTCTGAGTGGAACCTGTCCTGGTAAACCGCTGTAGGTCTTGGCCACCGTGCTGCAGCAAAGTTTCAGGGTCTTGGCAATCTTCTTATAGCCTAGGCCAGTGATGGCGAACCTTGGCACCCCAGATGTTTTGGAACTACATTTCCCATGATGCTCAACTACACTGCAGAGTGCAGGAGCATCATGGGAAATGTAGTTCCGAAACATCTGGGGTGCCAAGGTTCGCCATCACTGGCCTAGGCGATCTTTATGTAGAGTGGAGGTGCCATGTTGAACTTCCAGTGACCAATATGAGATAGTGAGAGTGATAACCCAAATTTAACACACCTGCTCCCCTTTCACACCTGAGGCCTTGTAACACTAACTAGTCACATGACACCTGGGAGGGAAAATGGCTAATTGGCCCAATTTGAATATTTTCAGTTAGGGGTGTACTAACTTTTGTTGCCAGCAGTTTAGACATTAATGGCTGTGTGTTGATTTATTTTGAGGGGGCAACAAATTTACACTGTTATACAAGCTGTACACTCACTACTTTACATTGTAGCAAAGTGTCATTTCTTCAGTGTTGTCACATGAAAAGATATATATAATAAAATATATACAAAAAATGTGAGGGGTGTACTCATTTATATCCAAGGTGAGAATCGGGAAAATACTGAACTATGGCCATCAGATGAAGCAGATAATCATAGTAAAAAAGTATTTATTTAAAGCGGAACTAAACAGATTGATTTAATAGTTACATTCCCTGCATGCTAGGAATGCCAACTGTCACATTTGCTTATGCTTTCAACCAAAATGTCAAGCTATCACATGGCTGGAGTCATACCTGATTACATGTGTAGCACCATGGCAGTTGCAGATCAAACAGGCTTAGGTGGCAGCTTCATTGGCTGATAAGGATAGGAGGGTTTAGTTCTGCATTAATGATCGGCTCCATCTAGTGGCAATAATGCAGATATTTTCTGATTCACACATTCATCGGGGAGAGAAAAAGCCTACTACCATTCGATTTTGCCCCCCTATTGCACAGAACAAATGTACATGCATTTTCTTTTTCAATACATTTTGATTTGTTTCCAAAGTGGAACACATTTCCATTAAAAGGTATATATTCACATGTCATTCATAATAATTTATAAACAAGGAACCAACATGATGGATTATCACGGTACCATAGAGGGATCATACACATACATTTTCAATCAATTTATTTTACAAAAAATGACATAGAAAAGGTAATAAAAAACAGTGGAGCTAGTCTCCTACGGTTCAACAGTATAGGTTAGAATACATATCAAAAAAATGGTTGACGCGTTTCACATTTCTGTTTATTCAGAACCAAATATTTTTGACTTGTAACAGAAGAACCTTGAGTTGAAAGATAGGAAGAGATGGATATTATTTATAATGGTTACATCATACATATCAAAGTAAGAAAAAAAGAAAATAGTAGTGTCAGTTGTTACATATAGCGGGGGGGGCGATCATTGGGGAAGAAGAGGAGAGCTGCTGCTGCTGCCGCCGCTGCCTCGTCCAGCGCGCGGGGAACATAACAGCTTTCATTTAAATAGCTGTGTGTTCCCCGCCACGCGTCTTCATATATAGCCCCTCCCCCTTGTCCGGAAACTTTGATAGACAGATCACCCGCCCCAGGATTGGACAGGTGATCTGTCTATCAAGTGCCCAGACAAGGGGGAGGGGCTATATATGACGGCGCGCGGCGGGGAACACACAGCTATTGAAATGAAAGATGTTATGTTCCCCGTGCGCTGATCAACCAGGCGGCGGTGGCAGGGGGGCTCTTTCCCTACACAGGTAGACCACTGGGGATGCATGGCTGCATTTGGCTACGCAAGGCTGCATTTGGGGACACAAGGCTGCATTTGGGGACACATGGCTGCACAAGGCTGCATTTGGGGGTCACAAGGCTGCATTTGGGGACACAGGCTGTATTGGCGGACACGGACAGGATGCATTGGCGGACACGGACAGGCTGCAGTTTTGGACATGGATAAAGTTGTTGTTAATATTTTATTTTTATAACTTAATTCTGCATAAACACTTTAAGTGTAATTTCATGAGATAATTTGAGGGTGTGTTTAGGGGCGGGGCATGGTAGGGGTTGGGCCCGGCAACTGGTGGCGAGTAACCCTTAAGGTCTGGCTAGTAGCTCAGGATTCGAAATTGTGAGCCCTGCTCTATGGTACCGTGATAATCCATCATGTTGGTTCTTTGTTTATAAATTCTATATAGGATGAGGTACCCCCATAGCTTATCTGTTAACTTTATAATAAATCATTCAAAATAAGCTTACAGAATGTATTCATATCAATGGTACATTATCCATAAATGCAAGCAACGGTACATATGGCATCACAGAAAAAGATTATCTTATGTAGTCAACTTATGCCATGAGCCATCGGCATAAACTGAAATGGGGACAAGGAATAATGGAAAGGGAAAGAAGATCCGGTAGCTAAAATAGGTTCTGGGTCTCCTTTACCCCCAGAGGCTTCCCCAAGAACCAATTAGAATGAACAATAATAAAGATAAATAGGAATGGAGAAAAGAAAAGAGGAAAATAAATACAAGGCGGGGGGAGAAGAAAGGGAGAGAAAAGAAAGGCATTTAGTTGCAAAAGGAGATAAACAGAGGTTGTGTTCATCTTCCCCACACACCTCACAACTCCAATAACTTTATAACAGGAAAGAATTGGGGTCAAAGGTAGATGGCACGTAGGATTTGATCCATGGCTCCCATATTTTGCTAAATTTGGCCATTCTCTTGTTTTGGCTAGCAGTCATTTTTTCAAATATAACTTGGGAGACTTGGTGTCTGACCTCCGCAAAAGAGGCAGTCTAGATTTCTCCACACTCTAGCTCAGTGGTTCTCAACCTGGGGTCGGGACCCCCTCGGGGGTCAAATGATGATTTACCAGGGGTCACCGAATCCTGGGCTGTTCCTGAAACCGGCACCACCAGATAAGAACTCTTCGCCAGCACTGCCACTCATCCCAACTCCCCCCCCCCCCCCCCGCCACCAAGGAGTAAGAGAAGGATTAAAAATAGAGAATACATGGAAGGGAGAGGAAAAGAGCGGGAGGAACAAAGGAAGAGAAAGAATAATGCCGCGTACACACGATCGATTTTCTCGACAGTGAAAACACCGTCAAGAAAATAGACGGGAAAAACGAGGAACGGCTTGTTCCCCTACACACGGCCGTTTTTCCCGACATTTTTTCTCTTGGTCGAGAAAAACGACCGTGTGTAGGCTCCCCGGCAGTGTTTACCTATGGGAAAACTGCCGCAGAAAAAATTGCCGTGAATCACGACGAGAAAAATTAGAGCATGTTCTAATTTTTCTCGTCGTGATTAATGCCGTTTTTCTCGTCGGGAAAAATGACCAAAAGCCCACACATGGTCGTTTCTCTCGTCAAAGAGAAAAAATTTCATTTTTGCTGACGAGAAAAATGGTCGTGTGTACGCGGCATTAGAGAAAGAAGGCTAGAGGGAGGGATGGGGGGAAAAAAGAAATTAGGATAGAGAGAAATAAAAGGGAAAGAAAGGAGAACAAAGAGAAAGTGTGGTACATCCTACAATGTATCATAAGTGATTTCAATACTGTACGAGTGGAAAAGGCACTCAGGGGCGCAAATTACTTGTCTTGCCTTGCTGACAACCCACGCTATGAAAATAATTTTACTGTTGGGGGTCCCCACAACTTGGGAAATTTTATCAAAGGGTCACGGCACTAGAAGGTTGAGAACCACTGCTCTAGCTGATTACTCTTGTTGCTGCATAACTAGCTTAAACTGGGTGATACACTCCTCTAGGCTAACAGGTAAATGGTGCAGTGATACTACCTCCCAAAATTCCTTCATGGCCAAGGTATCAGTGCTCAGGCATAGGTTGCTGAAGCCTCGAAAATGCTGAATCCACAGAAAGTGCCCTTTTAATGCAGGGCTGCCCCAGGCCCAGTCATTGGTCACTGCAAATAGTTTTCCTGGTGTAGTGGTTGCAACCGATCCCCCCCCCCCAACTTGCTCTCCTGGTCGGGTTAATACAAACGGCCACACTGCGACAGGAGAGGCACAGCTCCTTCCTTTAGGAGTGGCAGGACTGGAACGGCTGTGACAGGGAGTGAGGCAGAATGGCTCTGTGTTCACCCCTCCCCCTGCCCTTCTCTGGTCAACAGCATGGAGATTAAACATACAAAGCGGTCTGTGTGTATGGATCCTTCTCCCTCACCTTTTTCCTTTCAACGGCGGGAGGGGTAGATTAATAAAGCAGGGGCATAACTGGAGCAGCGTGCAGAGGGGGACACTGAGTTGCAGCGGGCTACAAGTAATAATCCCATTTTGACATCAGGGTTGCCAACCGTCTGTAAATTTACAGTTTGTACATTGCGGTCAATTTACAAACTGTCCTTAAAATGTCCATAATGGACAGCAGCCGCCCATATAAAATTTGGCCTTGGGCCAGCTCATCATCAGAAAGGAGGACTGAAGGGGAAGTCAAGAGCGGGAATGCCACCGGGACGGGGTCACGGGAGGAGTTAGACTTGTGTGGACTGTGGAGAGGAGAATAGGATGAACCAGATCCGCCAAGCCAGAGCCTGGAAAGAACTTTCTGATTGAGCTCTGCACGGTGTACCTGGGAGGAGGTCAGTGACAGTGCCGCCAGGCCACGGGGGGGGGGGTTACTGATGTAAGGTGGGAGAGAATACAGTAAGGTAAGGGGGGGGCACTGATATAAAGGTTCCCCCTTATATCAGTACCCCCCTTACTGCAGTGTATTCACTTTAAGGTGGTCCCCCCCCTGCCCCACACATTAGCATTGCCAGTGTTCCCCCTAAATCAGTGTCCTCAGAGTTCCCCTTTACTTCAGAGTCTGCAGAATTCCCTCCTACAATGCAAAGGGGGTTTTAATTCAGGGCCTATTAAAGACATCCCTGACAATGGTACATTGCAGTAAGATGTCAGCTTTTATTGGATGCAACGGTGAGATACAGCCAGCAAACGTCAATGCGTTTCATGAGTCTGAGTCATGAGTCAGGCTGTTACGGCTGAAACGTGTGAACGATTGCTGGCTGTAACTCACTGTTGCATCTAATAAAAGATGACATCTTACTGCTATGTAGGATCGTGCCAGATCTTTCTGTGGATTCAACAATCCTCAGGCTGCCTGTTCAAAAGGGGTTACATAGGGATCTTTGCAGAATGATTTGTCATTAACTGTACGGAGCATTTGATAGACCCTGATCCAGAACTGCTTCACTTTTGCTATATTAACCTGTTTATGATTTTTTTTCAACCAGGTATCTGAATCCCTATCTGTGTGGAAAACACTGATTTCTGCAGCTGCACAATCACCAGCTTCCAGTCCCTGAGCCATGTCTGACCCAACAGAAAAGGATGATGGCCATAAACCCTTTAGTGCATTATCCTTTGAAAGTCCTCATGATCCTGGCACACTGTCACTTAGTGACTCAGACCCTGAGTTATCAGATGATGCAGAGGTGGAATCTGTGAGTGCAGAGGAAGAAGAGAATGATGATGAAGAAGACAATAGAAAGGAAGGTGGGCATGAATCTCCTTTGCAGCCCTTCATCTTGAAAGGAGCAGATGTAGGCTTCTCCCAGTGCAGTCATGGCATTTTTGGAGGCTTGTTAGGTGTACAGAAGTTGCCACCTCTTTCCAAGCATAACACAAAAGGGAAGCAAGGGGTTAGTGCTAGTTTGATTCCTGAAGTTCCAGCTTCTGATTCTAACCCATCCAAACAAAGGGAGAAAACCACCATGTCTTCAAATACTGGAAGCTCAAGCTTTACCACTAAAAAACGCTCAGCGCCCGCTACACACCTTCCTGATTATCTAGCCCACCCCGAGCGCTGGACAAAGTACAGTCTGGAGGATGTTCAAGATGCCAGTGACCGCGGCAACCGAAATACGGCACTTAATTTCATGGCAGAGTTAAAACATAAAAAATAAGCTAAGGAGGCCTCCAAGAATACCACCAACCCACTCTCCTTCAACCAAGATTCCTCCAGTGCTGGGGAGGGAAGAATCATGTTCACAAAGCCACAGAAAAAGAGCCAGAAAGATGGTAAGAAAAGTGGGGCACAGTCAGGACAACAGCACATGGCCAAGTCATGGGGTGATGATGGCCTGGAAGATGCTGAGGGTACTGGAGAAGAGGCAACGTCTGAAGCTTTGGGGTTTCACGGATCTAAGAAACGGAGCCAGAAAAATATCAGACCAAAAAAACATGAAAAAGAGGAAGAGGACTCTTCATAAGGAGTGCTGGGGGGTGGGGAATGTCAAAATATAATCTAATTTGTTGTGGAGTGACCTTAAGAGCAATAATGAAACATAATATTGTTTAGAGTATTATTGTAAGTTCAGTCTATAAAAAAATATTCTGATTTGATCCGAGTTGTTTCTTTAACCTGCGAATCGCATCAACGGCAGTTTACATCCATCTGAGATGATTACTTATTTTGAAATGAATGCTGACAGGAAGTGAGAGCTGAATGATGGAGAGATGAGCTCGCCAGTGTGATGCTACCTCTTCTTTTACAAGGTGGGTGAGGGGGTGCTGCGTTACTTTAACTGACAATTGCGCGGTCGTGCAATGCTGTACCTAAACAAAATGTATGTCCTTTTTTTTTTTTTTTTCTTTTCCCACAGAGTTTTCTTTTGGTGGTATTTGATCATCTCTGTGGTTTTTATTTTTGCGCTATAAACAAAAAAAGACCGACTTTTTTATTTTTATTTTTTTTAACCACTTCAGCCCGGACCATTTTAATGGTCAAAGACCAGGCCACTTTTTGCAATTTGGCACTGCGTCGCTTTAACTGACAATTGCGTGGTCGTGCGTCGTGGCTCCCAAACAAAATTGACGTCCTTTCCCCCCCCCCCCCCCACGAATAGAGATTTATTTTGGTGGTACTTTATCACCTCTGCGGTTCTTATTTTTTTCCCTATAAACAAAAATAGAGCGACAATTTTGAAAAAAAATCTATATTTTTTACTTTTTGCTATAATAAATATCCCCAAAAAATATATAAAAAAACATTTTTTTTTCCACAGTTTAGGCCGATATGTATTCTTCTACATATTTTTGGTAAAAAAAAAAAAAAAATTGCAATAAGCGTTTATTGATTGGTTTGCGCAAAAGTTATAGCTTCTAAAAAATAGGGGACTGTTTTATGGCATTTTTATTAATCATTTTTTCTTTACTAGTTATGGCGGCGATCAGCGATTTTTATCATGCCTGCGACATTATGGCAGACACATTGGACACTTTTGATACCATTGTCCTTTTTTGTAATGCACTGTGTAGCAGAGCGTCCCTGAGAGAGACAGGAAAAGTCCTGTTCGGGATTTATACATCTCCCAGGCTCCTCTCTTATACGTTTAGGGATCTCTGATCCAGTCCAGGTGTTGGTCCTCTCTCCCAGGTCAATAAAAAGCTCACCTGAGCAGACAGCCTTCGCTCTGCCTGGGACACACAGACAACGCTGGTCTGTGAGAGCAAGAAGTTTGGTGAAAACTGTTAATCAGTTGATGTGGAATAAGGATGAGCTCGGTGTTCGAGTCGAACGTACGTTCGACTCGAACATCGGCTGTTCGATCGTTCGGCGAACAACGAACGATTTGGGCCGTTCGCGCCAAATTCGAGTGACGCGAATGGCCCACAATGCACTACGCCATCGCAGTGTCATCCAGGCGCTGTGATTGGCCAAGCATGCACTGTGACCCCGCATGCTTGGCCAATCACAGCGCCGGCAGCGAGGAGAGCAATGATTGGCCACAGGCAGGATGCCTGTGGCCAATTATTGATGAGGGGGTTTAGTACATGCCCCACACTATAAAAGGCCGCCAGCGCGGCGGCCTTGTGTAGTGTGTTCCGGAGCAGGGAAAGAGAAGCATAGGCAGGGACAGTGTCATTTTTTTTCTTTACTAATCCTGGATTCCTTGTGTTTAGGGACAGAGAAGGATAGGTAGGGAGAGTGTCAGTGTGTTATTCTGTGCTAAACCTTGTTTGTAGGGACAGAGAAGGACAGTGAGGGAAAGTGTCAGTGTACTATTCTGTGCTAAACCAATCTTGCTGAAGCATATTGCAAATCCTTGTGTTTAGGGACACAGAAGGACACTCAGTGAGGGAAAGTGGCAGTGTACTATTCTGTGCTAAACCAATCTTGCTGAAGCATATTGCAAATCCTTGTGTTTAGGGACACAGAAGGACACTCAGTGAGGGAAAGTGTCAGTGTACTATTCTGTGCTAAACCAATCTTGCTGAAGCATATTGCAAATCCTTGTGTTTAGGGACACAGAAGGACACTCAGTGAGGGAAAGTGTCAGTGTACTATTCTGTGCTAAACCAATCTTGCTGAAGCATATTGCAAATCCTTGTGTTTAGGGACAGAGAAGGACACTCAGTGAGGGAAAGTGTCAGTGTACTATTCTGTGTTAAACCAATCTTGCTGAAGCATATTGCAAATCCTTGTGTTTAGGGACACAGAAGGACACTCAGTGAGGGAAAGTGTCAGTGTACTATTCTGTGCTAAACCAATCTTGCTGAAGCATATTGCAAATCCTTGTGTTTAGGGACACAGAAGGATAGGCAGGGGACAGTGTCAGTGTCATTGTTGCTAAGCCTCCTGCACAGTATACACCTGAAGCTAGCCCTTGTATATATAAAAAGTATTTCCGCGCTACTATGAGGTAACAGGTGATAGTGCAACTGCTACTAGACACTGAAAAAGGTAAAAACCATAACCTTATAAGAAATAGAGTATAAAAGATAGTGCCGAGCTGTTGGAATTGACTCTAGGTCAATAATTAATATTTCCACATGAATTAGTGTACACAAAGTACTAATATAAACGTAGAAAGAAAAAAGTGCAAAAACCTTATAACGTCAAAATGTGCAAAAATGCAAGTGCAGATAATCCAAAGCCTTAATACACTGCTTGTATAAATAAGGTGCCTTGTTTTTGCCAGCAAATAAAAGTGCTAACGTGATGGGGTGTATAAAATAATCGCAATTAATATGAAATATCAAAAAAACAACCTTAAAATACAATTAACCAATGATTGCTAAATAAAATACAATGGTGCAGGATGTGACAATAAAGCGTGACAGTATATTGATGTTTCCAGCATCTGCTGGAGCAATAAAACAGTGCAGATGTGTGCAGGACTAAAATATCATTCAATATATTGAACTTAAAAATACGGAAAAAAGAAGAACCTAAACATATCCAAAGTGGCATAAGGAAACTCACAAAAAGGAAAGATCTGGTTATCCGCCCAGCGGACAAAGGAGGAGGAATAGTAATCTTTACAAAAGAACAATATAATGAAAAGATGAATGGACTACTACAAGATGAAAATACGTATATTAATTTATTGGGGAATCCTATGTTCAAATGTAGAAGAGCATTGGAACAAATAGTACATTTAGGCCTCAAAAAAGATATTCTTAGCAAAAAGGAAGCAAAATATCTAATTCCTGAATCATGTCGCACTCCAATTATATACTCTATACCCAAAATACATAAAGACAGTACTAACCCACCATCAAGGCCGATAGTCAATGGGATAGATTCCCTTACATCTAGAATGGGGGAATATATTGACCATTTCCTACAGCCAGCAGTACAAGGGACACGGGCTTACCTAAGAGACACGAAACAAATGCTGCAAATCTTGGAGAAGACACCAACAACAGAAACACCGTGGATTATGGCCACGGCCGATGTCTCGTCGCTTTACATGGTCATCCCACATCATCTAGCATGTGAGGCGGTGAAATGGGGACTAAGAAAACATACATCTCTGCCATGCGTACAGAGAAAATATTTGGTAAAAAGTCTAGATTTTTGTCTCAAGAACAATTATTTTTGGTACAATCGCAGGTACTATAATCAGAGAACAGGAGTTGCGATGGGAGCAAAATTTGCACCGAGCGTTGCAGGCCTATTTATGGCACAGTGGGAGGAAGAAGCAGTGTTTTCAGAAATTCCAAGTGAACTAATCATTTTCCGAAGATATATTGATGATATTTTCATTTTATGGAAGGGAGAAAGAGACCGACTGGTCCTATTTCTCGAAAACCTCAACAAAAACGACAGGAATATCGAACTATCCTGGGACATCAGCGACAAAACAGTCACCTTTTTAGATCTGGAAATCATACAGGAAAATCTGAATATTACTACAAAGACAGACTTCAAGAATGTAGATAGGAACAGCTACCTACTAGACTTGTGCACAACGGAAAAATTCGTTCCGTTTCGGTTCGTTTCTTTCTGGTCCTGTTGATTCGTAATCATTCGTAATTTTGCTAGACGGGATTTTTCGTGTTCGGACTCATTCGTATTTTTGCAAGCGACATTTTTCGTTGAATTTTTTGTTGCTTTATAATTCGTACTTTCGGTAGAGTACGTTGTTTTTCGTTGATTCTGGACACAACTCCTACTTTCGTAACTTTTTTTCGGTTCGTTGATTCGTAATTTTCCGTGTCTCTCTCACAACGACGCTGCCTATTATGCCTAATGTGCTTCGAATGGATTTGTACTTTTCTAAATACATTGCGGTTATTTGTAACGATTCGAAATCTCGTATTTTACTTTCGTTTTTTACATGCGGCTATAGGCTCCACCCCTGTACACCATTTTGAGAGGGTTCAGCACGGTGAGGGAGAAGCAGAGAGCAGAGCAGAGTGAGTGTTATTGTGCTTCGAATGGATTCGACATCTCGTATTTTACTTTCGTTTTTTCATGCGTCTATAGCCTCCGCCCCCTGTACACCATTTTGAGAGGGAGTTCAGCATGGTGAGGGAGAAGCAGAGAGCAGAGTGAGTGTTATTGTGCTTCGAATGGATTCGTACATTCGTAACTTTTTTCATAACGAATTATGCCGAAGACCTTCGGGCATTCGCTATTTTGCGGTATAATTTATTTCGGATTCGGTTTTATTCGTAATTGCTCTGTTCGGAAATTCAAATGCTTCCGAATGTCCGAAAGTTGCTAAATTCGGACGAATTTCGATTCGTTACGAAACGAATTGCACAAGCCTACTACCTACCCCTCGAAAGCTGCCACCATAGAAATTGGCTGTGCAATATCCCAAAAGGACAACTCATGAGATTGAGACGAAACTGTAGCCATATAGACATGTTCACCTTTCAAGCAAATCAAATAGGAGAGAGATTTATTAGAAAAGGCTACAACCCCAAAGACATCGAAGGAAAAATAAAAGTAGTAACAACAATGAATCGCAGTGATTTGATTAAAGATAAAGAAAAACAAGATTTTACCGTGGATAAGGTCCCCATTATTCTAGATTTTAATATACAACATAAGAAAATAGAACAAATTTTTAAGCGACATTGGAGTATTTTACTATCCGATAAACAATTACAAAGAGTATTACCTAAACATCCCAATTTTATCTATAGAAAAGCTCCCACACTTCGAGATAAGCTAGTAAAGAATATACCAGACCCTCCGAATAAAATCCTAACCTTTTTTACTGGTAAAGGATTTTTTCCCTGTAAACGCTGCTTTGCATGCACAAAAACAAAAAAAACAAATGAGAAAAAATTCAAATTTACCGCAACCAGCACGGGCAACACACATGAAGTAAAATAATTTATCTGTTGCAATACAGAAGGCGCAGTATACGTATTGGAATGCAGTTGCGGACTACAATATGTAGGACGCACAAAGAGACCATTGAGGGTCAGAATAAAAGAACATGTGCAAAATATCATAAAAGGATTTGATAAGCATAATGTTTCCAAACATTTCCTATTGCATCACAACAAGGACCACACCCAGCTCAAATTCTGGGGGATTGAGCCTTACAATAGACATTGGAGAGGAGGTCATAAAGTAAGGACACTTAGCCAACAGGAATCCAAATGGATATTCTTATTGGATACTTTTGTACCTCGAGGCCTCAATGTGGAATTCGATTTAAATTGCTTCCTCAGTGATTTTTAGCTTCCGTTCCTCAATTTTACCACCCCTTTTTTCTGTCGGCTCATTTTTACCACCCCCCACTCGGGTTTTATTTCTCTTCCTCACTCCTCATCTACAATATAGGATAAGATTAAGTATTTTATCTGATGTTCACTATCAATTTATTAGAGAGTTCATTTATTGTCACCCGTGTCACATCCGGTGCCAATTTTAATTAAATATTTAATTAATATTTTTTAATAATTTTTAATATATTTAATTAAATTACCAATCTTTCTTAAAAACATTTTTAAATTCCCATTTTTTATTTTTTATTATTTTAAATAACCTTGCTGCTGTCAATTAATATGGGTTTTGTATTCCCCAGACACCAAGTTTTAAAAGTATGCAAGGTTTTTTATTCATGCTCATTATATTAATAGTATAACCACCAAAAAAATGGCCGCGCTCATCATGTCATACACCTCCAGGAATATGGCCGCCGACCACTTCCTGTGATTGGACTCCAGGAAAATGGCCACCGTAATTACCCTATTACATACCAATATAAGGACATCTCCGTTGCTTGTTTTCTATCCCCCGATGAAGTCACGTGATCGGTGACGATACGCGTAGGGACACTACAGGCACCGGAGGTGACGTGGACGAGCTCGGCGCTCGTATTTTGTTTTGCATGTATCGATATTTTAAATGTGAGTACGTTTTCATTTATAAGAATAAAAGGACCCCCTTTGTTTGAACATACTACACCATATTGGGAATTGTTTTATTCTTTTTCCCTGCTACAATGTATGTACGCCAATCTGGAGAACACACACCACACAGGGAGGATTTTATGGTGAACACATCCAGGCGCCATACACCCAGGTTCAAGGATCTATCCAGGCAGCACCAGGCTGATCAGTATAGGAATTATACACACGCTGTAACCTCACAGCAGTGAGGTAAGAGGCCACCCATTCACTTAACAGCAAGTTATTCACAGCGTGGAAGCCATAGAAGACAAACACCATTCAGCACTTAATCCCAGCACTCATCACTTCATTTGCCAATTCCAGACTTTTAAATACCATCTTTATGGTTCACGGTTCACTACCTCAGAATATACCAAGTCACCATTCTGCATGGAAATAGCTGCACTCAGCTTATATCAGCTGTATCTGGACTATTTGATATTTTAGTCCTGCACACATCTGCACTGTTTTATTGCTCCAGCAGATGCTGGAAACATCAATATACTGTCACGCTTTATTGTCACATCCTGCACCATTGTATTTTATTTAGCAATCATTGGTTAATTGTATTTTAAGGTTGTTTTTTTGAAGCTAGCCCTTATTGCTGTTTTTCCCATCTCCCTGCAGGCCATCCATTAGAATGTCTGGAAGGCAAACAAGGAGAGGCAGACAGTCAGGAGCCAATAGAAGAGGGCAAGCAGGCTCTGTGTCTGGGGGCAACAGTGCTGGTCGTGGACGCGGTGCATTGTCATCAGCACATGGCCATGGGACACGCTTGTCCTTTTCGGCAGCTGGACATGTTGAGCCACATCATGCCGAAGACTTGGTAGAGTGGATGACCAAGCCCTCCTCATCCTCCTCATCCTCTCTCACCCAGGCTCAGGGTACTGGCAAAGCAGCTGCCAAAGCGTCCTCTTCCCTGGTATCAATGTCATCATCAGTCACTCCTTCCCTAGACCCACCATGTCCTCCTCCTGAGGAGTCCCCCGAACTGTTTGAGCACAGTGTTGGGTACATGCTCCAGGAGGATGCCCAGCGTTTCGAAGGATCTGATGATGATACCCAGCTAGAGGAAGGCAGTAGCGTGAGAGCAGAGAGAGGGGATGCTCAAGAAGGACACCAATCTGGCAGTCATGTTCCAGCAGCTGCAGCATACTGCCAGATTGGCTCCAGTGATGAGGAGGGAGGGGATGATGAGGTCACTGACTCCACGTGGGTGCCTAATAGGAGAGAGGAGGAGGAGGATGAGGAGGAGGCACATCTCCAACGAGGCAGGATGCCCTTGGGTGGCCAGCGTAAGGGCAGCACACCGACGGAATCACACCGCAGAGCTCCGCCTGTGCAGGGCGCTGCCTCTGCCCGTCATTCAAAAAGTTCTTTGGTGTGGGCCTTTTTTGAGGCGAGTGCATCAGATCGCACAGCTGCTGTTTGCAACATATGTCTCAAGCGTATATCGCGTGGCCAAAACATCAGCCGCTTGGGCACCACATGCTTGACCAGACATATGTTGATCTGCCATGCAGCTCGTTGGCAAGCCTACCTTAAAGACCCACACCAAAGAACAAAGCGGACCTCTCCTTGCACCGCATCAGCTGGGATCTCCAACCCCACTATACCTTCAGTCCTCTCTGAAACCTGCACTGAGAGGAATGAAGGTGTAGAATTAGGTGTGTCACAGCCAAATACTTGCGGGCACTCTGCTAGCAGTACACCGACGTCCGATTCTAGCAGGCAAATTTCCCTGCCCCAGCTGCTGGACCGTCGAAAGAAGTTCACTCCCAGCCATCCACATGCCCAGCGGTTGAATGCTAGCTTGGCTAAATTGCTAGCGCTTCAACTGCTGCCTTTTCAGTTGGTAGACTCGGCCCCCTTCCGTGAGTTTGTGCAATGTGCGGTTCCTCAGTGGCAGGTTCCCAAACGCCACTTTTTCTCACGGAAGGCGATTCCGGCTCTCTACCGGCATGTGGAAGGCAATGTCTTGGCCTCGCTGGACAGGGCGGTCAGCGGTAAGGCGCATATTACCACTGACTCATGGTCCAGCAGGCATGGACAGGGACGTTACCTTTCTTTCACGGCCCATTGGCTCACTCTTTTGGCAGCTGGGAAGGATGCAGGACAAGGTGCAGTAGTGTTGGAGGTTGTTCCACTGCCACACCTCCAAAATGCTACTACTGGTTGTGACACACCTCTCTCCTCCACCCCCTCCTCTTCTTCTTCCTCCATGGCCTCTTCCTGTGCTTTTTCCTCGGAACCAGCGGTGCTCCGTAGGCGTTCAAGGGGCTACGCAAGTACGCAGGCAAAAAGATGCCATGCCGTGCTTGCGCTGGTGTGTTTGGGGGACAGGAGCCACACTGGGGCAGAGGTCCTGTCTGCTCTGCAGGGGCAGGCCGAGAGGTGGTTGATGCCACGCCAGCTTAAGCCAGGAATGGTGGTTTGCGACAATGGCACCAACCTCCTCTCCGCCCTCCGACAGGGACAACTGACCCATGTGCCCTGTGTGGCTCACGTCCTTAACCTGGTGGTGCAGCGGTTCTTGGGCAGGTACCCGGGCTTACAGGATGTCCTGAGGCAGGCCAGGAAAGTCTGTGTGCATTTCCGCAGATCTTATAATGCCAGTGCTCGCCTGGCTGAGCTGCAAAAGGAGTTGAACCTGCCCAAGAACCGCCTTATATGTGACATTCCCACCAGGTGGAACTCAACGTTGGCCATGCTGCAGCGGCTGCACACGCAGCAGAGAGCCATCAATGAGTACCTGTGCGACTATGGCACCAGGACAGGGTCAGGGGAGCTTGTTTTTTTTTCACCACGCCAGTGGGGCATGATCAGGGATACATGCACTGTCCTGGCACCATTTGAGGAGGCCACGAGGATGGTGAGCAGTGACAGTGCATGCATCAGTGACACTGTACCTCTTGTCCACCTGTTGGAGCACACGCTGCGTGGAATAGAGGACAGGGCACTTGAGGCAGAACAGAGGCAGGAAGAGGAGGACTTCCTTGCCTCTCAAGGCCCCCTTTACCCAGACAGTGTTCCTTCTGTCCCACCCATCGCACAGGAAGAGGAGGAGGAGGAGGAGGAGGATTGTGTCAGCATGGAGGTGGAGCCTGGCACTCAGCATCATCAGCAGCAGTCTTTTAGGGATGATTTACAGTCCCAAGAAACCAGTGGACTTGTACGTGGCTGGGAGGAGGTGGCTGCGGATCATGTCGTCCTTAGTGACCCAGAGGACTCCAGACTGAATGCCTCAGCTAACCTACACTGCATGGCCTCCCTGATCCTGCAAAGTCTGCGGAAGGATCCTCGTATTCTTCGGATCAAGGAGAGGGACCATTACTGGCTGGCCACTCTCCTTGATCCACGGTACAAGGGTAAGGTTGCAGACCTTATGTTACCGTCGCAGAGGGAGCAGAGGATGGGACAACTCCGGGAGGCCTTGCAGAAAGGTCTGTGCAACGCGTTCCCAGAGACTGGGAGGTTACAAACTCCTGGTCCTGGACAACGAGTTGCTGAGGCTTCGGTCAGTCAAAGAAGGAGCAGTGGGGAAGGTGGCCATCTGACCGATGCGTTCAGACAATTCTTTTGTCCGCAGCCCCAAAGTATGATCGGTTCCAGCAACCATCGCCAGCGTCTGATATACATGGTGCAGGAATACCTAGGGGCAAGGTCAGACTTGGACACCTTCCCCACCGAAAATCCTCTGGCTTACTGGGTCTTGAGGATGGATCACTGGCCAGAGCTTGCACAGTATGCAATTGAGCTACTGGCCTGTCCTGCATCCAGCGTTCTTTCAGAACGCACATTCAGTGCTGCTGGAGGATTTGTCACGGATCACAGGGTGCGCCTGTCCACCGACTCGGTTGATCGACTGACTTTCATCAAGATGAACCAGTCTTGGATCACCACCAGCTACCACACACCTGATGCTGATATAACAGACTAATTGATTTTAAAATGTCACATCCCTTCAAGACTGATGCTGATGCTGAGTGCCTGTGCTGTTATGTTGACTGGCTATCCTCCTCCTCCTCAATGATCCGATTGATGATGATAGCTTGGAAGAACATTTTTGTTTCTGGGTGCCGCCACCAGTGCCTAAGGCCCAATTTTTCAGCCCCTGTTTAACAGGGGCATGTAATTACAATTTTTGATGCAATACTTTGCAACAGGGCTCATTGCTGTGCTCCAAGTACAGTATCTGTGAGGGGTTGCAGTGTTGTGCCACCAGTGCCTAAGGCCCAATTTTTCAGCCCCTGTTTAACAGGGGCGTGTAATTACAATTTTTGATGCAATACTTTGCAACAGGGCTCATTGCTGTGCTCCAAGTACAGTATCTGTGAGGGGTTGCAGTGTTGTGCCACCAGTGCCTAAGGCCCAATTTTTCAGCCCCTGTTCAACAGGGGCATGCAATTATAATTATTGATCTAATAATTCACAGCAGGGCCCATTGCTGCGCCCACCAAGAGTAACTGTGAGGCCTTACAGTGTTGTGGCACCAGCACCACCATCAAAGGCCCAATTTTTCCTACCACTGTTCAACAATTATATGTAATTACAATTCCTGATATAATAGTTGACAGCAGGGCGTTCCAGCACCCACCAAGAGTAACTGTGAGTGCTTACAGTGTTGTGCCAACACCAACACCTAAGGGGCCAATTTCTGCAGAGTATATACGGCAGGTCCCTACTTTCAAACATCCAACTTTCAAACGACTCCTACTTGCAAACGGAAGAAGACAACAGGAAGTGAGAGGAAATCTACCCCTAGGAAGGAAAATTCTCTCCTGTAAGAATTAATATGGGAGAAAGGTGTCTCCTCTCTACTGATGCTTTATCACCAATCCTTGTTTCAATAAAAACACCACATTTCAAAAACAGTTGTCATTGGAACGGAAAGTGAGGTGAAATGTTCTGAACAGGGGCACAGACAGCAAAACAAATGTTACAGGGGTGATAACCCTTCCCTATGTTTTCCAAAAAGCTTAAAAATATATTTTTTGGCTGGAGCTACACTTAAACAATGTACCAGTTCAAAATTACAAACAGATTCTACATAAGAACAAACCTACAGTCCCTGTCTTGTATGCACCGCCTGTATACGGCTGTTTAGAGTATATAGGGCCTTTTTTATTTTGTGTGCGGGGTTCCCCTTAATATCCATACAAGACCCAAAGGGGCTGGTAATGGGCTGGGGTAGGGGGGGGGGGCTGTGATGGGGTAGCTATGCCATTTTTCTTAAAGATTTTCATCCATATTACCGTGACCAGACATTACATTAAAGCCGCAAGCAGTTTTAAATGGCTTTTTTTTCCTTTAGAAATGTCATTTTGTGCAGGGACAGTTCTAAACACGGGAAACACGTGGCACTTCACAGGCATACTTTAGACACCCCCCAGGTACGATATTTAAAGGAATATTTGATTTTTTTTTTCACTTTATGCATCATTAAAATGACTGCTCCCGAAAAACGGCCGTTTTTAAAACTTCTTTTTGCATTGATACATGTCCCCTGGTGCAGAACCCGGGTTCCCAAACCCTTTTTAGGACAATAACATGCATAATAGTCGTTATAATTAGCACTTTAGAATTCGAACGTTCGCATCCATTGTATTTAAATAGGGTTCTAATGTTCGTGCGAACTTTCGGTCCGTTTGCGGGTTCTGGTGCGAACCGAACCCGGGGGTGTTCGGCTCATCCCTAATGTGGAAGCTGGCAAGCGGTAGGCTTGTTCAGCCTGGTAGTGAGGGCTTGTATATACCGTATAGTTAGAGCCGAGACACGGCTAGGGTTTTGTTTAATTATTTTTTGTTCTGTTTGTTTTTCTGCACACTGTACAGCACCTGTCAATAGACTTTGTATATAGCACCAATAAACAACACTGTTTTTTCACTTATCCCATGGACTTGGCATCTGTGCCTGCTCATCCCAGGGAGCTTTTGTACCTGCTACCTGCCCCCCAGGTTACAACTGATTACTGTGAAAATGACACTGGCAATGAAGGGGTTAACCAGTAGGTGGCGCTGTAGGGGTTAAGTGTTTCCTAGGGAGTGCTTCTTACTGTAGGGGGGATGGGCTGTGTGTGACATGACACTGATCTCCGCCCGACTACACGGAGCGGAGATCAGTGTCATTGTCACTAGGCAGAGCGGGGAGATGCTTGTTTACACAAGCATCTCCCCACTCTATCTCTCCGTGAGACGATCATGGGTATCCCGGCGGCGATAGAGTCCGCGGGACCCACGGAGAAAGTGGCAGGGTCGCGAGCGCGCCCACACGGCGGCATCTTAAAGAGGATGTACCTGTCTGTGACGCTTTTCTGACGTAAATGTACAGGCGGCGGTCCTTAAGTGGTTAAACCAATATTTTTTACTTTCTGCTAAAACATCCAAGAAAAAAAAATTGAAAAAAAATCTAATTTCTTCATCAATTTAGGCCAATATGTATTCTGCTGCATATTTATGGTAATAAAATAAAATTCCAATAAGCGTATATTGATTGCTTTGGACAAAAGTTATAGCATTTAGTAATGGCAGCAATCAGTGACTAATAGCAGGACTGCGATATTGCAGCGGACAGTCGGGACACTAACTGACACTTTTTGGGGACCAGTGCCACTAATACAGTGATCAGTGCTAAAAATAAGCACTGTCACTGTACTAATGACACTGTCTGGGAAAGGGTTGAAGGTGTGCATGACCAGTGCTTTACTACTGTGGGGAAGGTGCTTGTACTTGGGAAAGGCATTAATCGGTGCCCCTGCTTAGCCGAGACAGAGGATCTATGCCATCTGTACTGACAGAACGGCGATCTGCCTTGTTTACATAGGCAGACTTACATTCTGCATGTGTACCAAAGTATCGGCAGGTTCCGGCACACATTGAGTCCGCGTACCCGCCGATCAGCTCCCGCTGTGTCTAATCACAGCAAGAGCGGGCCGCCGCCAGCGTGCGCCCCAGACTACAAAATATAAGGCTGAGAGGATACCATCAACGTTCCAGCACTACAAAGCATGCAATAAGAAATGTAAGAGCGCAAACAGGGCAGCAAAAAATAGACCATGAGAGAGACAGCAGAGGAGAGTAAAAAGAATCCCAAACATTTTTTTTTTTATATATTAATAGTAATAATATAATATATTAATAGTAAAAAAGTTACGTTGGAGCATATTGGCCCCTTAACGGATGATCAAGGGCTGTTGGTTACAAGTGACAAGTAGTGATGAGCCGAACATCCCCGGGTTCGGTTCGCACCAGAACCCGCGAACGGACCGAAAGTTCGCGCGAACATTAGAACCCTATTAAATACAATGGATGCGAACGTTCGGATTCTAAAGTGCTAATTATAACGACTATTATCCATGTTATTGTCCGAAACAGAGTTTGGGAACCCGGGTTCTGCACCAGGGGACATGTATCAATGCAAAAAGAAGTTTTAAAAACGGACGCTTTCCGGGAGCAGTCATTTTAACCACTTCAGCCCTGGAAGAATTTACCCCCTTCCTGACCAGAGCACTTTTTGCGATGCAGCACTGCGTCGCTTTAACTGACAATTGCGCGGTCGTGCGACGTTGAACCTAACCAAAATTGACGTCCTTTTTCCCCCACAAATAGAGCTTTCTTTTGGTGGTATTTGATCACCTCTGCGGTTTTTATTTTTTGTGCTATAAACAAAAGAAGAGCGACATATTTGAAAAAAATTCAATATTTTTTACTTTTTGATTTAATAAATATCACAATTTTTTTTTTTAAAACAATTTTTTTTCTAAGTTTAGACCGATACGTATTCTACATATTTTTGGTAATTTTTTTTTGCAATAAGCGTATATTGATTGGTTTGCGCAAAAGTTATAGCGTCTACATAATAGGGGATAGATTTATGGCATTTTTATTTTTTTTATTTTTTTTACTAGTAATAGCGGCGATCTGCGATTTTTATTGTGACCGTGACATTGCGGCAGACACATCGGACACTATTGGCGCGTTTTTGGGACCATTCACATTTATACAGCGATTAGTGCTATAAAACTGCACTAATTACTGTGTAAATGTGACTGGCAGGGAAAGGGTTAACACTAGGGGGCGATCAAGGGGTTAATATGTTCCCTATTGAGTGATTGTAACTGTAGGGGGAGGGGACTCACAAGGGGAGGAGACCGATCTGTGTTCCTCTGTACTGGGAAGTGGAACACACATCGGTCTCCTCACCTCTGACAGGAGGTGGATCTGTGTGTTTACACACACAGATCCACACTTCTGCCGTGATCGTGGGCAATCGCGGGTGCCCAGCGGACATCGCGACCGCCGGGCACACTCACCGGGTCACGAGCGTTGCCGGGAAAAAAGGACGTCATATGACGTCCGCCCGGAGGGAGGGAGGGTTCCTGCCGGCGTCATATGTCTATGACCCGGTAGGAAGTGGTTAATGATGCATAAAGTGAAAAAAAAAAAGTCAAATATTCCTTTAAATATTGTACCTGGGGGGTGTCTAAAGTATGCCTGTGAAGTGCCACGTGTTTCCCGTGTTTAGAACTGTCCTTGCCCAAAATAACATTTCTAAAGGAAAAAAAGCCATTTAAAACTGCTTGCGGCTTTAATGCAATGTCTGGTCCCGGTAATATGGATGAAAATCTTTAGGAAAAATGGCATAGCTACCCCATCAACCCCCCCCCCCTACCCCAGCCCATTACCAGCCCCTTTGGGTCTTGTATGGATATTAAGGGGAACCCCGCACACAAAATAAAAAAGCCCCTATATACTCTGAACAGCCGTATACAGGCGGTGCATACAAGACAGGGACTGTAGGTTTGTTCTTATGTAGAATCTGTTTGTAATATTAGCTGAAAACACTGCACCGATGTCTACGGCGCATTCGCGCCGTAGACAACGGCGCAGGCGCACTAGCGGGCCGGCTTCATGAATGGGATCATGCCTGTTTTCTGAATGGGAGCATGCCAGCTCCGCACGCAAGCGTGTGACGTTATCGCCGCTTCGGCCAATCACAGCGCCAGAGCGGCGATACCCGGAAGACGGTCGGAGGGGACATGGCGGCGGCGGAGGGGGACGAGGAGCGCTTCGAACTGAGGTAAGTGCCACATAATGAGCTAGTATGCATAGCATGCTAGCTCATTATGCCTTTTTCTTGCAGGTGTTATGTCTTATTTTATTTTTTAAGTAGGTTTACAACCACTTTAAGGCCGTGTACACAATACTAAAATCGGATAGAAAAATTCATACGATGAGCTGTCTGCCGATTTTCGGATCGTTAGTACGGTGCTTTCAGCAGCCAATTTTTGCTTTTTCATCAGACAAAAGCTGGATGTGCAGACTATAAAATTTATGTCGGATGTGAACTCAACATCCGATTTTCGTTTTATTAGTACAAAAAAAATTGTAAGAGCAGGACTGGGCATGCTCAGAAACAAAAGCATACATACAAAACTATTTAACACATTACGGCACTACTGACGTTGTATTCTGTCATACGAAAATTTTCATATTGTAAGTAACCTCTTCACTTTCGACATGAGACTAGCATGCCACAAAAAACGGACGTTTGGTTGTCCAAAAATCTAAGCGTGTGTACGAGGCTTAACAATCTAAGGTCCCTAACTCACATTTATATATACACATATTAGGGCCAATTTAGACAGGATTCGATTAACCTACCAGCATGTCTTTGGAGTGTGGGAGAAAACTGGAGGAATTGGGAGTTAATGGAGGATGACAGAAGGAGGCAAAACCATACAGAGACAATTTCATGAAAAATACTTTACAAGGACATTAAAGTGGTTGTAAACCTATAAAAAATATATATTTTTTTTTAAAACAACCTGTAAGAGAAAGGCATAATGAGCTAATATGACTAGCAAAATAGCTCATTGTGCATCACTTACCTTAGATCGGGGCCCCCGAAGCCGTCCTGGTCTCCCTCTCCAGCCGCAAGGTTACTTCCGGGTATCGCCGCTCCAGCCAATCACAGCGCCGCTCCGGCGCTGTGATTGGCCGGAGCGGCGAAGACGTGACTGCGCGCATGCGCGCGTGAGTCGTGGAATCCGGCTAAGTCGTCGAATGATGGGACTTAGCTGTTTTTGTGAATGGGATTAACCCCCATGAATGCGCCGTTATCTACGGCGCGCATGCACCGTAGACAGCGGCGCCTGTGATTTTAGTAAATACCTCCTAAACCGTGTAGGTTTAGGAGATATTTCTTGCACCTACAGGTAAGCCTTAATCTAGGCTTACCTGTAGGTGCAAGTTGCAAAAGTGGGTTTACAACCACTTTAACTAGAATCTCTCCCTCTCTCCCTCTGTTCCAAACAGAAGTGAAGGGGAAAATGAGAGGTGAGGGATTTAATGGGGGATGTTGCAGTACAAGGAAGCAGAAAAACAAAGTAAAAAATAAATTAGTGAAAATAGACAACAGGTCCATTACCAAGTGGATGTGTATTGACTTTTACTGCAAATTAAAGCGGAGCTCCGCCGTAAAAAAAAATATTAACCACTTAAGCCCCGGACCATTTTGTAGCTAAAGGACCAGAGCTGTTTTCAGAATTTTGCACTGCGCTGCTTTAACTGTAAATTGTGCAGACATGCAATGTTGTACCGAAACGAAATTTGCGTCCTTTTCTTCCCACAAATAGAGCTTTCTTTTAATGGTATTTGATTGCATCTGCGATTTTTATTTTTTGCGATATAAACGGAAAAAGACCGAAAATTTAGAAAAAAAAATGATATTTTCTACTTTTTGTTATAAGAAAAATCGAATAAACTCAATTTTTGTCATACATTTAGGCCAAAATGTATTCAGCCACATGTCTTTAGTAAAAAAGATGTCAATTAGCGTATATTTATTGGTTTGCGCAAAAGTTATAGCGTCTACAACTAGGGTACATTTTCTGGAATTTACACAGCTTTTAATTTATGTCTCAAGTGATTGAATAATGACTAAAAAAAAAAATTACAAAAAGTTGTCACTAAATGATATATTGCTCACACATGCCATGGTTATATGTGGAATTGCACCCCAAAATACATTTTGCTGCTGCTCCTGAGTACGGGGATACCACATGTGTGGGACTTTTTGGGAGCCTAGCCGCGTACGGGCCCCCGAAAACCAAGCACCGCCTTCAGGATTTCTAAGGGCGCAAATTTTTGATTTCACTCCTCACTACCTATCACAGTTTTGAAGGCCATAAAATGCCAAAATAGCACAAAACCCCCCCAAATGACCCCATTTTAGAAAGTAGACACCCCAAGGAAATTGCTGAGAGGCCTGTTGAGCCCATTGAATATTTTTTTTTGTCCCAAGTGATTGAATAATGACAAAAAAAAAAAAATTACAAAAAGTTGTCACTAAATGATATATTGCTCACACATGCCATGGTTATATATGGAATTACACCCCAAAATACATTTTGCTGCTTCTCCTGAGTACGGGGATACCACATGTGTGGGACTTTTTGGGAGCCTAGCCGCGTACGGGACCCCGAAAACCAAGCACCGCCTTCAGGATTTCTAGGCACAAATTTTTGATTTCACTCCTCACTACCTATCACAGTTTCGAAGGCCATAAAATGCCAAAATAGCACAAACCCCCCCCCCCCAAATGACCCCATTTTGGAAAGTAGACACCCCAAGCTATTCGCTGAGAGGCATGGTGAGTATTTTACAGCTCTCATTTGTTTTTGAAAATGAAGAAAGAAAATATATATATATATTTTTTTTCAATTTTCAAAACTCTGTGACAAAAAGCGAGATCTGCTCATTCTGGTATAAACATTCAAAGTCCAGCAACATACCAGTACGTTGCTGGTCCTTGTTGGACATGTATTGTAATCTTTTTTTTCATGCAGCCTGTTGGCTGAACGAAAAAAAAAAGATTGATCGGTGGGTATGCCCACCATTAGAATACCGCCCTTCATCCACCCACTTCTAATGATGGGCATACATGCACCATTTATATATGCCGAAGCATGGGGGCATCTTCCCGCAAAAGTTATGCCGCGTACACATGGTCAGACTTTTCCACGGGCAAGCCTCCGTCGGAATTTCGACCGTATGAACGCGGCATTAGGAGCAAAATCGCTCCTCCGCTCCTCCGCCCCTGCTGCCCCAATGCTTCGGCATATATGCTTTTTTTTTTTAACTGTGGTGGTGAAATCACCTCCTACAGCACTGGAGTCGCAGGGATCAGGCCTGTCTCTGCGAACGCTGCAGTTATGTGTGTTGTGTTTTGTAAGTGACAGTGATCGATCGATACTGCACTTGGGTGGCCTGGGCTGGACGGAGGGGCAAAACGCAGGTGCTAGCAGGTATCTGGGCTGATCCCGCTAACACTGCGTTTTTGGGAACCCTAAACTGCTGGGGACGCTAGTATAGATCTGATCAGATCAGATATTGATCTGTTCAGATACTATACCACTAAGGGGGGTGTATGCTTAACGCGTGGGTGTTAGTGCTACTGGCACTAACCTGACGCTGCCTGGGGTGTGACGCAGATCCTCTCTGACGCTAAAACCTAATTGATATCACCCGCCGGGCGATCAGGGGCTTAAACCTTTATTGGGTTATATACGGCGGGTGCCCTGACACTATAAAAAGCAAACTAACTAACCAGCGTCACCCGTAACACTTATATGGTGATTACTGGTGAAAGGGTTAACTAGGGGCAATTAGGGGGTTAAAACCTTTATTAGGTAATATATGGGGGTACCTGACGCTATATAAAAACCTGACGGCGAACCTAAAAAAAAATTACTGGCTACCTATCGGCATCACCGACACTAAGACAATGATCATAAAAACGATCGCTTAGCGACAGTGGTGATAGGGGGTGAAAGGGTTACCTGGGGGGCGATCAAGGGGGTTAAACCTTTATTAGATAATATATGGGGGTACCTGACGCTATAAAAACCTGCGGCGAACCTAAAAAAAATTACTGGCTACCGATCGGCATCACCAACACTAAGACAGCGATCAGAAAAACGATTGCTTAGCGACAGTGGTGATAGGGGGTGAAAGGGTTACCTGGGGGGCGATCAGGGGGTTAAACCTTTATTAGGGGGGGTTAGGGGGCTACACTGGACCTAAAACTAAATGTAGTGACACTTTTACAGTCACAAATGTCACTGATTGCAGTGATCAGTAAATAAATGGTCACTGCAATCAGTGACACTGTGACTGGGGGCTGGGGGGTGATCTTGGGGTGTCTGGGGGGGCAATTTATGTGCCTATGTGTCCTGGTGTCAGTGTAGTGTTTTGTGCACTAACCTGCATCTTCTCCTGTGCGGCGCTCGGTATATGTGAGCGCCGCAGGAGAGATGACATCACTTCCTCCTGCCTGTGTAAACATTACACAGGCAGGGGAAGGATTTGATTCGCTGGGAGCGATCAAGAGGGGGTGGCCGGAATCGAACGGCTGTCCCCTCATCCCTGATCGCTCCCAAACGAATAACGGCCGCTCACTGTAAAGAAGGGGGGTCCGATCGGACCCCCCAACTATACAAAGGCAGTCACGTAGATATACGTGATTGTGCCTGTCGGTGCCATTCTGCCGACGTATTTTTACAGTGGGCGGTCGTTAAGTGGTTAAAAGCCAGCAGCTACAAATACTGCAGCTGGGGGGCGTGGCCAAGATGGCGGACTGACCGGACGTGTTTCCTGAGCTCTCCTGGAGTGTGATCCGTCTAACTCCCTGTACCAGCTAGCTGAGCTTGTTTGCGGAGGTCTGAATGCCTTCTAAGGGCTCAGGGAGTCAGAGGAAGGGGAAAAGGATAAAGTTCCCTCTGTGTTCGCCGGAGGAAGTCTCCCCGCGGCCCTGTTCCCTACCTTCTCCTGCGCGCCCGTGCAATATGGCGTCGCAGACGGACCACGAGGCGGACCCTGCTCTGGCTCCCCCTGGCATTCCGGAGGTGATGGCCGCAATCAATATATGCCAAACGGCTCTTACCGCCAGCATCGAGAGGGTGCAGATGGATGTGGGCCTCATCCGACAAGACTTTGATAAAATCCGGACCCGAGTATCGGAGACCGAGCGCCGGGTGGGGGAGGTGGAGGACGCGGTTGCGGGGCACGATGCTTTGATCCGGGCCCTGCAATCCAAGGTTAGGGCCCTCGAATACCGCGCGGAGGACGCCGAGAACCGGAGCCGTAGGAATAACCTCCGGACCGTTGGCCTCCCGGAGGGGGTGGAGGGCCGCGCTCCTGCACGCTTCACTGAAGACCTTCTCCGCTCCCTGCTGCCGGCGGCCCAGCTTTCCCCATACTTTGCGGTTGAGAGGGCACACCGCGTCCCTCCTAGACCTGGACCTGAAGGGGCCCCCCCCGCACCTTAATCCTGAAGTTGCTGAACTTCCGTGATCGGGATGAGTTGCTCCGGGCCTCCCGAGCGGCTGGGGACCTGGCCTACAGAAACGTGAAGCTCCTGATGTTTCCTGACTACACCGTGGAGACCCAGCGACAACGCCGTTCTTTTGATGTGGTTAAGGCGGCCCTGAGACGCAAGGGTATTAAATATAGTATTCTTTTTCCGGCCAAGCTCCGGGTGGTAGACGGTGAGACGATCCGATTTTTTACAACACCTAAAGATGCCTCGGCCTGGGTGGAGGGCCTGCCTCCATAGGTGGATTTCCGTGCTGCTGACTCCCAGGAGGATGGGAGGCCTAAACGAATTCTGCGGACCGGGTAAGGAGTGAGTGTTTGATCCTGGTCCCCTGCGGCTGCTATACCGCTACTACAGCCCTCTGAAAGCCTTATGCGGAGCTGCGGGATACACAGTGACTGCCTATACTGTACCCTTGCTCACTACTGACCCGGGTTTAAATGTTGCCTTAAGGCCCCTGTTTGATTCAGTTTTTTTACTAACTGAAACTATGAGCCTCCTGTTTGCTGCTGATGATTAAGATACCAGACTTTTGCAACAGACTCTTAAGAATGTGCCCCTGCCTGGTCAGGAGAATGTTAATGATTCCATCCATTACTGCATCACTCCAGAGACGCTGGGAAAAGACTTGTGCTGCCTGCTCTCCCTGATCTCACGATCACTGGAGATGTTGTACGGTTCCGTACTGGCTACACGACCCCAACTTTAAGTATTAGTTCTTAAACTATGGGTTTTTTGGGATACAAATGCTCCTCATTGTTCAGGGGTGCATGGGGTGGGGGGAGGGGGGGTGGCGGCTGCCGCCGGGGTTTGACTGGGTTTGTTTTTTGTTACTCATACAGTTAGGGTTGGTCTTTTGTCTAAAAAGTTCACTAGTTTATGGTTACTTCTTTGGTATGACACTGTGCTATGATTGCTGCGCTGTCCGGACCTGATGGACCCGGGATTGGATAATTCCCTCCCCGGGTGCATTGTCTCTGACAGAGTCCTTGATACTACTGGGTTTACTGTCATTCCTCGTGCCCCTCATGGCTAAGTGCATGGTGGTATCGTGGAATGTGAGGGGACTTAATTCTGCGGTCAAGCGCTCTTTAGTACTTAACTATCTGAGGAAATTACATCCCCAGGTGTGTATACTCCAGGAGACGCACCTGATAGGATCTAGAGTCCTGAGTTTGAAGCGGGCATGGGTCGGCGCACACTATGATGCACCCTACTCTAACTACGCCAGAGGCGTTAGTATCCTGGTGCACAGATCCCTGGCCTTTCGGCTCTTGGATGTGAAATTGGATTGGGGGGGCAGATACGTGCTTCTGCACGCCCTGATCTCGGACATTCCCTTTGTGTTGGTGGGGGTGTATTTGCCCCCCCCCCCGGCCGACCTTGATGTTTTACATACACTTATGCAACTGATTACGTCATATAATGTTGACAATGTACTAATCATTGGTGACTTTAATCTGGTCCCGTTTAGAGATCTGGACAGACTACACGCCTCTGGTCCCCAGCAACACGGCCTTGCCAATTGGGCATCCACTTTCCATATGACGGATGTGTGGAGGCATTTACATCCCTCTACTAGAGAATACACCTGTCTCTCTAGCACCTATCGGACCATGTCCCGCATTGACCTGGCATTTGCCTCCTCCGCTCTTCTACGGAGGGTGGTCAGTGCTGAGATCCTCTCGAGGGGTATCTCAGATCATGCTCCGCTGGCTGTCACTATCCGACTCTCTCAGGTGGAGGGCGTGAGGTTGTGGAGGCTGTCCAGGTACTGGATTATGGACCCTGAGATACAGGAGGAGATGCCGGAGGCACTTTGTACATTCTGGATGAATAATGCTGGCACAGTTAACCCCCTTGTAGAATGGGATGCTTTTAAAACCTGGCTCAGGGGAGACTATATGGCTCGGATTGTGGTGCGTAAGCGGGAGTCTATGCAGTCTCTGAGAGATCTCGAGGACCAGGCTAAATTGCATGAGGCGGCCTATGCTCGTTCACCTGACTCGGCGAACTATGTGCCCTGGCAAGATACCCTGAGGAACTTGTCCCTACTTAGAATAGACCTCACCAAAAAGTCCATGCTTGAGAGTTCCCAGAGAGTCTTTGAATATGGGGATAAGAATGGTCGGTTGCTGGCTTGGCTCGCCAGGGGGCAGCAGGCTGTGACCCATGTGGGTAGTTTGAGAGCGCAGGACGGTGGCTTGTTGACATCTCCTGCGGACATTGGTGCCAGATTCCTTGAATATTACCGGGCCTTGTATTCCTCTAGAGTCAGTTATGACTACTCTGAGCTTCTCCACTACCTGGATCAAGTATCGCTCCCCTCTTTAGATGAAGAGAAGGCTGGGCAGCTGGACGCGGATATTTCCCTGGAGGAGGTGCAGGCGGCCCTGCATTCCATGCAGTCCGGGAAGACTCCCGGGCCGGATGGGATTCCAATCGAGTTCTATGCGACGTACGAGGAGCTTTTGGCTCCCAGATTTACTTCGATGCTGCAGCAATTCTATACCCTTGGTTCCCTCCCGGATTCTATGTCTGACGCTATAGTGGTGTTGGTGCCCAAGCCTGGTAAGGACCCAGAAGAGTGTTCCTCCTATAGGCCTATCTCCTTAATAAATGCTGACGCCAAACTCCTCGCAAAAATTTTGGCCATTAGACTTGGCAAGGTGATCGAGGACCTCATACACATTGATCAGACTGGGTTTATGCCGGGTAAGGGCACCGACATCAATATCCGTCGACTGTTCCTGAACCTGGCCACGTCCCATGACAACGGGGGTACTAGAGTCATAGCCTCCCTAGATGCCGAAAAGGCCTTCGATTCCATCGAGTGGGAATACCTCTGGGTGGTGCTAAGGCGATTCGGTATCGGGCCTAGATTTCTACAGTGGTTAGGTATGCTTTACAAATCCCCAAGAGCTAGGATCAGGGTGAATGATTTCCTATCGGATTACTTTCTCCTCCAGAGGGGGACTTGGCAGGGTTGTCCCCTGTCTCCCAGTCTATTTGCTCTGGCTCTGGAGCCCTTAGCAGTCCTGGTCAGGGACTCGGATCGGATAATTGGACTTAGGGTCGGCCCTCTGGAGGAGAAAATATCGCTCTATGCGGATGACACCCTTCTATATCTACATGATGCTGACTCCTCGCTAGCTGCGGCCCTTGAGACCTTTGATGAATTCGGTAAGTTTTCAGGGATACGTATTAATTGGACTAAATCTGTCCTGTTCCCCCTAGATGTTGCGGTGGGTGGCATGGCTCCACAGACCGCACTACAGTGGGTGGAGGTCTTCACCTATTTGGGCATTAAGGTCTCTAGGGACCTCAACTCCTTCATCCACCTCAATCTGCTACCAGTGGTTACCCGCCTCAAAGACCACTGTTCCCGCTGGGCCAATCTACCACTCAACCTCTTGGGACGTATTAATGTTCTGAAGATGATATACTTACCTAGGTTTAATTATATCTTTCGGAACTGTCCGGTGTGGATCTCCCCTTCCCTTTTTAAGGAACTTGACGGTTGCATTGGTTCTTTTCTGTGGCGAGGCTCCTCTCCCCGCATGGCTAGGGCGACCCTTCAGCTGCCCGTCAGCTGTGGGGGTTTGGCCCTTCCAAATCTGAGGGTGTACTACTGGGGGGCTGTATTGGTCACCGTGCGATGGTGGTTCGAGCAGTCCAGGACCAATGCGGCTGTCTGTTTGGAGGCAGCGATAGTGGGTTCTCTTACTGAACTTAGTAACCTGGTCTACAGGGGTGCCTCGGCGTACCCCTCCTTACCTGCTCCATCTAGGACTACGATGCGTGTGTGGGGGTGGCTAGGCGTCGTTTCTTATCCCCCAACCAATGGTCCCCCTTCACCCCGTTGTGGGGGAATCCTTGCCTTGCACATTTCCAGTCCATTCCGGATCCGCAGTTGTGGGCCCGGTGTGGTATTAAGTTGATAGGGGATATTATCTCCAATGGGTCCCTGCTCCCCTTCAGGGTTCTGTCTGACCGGTTTGACTTGCCGCCCTGGATGCTGTTTCGCTACTATCAGCTGCGGCATGCATTTCAGGCTCAGTTTCCGATGCCTCCTAGCCTTAGGGCGGATGCAGTGGAGGATTTGCTGGTCCAGGGCTCCCTTGCTAAGCCCCTCTCTGAGCTGTATCTCACGATTATCCGAAAGGATTCTCCTGCGATGGACTCACTGTGGGGGAGGTGGGTGGGAGATATCCCGTCCCTGGACAGGGAGTCATGGGAGGAATGTTTTGAGAATAGCTACAAGCTGGTGATATCCTCTAGGGACAAGTTAATACAGACCAAGTTTCTACATAGAGTGTATTTTACTCCTCAGAGGCTGCATAGTATCTTTCCGCAACGCTCTCCGAATTGCCCGAGATGCCGTTCGGCTTCTGGTACATTTATTCATATGTTCTGGTCCTGTCCCAGACTTGTGGAATATTGGTCCGCCGTTTTTGAGTTCATTAATATACGTCTTCACTTGGATCTTCCAGTGTCTGTAGAGTTAGCTCTACTGGGGATACAGGATGATGAACAGAGACCTCGCTGCACTAAACTCCTGCTCTCAATGTTGCTCTTCTATGCCAAAAAATTAATTTTGCTTAAATGGACCTCCAGGGCGCCTCCTACAGTAGGAGCATGGATGGACCTGGTTGATACTGTGTTGCCTTTATACAAACTTACATATATCAATAGAGGGTGTCCTATGAAGTATGATCGTGTGTGGGGCCCGTGGACCAACCCAGTTTAACATTTATCTCCCTGGTATGCACCCTGATTGAATCGGTGCGCTCCCCTCCCCCCCCTTCTTCCCCCCCCCCTGTCCCCCTCCTCCCTTCCCTGCCCTCTCTTTTCCTCTTCCCCCCTCCCTCCCCCATCTCCCTGCCCCCCCTCCCCCCTTCGACCCCCCCCTTTTTCCTACTCTCCTCCTCCCTCCATCCTCTCAACCTCTCAACCTCTCTAATTGGATATTGGTAATTCCTCTTAAGTATGATTCTTTTTTTACAAACAGCTGTATTATTTGCTTTAGTGAACCTTTAGCCTGTCTCAGATGTTTGTGTACGGTATTTTGTACTCCTTTTTTATTCAGATGTTCTCCTCTCTCCCTTTTTTCTTTTTCTTTTGAATAACTGTACCTTGTCATGTACCATTGATTCATCAATAAAAAAAGACCAACCTTGTTGTTAAAAAAAAACAAATACTGCAGCTGCTGACTTTTAATATTAGGACACTTACCTGTCCTGGAGTCCAGCGACGTCGACAGCAGAAGACGAGCAATCGCTCGTCTCTCGGCTGCCCCCACCGCCATCATGGGTGAGGCAATCAGGAAGTTAAGCATTGTGGCTTCACTTCCCGGTTCCCTACTGCGCATGCGTGAGCAGCACTGCGCGTCTTTCACTGGTCCCCGCTGTGTTCTGGGAGCCGTGTGCTTCCCAGAACACAACGGGGGGGACCGGGAAGTGACGCACTGCCCGCAGTCTACCCGCAGTGTGTATTCCCGGAAGTGGGTGCAAATACCTGTCTTAGACAGGTATCTGCACCCCCCTCCCCCCTGAAAGGTGCCAATTGTGGCACCGGAGGGGGGGAGGAATCCGATGAGCGGAAGTTCCACTTTAGGGTGGAGCTCCGCTTTAAGGTCATTGTTTAGTGTTGCAAAAAGAAAAAACCTCCCCGGCATCCTCCTCCCCATATAGCCGGCAAATCGTGCTCCTTTTTCGCAAGATGTTTATGAAGTGACACTAAACTCTGGTTTAAAAAAAAAATGTGTTTTGCTGTTTATATTTTGAGTTTGATGCTACATTTTGTAGCGTGGTCTGGAGTGTTCACCTGAGATGTAGTGGTTCCATCAGGATGAAGGGACACTTTTTCGGTGGTAATGGTCTGGGATCCTTCACCTGAGAGCTAGAAGCTGCGTCAGGATGAAAGGACTCCTGTGTATTGATCTTCCCCCACCATCGCCCACTTCTGTGCATTGCGAGTTCAGCCATACAGTTTGTATGGCTGAACTTGCATTGGATTCACACAGAATAGCTGCAGGGACTTTTTTTTTCCCGCACTGGAATCGGATCACAATTGGTGTTCACACCCATGCGATCCAATTCCTGTCCGAATCCACATTTCGCACTGCACTGTGAGCCGATCTGGGGGTGTCATTAACATTGTTTTGACACCAGCAGTGGTTCGCAGAGGGCAGTGTGAACTGCCTGAGGGAGAGATGTGATGCGGGAACCGGCGCTGGAATCCCGCATCGCTACGGTGTGAACCTAGGCTAAGAAACAATTTCATGACAATTAATTTACAAGTACATTGACTATAATATCTATAAGATCTATACAAGAACAAAAACCATACATATTATCTTATCACATCACTTTCTTATCTAAGTTTACTAATTTTTTGGGGGATTTTGTTTTTTTTAACCACTTAAGGACCGGACCAATATGGACCATAATGACCAGAGGTGATTTCACAATTTGGCACTGCGCTGTTTTAACTGGAAATTGTGCGGACATGCAATGTTGTACCCAAACGAAATTTGCGTCCTTTTTTTTCCACAAATAGAGCTTTATTTTAATGGTATTTGATTGCCTCTGCGATTTTTTTTTTTTTTTTTTGCGATATAAAAAAGGGAAAAAAGACTGAGAATGTAGAAAAAAAATTATATTTTCTACATTTTGCTATAAGAAAAATTGAATAAACTCAATTTTAGTCATTCATTTAGGCCAAAATGTATTCAGCCACATGTTTTTAGTAAAAAAAAAAAGTCAATAAGCGTATATTTATTGGTTTGCGCAAAAGTTATAACGTCTACAAGCTAGGGTACATTTTCTGGAATTTACACAGCTTTTAATTTATGACTTCATTTCTTGAGGTGCTAAAATGGCAGGGCAGTACAAACCAACCCAAATGACCCCATTTTGGAAAGTAGACACCCCAAGGAAATTGCTGAGAGGCATGTTGAGCCCATTGAATATTTTTTTTTTTGTTCCAAGTGATTGAATAATGACAAAAAAAAAAAAATGTACAAAAAGTTGTCACTAAATGATATATTGCTCAAATATGCCATTATTTGTGGAATTGCACCCCAAAATACATTTTGCTGCTTCTCCTGAGTATGAGGATACCACATGTGTGGGAATTTTTGAGCGCCTAGCCGCGTACGGGACCCGGAAAACCAAGCACCGCCTTCAAGATTTCTAAGGGCGCAAATTTTTGATTTCACTCCTCACTATCTATCACAGTTTCAAAGGCCATAAAATGCCAAAATAGCACAAAACCCACCGAAATGACCCCATTTTGGAAATTAGACACCCCAAGCTATTTACTGAGAGGCATGTTGAGTCCATGGAATATTTTATATTTTGACACAAGTTGCGAGAATATAACAAACTTTTTTTTTTGCACAAAGTTGTCACTAAATGATATATTGCTCACACATGCCATGGGCATATGTGAAATTACACCCCAAAATACATTCTGCTGCTTCTCCTGAGTACGAGGATACCCCATGTGTGGGAATTTTTGAGCGCCTAGCCGCGTACGGGACCCCAAAAACCAAGCAACGTCTTCAAGATTTCTAAGGGCATAAATTTTTGATTTCACTCCTCACTACCTATCACAGTTTTGAAGGCCATAAAATGCCAAGATGGCACAAACTCCCCCCCAAATGACCCCATTTTGGAAAGTAGACACCCCAAGCTATTTGCTGAGAGGCATGGTGAGTATTTTACAGCTCTCATTTGTTTTTGAAAATTAAGAAAGAAAATATATTTTTTTAATTTTCAAAACTTTGTGACAAAAAGCGAGATCTGCAAAATACTCACCATACCTCTCAGCAAATAGCTTGGGGTGTCTACTTTCCAAAATGGGGTAATTTGGGGGGGGGGTTTGAACAGTCCTGGCATTTTATGCACAACATTAGGAAGCTTATGTCACACATCATTCACTCTTCTAACCACTTGAAGACAAAGCCCTTTCTGACACTTTTTGTTTACATGAAAACATTTTTTTTTTTTTGCAAGAAAATTACATGGAAACCCCCAAACATTATATATTTTTTTAAAGCAAAGGCCCTATAAATTAAAATAGTGGGTGTTGCATTTTTTTTTCCACACAGTATTTGCGCAGCGATTTTTCAAACGCATTTTTTGGGGAAAAAACACACTTTTTATTTTTAATGCACTAAAACACACTATATTGCCCAAATGTTTGATGAAATAAAAAAGATGATCTTAGGCCGAGTACATGGATACCAAACACGACATGCTTAAAAATTGCGCACAAACGCGCAGCGGCGACAAACTACATACATTTTTAAAAGCCTTTACAGGTTACCACATTAGATTTACAGAGGAGGTCTACTGCTAAAATGACTGCCCTCGATCTGACCTTCGCGGTGATACCTCACATGCATGGTGCAATTGCTGTTTACATATGACGCTAGACCGACGCTAACGTTCGCCTTTGTGCAAGAGCAGGGGGGGGCAGGGGTGCTATTTTTTTTATTTTTTATTTTTTTATTATTTATTTTGCTTTTTTATTTTTAAACTGTTCCTTCCATTTTTTATTTTTTTTAACCATTTTTATTGTTATCTCAGGGAATGTAAATAGCCCCTATGATAGTAATAGGTAGTGACAGGTACTCTTTTTTTGAAAAAAAATTGGGGGGGTTAGACCCTAGATCTTTCCTCTGCCCTCAAAGCATCTGACCACACCAAGATCTGTGTGATAAAATGCTTTCCCAATTTCCCTGTTAATATCCGGGGGGGGGGGGACATTCCCTCCCACTGCTTGTAAAAGCAGTCTAAAGGCTAATTATCTGCTAGGATTGCTTTTGTATGAAAGCCGACCGCTGGCTAAAAAGAATGATACCAAGATAATACCTAAAACCCACAGGCATCATTCTGGTTTAACCATTCAAATTCCAGCAACATACCAGTGCGTTGCTGGTCCTTGTTGAACATGTATTGTAATCTTTTTTTTCATGCAGCCTGTTGGCTGAACGGAAAAAAGAGATTGATCGGTGGGTATGCCCACCATTAGAATACCTCCCTTCATCCACCCACTTCTAATGATGGGCATACATGCACCATTTATATATGCCGAAGCATGGGGCATCCTCCCGCAAAAAAGTTATGCCGCGTACATACGGTCGGACTTTTCCACGGGCAAGCCTCCGTCGGAATTTTGACCGTATGAACGCGGCATTAGGAGCAAAATCGCTCCTCCGCCCCTGCTGCCCCCATGCTTCGGCATATATGCTCTTTTTTTCTTACTGTGGTGGTGAAATCACCTCCTACAGCACTGGAGTCACGGCTTTATGTATCGTGGGAGCAAACGCTGTTGCTGTCAAGATAAATAAATCCGCGCTGCAGCTGAATGGTGCACCTGAAAACAAAAAGTTACATACCTGAAAAGCAAGCATGATAAAACATTGCAAAATAGAATACAGTAAAAAAAGAGCAGAACAAGAGAGAGAGAGAGAGAGAGAGAGAGAGAGAGAGAGAGAGAGAACAATAAAACGGCAACTATTTTTGTTTTTTTTATTTTATATTTTTTTGTGTTTTTTTTTTACACTTTTCTTTTTTACACAACTGTAACGGTTCAGGTCTCTCAAAATGCGATGGCATCTTGGGAGACCCTGTGTAAGTGTGTCCTAGTCTGTGAAATGCTGTACCCTACGCTAAAATTTCACTTTTGTGTGGTAGCGTTCAAAACATTTACCAATGCACAGACTAGGATTGTCAGGACAGAGTGGGCCAAAATAACGGGTGTCACGCCTAAATCCGCGCTTGCTACAGACACGACATCTTTTTTGGGGGGCTCGTTGGGTAGGGGTACTCCTCGAGGACATAAGGAAAATGCCTCTCATGCAGCCGGCTTACTGCATTTGGCAGGGGATGGTGAGGTGCAGAACCGCCTGGATACAGGAGTTCTGTGACTATCTCATCCTGGAATTTTAGGAGAGATAAAGTCCCGCCTGAAGCTCTGTATAGCACATGAGCGTTCAGCAAAGCCAATTGGAATAAGGATAGAGACACTTTTTTGTACCAGCGTCTTGCCTTACGGGCAATATGATACGGCGCCAACTTCTGGTCGTTGAGGTCCACCCCTCCCATATTTTGGTTATATTCGTAGACACAGGGGTTTCTCCACAACACCAGTTGCCGTACAAATTTGGACTGTCGTGTCTGCATGAAGGGAGGTAAGAAGGAAAACATTCTTATTATCCCTCCACTTCACAGCGAGCAAATTATTACACTTCAAGCAGGTTCTCTCTCCCAGCCTAAGACGGGAATCTACAAGCCCCTGGGGAAAGCCCCGTCGATTAGGTCGCACGGTGCCACATGCTCCAATCTGATGATCAAACAAGTGACTAAACAGTGGCACGCTCGTGTAATAATTGTCCACATACAAGTAGTACCCCTTTCCGAATAAGGGTGACACCAAGTTCCACACCATCTTGCCAGCGTTCCCTATGTAATCTGGGCAGTCTTCCAGCTCTAGCTGACTATCTTTTCCCTCATAAACCGTAAAGCTTCATACATAGCCTGTTGCCCTGTCACAGAACTTATAGAGCTTGACCCCGTATCTGGCACGCTTGCTGGGAAGGTACTGCTTGAAAGACAAGCGGCCAGAAAATTTAATCAGGGACTCAAACGCAGACAACTTGATCGGGAATAAACAAGGCTGCAAAACATTTGTTGAATTGGTTTATGAGGGGCCGAATTTTGTAGAGCCGGTCGTATTCAGGGTCTCCACGTGGACGACAAAGTTCATTGTCGTTGAAGTGCATGAACCGCAAGATCTTCTCGTATCGTTTCCTGGGCATGGAGGCAGAACACGGGCATGTGGTCAATTGGGTGCGTGGACCAATAAGCACGCATTGACGAAAATTTATGTGTGCCCATGTTGAGGGAAAGGCCCAAAAAGGTCTTAAATTCGGAAACCGTAATTGGTTTCCAATCTCTGGCAAGGGAAGGCAACTGGGGATTAGCGGCAATGAATTGACCAGCATATAAATTACTCTGGTCCAAAATAGATCTATAGAGATCTTCCGTGAAAAACAGCAAATAAAAATCAAGTGGCATAAAACCAGCTGTTTCCACCTGAATACCGGGTTGGCCAGTGAATGGGGGAAGTACGGGTTCTGCAGAAGTGGTGGGGACCCAATCAGGATAGGCGAATTCTGCAGGAAGATTACTATGGGCACAACGGGCCTGCCTTTGTCTTCTTCTTGGTGGCAGCGGGACACTACTTGTGTTTGCCACCTCGCCAGCTTAAACTGCACTTATGGGACTCGCCACGTCACCAAGTGATACTGCAGTGCTGGATGTACGCCCACGCTGTACTAGGCCGCTGGTGCTTGCCAGTTCACCAGAAGGAATAGCGGCGCAAGTACTACTCTGCTCCATGATACGAGAGCCCTGCGGTTCTTGCTCCTCAACAACCATAGAAGATTGGGATCGGGTGCGCCTGACCTTAGCAGGGACCTCACCTTTGTCGTCAGAGCTTTCTGACATGGAGCCGCTGTCTTCTATGGGAAGGTATTCTGAGCCTAAATCTGACAGATACGTGACCTCCTCTTCACTATCTGTCATGTTCAGAATCTCGTAGGCCTCTTTACTAGTGTACCTTCGATTTGCAATTTTGGGCTCTAAATTTAGGGGTACACTAGTAAGATTCACAGGTAAAAAAGCACCTAACTGTCGTCAGCAAATATATCAAACGCTACAAATAAAACTGTTAGTGATCGCAGGGATCAGGCCTGACTCTGCGAACGCTGCAGTTATGTGTGTTGTGTTTGGTAAGTGACAGTGATCGATCGATACTGCACTTGGGTGGGCTGGACTGGGCGGAGGGGCTAAACGCAGGTGCTGATCCCGCTTACACTGCGTTTCTGGGAACCCTAAACCGCTGGGGACGCTATTATAGATCTGATCAGATCAGATAGGTTTAGGCCCCTCTAGGTCCAGAGTCTAAGGCCCCTTTCACACTGGGGCATTTTTCATGCGGTTTAGCGCTAATAATAGCGCTATTATACCGCATGAAAAAGTCCTGCCCTGTAGCCTTCAATGTGAAAGCCTGAAGGCTTTCACACTGAAGCGGTGCGCTAGCAGGACCGCTCCAAAAGTCCTGCTAGCCGCTTCTTTACAGCGGTAAAGGAGCGGTGTGTTCACCGCTCCTTTACCGCGGGTGCCCATTGAAATCAATGGGACACCACGGTAATACCGCCCGCAAACCGCGGCAATAGCCGCGGTTTGCGGGTGGTATTAACCCTTTTTCGGCCACTAGCGGGGGTTAAATTCACCCCCCTAGCAACCGCATACCGCGGTAAGAACGACGGTATAGCAGCGCTGCAAATCGCGTTGCTATACCGCCACCGCTCCTGCCCGCCCCAGTGTGAAAGGGGCCTAACTGCCCTGCAACTTTTTACTGTCACAGATGACACTAAATGCAGTGATCAGTAAATAAATGATCACTGCAATCAGTGACACTGTGACTGGGGGGTGACCTGGGGGGTGATCTGGGGGTGACTGGGGGGTGAAAAGTGTGCCTACGTGTGCTGGTGTCAATGGGCTGTTGGTGCACTTACTGTGAGATGTCTTCTCTCCTCGCGCCGGATCGAAAAGACCGCCACGAGGAGAGATGACATCACTTCCTCTGCCTGTGTTTACATTTACACAGCAGAGGAAGCATATCATTCACCAGGAGCGATCGCGAGGGGGTGGCCAGAAACCAATGGCCGCCCCCTCATCACGGATCGCTTCCGAACGGAAAACCACCGCTCACTGTACCGGAGGGGGGTCCGATCGGACCCCCCACCCATACGAAGGCAGGCACGTACAGGTACGTGATTCTGACTCCAGGTGCCATTCTGCCGATGTTTATGTACAGTGAGCGGTCGTTAAGTGGTTAAACAAGCAGAAGTGAGAAGAAAGGGAGAGGTTCAGGAGTTAACAGAGGATGTCACAAGGAAATTATTTCATTAGAAATAAATTACAGAGACATGGAGTAGTGGATCTGTATGGATTATTTAAAATATTAAATATTTAGTGTCATGAAAAAAAAAAAAAATCTGGCCTCCTCCATCCCCTAATAGCCGACCAATCACTCTCCTTTTTTGATAGATGGTCTGGGAGCCTTTGCCCGAGCGCCAGAGGCTGCATCAGGGTGAAGGGACTCCCCTTCGGTGGTATTTGTCTGAGAGCCTTCACCCGAGCGCCAGGCGCTGTATCAGGGTGAAGGGACTCCCCCTCGACGGAATTGGTCTAGGAGCCTTCACCCGAGTGCCAGGGGTTGCTTCAGGGTGAAGGGACTCCCCTTCAGTGGTATTGGTCTGAGAGTCTTCAACCGAGCGCCAGGTGCTGCATCAGGGTGAAGGGACTCCCCTTCGGCGGCAATGGTCTGGGAGCCTTCACCCGAGCGCTAGAGGCTGCATCAGGGTGAAGGGACTCCCCTTCGGCGGCAATGGTCTGGGAGCCTTCACCCGAGCACTAGAGGCTGCATCAGGGTGAAGGGACTCCCCTTAGATGGTAAAGGTCTGGGAGCCTTCACCCGAGCCCTAGAGGCTGCGTCAGGGTGAAGGGACTCCCCATCGGCAGCAATGGTCTGGGAGCCTTCACCCGAGCGCCAATGGCTGTGTCAGGGTGAAGGGACTCCCCCTCGGCGGAATTGGTCTAGGAGCCTTCACCCGAGTGCCAGGGGTTGCATCAGGGTGAAGGGACTCCCCTTCGGTGGTATTGGTCTGAGAGCCTTCACCCGAGCGCCAGGTGCTGCATCAGGGTGAAGGGACTCCCCTTCGGTGGCAATGGTCTGGGAGCCTTCACCCGAGCGCCAATGGCTGCGTCAGGGTGAAGGGACTCCCCCTCGGCGGTATTGGTCTGGGAGCCTTCACTAGAGCGCTAGAGGCTGCATCAGGGTGAAGGGACTCCCGTTCGGCAGCAATGGTCTGGGAGCCTTCACCCAAGCATCAATGGCTGTGTCAGGGTGAATGGACTCCCGTCCGGCGGCAACGGTCTGGGAGCCTTACACCGAGCACTAGAGGCTGCATCAGGGTGAAGATACTCCCGTTCGGCGGCAATGGTCTGGGAGCCTTCACCCGAGCGCCAATGGCTGTGTCAGGGGGAAGGGACTCCCCCTCGGTGGAATTGGTCTACGAGCCTTCACCCGAGTGCCAGGGGTTGCATCAGGGTGAAGGGACTCCCCTTCAGTGGTATTGGTCTGAGAGCCTTCACCCGAGCGCCAGGTGCTGCATCAGGGTGAAGGGACTCCCCTTTGGCGGCAATGGTCTGGGAGCCTTCACCCGAGCGCCAATGGCTGCGTCAGAGTGAAGGGACTCCCCCTCGGCGGTATTGGTCTGGGAGCCTTCACCCGAGCACTAGAGGCTGCATCAGGGTGAAGGGACTCCCCTCTGCGGAATTGGTCTGGGAGCCTTCACCCGAGTGCCAGGGGCTGCATCAGGGTAAAGGAACTCCCCCTCGGCGGAATTGGTCTAGGAGCCTTCACCCGAGTGCCAGGGGCTGCATCAGGGTGAAGGGACTCTCGTTCGGCGGCAATGGTCTGGGAGCCTTCACCCAAGAATCAATGGCTGCGTCAGGGTGAAGGGACTCCCCAGCGGTGGCAATGGTCTGGGAGCCTTCACCCGAGCATCAATGGCTGCGTCAGGGTGAAGGGACTCCCCATCGGCGGCAATGGTCTGGGAGCCTTCACCCGAGTATCAGAGGCTGCGTCAGGGTGAACAGACTCCCCTTCAGCGGCAATGGTCTGGGAGCCTTCACCCGAGCGCCAATGGCTGCGTCAGGGTGAAGGGACTCCCCCTCGGGTGAAGGCTCCTAGACCGATTCCACAGAGGGGGAGTCCCTTCACCCTGACGCAGCCATTGGCACTCGGGTGAAGGCTCCTAGACCGATTCCACCGAGTGCCAGGGGTTGCATCAGTGTGAAGGGACTCCCGTTCGGTGGTATTGGTCTGAGAGCCTTCACCCGAGCGCCAGGTGCTGCATCAGGGTGAAGGGACTCCCGTTCGGCAGCAATGGTCTGGGAGCCTTCACTCGAGCGCCAGGTCCTGCATCAGGGTGAAGGGACTCCCGTTCGGCGGCAATGGTCTCGGAGCCTTTACCCGCGCATCAATGGCTGCGTCAGTGTGAAGGGACTCCCCATCGGCGGCAATGGTCTGGGAGCCTTCACCCGAGTATCAGAGGCTGCGTCAGGGTGAAGGGACTCCCCTTCGGCGGCAATGGTCTGGGAGCCTTCACCCAAGCGCCAATGGCTGTGTCAGGGTGAAGGGACTCCCCTTCGGTGGTATTGGTCTGAGAGCCTTCACCCGAGCGCCAGGTGCTGCATCAGGGTGAAGGGACTCCCCTTCGGCGGCAATGGTCTGGGAGCCTTCACCAGAGCACTAGAGGCTGCATCAGGGTGAAGGGACTCCAGTTTGGTGGCAATGGTCTGGGAGCCTTCACCCGAGTATCAATGGCTGCGTCAGGGTGAAGGGTCTCCCCTTCGGTGGTATTGGTATGAGAGCCTTCACCCGAGCGCCAGGTGCTGCATCAGGGTGAAGGGACTCCCCTTCGGCGGCAATGGTCTGGGAGCCTTCACCAGAGCACTAGAGGCTGCATCAGGGTGAAGGGACTCCAGTTTGGCGGCAATGGTCTGGGAGCCTTCACCCGAGTATCAATGGCTGCGTCAGGGTGAAGGGTCTCCCCTTCGGTGGTATTGGTATGAGAGCCTTCACCCGAGCGCCAGGTGCTGCATCAGGGTGAAGGGACTTCCCTTCGGCAGCAATGGTCTGGGAGCCTTCACCCGAGCGCTAGTGGCTGCATTAGGGTGAAGGGACTCCCGTTCGGCAGCAATGGTCTGGGAGCCTTCACCCGAGTATCAATGGCTGCGTCAGGGTGAAGGGACTCCCCTTCAGCGGCAATGGTCTGGGAGCCTTCACCCGAGCGCCAATGGCTTCGTCAGGGTAAAGGGACTCCCCCTCGGCGGAATTGGTCTAGGAGCCTTCACCCGAGTGCCAGGGGTTGCATCAGGGTGAAGGGACTCCTCTTCAGTGGTATTGGTCTGAGAGCCTTCACCCGAGCGCGAGGTGCTGCATCAGGGTGAAGGGACTCCCCTTCGGCGGCAATGGTCTGGGAGCTTTCACCTGAGCATCAATGGCTGCGTCAGGGTGAAGGGACTCCCCTTCAGCAGCAATGGTCTGGGAGCCTTCACCCGAGTGCCAATGGCTGCGTCAGGGTGAAGGGACTCCCCCTCGGCGGAATTGGTCTAGGAGCCTTCACCCGAGTGCCAGGAGTTGCATCAGGGTGAAGGGACTCCCCTTCGGTGGTATTGGTCTGAGAGCCTTCACCTGAGCGCCAGGTACTGCATCAGGGTGAAGGGATTCCCCTTCGGCAGGCAATGGTCTGGGAGCCTTCACCCGAGCGCTAGAGGCTGCATCAGGGTGAAGGGACTCCCGTTCGGCGGCAATGGTCTGGGAGCCTTCACCCGAGCATCAATGGCTGCGTCAGGGTGAAGGGACTCCCCATCGGCGGAAATGGTCTGGGAGCCTTCACCCGAGTATCAGAGGATGCGTCAGGGTGAAGGGACTCCCCTTCGGCGGCAATGGTCTGGGAGCCTTCACCCGAGTATCAGAGGCTGCGTCAGGGTGAAGGGACTCCCCATCGGCGGCAATGGTCTGGGAGCCTTCATCCGAATATCAGAGGCTGTGTCAGGGTGAAGGGACTCCCCTTCAGCGGCAATGGTCTGAGAGCCTTCAACCGAGCGCCAATGGCTGCGTCAGGGTGAAGGGACCCCCCTCGGCGGAATTGGTCTAGGAGCCTTCACCCGAGTGCCAGGGGTTGCATCAGGGTGAAGGGACTACCCTTCGGTGGTATTGGTCTGAGAGCCTTCACCCGAGCGCCAATGGCTGCGTCAGGGTGAAGGGACTCCCCCTCGGCGGAATTGGTCTAGGAGCCTTCACCCGAGTGCCAGGGGTTGCATCAGGGTCAAGGGACTCCCGTTTGGCGGCAATGGTCTGGGAGCCTTCTCCCGAGTATCAATGGCTGCGTCAGGGTGAAGGGACTCCCCATCGGCGGCAATGGTCTGGGAGCCTTCACCCGAGCGCCAATGGCTGCGTCAGGGTAAAGGGACTCCCCCTCGGCAGAATTGGTCTAGGAGCCTTCACCCGAGTGCCAGGAGTTGCATCAGGGTGAAGGGACTCCCCTTCGGTGCTATTGGTCTGAGAGCTTTCACCCGAGCGCGAGGTGCTGCATCAGGGTGAAGGGACTCCCCTTCGGCAGCAATGGTCTGGGATCCTTCACCCGAGTATCAGAGGCTGCATCAAGGTGAAGGGACTCCCCTTCGGTGGCAATGGTCTGGGAGCCTTCACCCGAGCGCCAATGGCTGCGTCAGGGTGAAGGGACTCCCCATCGGCGGCAATGGTCTGGGAGCCTTCACCGCAGTATCAGAGGCTGCGTCAGGGTGAAGGGACTCCCCCTCGGCGGAATTGGTCTGGGAGCCTTCACTCGAGCACTAGAGGCTGCATCAGGGTGAAGGGACTCCCCTTAGATGGTAAAGGTCTGGGAGCCTTCACCCGAGCCCTAGAGGCTGCGTCAGGGTGAAGGGACTCCCCATCGGCAGCAATGGTCTGGGAGCCTTCACCCGAGCGCCAATGGCTGTGTCAGGGTGAAGGGACTCCCCCTCGGCGGAATTGGTCTAGGAGCCTTCACCCGAGTGCCAGGGGTTGCATCAGGGTGAAGGGACTCCCCTTCGGTGGTATTGGTCTGAGAGCCTTCACCCGAGCGCCAGGTGCTGCATCAGGGTGAAGGGACTCCCCTTCGGTGGCAATGGTCTGGGAGCCTTCACCCGAGCGCCAATGGCTGCGTCAGGGTGAAGGGACTCCCCCTCGGCGGTATTGGTCTGGGAGCCTTCACTAGAGCGCTAGAGGCTGCATCAGGGTGAAGGGACTCCCGTTCGGCAGCAATGGTCTGGGAGCCTTCACCCAAGCATCAATGGCTGTGTCAGGGTGAATGGACTCCCGTCCGGCGGCAACGGTCTGGGAGCCTTACACCGAGCACTAGAGGCTGCATCAGGGTGAAGATACTCCCGTTCGGCGGCAATGGTCTGGGAGCCTTCACCCGAGCGCCAATGGCTGTGTCAGGGGGAAGGGACTCCCCCTCTGTGGAATTGGTCTAGGAGCCTTCACCCGAGTGCCAGGGGTTGCATCAGGGTGAAGGGACTCCCCTTCAGTGGTATTGGTCTGAGAGCCTTCACCCGAGCGCCAGGTGCTGCATCAGGGTGAAGGGACTCCCCTTTGGCGGCAATGGTCTGGGAGCCTTCACCCGAGCGCCAATGGCTGCGTCAGAGTGAAGGGACTCCCCCTCGGCGGTATTGGTCTGGGAGCCTTCACCCGAGCACTAGAGGCTGCATCAGGGTGAAGGGACTCCCCTCTGCGGAATTGGTCTGGGAGCCTTCACCCGAGTGCCAGGGGCTGCATCAGGGTAAAGGAACTCCCCCTCGGCGGAATTGGTCTAGGAGCCTTCACCCGAGTGCCAGGGGCTGCATCAGGGTGAAGGGACTCTCGTTCGGCGGCAATGGTCTGGGAGCCTTCACCCAAGAATCAATGGCTGCGTCAGGGTGAAGGGACTCCCCAGCGGTGGCAATGGTCTGGGAGCCTTCACCCGAGCATCAATGGCTGCGTCAGGGTGAAGGGACTCCCCATCGGCGGCAATGGTCTGGGAGCCTTCACCCGAGTATCAGAGGCTGCGTCAGGGTGAACAGACTCCCCTTCAGCGGCAATGGTCTGGGAGCCTTCACCCGAGCGCCAATGGCTGTGTCAGGGTGAAGGGACTCCCCCTCGGGTGAAGGCTCCTAGACCGATTCCACAGAGGGGGAGTCCCTTCACCCTGACGCAGCCATTGGCACTCGGGTGAAGGCTCCTAGACCGATTCCACCGAGTGCCAGGGGTTGCATCAGGGTGAAGGGACTCCCCTTCGGTGGTATTGGTCTGAGAGCCTTCACCCGAGCGCCAGGTGCTGCATCAGGGTGAAGGGACTCCCCTTCGGCGGCAATGGTCTGGGAGCATTCACCAGAGCACTAGAGGCTGCATCAGGGTGAAGGGACTCCAGTTTGGCGGCAATGGTCTGGGAGCCTTCACCCGAGTATCAATGGCTGCGTCAGGGTGAAGGGTCTCCCCTTCGGTGGTATTGGTATGAGAGCCTTCACCCGAGCGCCAGGTGCTGCATCAGGGTGAAGGGACTTCCCTTCGGCAGCAATGGTCTGGGAGCCTTCACCCGAGCGCTAGTGGCTGCATTAGGGTGAAGGGACTCCCGTTCGGCAGCAATGGTCTGGGAGCCTTCACCCGAGTATCAATGGCTGCGTCAGGGTGAAGGGACTCCCCTTCAGCGGCAATGGTCTGGGAGCCTTCACCCGAGCGCCAATGGCTTCGTCAGGGTAAAGGGACTCCCCTCGGCGGAATTGGTCTAGGAGCCTTCACCCGAGTGCCAGGGGTTGCATCAGGGTGAAGGGACTCCTCTTCAGTGGTATTGGTCTGAGAGCCTTCACCCGAGCGCGAGGTGCTGCATCAGGGTGAAGGGACTCCCCTTCGGCGGCAATGGTCTGGGAGCTTTCACCTGAGCATCAATGGCTGCGTCAGGGTGAAGGGACTCCCCTTCAGCAGCAATGGTCTGGGAGCCTTCACCCGAGTGCCAATGGCTGCGTCAGGGTGAAGGGACTCCCCCTCGGCGGAATTGGTCTAGGAGCCTTCACCCGAGTGCCTGGAGTTGCATCAGGGTGAAGGGACTCCCCTTCGGTGGTATTGGTCTGAGAGCCTTCACCTGAGCGCCAGGTACTGCATCAGGGTGAAGGGATTCCCCTTCGGCAGGCAATGGTCTGGGAGCCTTCACCCGAGCGCTAGAGGCTGCATCAGGGTGAAGGGACTCCCGTTCGGCGGCAATGGTCTGGGAGCCTTCACCCGAGCATCAATGGCTGCGTCAGGGTGAAGGGACTCCCCATCGGCGGAAATGGTCTGGGAGCCTTCACCCGAGTATCAGAGGATGCGTCAGGGTGAAGGGACTCCCCTTCGGCGGCAATGGTCTGGGAGCCTTCACCCGAGTATCAGAGGCTGCGTCAGGGTGAAGGGACTCCCCATCGGCGGCAATGGTCTGGGAGCCTTCATCCGAATATCAGAGGCTGTGTCAGGGTGAAGGGACTCCCCTTCAGCGGCAATGGTCTGAGAGCCTTCAACCGAGCGCCAATGGCTGCGTCAGGGTGAAGGGACCCCCCTCGGCGGAATTGGTCTAGGAGCCTTCACCCGAGTGCCAGGGGTTGCATCAGGGTGAAGGGACTACCCTTCGGTGGTATTGGTCTGAGAGCCTTCACCCGAGCGCCAATGGCTGCGTCAGGGTGAAGGGACTCCCCCTCGGCGGAATTGGTCTAGGAGCCTTCACCCGAGTGCCAGGGGTTGCATCAGGGTCAAGGGACTCCCGTTTGGCGGCAATGGTCTGGGAGCCTTCTCCCGAGTATCAATGGCTGCGTCAGGGTGAAGGGACTCCCCATCGGCGGCAATGGTCTGGGAGCCTTCACCCGAGCGCCAATGGCTGCGTCAGGGTAAAGGGACTCCCCCTCGGCGGAATTGGTCTAGGAGCCTTCACCCGAGTGCCAGGGGTTGCATCAGGGTGAAGGGACTCCCCTTCGGTGCTATTGGTCTGAGAGCTTTCACCCGAGCGCGAGGTGCTGCATCAGGGTGAAGGGACTCCCCTTCGGCAGCAATGGTCTGGGATCCTTCACCCGAGTATCAGAGGCTGCATCAAGGTGAAGGGACTCCCCTTCAGCAGCAATGGTCTGGGAGCCTTCACCCGAGTGCCAATGGCTGCGTCAGGGTGAAGGGACTCCCCCTCGGCAGAATTGGTCTAGGAGCCTTCACCCGAGTGCCAGGAGTTGCATCAGGGTGAAGGGACTCCCCTTCGGTGCTATTGGTCTGAGAGCCTTCACCCGAGCGCCAGGTGCTGCATCAGGGTGAAGGGACTCCCCTTCAGTGGCAATGGTCTGGGAGCCTTCACCCGAGCGCCAATGGCTGCGTCAGGGTGAAGGGACTCCCCATCGGCGGCAATGGTCTGGGAGCCTTCACCGCAGTATCAGAGGCTGCGTCAGGGTGAAGGGACTCCCCCTCGGCGGAATTGGTCTGGGAGCCTTCACTCGAGCACTAGAGGCTGCATCAGGGTGAAGGGACTCCCCTTAGATGGTAAAGGTCTGGGAGCCTTCACCCGAGCCCTAGAGGCTGCGTCAGGGTGAAGGGACTCCCCATCGGCAGCAATGGTCTGGGAGCCTTCACCCGAGCGCCAATGGCTGTGTCAGGGTGAAGGGACTCCCCCTCGGCGGAATTGGTCTAGGAGCCTTCACCCGAGTGCCAGGGGTTGCATCAGGGTGAAGGGACTCCCCTTCGGTGGTATTGGTCTGAGAGCCTTCACCCGAGCGCCAGGTGCTGCATCAGGGTGAAGGGACTCCCCTTCGGTGGCAATGGTCTGGGAGCCTTCACCCGAGCGCCAATGGCTGCGTCAGGGTGAAGGGACTCCCCCTCGGCGGTATTGGTCTGGGAGCCTTCACTAGAGCGCTAGAGGCTGCATCAGGGTGAAGGGACTCCCGTTCGGCAGCAATGGTCTGGGAGCCTTCACCCAAGCATCAATGGCTGTGTCAGGGTGAATGGACTCCCGTCCGGCGGCAACGGTCTGGGAGCCTTACACCGAGCACTAGAGGCTGCATCAGGGTGAAGATACTCCCGTTCGGCGGCAATGGTCTGGGAGCCTTCACCCGAGCGCCAATGGCTGTGTCAGGGGGAAGGGACTCCCCCTCGGTGGAATTGGTCTACGAGCCTTCACCCGAGTGCCAGGGGTTGCATCAGGGTGAAGGGACTCCCCTTCAGTGGTATTGGTCTGAGAGCCTTCACCCGAGCGCCAGGTGCTGCATCAGGGTGAAGGGACTCCCCTTTGGCGGCAATGGTCTGGGAGCCTTCACCCGAGCGCCAATGGCTGCGTCAGAGTGAAGGGACTCCCCCTCGGCGGTATTGATCTGGGAGCCTTCACCCGAGCACTAGAGGCTGCATCAGGGTGAAGGGACTCCCCTCTGCGGAATTGGTCTGGGAGCCTTCACCCGAGTGCCAGGGGCTGCATCAGGGTAAAGGAACTCCCCCTCGGCGGAATTGGTCTAGGAGCCTTCACCCGAGTGCCAGGGGCTGCATCAGGGTGAAGGGACTCTCGTTCGGCGGCAATGGTCTGGGAGCCTTCACCCAAGAATCAATGGCTGCGTCAGGGTGAAGGGACTCCCCAGCGGTGGCAATGGTCTGGGAGCCTTCACCCGAGCATCAATGGCTGCGTCAGGGTGAAGGGACTCCCCATCGGCGGCAATGGTCTGGGAGCCTTCACCCGAGTATCAGAGGCTGCGTCAGGGTGAACAGACTCCCCTTCAGCGGCAATGGTCTGGGAGCCTTCACCCGAGCGCCAATGGCTGTGTCAGGGTGAAGGGACTCCCCCTCGGGTGAAGGCTCCTAGACCGATTCCACAGAGGGGGAGTCCCTTCACCCTGACGCAGCCATTGGCACTCGGGTGAAGGCTCCTAGACCGATTCCACCGAGTGCCAGGGGTTGCATCAGGGTGAAGGGACTCCCGTTCGGTGGTATTGGTCTGAGAGCCTTCACCCGAGCGCCAGGTCCTGCATCAGGGTGAAGGGACTCCCGTTCGGCGGCAATGGTCTCGGAGCCTTCACCCGCGCATCAATGGCTGCGTCAGTGTGAAGGGACTCCCGTTCGGCGGCAATGGTCTGGGAGCCTTCACCCGAGTATCAGAGGCTGCGTCAGGGTGAAGGGACTCCCCTTCGGCGGCAATGGTCTGGGAGCCTTCACCCAAGCGCCAATGGCTGCGTCAGGGTGAAGGGACTCCCCTTCGGTGGTATTGGTCTGAGAGCCTTCACCCGAGCGCCAGGTGCTGCATCAGGGTGAAGGGACTCCCGTTCGGCATCAATGGTCTGGGAGCCTTCACCCGAGCATCAATGGCTGCGTCAGGGTGAAGGGACTCCCCATCGGTGGCAATGGTCTGGGAGCCTTCACCCGAGTATCAGAGGCTGCATCAGGGTGAAGGGACTCCCCTTCAGCGACAATCATCTGGGAGCCTTCACCCGAGCGCCAATGGCTGCGTCAGGGTGAAGGGACTCCCCCTCGGCGGAATTGGTCTAGGAGCCTTCACCCGAGTGCCAGGGGTTGCATCAGGGTGAAGGGACTCCCCTTCGGTGGTATTGGTCTGAGAGCCTTCACCCGAGCGCCAGGTGCTGCATCAGGGTGAAGGGACTCCCCTTCGGCGGCAATGGTCTGGGAGCCTTCACCAGAGCACTAGAGGCTGCATCAGGGTGAAGGGACTCCAGTTTGGCGGCAATGGTCTGGGAGCCTTCACCCGAGTATCAATGGCTGCGTCAGGGTGAAGGGTCTCCCCTTCGGTGGTATTGGTATGAGAGCCTTCACCCGAGCGCCAGGTGCTGCATCAGGGTGAAGGGACTCCCCTTCGGCGGCAATGGTCTGGGAGCCTTCACCAGAGCACTAGAGGCTGCATCAGGGTGAAGGGACTCCAGTTTGGCGGCAATGGTCTGGGAGCCTTCACCCGAGTATCAATGGCTGCGTCAGGGTGAAGGGTCTCCCCTTCGGTGGTATTGGTATGAGAGCCTTCACCCGAGCGCCAGGTGCTGCATCAGGGTGAAGGGACTTCCCTTCGGCAGCAATGGTCTGGGAGCCTTCACCCGAGCGCTAGTGGCTGCATTAGGGTGAAGGGACTCCCGTTCGGCAGCAATGGTCTGGGAGCCTTCACCCGAGTATCAATGGCTGCGTCAGGGTGAAGGGACTCCCCTTCGGCGGCAATGGTCTGGGAGCTTTCACCTGAGCATCAATGGCTGCGTCAGGGTGAAGGGACTCCCCTTCAGCAGCAATGGTCTGGGAGCCTTCACCCGAGTGCCAATGGCTGCGTCAGAGTGAAGGGACTCCCCCTCGGCGGAATTGGTCTAGGAGCCTTCACCCGAGTGCCAGGAGTTGCATCAGGGTGAAGGGACTCCCCTTCGGTGGTATTGGTCTGAGAGCCTTCACCTGAGCGCCAGGTACTGCATCAGGGTGAAGGGATTCCCCTTCGGCAGGCAATGGTCTGGGAGCCTTCACCCGAGCGCTAGAGGCTGCATCAGGGTGAAGGGACTCCCGTTCGGCGGCAATGGTCTGGGAGCCTTCACCCGAGCATCAATGGCTGCGTCAGGGTGAAGGGACTCCCCATCGGCGGAAATGGTCTGGGAGCCTTCACCCGAGTATCAGAGGATGCGTCAGGGTGAAGGGACTCCCCTTCGGCGGCAATGGTCTGGGAGCCTTCACCCGAGTATCAGAGGCTGCGTCAGGGTGAAGGGACTCCCCATCGGCGGCAATGGTCTGGGAGCCTTCATCCGAATATCAGAGGCTGTGTCAGGGTGAAGGGACTCCCCTTCAGCGGCAATGGTCTGAGAGCCTTCAACCGAGCACCAATGGCTGCGTCAGGGTGAAGGGACCCCCCTCGGCGGAATTGGTCTAGGAGCCTTCACCCGAGTGCCAGGGGTTGCATCAGGGTGAAGGGACTACCCTTCGGTGGTATTGGTCTGAGAGCCTTCACCCGAGCGCCAATGGCTGCGTCAGGGTGAAGGGACTCCCCCTCAGCGGAATTGGTCTAGGAGCCTTCACCCGAGTGCCAGGGGTTGCATCAGGGTCAAGGGACTCCCGTTTGGCGGCAATGGTCTGGGAGCCTTCTCCCGAGTATCAATGGCTGCGTCAGGGTGAAGGGACTCCCCATCGGCGGCAATGGTCTGGGAGCCTTCACCCGAGCGCCAATGGCTGCGTCAGGGTAAAGGGACTCCCCCTCGGCGGAATTGGTCTAGGAGCCTTCACCCGAGTGCCAGGGGTTGCATCAGGGTGAAGGGACTCCCCTTCGGTGCTATTGGTCTGAGAGCTTTCACCCGAGCGCGAGGTGCTGCATCAGGGTGAAGGGACTCCCCTTCGGCAGCAATGGTCTGGGATCCTTCACCCGAGTATCAGAGGCTGCATCAAGGTGAAGGGACTCCCCTTCAGCAGCAATGGTCTGGGAGCCTTCACCCGAGTGCCAATGGCTGCGTCAGGGTGAAGGGACTCCCCCTCGGCAGAATTGGTCTAGGAGCCTTCACCCGAGTGCCAGGAGTTGCATCAGGGTGAAGGGACTCCCCTTCGGTGCTATTGGTCTGAGAGCCTTCACCCGAGCGCCAGGTGCTGCATCAGGGTGAAGGGTCTCCCGTTCGGCATCAATGGTCTGGGAGCCTTCACCCGAGCATCAATGGCTGCATCAGGGTGAAGGGACTCCCCATCGGCGGCAATGGTCTGGGAGCCTTCACCCGAGTATAAGAGGCTGCATCAGGGTGAAGGGACTCCCCTTCAGCGACAATCGTCTGGGAGCCTTCACCCGAGCACCAATGGCTGCGTCAGGGTGAAGGGACTCCCCTTCGGCGGCAATGGTCTGGGAGCCTTCACCAGAGCACTAGAGGCTGCATCAGGGTGAAGGGACTCCCGTTTGGCGGCAATGGTCTGGGAGCCTTCACCCGAATATCAGAGGCTGCGTCAGGGTGAAGGGACTCCCCTTCAGCGGCAATGGTCTGGGAGCCTTCACCCGAGCGCCAATGGCTGCGTCAGGGTAAAGGGACTCCCCCTCGGCGGAATTGGTCTAGGAGCCTTCACCCAAGTGCCAGGGGTTGCATCTGGGTGAAGGGACTACCCTTCGGTGGTATTGGTCTGAGAGCCTTCACCCGAGTGCGAGGTGCTGCATCAGGGTGAAGGGACTCCCCTTCGGCGGCAATGGTCTGGGAGCCTTCACCCGAGTATCAGAGGCTGCATCAAGGTGAAGGGACTCCCCTTTGGCGGCATTGGTCTGGGAGCCTTCACCCGAGTGTCAGGGAGAAGGGACTCCCCTTCAGCGGTAATGGTCTGGGAGCCTTCACGCGAGCGCTAGAGGCTGCGTCAGGGTGAAGGGACTCCCCTCCAGCGGCATTGATCTGGGAGCCTTCACCCGAGTGTCAGGGTGAAGGGACTCCCCTTCAGCGGCAATGGTCTGGGAGCCTTCACCCGAGAATTAATGGCTGCGTCAGGGTGAAGGGACTCCCCATCGGCGGAAATGGTCTGGGAGCCTTCACCCGAGCGCCAATGGCTGCATCAGGGTGAAGGGACTCCCGTTCGGCGGCAATGGTCTGGGAGCCTTCACCCGAGCGCCAATGGCTGCATCAGGGTGAAGGGACTCCCGTTCGGCGGCAATGGTCTGGGAGCCTTCACCCGAGCGCCAATGGCTGCGTCAGGGTGAAGGGACTCCCCCTCAGCGGAATTGGTCTAGGAGCCTTCACCCGAGTGCCAGGGGTTGCATCAGGGTGAAGGGACTCCCCTTCGGTGGTATTGGTCTGAGAGCCTTCACCCGAGCGCCAGGTGCTGCATCAGGGTGAAGGGACTCCCCTTCGGCGGCAATGGTCTGGGAGCCTTCACCCGAGCGCCAATGGCTGCGTCAGGGTAAAGGGACTCGCCTTCAGCGGTATTGGTCTGGGAGCCTTCACCCGAGCGCTAGAGGCTGCGTCAGGGTGAAGGGACTACCCTTCGGCGGCAATGGTCTGGGAGCCTTCACCCGAGCGCTAGAGGCTGCGTCAGGGTGAAGGGACTACCCTTCGGCGGCAATGGTCTGGGAGCCTTCACCCGAGCGCTAGAGGCTGCGTCAGGGTGAAGGGACTCCCCATCGGCAGCAATGGTCTGGGAGCCTTCACCCGAGCGCCAATGGCTGCGTTAGGGTGAAGGGACTCCCCCTCGGCGGAATTGGTCTGGGAGCCTTCACCCAAGTGCCAGGGGCTGCATCAGGGTGATGGGACTCCCCTTCGGTGGCAGTGGTCTGGGAACCTTCACCTGAGCGCTAGAGGCTGCTTCAGGGTGAAGGGACTCCCCATTGGCTGCAATGGTCTGGGAGCCTTCACCCGAGCGCCAATGGCTGCGTCAGAGTGAAGGGACTCCCCCTCGGCGGAATTGGTCTGGGAGCCTTCACCCAAGTGCCAGGGGCTGCATCAGGGTGATGGGACTCCCCTTCGGTGGCAGTGGTCTGGGAAACTTCACCCGAGCGCTAAAGGCTGCTTCAGGGTGAAGGGACTCCCCATTAGCTGCAATGGTCTGAAAACCTTCACCCGAGCGCCAATGGCTGCGTCAGGGTGATGGGACTCCCCTTCAGCGGTATTAGTCTGGGAGCCTTCACCCGAGCACTAGAGGCTGCATCAGGGTGAAGGGACTCCCCTTTGGCGGCATTGGTCTGGGAGCCTTCACCCGAGTGTCAGGGTGAAGGGACTCCCCTTCAGCGGTAATGGTCTGGGAGCCTTCACGCGAGCACTAGAGGCTGCGTCAGGGTGAAGGGACTCCCCTCCGGCGGCATTGATCTGGGAGCCTTCACCCGAGTGTCAGGGTGAAGGGACTCCCCTTCAGCGGTAATGGTCTGGGAGCCTTCACCCGAGCGCTAGAGGCTGCATCAGGGTGAAGGGACTCCCCTACAGCGTAATTGTTTGAAGTACATTATACATTTTGGTATACATTATCCATGTTTGAGGCGTCTGTAAGAGAAAAGGGTTATACTATACATTTAAGAAAACCATGCGAATGTCTGCATTTTGATCAAACCTCACAATAACACGTATGTTCACAGCTTCTTCACGTATGGCCACAGGTTCTTAATTTGGTGGAGTAAATTCCCGGCATATGGGACAAGTAGGGGCTTCCTGCAGCCATCTGTGGATACAATGAGAATGAAACGTATGAGAACATGGTAGTGCTCTTGAGTCCTCTGCATTATACTCACAGAGGCAGATGGAGCAGGTAGGCTGCTCCATTGCCGGTGGTCTGTGTGTTGCTGCCTCCTCCCGTCTCCTCCGAAGCTCTCCTCTTCTCCGGTTATAAGCCTGACGAGATTGCCTTCCCCGGGATCCACGTCTTGAAGCTCGTGGCATGGTGGTGGTGACCTAGAAAAAGACTCAAAAAATGTTTAATATTTATAATAATAACAATATATACAATAATACCATAGCAATATATTTAAATTAAAAACGCTAATAATCGCAGGAGACACAATGTGACTCGGTCAGCTCCCAGTGCAGGAAAGTTTTGAAACAATTGTAGTCCGGTTGGAACCGGTTTGCAGCCCACTGTGACATCACACACCTCATACCAGCTGCCACATTTCAGGCCTGGAAACTTTGACTGAGAATACCTCGGTCATGTAACAATGTAGCCAAATTTGATATCATTTCATAGATTTTACATATAATTAAACTGTACTATGGTAATTTTAATGGCTGTGTATGCTGGGTGCCATTCTCAGTATCTGTTCTTATTCTGTATGTATGGACTCTCCACAGTACCACTTCTCTTGTCCTGTATGCTGGGTGTTTTTTCCAGTATCATACTTACCTAGGTGGACGCAGCATCTGTCCCCCGACACCTCTACACGGAGAACCGAGTGATGGAACACCATTGATTGCTCCGTTCTGACAGTTCTGTGAGCAGAGAGTTGCAGACTGTCAATCACAGCTCTCTGCTCTGCCCCCTCCTCGCTCACTGGAGCTCTGGGCTGTGGAGGGGGTGGAGTGGCCGGCTCAGGCTCTCAGCGGCTCACTGAGAGACTGATCCGGGTCTCTGTGACGTCAGTAGAAAGTGGACTTCGGCCCGCTCTCCGCTGAAAACGGGTCACAGGAGTGCAAAACGAGCTTAGGCCGTATTTCTCCTTTAACCACTTCCATACCGAGCCTATTCTGGCACTCCTATCCTTCATGTAAAAATCATAATTTTGTTTGCTAGAAAATTACTCAGAACCCCCAAACATTATAGATATTTTTCAAGCAGACACCCTAGGGAATAAAGTGGCGGTCATTGCGACTTTTTATCTCGCATGGTATTTGCGCAATAATTTTTCAAACGCCTTTTGGTTTGGTTTGGAAAAAAAAACGGTTTCATGAATTGAAAAATAACAAAAAAGTAAAGTTAGCCCAATTTGTTTGTATAATGTGAAAGATGATGTTACGCCGAGTAAATAGATACCCAACTTGTCACGCTTTAAAATTGCGCACACTCATGGAATGGCGCCAAACTTCGGTATTTAAAAATCTCCATAGGCGACGCTTTAATTTTTTTTACAAGTTACGGCATTTACATATGTGGGCTGGACTTACGTGCGCGTTCGCTTCTGAGCGCGAGCTGCTGGGGACAGGGGCGTTTTAAATTTATTTTTTGATTTATTTTTTATTTTACTTTTTTTTTTTTTTTTTTCACTTTTTTTTTTTTTTTTTTATCACTTTTATTCCTATTACAAGGAATGTAAACATCCCTTGTAATAGGAATAATTGTGACAGGCAGTGCTGTATTCTGGCCTAGGCCGACTAGGCCCAGGCCTAGGGCGGCACTTTGCGGGGGGCGGCCGGTCCTCCTCCCGACTCCCGCACGCAGGGCCACTATCAGGGGGGTACTGCTAAGTGACTCGCGCCGGGTGCGAAGGAGGCCAGGAAGCAGTTGAAAGAGGAGCCGTCAAGCTGCTGCCCCCCCCCCCCCACAGCCGTGATTCTGTTGTGGCCAATGATGGAGAGGGAAACAGCGGGCAGGAAGCTGGGCGGTGGCTAGGGTGACCACATTTCCAAACTACCATTCAGGGACACCCTCCCTTCCCAAAAATCAGCTTGTGCTGTAACGAATCACAGCACAGTGATTGGACACAAAAGGCGGGATTTATGATTTCTCCAATCACAAGCAGGGGGCGGGGATTGTGCTCCTCTAGGTATTCCCGGCCAGGACAAGTACTGTCAGTGAGTAAAGCGGTGATGTGGTGGCCTTTTTTGGGGGCATCAGATAGGCCCGGGGGGTGGCTGTGTCAGTTTCATTCAGGGACACTGTATTGTCCTGGAATGAAGGTGCCCGGGACAGACCTGCAAAATGTGGGACTGTCCCGGGCAATCCGGGACACGTGGTCACCCTAGCGGCAGCGCGGCGGGTCCTATTAGAGCCGCTCTCTCTTCGGGTTACAGAAAGGGAAGGGGGCGGCGGCGGAGACACAGACAGCCCGCAGCTCTCCTCTCCCTGTCACAGTGCTGCTGCCGAGTTCTCTGACAAATAGAGAAGCGCCGATGTGACAGGGAGAGGAGAGCTGCGAGCTGTCTGTATCTCCCCCGCCACCCCCCTTCCCTTTCTGTAACCCGAAGAGAGTGAGAGCGGCTCTAATTGGATTCACTGCGCCCTCCCCATTATTGGCCACAGCAGAGGGCCAATCAGAAGACTCTGGGGCATCATGGGAAATGTAGTTCCGGCCCCAGTGTGTCCATAGACACCAAGCTACAGCCCCCAGCATGCAAGCACTCTGCTGGAGGGGAGAGAGGGTGTTAGACGAGGAGCAAAAGAGAATACTGTGCTGGGAGAAACCAGAGAGGGAGCCACGCTGTACCCGCACCACCAGAGAGCCACGCTGTACCCGCACCACCAGAGAGCCACGCTGTACCCGCACCACCAGAGAGCCACACTGTACCTGCACCACCAGAGAGCCACGCTGTACCTGCACCACCAGAGAGGGCGAAAGACCGAGCCACTGCCAGGATACAGACATGCTACACTACTGACTAGAGTCACCCCGTGCAACCCAGAGTGAGCGAACGTCCACCCAGAGGGATCATTGTTGCGATTTCGCTGGGTCTGGTAAGAGGGCCTGTTGGCCATTATCCATTACTATTCCCAAGGACTGAGCCATTAGGAAGTGCCTAGCCTGCTATTCTCTAGGCCTTATTGACCGCCACAACATCCCTCTCTGTCCTCTTCCCACGGCGTCCCTCTGTCCTCTTCCCACGGCGTCCTTCTCCCACGGCGTCCTTCTGTCCTCTTCCCACGGCGTCCCTCTGTCCTCTTCCCACGGCGTCCCTCTGTCCTATTTCCACGGCGTCCCTCTGTCCTATTCCCATGGCGTCCCTCTGTCCTATTCCCACGGCGTCCCTCTGTCCTATTCCCGTGGCGTCCCTCTGTCCTATTCCCATGGCGTCCCTCTGTCCTCTTCCCACGGCGTCCCTCTGTCCTCTTCCCACGGCGTCCCTCTGTCCTTCTCATGCGGTGTCCCTCTGTCCTTCTCATGCGGCGTCCCTCTGTCCTTCTCATGCGGCGTCCCTCTGTCTTCCTCCCATGAAGATGACAGGGCGGGTCTTAAAAAGGAAGGGGTGTGGCTTTGACAGGAAGGGGTGGGTCGTATTTAAATTAGGGGGTACGCAAGTTTAGTCAGGCCTAGGGCAGCACAAAACCTAAATACACCACTGGTGACAGGTCCTCTTTATGGAGCGATGTGGGGTCAAAAGACCCCACATCTCTCCTCCAGGCTGGAAAGCATGAGATCGTGAAAAAAAAAATTCACCGATCTCATGCGTCATAGCGTCTCGCCCGGGCCTCCGACGGTCATAGAGATGACTGGTGACCATCTGGTCACCGGTCATCTCTATCCTCCTCATCCGGCGGTGGCCGATTCATTCTCCGGGCCTCCGATGGCACGGGAGAGCCCGGAGAAGCACCGGAGGGGGGATGTCCCCTCCCGCCGCCAATAAGAACGATCAAGCGGTGGAACCGCCGCTATGATCATTCTTATGTAGCGGGGTGGTCAATTTAGGGGGAGTCTGAGTGGTAATTAGGCTCAGACACCTTAGTTTGTTAGGGGCTATGGACCATTTTTGTCCTCAGGGGATAATGCTGGTGATGAGTTCCCTGTGGCCTGCGGGTGGCGCTGCCATTCTGGGCCAGGGTTGAACCGCAAGCGTAGTGCTGTGCCTTTTGTGTCCCCTCTCGGCAGCCGTACAGTGGGACGAGGAACCTGCTGTGCATGCCGGGAGAGGATATAAAAAGGGCAGACATCTCCTGATCGGGGTCCATGCCCAGGCACCTTCAGTCTGGGAGTGAGTGAGGTTCATCTCCGGGTGCCCTAGGCCCAGAGGCTGTGTTCCTGTTCCATCTCAGGCACCTTTGGCCTGGGGTGAGGTACTACCCTGCCGTCCTGTTCACCTGGGTATGAAGACCCAGGGGTTGTGGAAAAGGCCCGGGGCCCAGCACCTTAAGATGGGGTCTGCTAAGGATTGAGGAGTCCAGGGTGCCGCCTTGCGAGGGGACCCGCACTCTCAGAGAAGGGAGGATCATTCCGAAGGACCGATGCAGGAGTCACGGTGAAGGAAGGGTCTGTTGACTCTCTAGGGGGACGTCTTCTCCTTGATAGGGGCCATGTTCTAAGAAGGAAATTCACGTTCACCAGGTCAGTGGCCTTATTCACCAGGTCTGTGGCAGAGACCAAACTCACAGTCTGTGGCAGAGACTCTGTGCCTAGTATACTGCTTGAGAATCTGAGTAGTACAGTAAAGAGCTACGTTTGTGCCTGGACCTCCTCCACACCTTGGGCTGTCCTGTTCCCTTGCTCCAACTTTTTTCCTATCCAAAAGACTGTTAATTGCAAAGTGAGAATAAATCTTGAGTTGGAGTTTCAGTTGGTGTGGACATTCATGTTACTGGGGAAGTCAAGGACTTGTCTCTACTCACGGAAGAGGTCAGAATCATTCTCAGGAGGATTTTGGCCCTGGCTGCAGACAAGACCTAACAACAACACCGCTCAACCTTTTTACACAAGAGGGTACGGGCTGGTAGTGCGGTGTGCCTTTCTCCCCCCTGCGAGGAGCCAAGTTAAATGCAGGCTGGGGGAAAGGTAGGTGCGCTACACTTATGGTGCGCAGAATGGCCGCCTGAAAAGAAGGATATCTGAATGATGCCTGTAGCTGCAGGCATCATTCAGATATCCCCCCTAAAGTCCAGGACGTCATATGACGTCCTACGGTAGGGAAGTGGTTAAAGCCGATTTCTCCCCTCTCCTACCCATTGGCTTTCAGCTGCTGGAGGGAGAGACACAGACATGGCCAGATCCAGGGGGGTGCTGATTTCCACCCAGTTGTGCCCCCCTCCCCAGGCCAGCCCTCCCTTTGATTTGATGCCTGAGTGGCCGCTGATCCCCCCCCACCATCGCCCGCTCCCAGAACCAAGAAAAGGGAATGGCATCCTGGAGCAGTGAGAGGAGAAGTGGCAGGGAGGGTGTTTGGGGGGCCCCTGTCAGGGAGGGTGTTTGGGGGTCCCTGTCAGGGAGGGTGTTTGGGGGGTCCCTGTCAGGGAGGGTGTTTGGGGGGCCCCTGTCAGGGAGGGTGCTCGGGGGCCCCTGTCAGGGAGGGTGTTTGGGGGGCCCCTGTCAGGAAGGGTGCTCGGGGGCCCCTGTCAGGAAGGGTGCTCGGGGGGCCCCTGTCAGGAAGGGTGCTCGGGGGGCCCCTGTCAGGAAGGGTGCTGAGGGGGCCCCTGTCAGGAAGGGTGCTGAGGGTGCCCCTGTCAGGAAGGGTGCTGAGGGTGCCCCTGTCAGGAAGGGTGCTGGGGGGTCCCTGTCAGGAAGGGTGCTGGGGGGTCCCTGTCAGGAAGGGTGCTGGGGGGTCCCTGTCAGGAAGGGTGCTGGGGGGCCTCTGTCAGGGACGGTGTTTTGGGGGCCCCTGTCAGGGAGGGTGTTCGGGGCCCCTGTGATCTCTAATGACAGTTCTGATCCTGAGTGTGAAAAGTGATTTCTCTTCCCTCAAACCAGAAAGGAGGAGAGGAGAGAAAACACTGACAGATCATGACATGTTAAGGACCGATCTTCCGCACTGCCTTACCCTCTACATCTCTGCCCCCAACCCCACATACCCATCTTACCAATAACGACTGACAAGGTTGTGGAGTAAAATTGGCCTTGTGGCCTATTTATTTAACAAATTCTTATATATAAAAATAAATAACCATTTAAATAACATTTAACATTTTCCAATACCCTGGTGGTCTTAGAGACCACAACTCCAACTTGGACACTGGGACCAAACTATATCCCCTAGGCCTCCAGTCGCAAGACACCGACTCGGAGGCGGTACACATGTCCGCAGTGCCCTAACATTTTCCCCCTTCCTGGTTAACCCTTGTTGACCGGAAGGTACCCAATAAACCCCATACCACCTATGGGTACCACCTTTTTTCCAGAACTTCCACTTTTACCTCCTTTTCCAGCAACCAAACACCGCCACAGCTCGCAAGGGGTAAAGCCTTACCCTTGCGCGCACCTCCACACCCTCAGGGCCCGCTGAATTCCCTCCTGCAACCCCAGGGGCCCAAAGATCAAGGCCAACGGAATTCAACTGGACACCGTCACCCCTTAGGTACCGCCAAGTGTCCACCTCCAATTCTCGGTGGCGCACCACAAGGCCGCCATTCCGTACACAGAATCTCCCCACTTCCTTATAAACTTTTACCCGGGCCTTGTTGACTTTTTCCACCGACCAGGCCTAACGCCATGCCGTTCTGCCCACCATATCCAACCAAATGACAATCATTCCCAGGTAAGCAGTGCGCAACCTTAAAACATCATATTTAACATCCCGGTTGAGCTGGTGCATGGACCTGGCCCCCATGTCATTCCCCCCCGCATGCAGCACCAGGATATCCGGCGCCCTATCACGGCATGCAAACCTCTGTATTTCCGGCATAACCCCACTCCAGACCATGCCCGGCACCCCAATCCATCGGACCTGAGCTTCTCGTAGAGGAATCCCCAACTGCCTTCCATTGGGCCGAATATCGGCTCGTCTTGCCCCCCAGAACACATACGAGTGACCCAGAATCCAAACCAATATGGGCTCGCCACCTGAAAAACATTGAAAATAACCTAAACCATTTTTTTTTTATACATCCGCCATTTTACCACACAGCCCGAACATAGCCCCCAACCAGTATCCCTTACTCATGTATCAGATGTGGGCGAATATGAAGCCACCGCCCAATCCGCTTTACTGCGTCTGCCGTCAGGCCCGCCCTTGCCGCCTCCGTGGCTGCCCCAATAGGAAAGGAATGCGAGGCATAACCCTTCGGATCATACCCCGCCGCCAACAAACATTTTTTGAACACCGCTATAAATTGAAACCTAGACAGTGCCGACCCATCCTCATGCATCAGAAAAGAACCCCCAAGTCCAGGACGCATGGAACAAAAGGATTCCACCGCCCGTATAGGACAGATTGACGCATCAGGAATGCAAAACAACAGGCTTCGCATCCCCTTTCCACCTTGGTCCGTTTTGGACTTACTCACCCAAATCCCCACCGAGTCTTCTGAACACTCCACGTCCTGAACCAACAAACCCCCTTGCGCCTGTCTGGAAGAACTGACCAGCTCTCCCACCTTCAGGGCCCCAAAAAAAGCAAGCGCGAATGCTGCCTGGAACAAGTGACACTCATATTCCGAACTGCACACAGCGTGCAAATGCAGGAACAAGTTCTGCAACATCACAAACGAAACCGGCCGGCGGCTGTCCGCCGCCTTCCGGCCTTTCCTGTACCCCTTCACCGTCTGTCTCACCCAAAATTCTTTTGTGTAGTCCCTGCAACCATACAATTTGAAAAGGAAAGCCAAACCCGGTAGTGCCCGATCCACCGCGGACACGGAAACGCCTCGCTCCATCTTCAAGGTAAGAAAATAAAGCAGGGCCACACTCGCGTTCCGCCCCACCGGGGAAACTCCAAGCCTTTGCACAAATGACCGCCATTCCTGCCAAACCTTAGCGTGGGCATTCCATGTGCCCCCACTCACTGACCGTTTAATCCACTGGACCGCACTGCCAAAGCTATGTTCCACATCCAGCTGGGACAGGTAACCCCGCATTGCTCCGCTGCTGGTGCCAACTCCCGGCACCTGTCCCACTGAAAACGAGACAAAGCGTCAGCCAGAGTGTTATCCACACCAGGAAGATGTACTGCATAAACGAATACATTCAAATGCAAGCAGCGCAGGACCAAATTTCGTAGCAAACGCACCACCGGCTGCGATGCAGCCGACACACGATTCACCACTTGGACTACCCCCATGTTGTCGCAGTTCAAACGCACCTTGAGATTCCGGAAGGAATCCCCCCAAAGTTCTAACGCCACTACGATTGGGAAAAGCTCCAGCAGTACTAGGTTCTTCAAGAAACCCGCCTCCTCCCACTCTTTGGGCCAAGGAGCCGCGCTCTATTTGCCCTGACAGAACGCCCCATACCCCGTAGAGCCTGCCGCGTCCGTAAACAATTCCAAATCGAAATTACTGACAGGCCCGGCCATCCACAACGCCCGCCCGTTGAAAGAAGGAATTCATGCCACACTTCCAAGTCTTCCCGCAGCTCACCATTCAGACTCACAAAATGAGAAGGAATCCGCACCCCAGCCATCGCAGCCGACAGCCTGCGGCTAAAAAACTCTACCCATCGGCATTATCCGGCAAGCGAAACACAACTTACCTAGTAGTGACTGCATCTGTCGCAGCTGATTCTTACGCCGCCCGATGACGCCCCGCACTTCCGCCTTCAAAGCCTCCAGCTTATCCTCCGGTAGTCTACTTTACATCTTCAAGGAATCCAGCACTATGCCCAAGAATACAATGGACGATGTGGGACCCTCAGTCTTCTCATGGGCCAAAGGGACCCCGAAACGGTCAGCCACGTATTGCATTGTCCCCAACAGGACGGAGCAAACGTTAGACTCCGCCGGACCCACGCACAAGAAATAGTGGATGATCGAACTGATGCCCGACGCATCTCTGACCACCCATTCTAGGAACGAGCTGAAAGTCTCGAATAGCGCGCAAGAGATAGAGCATCCAATGGGCAAACAACGGTCCACATAGTAAGCTCCCTCCCATTTACAGCCCAAAAAACTGAAACTGTCCGGGTGTACCGGGAGCAACCTAAATGCTGATTCAATATCAGCCTTAGCCCAGAGCGCCCCACGACCACACCTACGAACCCATGCCACCGCAGCGTCGAAGGAAGTGTACGATACCGTGCAGTCCTCCGGCGCAATAGCATCACTGACCGACCCACCCTTGGGAAAGGAAAGGTGGTGAATCAAGCAAAATTCATTCGGTTCCTTCTTGGGGACAACCCCCAAGGGGGACACCACCAAATCCATCATTGGAACCTCCGTGAACGGCCCAGCCATACGCCCCAACTGCACTTCTTTAGCCAATTTCTCTGAAACGACCAAGGGCTGCAGCAGGGCGGACCGGAGGTTCCTGGCCGCCGGGGGAACGGCAAAGGGCGAACAAGGAATCTTGAACCCACTGGCGAAGCCCTCCTCTAACAACCTAGCGGCACCCCTATCGGGATATCTATTGAGAAAGGGAAGCATCCTTTCCACCCGAATTGGCGTCATTCCCTTTACCCGCAGAATCTCCGGCACGGCCCTTGCCGCGCTTGAAGCATTTGGAAAAGGCATGGCCGCCCCCGCAACCTGAACACACGTGCTTGAAGCGACAGCTTGCGCCGTACTTACACGTGCCTTCGTTAAATTGCCAGCAGTAGCCCCATTTTTTCTCGGTCGGTTGTCCTGAGGCCGCGGCACCTCCACCGCCCCCCCCCTTGAAAAACTGATTGGAGGCACGAGATGCCGTCATCAGTCTCATCCACAAGTTGATGTCCTTGTGATCCCATCGCAGCCCTGGTCTGATGGCCATCCTTTGTAGGAACTGCTCATCGTACCGTAACCAAGCTACCCCCCCCCCCCATACGTCCTGTATGCTTCGCAAACGGCCTCCAAGTAAATGAACAGCCCAGAACAATGTTCCAGGGCCTTCTCCCCTATCACACAGGCCATGATCGCAAATGCTTGCAGCCAATTGGTAAATGTGCGGGGAATAAGACGATAACAACGCTTTTCCTCGTCCTCCTTCTTGCTCTCCTCCGGCTTCACCCTATCCAGGTTGAATTTCTCTAAGGGGAGCAACGTAAAGATCTCCACATACTCACCATTCCAGATCTTCTCTCTGACGTCCGCCTTGAGGTGAGCTCCCAACGGCGCCTCAAAACAAATATACATCTAATTTTTCGCGGCATCCGCAAGCCTGACCGCCTCCTTTTTCTTCTCCCCCGAAGCATCCTGCCCGCCCGCCGCGGTAACCTCCCCCGGTAAGAGGGCCTGCACCGTTCCTGTCACCCCACCCACAGGTAAGCTAGTGGCTAATGGAGCCGTCGCCGCCCCCCCGCCCGCCACAACTGCCTGAGATGAACCCCCTTGCCGAACCCACGCCCCCGTGGGAGACACAGAGTCGCCACTGCCTGGCTCAAACCGCCTGACCAACTCTCTTAACCCTGACCACAAATCCTGCGCCTCCCCCACAGCCCCCTGCCTTACCGGGGAAGAAAGCACCCCCGGGGACCCACTTGTAACTGAACCCCCCCCAACACTACTTTGACCCAATAAATCCTGTAAAAGTGTACAAATATTAGCTGTAGAATTAGACTTACCGGGCTGCCTTGGACTGGGTCCACGAGCCGCCGAACTGGACTCCATCGCCACCTGTTGTCCCGAGTCCTCGCCACCATCCGACCCGGACAGCTCACCCTCCGACCTGTCGTCATCTGCTTCTGCTGACACATGCGCTGGCTGCACCCCGTGCGGACGCGACCTGGTGGGCAAGGGCCGGCGTGGCTGTGCGTCCCGTCCCCTTGATCCTGGCACGCCCGACCCACTCGCGACCTCCACCGATGGACTCCGGGTCCGCCCCCTGGCACGGGTGTCATCCGCTCGCCCTCCTCCATTCACCCTCGTCGACACTGCACCCCTCACCGATCGTCCTGCCGCCACAACCGGACCCCTGGCCGCCACCGCCTAAAGGCCACCGGCCCGTGAACTGGGTCCTCCGCGCTGGGCCACACGACTGCTCCGACCGTCCCCGCAGTCTCGGCCGCGATGTCACCGCATCTCCGACGCGCGGGGGGGAGGGGGCCAGAGAGCCGCTAGTCTCCCCCACCGCCGAGCTCCGTCCTCGACGCGGATTCCTCCCGGCCCCCCCCCCCCCCCGCCGACACAGGCTGAGTGCGGCGCGGGGATGCAGCCGGAGGTCCCCTGTTGGGTCTCCGAACGGAACTCTCCGGACCTGGGGATGCGTCAGGGCTGTACCGCTCAGGCGGCCTGGACCGCCTAGCACGTGCTGTATTACCCCCCCCAGCGGCTACCGCTGCCTGCTCCTCCATGACCGCTGACCTGGTCCTGTAACCACTCGGCGCCCTGTTCTGATAGCACTGCCCTCAGTTGCTCCATTAACCCGGCCATCACAGCAGAGGAGGCTTCCCAGCAAGCTTCTTCCTCGTGTGTCCTAGAAGAATGCTGAAATCGTCACTTCCTCCCCACACTAAACTTCTGCTGACCTTCCTCCCGGCCCCTAAACTACTCCCCTTTCCTTAAAGCAACACAGCCTAACTAAGCTGCTGCCTGTCCCACTTGTCATGCTGTCCCTGCGCTCATTCTTTTGCTGTCTCTGCTCCGGGACTCTCTTTACACAAGGCGGTCCAGATCTCTATTGTCTCCCGCCCGCCTACTTACGGGCACTGGACCCGATCTCCCTGGTAAGGTGACATCACTGCTGACATTTACTACTAGTGATGTCCAGTTCATGAACGAATCGTTCTTTTGAATCGGTTCTTTTCAGTGAACTGGATGAATCGATTCATCTGAATGAACTGATTCGTTTGAAACAGTTCACTTGTATGCACTCAACAATCCCGACAACCACAAAACCCTTGACACTTCTTATCAAAGTTCTGCTCCGTGACAACAAACAAGCTCCTTTTTTTTTTTTTTTATATATTTTTACTAAATTTAGATTCCAACATAAGTGATATAGAAAAAGTCAAAAGACTTCTACCTTGTCCTGTGCTTGTGTAAGCTCCCCTTTCTCAGGGTCCGTAAATTCCACCAACAGTCTTAATGACTTCACCCTGCAACAAAAAGTCATCACAGTTACAACAGTTCAGTATGGAATATGATATCAGTTACTAATAAAGTCATTAGAATGCTAGATTTTGTATTAATATAATAAACATTGCATACTTACCTGCTCTGAGCAATGGTATTACATCAAGTGGCCCTGAAACTCCTTTTCTGGGGTTCCCCACCGACGTTATTCACGTCTCCATGTGCCCCCAAAGCAAGCCGCTTGCTATGGGGGCCCTCGTGCGGGCTGTGTGTGTCCATAGACACAAACAGTGACGCTTGGCCACGCCCCTCACTCCTATCTTCACAGGTTTTGACTGAAAGCACCAGCCAATGAATCCCTCTACTCTCAGTAAACTCTGCGAAGGCAGGAAAAGAGGAGAGCGGGGCTGCCGGCAGGTACAGAGCTTGATGGAGAGTGGTATCCAGTAAGTGTTTAGTGAGAGTGGGAGGAGAGGCACATACATTTACTGACCACTTTATTATTAGGTACATCTTCCTAGTACTGTGTTGGACCCCCTTTTGCCTTCAGAACTGCCTTAATTCTTCGTGGCAAAGATTCTACAAGGTGTTGGAAACATTCCTCAGAGATTTTGGTCCATATTGACAGGATAGCATCACACAGTTGATGCAGATTTGTCGGCTGCACATCCATGATGCGAATCTCCCATTCCACCACATCCCAAAAGTGCTCTATTGGATGAGATCTGGTGAGTGTGGAGGCCATTGGAGTACAGAGACCTCATTGTCATGTTCAAGAAACCAGTGGTAAGATGATTTGAGCTTTGTGACTTGGTGCATTATCCTGCTGGAAGGAGCTATCAGAAGATAGGTACACTGTAGTCATAAAGGGATGGACATGGTCGGCAACAATACTGAGGTAGGCCGTGGCATTTAAACAATGCTAAATTGGTACTAAGGGGCCCAAAGTGTGCCAAGAAAATATCCCCCCCACACCATTACACTACCAGCCAGAACCGGTGATACAAGGCAGGATGGATCCATCCTTTCATGTTGTTTACGCCAAATTCTGACCCTACTATCTGAATGTCGCAGATGAAATTGAGACTCATCAGACCAAACAAAGTTTTTCCAATCTTCTATTGTACAATTTTGGTGAGCCAGTGTGAATTGTAGCCTCAGTTTCTTGTTCTTAGCTGACCGGAGTGGTCTTCTGCTGCTGTAGCCCATCTGCTTAAAGGTTCAATGTGTTGTGCATTCAGAGATGGTATTCTGCATACCTTGGTTGTAACAAGTGCTTATTTGAGTTACTGTTGCCTTTCTATCATCTCAAACCAGTCTGCCATTTCTCCTCTGACAACTGCCGCTCACTGGATATTTTCTCTTTTACAGGCCATTCTCTGTAAACCCTAGAGAAGGTTGTGCGTGAAAATCCCAGTAGATCAGCAGTGAAATACTCAGACCAGCCCGTCTGGCACCAACAACCATGCCACGTTCAAAGTCACTTAAATCCCCTTCCTTCCCCAATCTGATACTCGATTTGAACTTCAGCAAGTTGTCTTAACCACGTCAAGATGCCTAAATTTATTGAGTTGCTGCCATGTGATTGGCCGATTAGCAATTTGTGTATCCAAGCAAGTAAATAAAGTGGCTGGTGAGTGTACATTGGAAGAGTTTTTTTACTTTAATGCTGAGAATGCATTAAGGTAAAAGAGAAAAAAGAAAAAGAACCCTTTTCCTTTAGAACCCCCTTTTAAAGCGTTTGTTAACCCCAAAAAAATAAAAAATAAGTGAATCCTTCTCCTTTAACCACTTGCTTACTGGGCACTTAACCCCCCTTCCTGCCCAGGCCAATTTTCAGCTTTCAGCGCTGTCACGGTTTGAATGACAATTGCGTGGTCGTGCGACGTGGCTCCCAAACAAAATTGGCGTCCTTTTTTTCCCACAAATAGAGCTTTCTTTTGGTGGTATTTTTTTTTCTGCACTATAAACAAAAAAAGAGCGACAATTTTGAAAAAAACACAATATTTTTTACTTTTTGCTATAATAAATATCCCAATTTTTTTTAAAAAAAAATATTTTTTTTCTCAGTTTAGATCGATACATATTCTTCTACATATTTTTGGTCAAAAAAAATCGCAATAAGCGTTTATTGATTGGTTTGCGCAAAAGTTATAGCGTCTACAAAATAGGGCATCGTTTTATAGCATTTTTATTACTAATTTTTTTTTTACTAGTAATGGCGACGATCAGCGATTTTTATTGTGACTGCGACATTATGGCGGACACATCGGACACTTTTGACACCATTTTGGGACCATTGTCATTTTTACAGTGATCAGTGCTATAAAAATGCACTGGTTACTGTAAGGGAAGGGGTTAACACTAGGGGGCAAGGAAGGGGTTAAATGTGTGCCCTGGGAGTGATTACTACTGTGGGGGGAGGGGACTGACTGGGGGAGGTGACCGATCTGTGTCCCTATGTACAAGGGACACAGCATCGGTCTCCTCTCCCTGACAGGACGTGGATCTCTGTGTTTACACACAGAGATCCACGTCCTTGTCTGTGTAACGGGCGATCGCGGGTGTATGGCGGACATCGTGGCCGCCAGGCACGCGCATCGGCATGTCAGTGATGCGCCGCGCGCGCCCCCCAGTGGCCGGAGGAGCCGAGGACGTCTATTGACGTCCTCCCGGATATCTAGAGCCACCTTGAGGCCGTCAATCGTCTATGGCCCGGCTCTCAACAAGTTAAATCATATCATATGACACAGTGCCTGTCCTGTGTCATTTGGCCCCCTCTAACACCTAAAAAACCCGACTTCTGACAGTTTCTCCCCACCCCTCTGTAAACTGACCACTGTGTATCATGGCTGCTGACACCAGACTCTGTGTCAGTTTACGTGCCTCTTTCATTAGCTACCTGCTATCTGCTCTCCTCTCTGCTCCTGTGTCCTCCTCCCCGCCCCCCTCCCCTCTCTGTCTGTGTGTGTGAGCCGCCCCTCCCCCTCCTGCTGCTCTCATAACACTAACCTGTATACACCATCGACACTGCCTCCTATTGCAGTGCCCCCCAGAGGCGTTGCTAGGGGGGTGCGGGGGGTGCGGTCCGCACCCGGGTGACACCCGCTAGAGGGGTGACACCCTTCCGACGGTGAGAAAAAAAAATTGTTTTTTTTTTTTTCCTTTTTTTCTTTTTTTTACAGCTGACACTTTAATTCAGCAACTTCACCCCGCTGGGCTGGAACAACACTTCCAGCGCCGCCGCGCCTGGTGTGTGTGTGTCCTCCGGTTCCTTATTCTTCTTCCTCCTCCCTCCCTACCCTACAGAGCGTCAGCCTGTCACATCATCACACTGCACTGTGATGATGTGACGTCACACACAACTTTCTCCGGCTGCACGCTGTGAGGGTCGCTGCCCAGCCCTCCTCCTCTCCAGTCAAGACTCCAGAACAGGTGGGGGGGGTCTCCACCGCCGGCCCGACTCCCGAGCACAAGCACAAGATGAGGTAGGTGTGTGTGTGTGTGGGGAGCGGGGGGGGGGCGGTTGCCATTGTAAGAGGCAGAGCTACTAGCTAGTGTGGGAGGAGGACTCAGTCTGTCTGGCGCCCTGACCTGTATTGTATGATAATGAAGGGGGTGCAAGGTGGCCTGCTGCGACACAGCTATAGATTATATATAGATATTATGTAATATAGCTGGTCCATCCGCCCCTCCCCCCACCAGTCCAGCTAACTCAACTACTGTGCCTATTATATGTAATATAATATATCTATATCCAGCATCACCCCCCCCCCCCCGCCCATTATCAGACAGACAACACTGACTATATAATTTATATTAGCTGACTGAGACACCCCCACCCTGAGCTGGTCTGATGATGATAATGGGGGGGGGGTGATGCTGGACACAGATATATTATATTACATATAATAGGCACAGTAGTTGAGTTAGCTGGACTGGTGGGGGGAGGGGCGGATGGACCAGCTATATTACATAATATCTATATATAATCTATAGCTTTGTCTAGCAGCAGCAGACCACCTTGCACCCCATGATGGAGTCCCAACCTGGCACCATACCACCCCAGCCTGCCTTATGCCACCGCAACCTGCCTTATGACACCGAAACCTGCCCTATGACACTGCAACCTGCCCTATGCCACCCCAGCCTACCCTATACCACCCCAGCCTGCCCTATGCCACCCCAGCCTGCCCTATACCACCGCACCCTGCCCTATGCCACCCCAACCTTCCCTATACCACCGCAACCTGCCCTATGTCACCCCAGCCTGCCCTATGCCACTGCAACCTGCTGTATGCCACGCAAACTGCTCTATACCACCCCACCCTGCCCTATGCCACCGCACCCTGCCCTATGCCACCCCAGCCTTCTCTATACCACCGCACCCTGCCCTATGCCACCCCAGCTTTCCCTATACCACCCCAACCTGCCCTATGCCACCACAACCTGCTCTATGCCATCACACCCTGCCCTATATAACCCCAACCTGCCCAATGCCACCCAGCCTGCCATATACCACCCCAACCTGCTCTATACCACCCCAACCTGCTCTATACCACCCCAACCTGCCCTATGCCACTGCAACCTGCTCTATGCCATCACACCCTGCCCTATATAACCCCAACCTGCCCAATGCCACCCAGCCTGCCATATACCACCCCAACCTGCTCTATACCACCCCAGCCTTCCCTATACAACCCCAACCTGCCCTATGCCACCCCAGACTGCACTATACCACTGCAACCTGCCCTATATTACCCCAACCTGCCCTATATCGCTCCAGCCAGCCCAATACCACCCTATACTTTAATTTACAGGGGTCATTTGGGGGTGCGCCTCGTGACTGTGCGCTGCCTGGAGGGCGCTGGGCAGGATAGACAGGAGGGGGGGTGACACCATGTTTTGCCGCACCAGGTGACACCAACCCTAGTGACGCCACTGGTGCCCCCCTCTGTGAATGATTTATACATATAAATGCTGTAAATACCTAATTTAAGAGCCGAGATTGTGATCACATGACCAGCCAGCTCTCTCCTCCTCCCCTCCAGACTGACATCAGCAGCTGCAGGCGAATCTCAGCCCCGCCCACTGCATCTCAGAGGAGAAAAGAAGAAAGCTGGCTGGTCACGTGATCGCAATCTCGGCTCTTAAATGAGGTATTTGCAGCATTTATTTTTATAAATCACACACAGAGGGGGATACTACAATAGGAGGCAGTGCTGATGGTGTATACAGGCTAGAGTGGCTTAACAACCACTTTAACCACTTAACGACCGCTCACTGTATATGTACGTCGGCAGAATGGCACCGACAGGCACAATCACGTACAGTGTACGTGATTGCCTTTGTACAGTTGGGGGGTCAGATCGGACCCCCCTCCTATACAGTGAGCGGTCGGTATTCGTTGGGGAGCGATCCGAGATGAGGGGACGGCCATTCGATTCCGGCCACCTGCCCACGATCGCTCCCGGCGAATGAAAATGCTTCCTCTGCTGTGTAATGTAAACACAGGCAGAGGAAGCAGGAGGTAGTGATGTCATCTCTCATGCGGCGCTCACATATACCGAGCGCCGTACAAGAGAAGACACACAGGTCAGTGCACTAACACTACACTGACACCAAGACACATAGGCACACAAATCGCCCCCCCAGGCCCCCCCAGATCACCCCCCAGCCCCCAGTCACAGTGTCACTGATTGCAGTGACCATTTATTTACTGATCACTGCAATCAGTTACATTTGTGACTGTAAAAGTGTCACTAAAGTTAGTTTTAGGTCCAGTGTAGCCCCCTAACCCCCCCTAATAAAGGTTTAACCCTCTGATCACCCCCCAGATAACCCTTTCACCCCCTAGCACCGCCGTCGCTAAGCGATCATTTTTCTGATCGCTATCTTAGCGTCGGTGATGCAGATCGGTAGCCAGTTATTTTTTTTAGGTTCGCCGCAGGTTTTTATAGCGTCAAGTACCCCCATAAATTATCTAATAAAGGTTTAACCCCCTTGATCGCCCCCCAGGTAACCCTTTTTTTTTTTTTATAAATTCTTTATTTTTTTTCACAGCAATAACAATTTACATTTGTACATCAACACCTCCCGCTTCCACTATTACTTCTTCAACTTTATCAATTACCACATCATTTATCACATAGTTGGAATCTCCCCAAACCTTCTTTCCTTTTTAGTCGTGCTTCCTTCTAATTTTAGTACAACCATGCGATACTTCCTGCCCTTATTACCGTTCCGTTTTTATTTAAAAAAGAAAAAAGAGTAAGAAAGAAAAAAAAAAAAAAAGGGAGCCCTTCTCCCATCCCCCTCTCCTCCCCCCCAGGATCTTACTTAAAGTTTTGTTCCTTATATATAATATAGGGAGTCCAGACCTCCCAATACCTCTCTTCTTGCTCTCTCAACATCATAGTGAGATTCTCCATTTGCTGAATTTATGTTATTCTCCCCATCCATTGTATTTTAGTTGAAGCTGCCGCTCTTTTCCAAAGAATCGGAATACACGCTTTTGCCGCTGTAAGCAGATGCCTTAAGAGAGAATTTTTGTATTTTTCTGTCGATAGCGGAATATCATGTAACAGAAAAGCTGCCGGATTTTCTCCAAGAGACACCTCAGTAATTTCCTTAACTGTTTCAGAAACCATATTCCAGAATTCTTTCAATCTCGGGCAATCCCAGAATATGTGTAGCATGGTGCCTTCCGCTCCCTTACAGCGCCAGCATTGATTCGATACTTGTGGAAATATCCGATTCAATACTGCCGGGGTTCTATACCACCTAGTCAGGATTTTGTACCCTCCTTCTTGATATCTTGTTGCCATTGACGCTTTGTGCGTAAATAAAAATATTTTCTTTTTCTGCATCTCAGAAAATGTAACTCCTAATGCCGCGTACACACGATCATTATTCACGGCGGTTAAAAAACCGCTGTGAATAATGACAGGAAAAACGAGGGAACCGCTTCGGTTTCAAGGGTTCCCTACACACGGTCGTTTTTCCCGTCATTTTTTCTCTTGACGAGAAAAACGACCGTCTGTGGGCTCCGCGGCAGTGTCTCCCTATGGGAAAACTGCCGCGGAAAAAAATGATGGAAAAAACGATGAGAACATTTAGAACATGTTCTAATTTTTCTCGTCGTTTTTTATGCCGTTTTTCTCGACGAGAAAAACGACATAAAGCCCACAGACGATCGTTTTTCTCTGCGAAAAAAAAAATGCAGTTTTTCTCGTCGAGAAAAGCGGTCGTGTGTACGCGGCATAAGTCTCTCTCCCATGCTTGTATGAAAGCCAGTTCTTGTGGGGCTTCTGACTCTATCAACAGAGCATACATAATTGAGAGTGAGTGTCTCACTGGTTCCCCTTTTAGACATATCTGTTCGAACCTGGATGGTCTACGTACTTCAGGCACCCGTTGCATAGTTGACCGCAGGAAAGCGTTCAACTGTATTCGCCTAAATGTATCGAGATCTTCCGTGAATACACATTCAATCTCCTCCTTAGTCATTATGTGATTATCAATCGCAAAGTGTATGATCCTACTAATTCCCCGCCGCCTTAGTTCTTTGAATCTCCGATCTCTAAGACCTGGCTCAAAAATTGGGGTGCCTAGGATGGGAATCATGGGGCTCGGATGCGTCGACACCTCAGTTTTCCTAAATATCTTTTTAATAGCTTTAAGTGTGGCACCCACCGTGGGGTGTCTCTTCGCCATCTGTGGTATCTCTGCATCCGAGACACATGCTAATCCCTCCAAAGGTATGGCAATTGTTGCTTGTTCCATGTGTATCCATGGTTTTTCCTTTAGGAGTGTGCACCAATCCACCACTCTTGTTAAATGGGATGCTTCATAATAACCCACCGGGTCTGGAAATCCGACCCCTCCTCTCTCTTTAGGTAAAGTCAAAATGTCTCTCCGTATTCTTGCAGATTTACCCGCCCAAATAAATCTCGTAATTCTTGATCTTAGGTCTTTCAAAAAACCTGTTGGCAGCTTTATCGATAGGGTCTGGAACAAGTATAAAAGTCTCGGCATTACATTCATTTTGATGATGTTTATTCTACCGAACCACGTAAAGATCTCTTTATCCCATCTCTGGAAATCTAATTTAATCTGTCTGATTAGTGGGGCAAAATTAAGTTCAAACACTCGATTCAACTTATGTGGTATTTTGGTCCCCAGATAGCATATATGGGAATCTGTCCATCTGAAGGCGAAGTTCTCAGAGAGCTGATGTTTCAGCATGGAATCTAATTCCACACCCATTGCCTCTGATTTGTTATAGTTCACCTTAAAATTAGATATCTCCCCATATATGCGTAGTTCCGTCAGCAGAATCGGTAACGATATAACTGGAGAGGTCATAAAAAATAACAAGTCATCCGCATACGCGGCGAGTTTATGTTCTTCTCCTCTTATTGTGACACCTCTAATGTCTGAATTAGCCCTTATTGTTCTTAAAAAGGGTTCTAATATAAGAATAAATATGATAGGAGAGAGTGGACATCCCTGCCGCGTTCCATTGCCAATCGCAAATGGTTCGGACATTATATCGTTTACCTTAACTCTTGCTCTTGGACAAGAATACAGGCTTGTAATCCAGTTCATCATCCCACTTCTTAATCCTATATGTTGTAACGTGGCTCTCAGGAATGTCCAATCTACCCTATCAAATGCTTTTTCTGCATCCGCGGATATGAGCACTAATGGGTTTTTACAATGATGAGCCAGATGTATAGCACTTAGAACCCTTTGCATGTTTTCTCTCCCCTCTCTACCCTGGGTAAATCCCACCTGGTCCGGGTGTATTAAAGAGGGAATAAATTCCCCTAATCTATTAGCCAGTATTTTCGTGAGAATCTTAAGATCTACGTTTAGTAACGAGATTGGACGATAACTGGTACATTGGGCTGGATCCTTCCCCTCCTTGGGGATTACCGTTATATGAGCTAACAGTGTCTACCCCGTAATCGTTTGTCCGTCGCAAATTGAATTAACAGCGGCTAAAAATTTTGGTGCCAGTTTTTCAGAAAATGTCTTGTAATAAAGCAGTGTGTACCCGTCAGGACCTGGAGCCTTACCTGGTTTCAGTTTTTTAAGGGTTTCTAGAAATTCCTCTGTTGTAATAGGACCCTCCATTCTATCTTCTTCCTCTCCCAGCAGATTCGGCATTCCTGAAGCTGCTATATATTCTTTCACCGACTCCCCTCTATTTAACATCCTTATATTAGGCTGTTGATCCTTTATCTGATAGAGATTAATATAGTAGTCTCTGAATGCCTTTGCAATTGCCTGTGAGGAGCTAACTAAAGTGTCTCCCTGGGTTTTGATTTGGTCAATATGATTCCTTGCCCTCGTCTCTCTCAGAGCATTTGCTAGCATCCTGCTGGGTTTATTTCCATGTTCATAATATGCTCATCTACATTGAGTTAGTTTAGCTTTTGCTCTATCCATTAATAGTAAATTTAGTTCATCCCGTAGGCCCAATAGTTTCTCCTCTGTCTGTTGCGCCTGAGATTTTTTATGTGCCAATTCCAGTACCCGGATCTCTCCCAGCAGAGTATCTAGCTTTGCTCCTATAGATCTTTTCCTGTATGCTCCTAGAGATATAAGAATTCCTCGAATGTAACATTTATGCGCTTCCCATCTACAAAATGGCGTTGTTTCTTCTGAGTCGTTCATTTCAAAAAAGGCCTCTAGTTCCTGAGCTATTTGATTCTCATACTCTGGCTCTTTCAGGAGTGTCTCATTTATCTTCCAGTTCCATTCCTTAGGACTTACACCCCCCCATTCTATTGTACAATTAGTTGGAGCATGATCCGATAATGTAAATGAGCCTATGGATGTCTCCACTATGCACGACAATACATTCTGAGATATAAAAATATAGTCAATTCTTGTATATGTCTTATGTTTAGCTGAGCAAAAAGTATAATCGTGCACATGAAGAACCCTCCAAGAGTCCATTAATTGCAGATCCTGCAACAATCTCTTTGCTCTGCGCAATTTTACATAGGACAAATGAGACACTCCTTTAGAAACATCCAGAGTGGGGTCTAGTGCCATATTCAGATCCCCTCCCATCAACAGTGCCCCCTCTTTATTTTGATGTAATATATTTAGATATGTCTCTAGCGCCGAGACCTGATCCTCGTTAGGTAAGTATATGTTAACTAATGTAACCTTTTGCTCACATAGAAATCCCTTTACGATCAAAAGACGACCTGTTTCGTCCTTGGTTATATTAGTCTCTCTCCATGATACATGATTTGAAATCATTATTGATACCCCATTTGCCTTTGTGGTCTGAGATGCACCATGATACACAGTGGGAAACTTACGATTCCCCAATTTTGGAATTTTATCATTTCTGAAGTGTGTTTCCTGTAGGTTTTTATAGCGTCAGGTACCCCCATATATTACCTAATAAAGGTTTAACCCCCTTGATCGCCCCCCAGATAACCATTTCACCCCCTATCACCACTGTCGCTAAGCGATCATTTTTCTGATCGCTGTCTTAGCGTTGGTGATGCCGATCGGTAGCCAGTAATTTTTTTTAGGTTCGCCGCAGGTTTTTATAGCGTCAGGTACCCCCAGATATTATCTAATAAAGCTTTTAACCCCCTAATTGCCCCTAGTTAACCCTTTCACCAGTGATCACCATATAAGTGTTACGGGTTCGCTGGTTAGTTAGTTTGCTTTTTATAGTGTCAGGGCACCCGCCGTGTATATATAACCCAATAAAGGTTTAACCCCTGATCGCCCGGCGAGTGATATCAATTAGGTTTTAGCGTCAGAGAGGGTCTGCGTCACACCCCAGGCAGCGTCAGGTTAGTGCCAGTAACGCTAACACCCACGCGTGAAGCATACACCCCCCTTAGTGGTATAGTATCTGATCAGATCAATATCTGCTCAGATCTATACTAGCGTCCCCAGCAGTTTAGGGTTCCCAAAAACGCAGTGTTAGCGGGATCAGCCCAGATACCTGCTAGCACCTGCGTTTTGCCCCTCTGTCCAGCCCAGGCCACCCAAGTGCAGTATCGATCGATCACTGTCACTTACAAAACACAACACACATAACTGCAGCGTTCGCAGAGACAGGCCTGATCCCTGCGACTCCAGTGCTGTAGGAGGTGATTTCACCACCACAGTTAAAAAAAAAAAGCATATATGCCGAAGCATTGGGGCAGCAGGAGAGGAGGAGCGATTTTGCTCCTAATGCCGCGTACATACGGTCGAAATTCCGACGGAGGCTTGCCCGTGGAAAAGTCCGACCATGTGTGTGCGGCATAACTTTTTTGCGGGAGGATGCCCCCATGCTTCGGCATATATAAATGGTGCATGTATGCCCATCATTAGAAGTGGGTGGATGAAGGGCGGTATTCTAATGGTGGGCATACCCACCGATCAATCTCTTTTTTCGTTCAGCCAACTGGCTGCATGAAAAAAAAAGATTACAATACATGTCCAACAAGGACCAGCAACGTACTGGTATGTTGCTGGACTTTGAATGTTTATACCAGAATGATGCCTGCGGGTTTAGGTATCATCTTGGTATCATTCTTTTCAGCCAGCGGCCGGCTTTCATGTAAAAGCAATCCTAGTGGCTAATTAGCCTCTGGGCTGCTTTTACAAGCAGTGGGAGGGAATGTCCCCCCCCCCCGGATATAAAAAGCGCCATTGGGAAATTGGGAAAGCATTTTATCACACCGATCTTGGTGTGGTCAGATGCTTTGAGGGCAGAGGAAAGATCTAGGGTCCAGAAGACCCCAGTTTTTTCAAAAAAAGAGTACCTGTCACTACCTATTGCTATCATAGGGGATATTTACATTCCCTGAGATAACAATAAAAATGATAAAAAAATAAAATATGGAAGGAACAATTTAAAAATAAAATAAAAAGCAAAATTAATAATTAAAAAAAAAAAAATAAAAAGCACCCCTGTCCTGCCCTGCTCTTGCCCAATGGCGAACGCAAGCGTCGGTCTGGCATCATATGTAAACAGCAATTGCACCATGCATGTGAGGTATCACCGCGAAGGTCAGATCGAGGGCAGTAATTTTAGCAGTAGACCTCCTCTGTAAATCTTACGGGGTAACCTGTAAAGGCTTTTAAAGGCTTTTAAAAATGTATGTAGTTTGTCGCCAATGCGCGTTTGTGCGAAATTTTAAAGCATGTCGTGTTTGGTATCTATGTACTCGGCCTAAGATCATCTTTTTTATTTCATCAAACATTTGGGCAATATAGTGTGTTTTAGTGCATTAAAAATAAAAAAAGTGTATTTTTTCCCCAAAAAATGCGTTTGAAACATCGCTGCGCAAATACTGTGTAGAAAAAAAAAATGCAACACCCACCATTTTAATCTGTAGGGCCTTTGCTTTAAAAATATATATAATGTTTGGGGGTTCAACATAATCTTCTTGCAAAAAAAAAAAATGTTTTCATGTAAACAAAAAGTGTCAAAAAGGGCTCTGTCTTCAAGTGGTTAGAAGAGTGGATGTAAGCTTCCTAATGTTGTGTATAAAATTCCAGAACAGTTCAAACCCCCCCCCCCCAAATGACCCCATTTTGGAAAGTAGACACCCCAAGCTATATACTGAGAGGCATGTCAAGTCCATGGAATATTTTATATGTTGACACAAGTTGCACAAAGTTGTCACAATATATTGCTCAAACATGCCATGGGCATATGTGGAATTACACCCCAAAATACATTCTGTTGCTTCTCCTGAGTACGGGGATACCACATGTGTGAGACTTTTTGGGAGCCTAGCCGCGTACGGGACCCCAAAAACCAAGCACCGTCTTCAGGCTTTCTAAGGGTGTAAATTTTTGATTTCACTTCTCACTGCCTATCACAGTTTCGGAGGCCATGGAATGCCCAGATGGCACAAACCCCCCCCCAAATGACCCCATTTTGGAAAGTAGACACCCCAAGCTATTTGCTGAGAGGTATTGTGAGTATTTTGCAGATCTCGCTTTTTGTCACAAAGTTTTGAAAATTGAAAAAAAAAAATATATATATATATATTTTCTTTCTTCATTTTCAAAAACAAATGAGAGCTGTAAAATACTCACCATGCCTCCCAGCAAATAGCTTGGGGTGTCTACTTTCCAAAATGGGGTCATTTGGGGGGGGGTTTGTGCTATTTTGGCATTTTATGGCCTTCAAAACTGTGATAGGTAGTGAGGAGTGAAATCAAAAATTTGCGCCCTTAGAAATCCTGAAGGCGGTGCTTGGTTTCCGGGGGCCCGTACGCGGCTAGGCTCCCAAAAAGTCCCACACATGTGGTATCCCCGTACTCAGGAGAAGCAGCAAAATGTATTTTGGGGTGCAATTCAACATATAACCATGGCATGTGTGAGCAATATATCATTTAGTGCCAACTTTTTGTAATTTTTTTTTTGTTTTTGTTTTTTTAGTCATTATTCAATCACTTGAGACAAAAAAAAAATATTCAATGGGCTCAACATACCTCTCGGCAATTTCCTTGGGATGTCTACTTTCCAAAATGGGGTCATTTGGGGGGGTTTTGTACTGCCCTGACATTTTAGCACCTCAAGAAATGAGATAGGCAGTCATAAACTAAAAGCTGTGTAAATTCCAGAAAATGTACCCTAGTTTGTAGACGCTATAACTTTTGCGCAAACCAATAAATATACGCTTATTGACATTTTTTTTTACTAAAGACATGTGGCTGAATACATTTTGGCCTAAATGTATGACTAAAATTGAGTTTATTCGATTTTTCTTATAACAAAAAGTAGAAAATATCATTTTTTTTCAAAATTTTCGGTATTTTTCCGTTTATATCACAAAAAATAAAAATCGCAGAGGCAATCAAATACCATTAAAAGAAAGCTCTATTTGTGGGAAGAAAAGGATGCAAATTTCGTTTGGGTACAACATTGCATGTCCGCACAATTTACAGTTAAAGCAGCGCAGTGCAAAATTCTGAAATCACCTCTGGTCCTTTAGCTACAAAATGGTCCGGGGCTTAAGTGGTTAAAGCCCCGTACACACAGTCGGACATTTTGCCAACAAACTTCATTTTGAGCAAGTTTGACCAAAAATCCGACCGTGTGTACGCTCCATCGGACAAACTTTTTTGGTTTTCATCGGACAAAAGTTCGGTCTACAAACGGACAAACTTTTGGCCAACAAAAGTCCGATGGAGCAAAGTCCGACCGTGTGTACAGAAAACCATCGGACTTTTGTCCGATGGACAAAACAAATAATGTTAAAATCAACCAACAATAGCAGAAGTTGACCAAAGGGTGGCGGTAAAGAGCAGAAAAGCCACATGATGTTGGAAAAAGTTTTGGAAAAGTTGTCAGAAAAGTCCTGTAGTGTGTATGCTATGGGTGTTCCCGGCCAACTCCGTTCGGACAAAAATCCACGGAAAAGTCCGATGGAAGTCCGACCGCGTGTACGAGGCTTTAGTCTACACAGTTTTGGCTCCCAATCATTCTTTATTAGATTATATGTATAATGCACATTGTTATTCATTTCGGGCAACATATTGCACACAAACATTCTTTACCTTGAAGTGCAGTTTAAATAAAAAAAAAAAAAAATACCCAGGTTTGCTTTTTGATTCATGGATGCTCAAAAATGAATGGGCAGTGTGCACATTGATGTGAATGGGTCCATAACTAAAGCAATCTTTCCTAGGCATGATGCATGAGGCTTTATCCACATGACAGAACTCCATCTCCTGTGGCTACATGCTGTTAGTTTTGTCCTCCCAGCCTGTACAATGGCAGGCTGACAGTAGAAGCATACAAAAGAGGAGAGGAAGGAAATCCCAGTAAGGATCACTGGGAAATCATAGCGGTTACTAATGGTAATTATTAGCAAGCTTAAAGGGAAACAATGTTCTGCAATCAGCTTGGATTGCAGCTTCGCAGTATTATCTGAAATATATCAATACCTGGGAAGGTACTACATCAAAATGACAATAGACAAGGACATACATATAAAACTACAATACAAAAACTGTTTAAAACAATGGACGTCCGGACGCCATTTCAAAAATGCACATACATAATGTCATGTAATTGCATTATTGTGCCCTGGTATTGAACCAATAGGCAGACACAGGGCTTTTTTCTTCTCAGAAAATAGGTGCAGGAACTCAACCACGACCCCCTGAAACACCCTCAACCCCCCCCCCAACACACGCACACCCTCCAAACCACACCAAAGAGTGGGTGTGGTAAAATGTCACAGTGGGAGAATCTTAAAGGGGCACTAAATACCAGGAGTGCATTAGATACCAAGTGCAGAGTTCGGGAGGGGGGGTTACACACAGATGGCAGAGTTCAGGGGTGCGCTACATACATACTATAGCGTTCAGGAGTGCACTGCATACAGACTGCATGGTTCAGCCTTCTTCCACAGCTGCATCCCCTATTCACATCTCACTTTCACCCTTCTTTAGCTCTGACCTCTGCATGCAACCCCACCTCCACTGCCCCATCTCTCCCCCCTCCCTCTTCCACATGTCTTACTTTTGTTGCTTTTTAAAGCTGAAGTACCCAGCCGGCTCTAGTACCTCCAAGTACACTGTAGGTGGCTCTGCCTCTCTCACTTGCAGGGAGATCATCTAGTGGGGGTGTCGGCAGCCGCACTGTACCCAGGGCACCTGCATCTCCCTTGTCCCCGGGGCGACTTCAATAGACATTTGTGTATGAAGACACACAGATGTCTATCAAGTAGCACCTGAAATCACGCTGACCTTGCTACTTTGAAATCACGCTACTTCAAGTGAAGTAGCGTGATTTCAAAGTAGCATCAATGTAAACTAGGGCTAAGGGAGGATTTTTTTTTAAAGAAAACCGAGACAGCAGGGCACTATATAAAGAGACAAAACGGATTATGTAAATATGTGAAAATAGGTTAACAACCACTTTTATATAGGGACTATACTAGTCATCATAGCTACAGGATGTTTCTGTGACCCCCGCTAATAATCTAGTGTGCTCCCCTACTCTCCAACCCAGCGCATATTTGCTAAGTCTCCATGCAGCATTCAATCTATGGCACGGATCATCATCTTCTCACACCTTGCATAGTATACCATCATCATTGATTGATGCAATTCCATTCATATGTATATTGTTCTGATTCAAGACCCCCAAGTTTTCCACACCCCTGGGTTAATGCACTGGGCCTGATGTCTGCCCATACCACATTGGTTCAATACCAGGGCACAATAACGCAATTGCATGACATCATGTATGTGCATTTTGAAAAAGGCGTCCGGACGTCCATTGTTTTAAACAGTTTTTGTATTGTAGTTTTATGTATGTCCTTGTCTATTGTCATTTTGATGTAGTACCTTCCCAGGTATTGATATATTGCAAATGATACTGCGAAGCTGCAATACAAGCTGATTGCAGAACATTGTTTCCTTTTAAGCTTGCTAATAAATTTATATTTTGTCTAAATACATCCCAGAACTACCCTTTGTTACCATTAGTCACCGCTCTGATTTCCCAGTGATCCTTCCTCTCCTTTTTTGTATGCTTAGGGTTAGTGGTGAGTGGTGAGTGGTAGTTGGGTTTTCTATGATTTAGTGGACCTTGATATAGCCGTAGCTTTTGCTTTGTTAGGTGACAGTAGAAGCAGCTGTTGGCAGCACAGAACAATTACGGTACCTGTGGTTAGGGACAGACGATTGCTCCTCGATAGAAACCGCTTCTGCCTAGAGGCGATCATCTGTCCCTAACTGAAGCCAATCACCCCACATGCGATTACATGTCAGCACACAGACACTTGTGACATTGCTTTGTATGGGCAGCAAGAATGAGACCTAAGCTAAAGCCAGGCAATAGGGGACATATCCACCCCCCGGCCCCTGCCCGCCACCTTCTGCCGCTCGCCCGGACTCTCCCATCCCATCAGGAGACCCGAGCAAACAGCCGGCACGTCCACCGGCTGGCGGAAGACCCGAACAAAGCCAATGCTTCATTCAGTTCTTGGATTTAGTAACCCGGAAGCGATGTCATGACATCACTTCCCGGATTACTAGCATCTTAAAAGCGCCAGTTTTAAAAAAAAGTATTCAAAAACGCCAATCTTGATGTTTTGAATACTTTCAAGTGCAGAGGAGGGGTTTGGAGTCTTATAGACCCCCGATCTCTCCATAAAGAGTACCTCTCACTGCCTATGATACCGCTGCGGGTCCCTAGGTATTGATAGAAGGGTCATCCAGAACTGCGATAAGGGCTAATGGAAAGGCGCCAATCCAGAGCCAGCGGGCGGAAGCAGAAAGAACAAGCGGAAGCTTCAGGGTACCAGTGTAAACAGTTTCCCTGACGACGTGTTTCGCACACATGCGCTTTATAAAGTCTGTTGTGTCCATCCATGGTGAGACTTTCATCCTATATAGACATAGCTGGCATTTTTTATAGCTTTGCAGCCGATTCCCTATACAGTAACCACTGTGGGCACCGAGCACGGTCATATGTTTTTATGTATGTCTGGAACTTGAACCATCCAAGTGTATCTTGACAGCGACATAGGTTAGCCCTGGTCCTCCCACATGCTTCAAATATGGTCTACAGCCCTCAGTGCTCTGTACACGTCTGTTTGGAATCTTCCTCGGGAGGGTGAAGGTCCGCTTGTTCACACTCATAATTTTGTTAGCACAATTCTCATGCGGAAACTGACTGGGTTGCCCTATCCGTCAATTTCGCTCCAAAGAAGCTGAGGGACCAAAGTCTGTCCCTGTGCACAGGAGCGATTTGCCTCAACAATCGCAGAAAAATCACGCCACGTTTGGGGTGCCATTCAAAATGAACGGCACCCACACGCTTGTTCTGCTGCGATCTGAAATCACAGAAATTCTGCCCGCCATTCCTATTCACCCAACGAGGACCCAACGAGGCCCCAGGACAGTAATGGCGAACCTTGGCACCCCAAATGATTTGGAATTACATTTCCCATGATGCTTATGCACTCTGCAGTGTAGTTGAGCATCATGGGATATGTAGTTCCAAAACATCTGGGATGCCAAGGTTTGACATCACTGCCCTAGAAAGTCCTATATTACACAGGGCTAGGAGTGATCAGATTGCGTTTGGTCTGAAGTCAGCTGTCTTTGATGGGCCAATGAGCTGCAGGCAGGTGATTTCCAGCCCCCACAGCTGATATAGATATCAGATTATCCACTTCCCGCCCGGCCTATAGCAAAATGACGGCGGTTGATTCAGTTATCCTGACTGGGCGTCATATGGATGTCCAGCAGGATAAGCTGAGATTGCACACCCATCAGTGGTGTGGTGTGCCAGTGTGACACACCACTACACCGATCTCAGTAAAGAGCAGTGCCCACAAATGGTGCCAGTCAGTGCCCACTATGAATGCCTACCAGATGTCTCATCAGTGATGCCCAGCAGTGCCACCCAGTGTCCATCAGTGCCACCTATCAGTGCCACCCATAAGTTCCCATCAGTGCTGCCTATCAATGCCCATCAGTGCTGCATACCAGTGCCACAATCCTTTCCGGGGGTGAAGTGGTTATGGTCATGGAGACAGTCTCCAGATCTTAATCCTATAAAAAACTTATGGACGAAGCTGAAACTTCAAGTTGCCAAGCGACAGCCAAGAAACCTTAAGAATTTTGAGCAGATCTGTAAAGAAGAGTGGACCAAAATCCCTCCTGAGATGTGCGCAAACCTGGTAACCAACTACAAGAAATGTCTTACCTCTGCTTGCCAACAAGGGTTTCTCCACCAACTACTAAGTCATGTTTTGCTTGGGGATCAAATACTTATTTTACTCACTGAACTGCAACTCAATTTGTATCATGTGTTTTTTCTGTATTATTGGTTAATATTCTGTCTCTATCAGTTAAAATACACCTATGAACAAAATTATAGACCCTTCATTCCTTTGTAAGTGGGCAAACAACTTACAAAATCTGCAATCTTCACCACTGTAGTTACCTTGGCCCAATGACTGTAGTAGGTAAGTGAAGATTGTGTTGTCACCTCCCTGCTTCTCCGCCTTGTCCAATTAGAGAGCCTTTGACATTCACAGAGAAAATGCAAAGTGTTCTCTGAATGGCACCCGTGCCAAGCTTGTGACCTCCTGTGTTCATAAAGTAGCAGGCCAGCCACTCGGCATGCAACTCAGAAGCTAGCGGCAATTACTGTGCCTTCAACAGTGATTTCCATCTTTTGCAGGGATCGGCCAGGTATGACACATACATACTTACATTGTGGAATGTAACTATGCAAAAATATTCATACCTAAATAAATTTCAGCTTTAAGACAAAGATTCAGAGAGAGACAAGTCAAGGACAAGAATTGAGGATCCAAAAATACAACACAGGTGGATATCAAAGAACAGAGGACAAACTGTAGTAGTGCTGGGCATTAAATGAGCAGGAATACAGCATATGTAATCCCTTAACAGGACCAGTGCTAGAGGCAGACAGATCAAAAAACATGGGAACTAGCTTAATGGTCGTACTATATCCCTCCTTTTCCCCCTCATGTCTGTTTGGAACGAGCAGTGCATGTTATTTGCAGTCATGTTCACTGCTCTATGTACACTACAAAGCCCATAGCCCAAAGTTCATAGTCCTGGCCCAAAGCCCTTTTCAGGAAGTTGGATCATAAAAAAATAATAAATGGACCAGAATTTAGTGTCACTTCTTTACCAACTTACACAAAAGCAGCGTGATTGGGCGGCTATAAGGGGAGAAGGAAGCCCATAGCCTATAGCCCAGAGTATAAAGTCTAAAGCCCATAGCCCAAAGTCCAAACCTAGTCAAAAGCCCAGAGCCTAAAGTATAAAGTCCAAAGCTCATTGCCCAAAGTTCATAGTCCTGGCCCAAAGCCCTTTTCAGGAAGTTGGATCATAAAAAAATAATAAATGGACCAGAATTTAGTGTCACTTCTTTACCAACTTACACAAAAGCAGCGTGATTGGGCGGCTATAAGGGGAGAAGGAAGCCCATAGCCTATAGCCCAGAGTATAAAGTCTAAAGCCCATAGCCCAAAGTCCAAACCTAGTCGAAAGCCCAGAGCCTAAAGTATAAAGTCCAAAGCTCATTGCCCAAAGCTCATAGCTCAGAGCCCAAAGTCCAAAGCTCATAGCTCTGAGCCCAAAGTCCAAAGCTCACAGTCCAGAGCCCAGAGCATAAGGTTTAAAGCCCATAGCCCAAATCATATAGCCCATAGCCTAAAGTCCAAAGCTCATCGCCCATAGCCCACAGCAGGAAGTTGGATCAAAAAGAAAAACAATGGAGATTTGGAGGAGTTTGAGATCAGTAAAAATCACTTTTTTGGGTTATTAAAACATACTTGAATCAGATATTTTTTTTAACAAGAGTTTAGTGTCACTTTTTTAACATCTAACAAAGAAGGAGCGTGATTGGTCGGCTATTACAGGAGGAGGCCGGATTTTTTTTTTTTACGACACTAAATAATATATATATATATATTTTTAATTCATACACATCCATTACCTAATGTGTCTGTAATTTATTTTAATTAAATAATTGCTTATTGTGTTTTCTGCCTTCTTGCAACATCCTCCATGAGCTGCCACACCTCTGCTTTTCTCCCTCCCTTCTGTTTGTTTGGAAAAAGCAGTGCACGCTAGTTGCAGTCATGTACATTGCAAATCTCATAGTCCACTGTCCATCCCAGAAGTGAGAAACAGAGAGAGAGAGGCTATGCTCTTGAGTACAGTGAGGACCATGGAGAATGAACGTAGCCACCCTCCAACAGGAAGTCACATCACAGGGTAAAAAAAAAGATGATTAAGAGGGTAAGAGCAGCAGACTTTTTTTTAGTTAAAGTGATTGTAAACGATCACCTTGTAAGACAACCCATTTAGTTTAACCACTTCAGCCCTGAAAGGTTTACCCCCCTCTTCATGACCAGGCCATTTTTTGCGATTCGGCACTGCGTTACTTTAACTGACAAATTGCACGGTCGTGAGACGCTGCACCCAAATAAAATTGATGCCATTTTTTCCCCACAAATAGAGCTTTCTTTTGGTGGTATTTTATTACCTCTGCGGGTTTTATTTTTTGCGCTATAAACAAAAAAAGACCAAGATGATCCAGGGAAAATCCTATTGCCTCTCGGGGGATCAGGAAGGAATTTTTTCCCCTGCTGTAGCAAATTGGATTATGTTCGGCTGGGGTTTTTCATCTTCCTCTGGATCAACTGTGGGTATAGGATTGGGTATATGGGATTGTATGATATTTTTTATTTTATTTATTTTCATGGTTGAACTAGATGGACTTGTGTCTTTTTTCAACCTGACTAACAATTTTGAAAAAAACAAAAACAATATTTTTTCCTTTCTACTATAAAACATACCCAATAAAAAAAATGTAAAAAATCGAATTTCTTCATCAATTTAGGCCAATATGTATTCTGCTACATATTATTGGTAAAAAAATCCCAATAAGCGTATATTGATTGGTATGCGCAAAAGTTATAGCGTCTACAAACTAGGGGATGTTTTTATGGAATTTTTATTTATTTATTTTTACTAGTAATGGTGGCAATTAGCGATTTTTAGTGGGACTGCAACATTGCGGCAGACAAATCGGACACCTAGCTGACACTTTTGACACTTTTTGGGGACCAATGACACTAATAGAGTGATCAGTGCTAAAAAAATATGCGCTGACACTGTACTAATGACACTGGCAGAGAAGGGGTTAACATCAGGGGCAATCAAAGGGTTAAGTGTGCTCCTAAGGAGTGCTTTCTAACTGTGGGGAGAATGCTGTGACTGGAGGAACACAGATCTCCATCTTCCTCTCTCACAGAGCGGAGGTCTAGGCAGACCGCCGCTCTGCCTCTCCAGAGAATGATCGGCGGGTCCCGCACACGCCTCAGACGCTGTGGATGAAATCACGTACCTGTACGTGCTTTCGCGCAGGAGGGCCGCCCTGGTACAGTATATCTGCATGGGGCGGTCCTTAAGCGGTTAAAAAAGAAATGAAAGGCAAAACATTTCTGTATAGGTATAAAAAAACATTATAAATGGCTCCTCCCCCCCAGCTTCATAAGAGCTGAGGGGGGGGAGAAGAAGCAGCATCACACTGAGCTTCCTGGTGAATGGCTGTGCAGCAGGGGTGTCAGGACAAGTCTGATCATTGGAGGACAGCACACAGAGTTACCATCATAGCTAGAGAACTGACTATGCTGCTCCTGCTTAGTGTGGTCAGTTATTTAATAGAAAAACAGAGGGACTGGCAGGAACACCAGGGATTTCACACAAAGGAGACAATACAAAGAGAACAGGAGACTTTCTCATCAGTAGTGTATTTAGGTTTTGTGCTGCCCTAAGCCTGACTAAACTCGTGCACCCCCTAATTTAAATATGACCCACCCCTTCCTGTCAAGGCCACACCTCTTTCTGTTTAAGACCCGCCCTGAAATTTTCGAGTGGGGACACTAGTTCTGAAGTGGGAATATAGGAAAAAATACTGCGCTAGTCTGAAGAAAATACGTGAAAAAACAAAACAAAAGAGCAGCTACATAAAATGTGACTAAAATATATAGGAATGTGGGTAAGAATGTAGCGCTAAATATAAGAGAGACCCAATCCCACCAAATGGGCTTGGCTTCAAAGTGCAACAAAAATGCAAGCAAATAACAGTGAAGTGAGTCCACATAAGCGTCCATTCAAATTTCCATATGATGGAATACTGAAACCAGACGTAGAACAATATGGGTCATCACATAAACCTTCTGGAAAAGGAAGAGGTAGAATACTCTTACCGGAACCGGTGGATCTACTTGTTAGGCAGATCGTTTGAGCGTGTGAAATCCAAATGGCAAGTCCCGTCTGCTTGTCTGAAGGCTGGATCAAACGAATCTCAGATGGCAACTCGTTGGCAGGATCCCCGACCTCAAAGGAGACTCTGGATTCGGCAGATGTCATCGTAGTCCTCAGATAATGCAGAGGCAGCTTCCAGTCAGGAAATTCTTTCCAGAATTGAATATGGCAAAGCGGAGAGAGCAGCAACTCAATCAACCAACCATGGAAAAAAGAATGAGGGGAAAGAGAGTCCTGGAGCAATGACAAAAGGGGAAATAAGCGGAGGGACGGCATGACAGGTGAGACAGGCTGTAGCCAGCAGAGGTTGTGGTTCCTTTAAGAAAAGGGGGGTGGCTGTGGGGAAGAAGGGGAGGGGGAGTGCAGTTAGTCAGGGAGGAAGTGACGTTTTCTCACTTCCTCCTTTTCACTCACGAGGTAGAAAGCTTCACAGCCGGTGCCATGGCTGATGTGGCTGGACTATTAGCGCAATTGCGGGCCGCGGTGGCCGCGCAGGGGGCAGATTGGCTGCAGGAACAGGTTGCTGCAGTGGTGGACGAGCAGGCGGCGGCGCCCGCCGGTGGGGGGGTCGCTCCGGGGCGCGCTAGGCGGTCCAGGCCGCCTGAGCGGTACAGTCCGGAGGCATCCCCGAGTGGTTCAACTTCCGTCCGGAGACCCGTTGGGGGCCCTCCGGCCGCATCCCCTGGCCGCACGCAGCCTGTGTCGGCGGGGGGGGCCGGGAGGAATCCGCGCCGTGGACGGAGTTTTGCGGTGATGGAGACGAGTGGCCCTCTTGCCCCTCCCCCTCCCGCGCGTCGGAGATGCGGGGACATCGCGGTCGAGGCTGCGGGGGTTGCCCAGAACAGCCGTGCGGCCCAGCGTGGAGGATCTATTTCGCGGGCCAGTGGTCGGGAGGCGGTGGCGGTCAGGGGTCCGGCGGTGCCAGCAGGACGAGCGGTGTGGGGTTTGGCGCCTGGAGTGACGGATGGGAGTCGAGCGGATGACACCCGGGCCAGGGGGCGGACCCGCAGTTCGTCGGTGGAGGTTGCGAGTGGGTCGGGTGTGCCGGGATCGAGAGGACGTGAGGCCCAGCCGCAAAAACCCTTGCCACGTGGGTCGCGTCCGCAGGGTGTGCAGCCAGCGCTTGTGACGGCGGGATCGGATGACAACAGGTCTGAAGGGGAGCTGTCCGGGTCAGACGGTGGCGAGGACTCGGGACAACTGGCTTCGAGGGAGAACAGTTCGGCGGCTGGTGGACCCAGTCTCAGGCAGCCCGGTGAGTCCCACTCTTCGGTGGTTATTTGTTCCTTATTACAAGATTTATTGGGTCAAGGGGGTGTTGGGGGGGGCTTAGGTGCAACACCTGGGTCGCGTTCTTCCCCACTGGGGAAAAAAGCGGCAGGGGAGACGCAGGACTTGTGGTCGGGGTTGGAGGATTTGGTCAGGCGTTTTAAGCCGGGCGGGGGCGACATGGGGTCGCCCGCGGCGGCTTGGGGGACAACTGGGGGTTCATCGCAGGGGGCGGGGCTTTCGGACACAGCCGGGGCCCTAGGCGTGCAAACGGTAGAGGTGTCAGAGGAGGTGCAGGCCCCATTGGAAGGGGGGGCAGCCACAGCAGGGGGGCAAGTGGCTACCGGAGAGAAAAACAAGGAGGTGGTCAGGCTGGCGGACGCCGCTAGAAATGAGATGTACATTTGTTTTGAGGCACCGTTAGGAACTCACCTCAAGCCGGAGGTTAGAGAAAAGCTGTGGAAAGGTGAGTATGTGGAGATCTTCACGTTGCTCCCCTTGGACAAATTCAACCTGGATAGGGTGAAGCCGGAAGAGAGCAGGAAGGAGGACGAAGAAAAGAGGCGTTATCGTCTTATACCCCGTACTTTCACCAATTGGTTGCAAGCGTTTGCGATCATGGCTTGTGTGATAGGGCAGAAGGCCCCAGAACATTGTTCTGGGCTGTTCATTTATTTGGAGGCGGTTAGCGAAGCGTACAGGACGTATGGTGGCGTAGCCTGATTGAGGTATGACGAACAGTTCCGGCAGAGGATGGCCATGAGACCGGGACTGCGATGGGATCACAAGGACATCAACTTGTGGATGCGACTGATGACAGCGTCGCGGGCATCCAATCAGTTTTTTCAGGGGGGGGTCGGAGGTGCTGCGGCCTCAGGACAACCGACCGAGAAAAGGTGGGGCTACTGCTGGCAGTTCAACGAGGGCACCTGCAAGTACGGAGCAAGCTGTCGCTTCAAGCATGTGTGTTCAGGATGTGGGGGCAGTCATGCCTTGTCCAAATGCTTTAAGCGAGGCAGGGGTCGCCCCGGGGATTCTGGGGGAAAAGGGAACGACGCCAATCCGGGTGGAAAGGATGCTTCCCTTTCTCAATAGGTATCCCGACAGGTGTGCAGCCAAGTTGTTGGAGGAGGGTTTCGCCGGTGGTTTCAGAATTCCTTGCGCGCCGTTTGCAGTCCCCCCCGGCAGCCAAGAACCTCCGGTCTGCGTTGCTACATCCTTTGGTGGTTTCGGAGAAGCTGGAGAAGGAGGTGCAGTTAGGGCGTATGGCCGGACCGTTCACAGATGCGCCCATACCTGATTTCGTGGTGTCTCCCTTGGGGGTTGTCCCCAAGAGGGAACCTCAAAAATTTCGCTTGATTCATCACCTGTCCTTTCCCAGGGGTGGGTCGGTGAATGATGCTCTTGCGCCGGAGAACTGCACGGTATCATACACCTCTTTCGATGCGGCTGTGACATGGGTGCGTAGGTGTGGACGGGGAGCGCTGTTGGCAAAAGCCGATGTTCAATCTGCTTTTCGGTTGCTACCAGTACACCCGGACAGCTTTCGTTTCTTGGGCTGCATGTGGGACGGGGCTTACTACGTGGACCGCTGTTTGCCCATGGGTTGCTCCATCTCTTGCGCGCTCTTTGAGACTTTTAGTTCGTTCCTAGAATGGGTGGTCCGGGACGTGTCGGGGATCAGTTCGATCATCCACTATCTGGATGATTTTCTGTGTGTGGGCCCGCCGGGGTCTACCGTTTGCAGGGTCCTGCTGGGTACGCTGCAATACGTGGCCGACCGTTTTGGGGTCCCTTTGGCCCCTGAGAAGACAGAGGGCCCTACGTCGTCCTTAGTTTTTCTGGGCATAGAGCTAGATTCTGAGAAGATGGAATGCCGATTGCCGGAGGATAAGCTGGAAGCATTGAAGGGGGAGGTGCGAGGTGTTATCGGCCGTCGTAAGATCCAGTTGCGACAGATGCAGTCACTATTGGGTAAGTTGTGTTTCGCTTGCAGGATCATGCCCATGGGCAGGGTATTTAGCCGCAGGTTGTCGGCTGCGACAGCCGGGGTGCGGGTTCCTACTCATTTTGTGAGCCTAACAAGAGAGCTTCGTGAGGATTTGGAAGTGTGGCATGGATTCCTTGAATCCTTCAATGGGCGGGCGTTGTGGATGAAGGGGCCCGTTAGCAATTTCGATCTGGACTTGTTTACAGATGCGGCTGGCTCCACGGGGTATGGGGCGTTCTGTCAGGGAAAATGGAGTGCGGCTCCATGGCCAAAGGAGTGGGAAGAAGCGGGGTTCTTGAAGAACCTGGTACTATTGGAACTTTTCCCAATTGTGGTGGCGTTTGAGTTATGGGGGGATTCATTCCGGAATAGCAAGGTGCGCCTGAACTGTGATAACATGGGAGTGGTTCAGGTAGTGAATAAAGTGTCAGCCACATCACAGCCAGTGGTGCGTTTGCTGAGGCATCTGGTTTTGCGCTGCTTGCAGTTCAATGTGTTTGTGTACGCGGTACATCTTCCTGGGGTGGATAACACCCTGGCTGACGCTTTGTCTCGTTTTCAGTGGGACAGGTTCCGGGAGTTGGCACCAGCAGCGGAGCAACGAGGGGTTACCTGTCCCGACTGGATGTGGGACATTGCCTTGACAGCGCAGCACAGTGGATTAAACGGTCGGTGAGTGGGGCCACGTGGAATGCCTATGCTAAGGTGTGGCAGGAGTGGGGGTCATTTGTTCGGGGGCTGGGAGTTTCCCCGGGGGGTAGAGAAGAGGGAGCGGCTCTGATTTATTTTCTCACCTTGAAAATGGAGCAAGGCGTTTCTGTGTCCGCGGTGGACCGTACACTAGCGGGTTTGGCGTTTCTGTTCAAATGGCAGGGCTGCAAGGACCATACTAAAGAATTTTGGGTGAAGCAGGCAGTGAAGGGGTACAGAAAAGGTCGGAAGGCGGCTGATAGCCGCAGGCCGGTCTCGTTCAGAATGTTGGAAAAATTGTTTCTGCAGCTACGCTCCGTGTGCAGTTCGGAATATGAGTGTCAGTTGTTTCGGGCAGCATTCGCGCTTGCCTTTTTTGGGGCCCTGAGGGTAGGAGAGCTGGTCAGTTCTTCAAAAATGGCTCCGGGGGGGTTGTTGGCGCAGGATGTGCAATGTTCGGGTGATTCGGTGGGCATATGGGTAAGCAGGTCCAAAACGGACCAAGTAGGAAAAGGTATGCGGCTCCAGTTGTTTCGCATCCCAGAGGCGTCGATCTGTCCTGTACGGGCGGTGGAATCCTTTTGTTCCATGCGTCCGGGACTAGAGGGTTCTTTTCTTATGCATCGGGATGGGGCAGCGTTGTCAAGGTTTCAATTCATAGCGGTGTTCAAAAAATGTTTGGTGGCAGCGGGGTATGACCCGAAGGGTTATGCCTCTCACTCCTTCCGCATTGGGGCAGCCACAGAGGCGGCTAGGGCAGGACTGCAGGCGGAAGCGGTGAGGAAGATTGGGAGGTGGGAGTCTGATAGGTTTCGCCTTTATGTTCGCCCTCACCTGTTACAGGAGTAGAGGGCATTTGGGTTGGTGTTGTATGGGGTCTGTGTGATGGCAGGTTAGAATGTGCCAATAATTCGTTGTCCTAATGTTATTTTCATGTTTTTCAGGTGGTGAACCCAGACTAGTTTGGATTTTGGGTCACTCTTACGTGTTCTGGGGGGCAAAACGGGCCGATGTTCGGCCCAATGGACGGCAGTTGGGAATTCCCTTACGAGAAGCTCGGGTCCGTTGGATCGGGGTGCCGGGGATGGCGTGGAGTGGGGTTATGCCGGAAATACAGAGGTTTGCTGGTCGGGAGAGGGCGCCGGATGTTTTGGTGCTACATGCGGGAGGTAACGACATGGGGGCCAGATCAATGCACCAACTGATACGGGACGTTAAGTCTGATTTTTTAAGGTTGCGCACTACATTCCCGGGTATGGTGGTTATTTGGTCGGACATGGTAGGCAGGACATCCTGGCGGTGGGCATGGTCGGTGGACAAAGTCAATAAGGCCCGGATAAAAGTCAATAAGGAAGTGGGGAGATTTTTTGTGAGGAATGGGGGCCTGGTGGTGCGCCACCGCGAATTGGAGGTGGATACGTGGAGGTACCTAAGGGGAGATGGGGTCCACCTGAATGCAGTGGGCATCGACCTGTGGAACATGGGTTTGCAGGAAGGAATTCAGCAGGCCCTTAGGGTGTGGGGTTGCTCGCAAGGGTAAGGTTTTACCCCTTGCGAGCTGTGGCGGAGTTTGGTTCCTGGAAAAGGAGGTAAAAGGGGAAGGTCTGGAGAAAAAGGTGGTACCCATACGTGGTATGGGGTTTTTTGAGTACCTTCTGGTCAACAAGGGTTAACCAGGAAGGGGGGTAAATGGTAGGGCACTGTGGACAGGTGTACCGTCTCCGAGTCGGTGTCTTGCGACTGGAGGCCTAAGGGATATGTTAGTCCCAGTGCCCAAGTTGGGAGTTGGTGGTCTATAAGCCCACCAGTGGTATTGGAAGTGTTATAAATGTTATTTAAACGGTTATTTAAGTGGTTATTTATTTCATATAAAAGTTGTTAAAATAAATAGGCCGGAAGGCCAATTTTACTCCACAACCTTGTCAGTCGTTATTTATTAGAATGGTACAAGGGGGTGGGTAAGGTGGTAGAGGTTAAGTCAAAGTGAAGGATCGGTCTTTAACATGTCAAGAGAGTCCTGGAGCAATGACAAAAGGGGAAATAAGCGGAGGGACGGCATGACAGGTGAGACAGGCTGTAGCCAGCAGAGGTTTTGGTTCCTTTAAGAAAAGGGGGTGGCTGTGGGGAAGAAGGGGAGGGGGAGTGCAGTTAGTCAGGGAGGAAGTGACGTTTTCTCACTTCCTCCTTTTCACTCACGAGGTAGAAAGCTTCCCACCCACCCTCCCTGTGTGAGGGGTAAGACAAGGGCGAGGGTCATGGGCGGTGTTTATTTGGATGTGGCGGAGTTTGGTTCCTGGAAAAGGAGGTAAAAGGGGAAGGTCTGGAGAAAAAGGTGGTACCCATACGTGGTATGGGGTTTTTTGAGTACCTTCTGGTCAACAAGGGTTAACCAGGAAGGGGGGTAAATGGTAGGGCACTGTGGACAGGTGTACCGTCTCCGAGTCGGTGTCTTGCGACTGGAGGCCTAAGGGATATGTTAGTCCCAGTGCCCAAGTTGGGAGTTGGTGGTCTATAAGCCCACCAGTGGTATTGGAAGTGTTATAAATGTTATTTAAACGGTTATTTAAGTGGTTATTTATTTCATATAAAAGTTGTTAAAATAAATAGGCCGGAAGGCCAATTTTACTCCACAACCTTGTCAGTCGTTATTTATTAGAATGGTACAAGGGGGTGGGTAAGGTGGTAGAGGTTAAGTCAAAGTGAAGGATCGGTCTTTAACATGTCATGCTCCGATAGTGCAGGTCAATGTGGGTTTATTGAAAAAACCAACAAAGTAAAAGTGATCACATACAGATAAAATCTTAAAAAGGGCAATGAGTGGAGTGGTGTACATCCTTCTGTATTTCCATTCCGGGCCTCCCTTGACCAGTGTAATCAAGATATTCCCAACACTTTACCCATACCACTTCTCCCCCATATATTACCTACCCCTTATCTTAACCAATCTATAATCATTTAGACCACACCAGAGTTGGAGTATAACTGGCCATAACAGCCTTTTTTATTAAACATTAATAGATAAAAACTCCACTATAAAATTATACTTTCACTTAAATAACACATCTACGAAAAACAGTTTAACTTCCAGTCTATTGGTCTCTGACGGCACCCCAAATTTTTTAACCCTTTTTCCACCAATACACTGTGGGACCAAAATGTTACCATACCAGGCCTCCAGCCGTATCACAGCTCGGAGACAACCCCTTCCCGCAGTGCAACCAATTTGTTGGCCTAGGCCAGGATACAGCGTTGTTTCTCATACAAGTACATGGCACAGCAGGCACATATCAGGAATATGAAGTGTTGGGGTAACAAACGCTTTAACAATACAAACCTGAACACAACTTATTTTTTTTCTAAACCAGCGTTTAGTGTCACTTTTTCCAAGAAAGGAACGTGATTGGCCGGCTATAAGGGGAGGAGGAGGAGGCCGGATTTGTTTTATTCATTTTTTAACGTCTTGCAAAAAAGAGTGTGATTGGCCAACTATAAGCAGGAAGAGGAAGCCGGATATTTTATTTTGATTATTAGGGGTCTGTTCACACTGCCCACACATCAAACTGGAGCGGTTTAGTGTGCAGGCAGCTGTCCATTCCGGTCGCAGTGAGCCAGCGGTAGGAGGCAGAGTCATGCACGTTCTACCGCATCACATGGCTCTTATTTTTGTGTGAACTTTATGTGAAGCACACAAAGTGACACCATCATTCATGTCACCGTAGAGCAGTACAGTGTGATGAGCTGCTGTACAGTAACATGCAGTGCCTTCCTGTGCACTACCATACAGGGCAGCATGTCTGAATTTTACCACGGCTCCAGGCTGCATTGCAGAGCACACAGGGCACAAAGATAACAACTGTGTGACTGGCGTTCTTCCAGTGCAGAAAAATGTCCGTCACCGTACTATGTGTGAACTGGCACAGAGCTTCTTCACACCGTGTCCGTTTACTGCACAACAACACACATGCATGGTGTGAAAGGGGCACGTAGAATACAATAGTTTCCTATGGGTCCTGCTCATACTATACATGTGTGGAGGTGTGCAGCAAAATGCAGCTCAATGGACATGATGTGAATAAGCCCTTCTTTAGTATTACAGCACATTGGACGGTGCTCATGGGAAACCCCCTTCAGTATAATGGAAGGACTGCTCACTGCTACTGCTGGAAGAATGAGGATACGCAACTTTCTTAAGTGCCAAAATCACACGGCTTTGTGATTTTTATTATGGGCTCTTGTATGTATTTTCATTTCAGGAAATAATAAAAATATATATCTTTATAGTAGGGCTGTGGAAATTAACTATTAATTCCTCGATTAATCGATTAATTGTTTTGAATGATCAAAATTCTTTGGGCTTGCCGTGTTCATCTGAAGGGCTCCTTTGCTGTGCCTTCATATCTTCATGCCAGCGGGACCTTACTATCTGCCACATGCAAGGGCTGTTACACTTCCCTCTATCAACCTGGGATTCTACAGCCATCCACTGGGAGTTGTGATAGTTCCCTTCACGGGACATCTACATGCCGACGGACTGATGTTAGCCCCTTCTCATCTGGATTCAGCAGTGGTATCATTGTACACATTTTTATACCAGTATCATACTTGGCTACATGTTTTTATGACTGCTTTTTCTACCGTTTGGTATTACTCGCACCATTTTTACAGTTTATTAAGCTACATCGATTTTATCTCCAGTGCAATATTTATTTTGTTACCTACTTGAAGACTATAAAAGTTTTAATGCTATTCCCACAGAGCGCTGCCTTTGTGTGTGTTTTGTATTCTGCTATCGATTTTTCCAGTGGTTGGTAGCTGCACTCGGAATCGGCCTGCAAGGAGATAAGCTAAAAGTAGTTGGATCTGTATGTGCATTATACATAATCGAAATTAGTCGATTAATCAATTTAAAAAAAAACGATTAATCGAACACAAAATTTTTAATCAGTAACAGCCCTACTTTATAGCTCTTGTCAGTGGATTCATTTGTCCTATTACGAAAATAAAACTGTTTAAAGTAATACTAAAGTCTCCATTTTTTACATTAAAAAATAGCAAATATGTTATACTTACCTGCTCTGTGGAATGGTTTTGCACACAGCAGCCCCCATCCTCCTCTTCTCTGGTCCTCCATAGGCTCTCCTGGCCCCTGCTGAGTGTCCTCAAAGCAAGCAGCTTTCTTTGGGGGCACCCGAGCTGCTGCTCTGTGTGTCCATTCAGACACGGAGCCGCTATTCAGCCCCGCACCATCTCCTCATTGGCGCACTGACTTTGAGTGACAGCAGTGGGGGAGCCAATGGCGCCACGCTGCTGTCTCAGCCAATGAGGAGGGAGAATTCCAGGCACTTGTAGTTCCGCAACAGCTGCAGGGTCACCAGTTTAAGACCCCTGCTCTATAGTGTGTACTTGTCTCAGTTAAACATAATCAATCAGCATTAATTCTAATCCTCATGCTGTTAGTCTTAGTAAATAGATAGAAAAGTATACCATATTTACTTGTTTTAAACTTTTTTTTTTTTACCATTGCTTCAGTTACTTCCTGGTTTCTTGCCTAGGAAAATGGTGTCATACATGCCAGGAGTCTTCAGGAGGGGGGGAGAGTTTTTCTCAACTAAGCACACACGCCTGCATGCATGACTGAGCTAAAGGCAGATTGAATCCAGGAAGTAAATGGTACATGAATCATTGCCCTTGCTCAAGATGGCGACAGCCAGAAATGCTAAAGGGGTGTTTCTCAAAGTGATTTCTCAACAAAATAAAGCTATGGGGTATATGAGAGTGCATGGGGTATAGGAGAGTGTATGAGGGATGCATGGAGTGTGCTATGGGGTATAGGAGAGTGTATGGGAGACTATGGAGTGTGCTATGGGGTTTAAGAGAGTGAATGGAGCATGCATGGAGTGTGCTATGTGGTATAGAAGAGTGCATGGGGCATGCTCCGAGTGCACTATGGGGTATAGGAGAGCATATGGGAGATGCATGGAGTGTGCTATGGGGTATAGGAGAGTGTATAAGGAATGCATGGAGTGTGCTATGGGATATAGGAGAGTGTATGGGAGACGCATAGGGTTGCCACCTTTTCTTCAAGTCAAACCCGAACACTTTAGCGGCGCACAGCCAATTTTTTTTATACATATATTTTGCTAATAAATAACATTTCTAATCATTTGAAGTTAATAACAAGAGTCCCCCTGTACATCAGAGTCCACAGAGTTCCACTTTTACATCTGTACTTGCAAAGTTCCCCTTCACTGTAAGGGGGGACTCTGCAGACTTTGATGTAAGGGAGAACATAACATAAGGGATACTCTAGGAACCCTGATATAAGGGGGAACACTGAGAACTCTAAAGTACGGAGAGGACTCGGATATAAGGGGGAACACTGATATAAGGGGTGCTGTGAGAACCCCGATATACCTTAGTGTACTCACTCAAAGGCAAAAGAGAGAAGGGGGCAGACTTCAGTCACAGACAGGGATGGATGGCGAGCTCACTCATCCCTTGGCAGTCAGCACCTCTCATCCATGACCAGTGTACTCGAGATACCTCCCCACACCTTACCCCTACCAGTTACCCCTCTTAACCACTATCTTAACTTATCCAATCTATAGTAATTTAGACCACACCGGAGTTGGAGTATAAAATGGCCACAACAGCCTTTTTATTAAAACCATATCATGTAAAGAACTCCAATATAAAATATATATTTTCAATAACTTTATTAACACAATTTTACCATTATAACTCCCAGTCTGTTGGTCTCTGACGGCACCCCCAAACTTTTGAACCCCTTTTTACACCAATACACTGCGGTACAAAATTTTTGAACCATACCAGGCCTCCAGCCGTATAACAGCTCGGAGACAACCCCTTCCCGCAGTGCAACCATACCCGTACTCCAGCGGACACCATTCCACTGGAATACACCAGAGGGGCACATACCACCGATGAGCCCCCACCACTTTAATACCATCTGTTTTCTGCCACCGTCAAAGACCAAAGACACCGCCAACACACAGCTGTTATGACAACCTTTTCCTTCACAACCTGAAAGACAAGAAAACAATAGCCAGAAAAACACCAAAACAACAGGGAGGGTGGGTGGGAAAAACTTCCTCTCCTTTCTGTCCCCACACAAAATGATGCCGAGTGCACCCGCCTCCAGCTATTTAAAGTGCCCCTCCCCTCACATTAAAATTCACCTCTGCCTCCACCCACTCACTTCTTCACCAAATGTTAACCCCGTCCTGTCTGTACTCTCCACCTTGTCATGCATGGCCCTTCATTATATTCTTTTTTGTCTCTTCATTCCGGGCCTCCCTGATGTATCTGAGGCTGCTGGACTTAAAATTTCCAGCCTCCCACTTTCCTTTTCTGAGGCACAGTCCTGGGGATTGGAGTGTGGGCACACACAGAGGGGTAGGACGGGAGGAAGAGGTGCAGATCGAGCCCTTTCTCCTCTCCTGTCTGTGTGTGGGTTTTGGGGGGGGGGGGGGGTATTTGTTAGTGCTGGCTTTGACCAGCATTAAAGAGAGGGTAACAGACACTTTCAGCTTAGACAACTGCAGCCTGCAACCCTGCTGGGATGCCATGGTCCAGTCTGAATAATGTGTCCGGGTTTCAAGCAGTCTGAATGCGCTATGGGGTATAGGAGAGAATATGGGAGACGCATGGAGTGTGCTATGGGGTAAAGGAGAGTGCATAGGATACAGGAGAGTGTATGGGGGAAGCATAAAGTGTGCTATGGTATATAGGAGAGTGTGTGAGTGATGCATGGAGTGTGCTATGGGTTATAATAGAGCAGGGATATGCAATTAGCGGACCTCCAGCTGTTGCAAAACTACAAGTCCCATCATGCCTCTGCCTCTGGGTGTCATGCTTGCTGCTGTCAAAGTCTCGCTATGCCTCATGGGACTTGTAGTTTGGCAACAGCTGGAGGTCCGCTAATTGCATATCCCTGTAATAGAGTATATAGGAGACACATGGAGTGTGCTATGGGTTATATAAGAGTGCATGGGAGATGCCTGCGAAATGCATGGGGTATAGGAGAGTGTATGGGAGATGCATGGAATGTGCTATGGGGTATAGGAGAGTGTAAAAGGGATGCATGGAGTGTGCTATCGGTATAGGAGAGGGTTTGGGGCATGCATGGAGTGTGTATGGGGTATATAAGATGCATGGAGTTTGCTCTGTGGTATAGAAGAGTGCATGGGGCATGTTCCGAGTGTGCTATGGGGTATAGGAGAGTATATGGGAGACACATGGAGTGTGCTATGGGGTATAGTAGAGTGTATGTGATACATGGAGTGTGCTATGGGGTATAGGAGAGTGTATAAGGGATGCATGGAGTGTCCTATTGGGTATAGGAGAGTGTATGTGGGATGCATGTAGTGTGCTATGGGATATAGGAGAGTGTATAGGAGACGGATGGAGTGTGCTATGGGGTATAGGCGAGTGTATGGGGCATGCATGGAGTGTGCTATGTGGTATAGAAGAGTGCATGGGGCATGCTCCGAGTGCGCTATGGGGTATAGGAGAGTTTATGGGAGATGCATGGAGTGTGCTATGGGGTATGGGGGATGCATGGAGTGTGCTATTGGGTATGGCAGACGTACAGAGTGTGCTATGTGGTATTGAAGAGTGCATGAGGCATGCTCCGAGTGCGCTATGGGGTATAGAAAATTATATGGGGGACACATGGAGTGTGCTATGGGGTATAGGAGAGTGCATGGGATACAGGAGAGTGTATGGGGATGCATAAAGTGTGCTATGGGGTATAGGAGAGTGTATGGGGACACATGGAGTGTGCTATAGGGTATAGTAAAGTGTAAAAGGGATGCATGGAGTGTGCTATGGAGTATATGAGAGTGCGTGGAGTGTGCTATGGGGTATAGGACAGTGTGTGGGGATGTATGGCGTTTGGTATGGGGTATAGGAGAGTGTATGGGGCATGTATGGAGTTCGCTATCGAGATTAGGAGAGTGTATGGGAGATGCATGGAGTGTGCTGTAGAAGAGTGTATAGGGACACATGGAGTGTGCTATGGTGTATAGGAGAGTGCATGGGGGATGCATGGAGTGTGCCTTGGGGTATAGGAGAGTGTATGAGGGACACATGGAGTGTGCTATGGTGTATAGGAGAGTGAATGGGGGATGCATGGAGTGTGCGACGGTGTATAGGAGAGTGAATGGGGGATGCATGGAGTGTGCTATGGAGTATAGGAAAGTACGTGGGAGACATATGGAGTGTGCTATAGGTTATAGTACAGTGTATGGGAGACGCATGGAGTGTGCTGTAGAAGAGTGTATGGAGAATATTAGAATCTATAGGAAATATGGAGTGTGCCATGGTGTATAGGAAAGTATATAAGGAGCACACGGGGTGCAGTAGAGGGGATGGGATGGGTTCCGGGTTTCCCATCAGCCCCCATACTATAGATATAGATGAGGGGTCAGTGTGGTGGGTGGTGTGATGGGGGAGGGATTAAGCCATTTGCAGAGGGAGGGGGAGGAGACGTTAGTGAATTTTTATTTTAATATTATCCAGTTGTCCCCCCCCCCCCCATGTCCTGTGATGATTGTAGACTTGTGTTTGTACCTGGAAGTGATGACAGTGACCCCCCCCCCCCCCCCATACATTGTCATGTCTTTTCTCCTCTAGGAATAGAGATGGTTGGACTCGTTTTCTATTTTTTAGACTTTCTTTCCTTTATTTCTAGCTGGTGATCTTGCAAGCAAATCTGTTGTTTTTCAATAAAACAAGCTCTCCAGCAGAATGTATCACTTACAGGGATGAGACAAACTATTTACCACTAACGGTGCTTACCATGATCAGCTATTATTTATTTATATAAAACCTTTATCTCCAAAGAAACAAAAAAAACTGCTGTATCTCATTACAAAGTGTGACGTAGAGTTTGGCTTTAATGTGGTAATGTATTTAAATCTAATGTCGATACCACATCTAATAATATAATACGTGTAGCGGCCTCACCCTCTCTCCAACTTCTTCATCTGTTACACACCAACTCATGTCTAGGGGTTTCTGAGTTGTGAGAGTGAGATGCGCCACGGCCCATGTCCTCCCCATTACAATAGGGAGGTGAAGGCCACTTCACGATGTTTCCTCGGGCCAATGTGTTCTGCGAATGTACCGAGTCTGTACTTACAAGCTCACCAGCCTCCCCTTTGTTTCCAGTAACTGGAGTTCACACACCGGAGAAAGGTCCAACACTTGTTTATTCGACACTCCAATAAGCAAAGCACAATAACAGTTCTTATTGCAGCAGACTGGTTGGGACCTATAACCTTTCCAACGGTGGGATGAGCAGATCGAGGCACTTCCTAAAGTTTAAGTTCTAAAGATAGGGTCTCTTCTAGCAACCCCTATGAACAGCAATGGAGTCCTCTTCGATACGCTGTGGCCCCTATCAGGGGATGTGTCCTCCCAAGTGAGTTCCCAGAGGCCCACCGTCACCGGGTTGGTGCTGCTCCGGGTCTTCAGTGGGTAACCTCCCCGGCCTCCTCACCTCAGGTACGAGTCCCTCCGCTCAGGGACCCTTGGACCGTCCACCCTAGCGGGACCCAGTCGAAGGTACTGGGCCCCAGGCCTCCTCAATAGTACCTCACCCCAGGCTAAAGGTGCCTGGGATGGACGCCAACATGACTCCGGACCAGGCCATGGGCACCTGGACCAGACTCCTGGATCTCCCGCACCCAGGCCTAAGGGCCCTGGGTGCGGACCGCAACCCTCCTCCTCCGAGGACCTCCTTCTCCGCCAGAACAACAACCTCGTGGCAAGGGCGTCTCCCCCTTTTATCTCCTCCCATCAACGGCCCGGCGGGTTCCCCGCCCCAGCCACACCATCTCCGGGAAGAGACCAAACAGGGAGCACTGCAGGGGATGATTCTACCTGAAGCCTGTGGGTACTCCGCCACCCACTGGCAAAGGAGAATATTACATCCTCCAATCCTCCACGAAACAAAGAGGGGTCTGAATCCTAACACAATTATACACCTGGGTTACTGCCCAGGTGTATCCCATCAATTTGAGGACCCCGCTACACACTCCCCCCTGTAATTTGACGCTGGTCCCCAGCGTCAGGTGCACACCCATGCCTCCCATAAAGTGGTGACATGGAGTGAAACCCCTGAAGCAATTCCCTAAAATTTTTCCCAAGTGCCAAGACCTGCTCAGGGAATGGGGAACATAAAAACAACTTATGTCATAAAACACTTTAAACATTTGCATAGTCACAACCCCTCTCCCACACTGTCTAAGAGCCACCCACTCTCAATGATCTTGATTGACGGCTCTCCTGCAGGGGAAAGAGAAAAAAAAACATCCTAACATAATTTCGTGTCATTTGGGATGAGTGGGCCCGTCAGCCGAGAGACCCACTCATGACATGTTAAAGACCGATCCTTCACTTTGACTTAAACTCTACCACCTTACCCACCCCCTTGTACCATTCTAATAAATAACGACTGACAAGGTTGTGGAGTAAAATTGGCCTTCCGGACTATTTATTTTAACAACTTTTATATGAAATAAATAACCACTTAAATAACCGTTTAAATAACATTTATAACACTTCCAATACCACTGGTGGGCTTATAGACCACCAACTCCCAACTTGGGCACTGGGACTAACATATCCCTTAGGCCTCCAGTCGCAAGACACCGACTCGGAGACGGTACACCTGTCCACAGTGCCCTACCATTTACCCCCCTTCCTGGTTAACCCTTGTTGACCAGAAGGTACTCAAAAAACCCCATACCACGTATGGGTACCACCTTTTTCTCCAGACCTTCCCCTTTTACCTCCTTTTCCAGGAACCAAACTCCGCCACATCCAAATAAACACCGCCCATGACCCTCGCCCTTGTCTTACCCCTCACACAGGGAGGGTGGGTGGGAAGCTTTCTACCTCGTGAGTGAAAAGGAGGAAGTGAGAAAACGTCACTTCCTCCCTGACTAACTGCACTCCCCCTCCCCTTCTTCCCCACAGCCACCCCCCTTTTCTTAAAGGAACCACAACCTCTGCTGGCTACAGCCTGTCTCACCTGTCATGCCGTCCCTCCGCTTATTTCCCCTTTTGTCATTGCTCCAGGACTCTCTCTCCAACAACAAGGTGATGTGTGTGTGAGACATTTTCAAACATTTGTTGCGCAACACTGCCACCTGGTGACAACGCCGCGGTCATGACGCTCAACGAATCTTCGTTCTTCCAGCTTTTCCCTACTCTGCCACTATTCCCAAATGTCCTTGCCTTCGGCACATGAAGAAAGGGGAAACACAAAAACACAACAGTCCCCAAGTCTCCAACGAGAAAAAGAAAAGCCCAAATAAAAATAAAAGCAGGGCACAGTCCTGGGTGTCTGGGGATAACTCCTCCAGAGAGTTCCAGTGCACAAAGGAAACAACAGGAGTTCTTTTCTCCTATAAGTAAAACTTTGGATCCGGCAGGTACAGGGGTTTCAGGTGTTTGTCAAACGCCTCTATCGAATACTCGACATCTTCTCCTTCTCTTCTGCAAATGACTATCTTGTCAGCATGGATATGGCGCCCCAATTTCCATTCAGCTTTGCAGTCCTCAAACCTTTTAGACACTGCCGGCACACATTCCAGGTACCTGCGAGCATGAGGCACCTTCAACTTGTCCCACACAAACTCGTCATACCATCTTGTTCTCCAGACTTCTACCTCATATAGCAGGTCCCGGGGCAGATACGGGTACTCCCACCCATATTCCCGAGCTACTTTGTGGCAAAACAGTCTCTGCAAGCGAGCCAAAGGTGGCATAGTGGCTTTCTCTCCAGTTCCAGGCAGCACAATAGCTTCCGGATGCCGAGGTGCCTTTACCAGCTCCCTGAGACTGACTTTCGGCGCTCTCAGAGAAGCGCGGGGTGCCCCCACAACCAAAGTAGGTGAGGTAACAGCAGATGAGGACACATGTGGAGGGGTAGGTTCCCTCGTAAGCTGCGGGTCTTCCACCCGAGGCGTGCTATCTCCTGTGTACATAGGTGAATCCCGTACCGCATGGGAAGCAAGAAGTGGCTTTTTATCCCAGCCCTTGCGGCTGAACAGTTCGTCTATCTCGCCATCGTCTCCGCAGTCAGACAGCGACTCTAGGTCGGAGGTGTCATACATCTCCGCAGGCAGATATCTACCGGTGGACACAGAATCATCTTCCCTGGGGGGTTCCACCTCCAATGGGCCCCCGACACCTCCAACCACCACCACAGTCCCAGCCCCTGGCTCACCTGACCCTTGTAGAAGACTGGGATGTCCGGGACTTCCATCTCGACCGGCGCCATCCAGGCCAGGCAAGCAGCGGGGTGAAGCTCGACCACGTCCATAGGATGCCTGTACTAGGCCAACTTTCCTCTTCGGTGGTGGAAGCAGGGAACTTGTGGCGACCGAGGCAGCATCCTCGGATTTTTCTCTGTTGGGCAGTCCATCGCCCTGGTCAGCGCGCACAGGAACCTCGACAAAGGCCTTGATCTCCCCTTCTGGAGTAGCAGTACCCGTGAGGTGGTTGAGGCGAAGGGCCCGGGGCCTTGCTGTGGACGACTCGACCTCAAAAAGGAATTCTCTGCACTCCTCACATCGCCCGAATGGCTTCAGGGTGACCACCAGTCCCGAGCAGCCGGGACAGATCACACCGAGGGCCTCCGTGTCTCTGCAGGTGTACAGAGCCAACCGCCCTCGGGGCCTAAGTCTTATCCCCGTGTCTGTGATGGGGGCAGCAAAGGAAGTCATTCTCGTGGGGTGAGGAACCATAATCCACGGGGCACTTGAGGTCATCCCGACTGTCTGCTGCTCCATCATGCACTGACCCCGCGCCGGAGTCTCCACGTGTATCCCCACACTTGGCCAGACTCCTCCCATGAGCTGTACATTTTCGCGGGCTTCCTCTTGACTCCGCCCACGAACGATGTCGCCATGGGGTGCCTCGTGGCGCAGTGCGTTAACAGTCCCCACGTGCAGTACGTCACACGGCTGGACCTCTCCCTTTTTCCGCTCCTCCGCATGGGCCTTCCCCGTGTTAGGGTCATTTCCACAACTCCGAGCAGGGACGCACTTTGGCCAGTAATTTGGCCGATCTGCTTGTAACTCCTCTGGGCAGCAAAGTTCAAATGTAGACATTCTCAAGTCCATCTTTAGAACACACTGTATCCCGGACGAGCCCCCACGTGTAGCGGCCTCACCCTCTCTCCAACTTCTTCATCTGTTACACACCAACTCATGTCTAGGGGTTTCTGAGTTGTGAGAGTGAGATGCGCCACGGCCCATGTCCTCCCCATTACAATAGGGAGGTGAAGGCCACTTCACGATGTTTCCTCGGGCCAATGTGTTCTGCGAATGTACCGAGTCTGTACTTACAAGCTCACCAGCCTCCCCTTTGTTTCCAGTAACTGGAGTTCACACACCGGAGAAAGGTCCAACACTTGTTTATTCGACACTCCAATAAGCAAAGCACAATAACAGTTCTTATTGCAGCAGACTGGTTGGGACCTATAACCTTTCCAACGGTGGGATGAGCAGATCGAGGCACTTCCTAAAGTTTAAGTTCTAAAGATAGGGTCTCTTCTAGCAACCCCTATGAACAGCAATGGAGTCCTCTTCGATACGCTGTGGCCCCTATCAGGGGATGTGTCCTCCCAAGTGAGTTCCCAGAGGCCCACCGTCACCGGGTTGGTGCTGCTCCGGGTCTTCAGTGGGTAACCTCCCCGGCCTCCTCACCTCAGGTACGAGTCCCTCCGCTCAGGGACCCTTGGACCGTCCACCCTAGCGGGACCCAGTCGAAGGTACTGGGCCCCAGGCCTCCTCAATAGTACCTCACCCCAGGCTAAAGGTGCCTGGGATGGACGCCAACATGACTCCGGACCAGGCCATGGGCACCTGGACCAGACTCCTGGATCTCCCGCACCCAGGCCTAAGGGCCCTGGGTGCGGACCGCAACCCTCCTCCTCCGAGGACCTCCTTCTCCGCCAGAACAACAACCTCGTGGCAAGGGCGTCTCCCCCTTTTATCTCCTCCCATCAACGGCCCGGCGGGTTCCCCGCCCCAGCCACACCATCTCCGGGAAGAGACCAAACAGGGAGCACTGCAGGGGATGATTCTACCTGAAGCCTGTGGGTACTCCGCCACCCACTGGCAAAGGAGAATATTACATCCTCCAATCCTCCACGAAACAAAGAGGGGTCTGAATCCTAACACAATTATACACCTGGGTTACTGCCCAGGTGTATCCCATCAATTTGAGGACCCCGCTACATACATTTTTGGTGAGATTTGGTGACGTCACATCTGTAGTGGTGACGATTTTTGGTGCTGGACAGGAAGCTGTGCCTGAGGAGCTAGAGTGGAAGAATCTCCTGCATTGTATGTCTCTCCCGGCTCCCTTCATCTTTCCTGTTTTTCCTTGACCATTAGCAGTCATCTGGAGAGGAGCTCTGACATGAGGAAGCAAAGCCCGGCTCCTCTACCAAGATGGTCTTCTCCACCCAGAGACACAGTACAGAGCCAGGCATAGTACCTCAGCTATTCATGGGAAGCTTTGTATATTATGTATGAATACAAAGGCTTCCTCTGATTGGTTGAGACAAAGAAGGAGGTGGATGTCATCTGCACCTCAGCCAATCAGAGGAAGCCGTGTATCATTCAGAATATACAAAGCTTACTGTGATTGGCTGAGCAGCGCTCAGCCTGACTCCATTTGTCCCGAGAGTGGGAAGTCCCCATCCTGCTGCTGGAACACAACACTGTATACATTGGGGGGTTATTTACGAAAGGAAAATCCACTGAAAGTGCAGTCTCTGTAGATCCGAGGGGGACATGCAAGGAAAATAAAAAACAACTTTTTAGCTTGCACATGATAGGATGATAAAATCAGCAGAGCTTCCCCTCATTTCAGATCTACAGCGAGTGCACTTGGAGTGCAAAGTATATTTGCCTTTTGGAAATAACCCCGTGTGTAGCTCTTGCATTATACAGAGCTGAGGCACCCGGACCAAACTAAATATTATAAAGGTAACATGAAGCTGGAATTAGGCTTTAACCATTTGCCAACCACAATACATACATACATACATACATATATCCCGGGATTATGGCTAAAGCTAGCAGCCGTAACTCTGGTATTGTTTTTTTCAGCCGGCGGCTTGCTTTTGCTTGAAAGATAGTCTTTAATTGCCTCTATGGCTTTGGAGGACTGTGACAATCCCACAACCCCAGGAGTCCTTAGGGTGAGTTCTTTGGAGTGGGAGACAGTGCTATGTACAGGTGTGAGAGCGTAGACCTCCCCTGTCATTGCTGATTTCTCCTAGGTCACAGTGTCACTGTATAGAAAGGTCAGTGATTGTGCCTGCATAACAGTGATATTTTTGTTTACTGCAATGCTGTGGGCTAGTAAGCATTGGCAATGAGTTAGGAGTTCTCATCTGGGGGGTGCAATGTGACAGTCCCGTTTAAAACCTCCATTCCCCCCCATCCATGGGAGCTGTAAAGGACAGATACAGGCTAATGCAAGGTGACTCAGTTGAGGCCACCCAGAGGTGAGCCACTCAGCTTGCACCCACCTGCAGCCCACCCCATACTGTCAGCATGTGTGCAGGTGGTCTCTGCTAAATAGAAGAAGAGGAGCCCATACCTCCCAACTTTGTAAAGTCCCTTTGCGGGGCATTCTGATGGTTGCCGCCGGAACATTTAAAAAAAAAAAAAAAAAAGGACTTGCAAAAAAAAAAAATTTAAGCGGGGGGGCCGCCGATCGGGGGGGGCATACTAGTGCGCCGATCGCGGGGGGGGGGCTCTTACCTGCTGCTGCTGCTGCTGCTGCTCCTCTTCTTCTCTTCATGTTTCCTGCTGTGCGGGAAACATGATAGTCTCGCGGGAGTGCGGGAAGGAGAAGCCTCTGCGGGTAAAACCCGCACAATCCGTGCCAGTTGGGAGGTATGGAGGAGCCAGAGGGGAACTAAAAAAGGTAAGAAACTGACCAATGGATTCTGTTGCTTGGACCGGCTTCCTGTAGCTCAAGGTGACCACTGCGGTTCCCCAATTTGGGATTTAAGGACAACTCCACGCCATGTGAGAAAAGGTGCCGATCTCAGTCTGATATCTGCTGCAGAGAGGGGAGACAGTAGGGTTGATGTGATGCAATCTCTGGAGGTATAGTTAATCCTAAGTAGAAAGTTCAACTGAATAATTTTTTTTTTTTAGCAGAGATGATCAGTTTGGTTTATTGTGAGGAAAAGAGGCTTCATTGTCGTAATCAACAATGAAATGTCCCCCGTCCCTCAGGTGACTTCACAAGGCACTCAGAAGGTCACTGTGGACCATCTGGTAATCAGACTCCATCTCCTTCCTAATTATGGGCGGTCTGTGACTCCTGATCCTCCTCCTGACCATCCGCAAACATGCCGACTGTAAGATATTGAGAAGATAGAACGACTCCAGAGACGGGTAACAAAAATGGTGAAAGGTTGGGGGGGGGGGGGAAACATACCGAGAGCGACTTCAGGAACTTAATATGTACAGTCTGGAGGAAAGAAGGGAAAAGGGAGACATGAATGAGACCGGATTCACATATGTGCGCCCGCAGGTTCATGCCTGTTCACCGATTTAGGTGCAAATTTTTGCCTGAATTTGCACCTAAACTGGACCCAAGCACGCACAGGACCCTTTTATAATCCGCTCCCCTGAACCTGTGTGAACCGGCTCCATTCACCCTGGAGCATTTTCAGCTCGTGAAACGACCAACAAGAAAAATCCCATTCATTTAAATGACCCCTGTTCACATCTGAGCGTTTTGTAGCCTGAAACAAAAACGCATGAAGCTCAAAAAAGTACATGAGCTTCTTTTTGGGCAGATTACGGGCGTTTTTCTCCTTTTACATTGGTGACCTTTTGACCTGTGCAAAAATCGCTGTAAAAACGCGCGACTTTCTGCCTGAAAACGAAACGTTTGGGTGTGAATGCAGCCTGAGAGCCGGTCACACTTGCATGTCGTGCGAATTGGAGGTGGGAAACCAGCACATATGTGAACCCGGCCTTAAATCTTTGAATACATCAAGGGGGTGAACAAGGTTCAGAAGGGCAGTTTTTTTCAATATAAAACCAAAATCAAGAACACGGGGACACGACCTCAAACTAACTGGAGAAAAGTTCAAAACTAATTTGAAATTTTTTTTTTACTGAAAGGGTAGTTGATACTTGGAATAAACTTCCAGCAGAGGTAGTGAGACAGACAACAGTAAATGGCTTCAAACACGCTTGGGACAAACCTGGATCTAGACTTAGACAATAGGCTTAAAAAAAAAAAAAAAAGGATGGACTACGTAGTCTTTTTCTGTTTCAATCTTTTTTATTCGTCTTACAAAAAAACAGCAAAAAATTTAGTGAACATTTTTACATTATTGAGGCCATCAAGAACAGTAAAGGCCTGCCATCACATTTTTATGTATCTAGTAATGAGCACCCCCTAATCTGTGATGTTCACCCCCTTACCTTTCTTAAGGATCACCCTGAAAACTGTGACTCCCTCTTCCATCTGCACAACGTACACAATAACCTGCAATCTAGGATTCCCCATCCATCCCCATCATAAGGGGCATCCTGCAATATATGCACCCCACCACCATACTGATGACCCTGCAATGTAACTAGAGCTGGGAGATTTTCTCCAAAAAAAAAAAAGAAAAAAAAATGCGATTCACGATTCAAATCCAGTTTTTTTTTTTTGATGGCCACCGCGCCGGTCCTGGGGAGCTGCAGGCAGGAGTTTTTAGGCGAGGCCGCGGCTTCGGCCTAGTCCGCGGCCCCGCCTAAAAACTCCTGCCCGCAGCTCCTCGGGACCGGCGTGATGTTAGCGGTGTTTTTTTTAAAAAAAAAAAATCTAAAAAATTGATTTGCTGAAATTTTTATTCGATTTGACCTCTCAACTCAATTCAAGATTTAAATCGATTTTTTCCCCAGCCCTAAATGTGACCCACCATTTCCTCATACTAGACAGCTTACAATCTATGTACTTGTTGTGTAAGATGTTGTAGATCTTCTGTTTTTAATATCAAATATTTCAAGTGACCCATTCAGGCAATCCTGCCAACTAGCTTCAGAGGGGGATGGCCTCATGACACAGTAATCCCGCTTCTATGAGGGTCCTGGAAGAAATCCAAAAACATAAGAAAAGCAGTTAGTACCACACCAATGCTTGTAGAGTCCAGAAAGAATTACAGCATTATAGAGAATTACACCAAACATACAGAACAAGAGAAGTGGTACTGTGCCGATTCCATACATGCAGAATAAGAACAGATACTGAGAATTACATCCAGCATATAGGACAAGAGATGTGGTACTGTGCAGGGTACATACAGACAGAAAAAGAATGATGTGTGCTGATGAGGCAGCACTGATGGGCACTGCTGGAGCTGCACTGATAATCTGCACCCTGATTATCTGTACAGGTCTCCCCTGCGATGAGATGCCACTGATCCGCTCTCCTCACACTCTGTCTATGTGAGGCGAGGAGAGCCGATAAACGGCACTTCTGTATTTACATGTGATCGCTGCTCTACTCATGCCCCTGCCAAGACCAGGCTTCTTTTTCCTTCTCCGTCTGGCACAACTTCCTCCTGGGACTTATAGTACCACCAAGTCTCTCAGTTTAAAGTCTCCAGATGGGGACTACACCCCCCTTCCCAAATCCCTGCAGCCCTACGCAGCTCCCTGGGTGGGCTTTCTCTCCCCAGGATATTCTGCCACCAATCCTTGCCCTCCTGCTGTCTGAGTGGTAGGTGGGACTGCCATCCAGCAGCCGGAGAGTCCTCTTTCTCCTCTTCTCTAGCCCAGCAGCTCTGGAAAGGAGAAGTAAAGAGTGTGCCGGGTAAGCTGTGTGTGACAACCCATCATGCAGAGGGACAAAGCAGCACCACTGCTTAGGCTGCAAAAGCAGTAATGTATTCAAAAAACTCTTCCTGGTAGTTTCCCTGGGACTTCTCCCTCCTACTCCCCCCCCCCCCCCACCCCTCCCCTCTTTCATACCTTCTTTCTCTCATTTTTTCTTAGGTTATTTGTTCCCTCCCTTTTTTTTTTCTCTTCTTTTCTTTCCCCCTTTTTTTTTTTTTTTCCTGTCTATGCCCAATCTGATGATGTGCAGACTTTGGGGCGTCGGGGTTACTTACGGGTGGCCCCTATAATCATCAATCTCGAGATGGGCACTCTGTTAGGGATTGTTCTTGAAGTTATCAGATAGGCTCTAAACTACAGTTACTTAGACCTCTACTTCCCAATACGCTGGATAGACCTGGTATCACTGGGTCCTACCTGGAATGACATGGTTTCATCACCGGTTAACTCTTGAAAATCTTTCTGCTCCTAGGAGCGACTATGTCAATAGTGTTTGTGGGAAGTGTATCATGGGGTTTGTTAGACATGTACGTGAGGTTTCTGTCTTCCTTGTAGAGCCTAAGCTGTCCTGTGTATGTATTTTTTTTTTGTGTTCATTGTCATGCTTGATATTGGCTGTTATGTTATTTTCTTAAATAAAATCTTTATGGATAAAAAAAAAAAGGCTGGTGCGCGCAGTCTGGTGTTGCTGTGCGTGATGGCCAAAAAGCTTATAACTTCTGCTTGTTCATTTAAGCTTTGCCCCAAAAAAAAGAAAGAAAAGCTGATTGGTTGCTATGCGCAGCTGCACCAGATTATGTATGCACCAGTTTCAGTAAATCTCCCCCATTATGTACAAAAAAAAAAAACACTACATGGATTTAGCCACTTAAAGACCAGGGCCTTTTTCTGACACTTGTTGCTTACAAGTTCTAATCAGTATTTTTTGCTAGAAAATTACATAGAACCCCCAAACATTATATATTTTTTTTAGCAGAGACCCCTAGAGAATAAAATGGTGGTTAATGCAATATTTTATGTCACACTGTATTTGCGCAGCGGTCTTTCAAACGCAATTTTTTGGGGAAAAAATACACTTCAATGAAAAAAAAAAAAGGAAGAAGAACAGTAAAGTTAGCCAATTTTTGGGGGAAAACATGAAAGATGATGTTACGCCGAGTAAATAGATACCCAACATGTCAAGGTTTGAAATTGTGCAAACTGGTGGAATAGCGCCAAACTTCGGTACTTAAAAATCTCCATAGGCAACGCTTTAAAAATAATTTTATGGTTACCCATTTAAAGTTCCAGAGGAGGTCTTGTGGTAGAATTATTGCTCTCGCTGTAACTATTGTGGCGATACCTCATGTGTGGTTTTAACACTGTTTACATTTGCGGGCGCGACATACGTATGTGTAGCGCCCTCACCTCTCCCCCTACCTGCCTTTTTGTTTCGGCTCCTCGCAGGGAGGGGAGAGGCACACCGCACCACAAGCCCGTACCCTCCTGAGTAAGGAGGTTGTGCGGTGTTAGTTTTCGGGCCTGCCTGCGGCTGGAGTTGAATCCTCCCGAGGATATTCTCACCTCTACCTTAGGTAGATGCAAGTCCTTATGTTTCCCCCCCAGTAATGTAACTGTCCACACCAACTGAAAGTCCAACTTCTATATTTATTTCACACGGATAATAAACATGCCTCTTTGACAGCAGACAGGTTGGAACAAGACACAGGACAGCTTAGGTGGGAGGAGGTCCAGGCACAAACTAGAATCAACTCTTTGACTGTTTAGGTTTCACAAACAGTTATGGCGCACGATCTCTGCCACAGACCGTGAGGTTGGTCTCTGCCACAGACCAGGTGAATAAAGTCACTGCCACTGACTTGGAGAACAGGTCACTTCTACTGACCGGGTAAATGGAGTCACTGCCACTGACTTAGATGAATAGGGCACGGCCCTATTAGGCCACTGCCACTGAAATTGAAAGTGAACTTCCTTCTTAAGTAGTATTTGGCCCATGTAAAGTAGAAGACATCCCTCCGGAGAGTTACCAGAGGTCCCCACCGTCACCACGACTCTGCGCTGGGTCTTCGGTACAGGTAACCTCCCTGGCCTCCTCGTCCCAGATCCGGGTCCCCTCGCAAGGCGGCACCCTGGGAGTCCTCGATCCCCGGCGGAACCCAACCGAAGGTGCTGGGCTCTGGACCTCCAAAATAGTACCTCACCCCAGACTGAAGGTGTCTGGGATGGAACAGAGACCAGGCCTCCGGGCCTAGGGCACCTGGAGACGACACACACACACACACACCCAGGCTGAAGGTGCCTGGGCGCGGACAAACCACACACACCCAGGCTGAAGGTGCCTGGGCGTGGACAAACTCCAATGGAAGATGGCCGCCCCTTTTTATACCCTCTCCCGACAGGCACAGCAGGTTCCCCGCCGTACTGTTGCCGAGAGGGGACAAGAAAAGGCACAACCTTGTACTGTGGTTCAACCCGGACCAATGGCGACAGCGCCACCTGTAGACCCCAGGGAACTATGCACCAATACTATCTTCCATGGCACAGAAATGGTCCATTAACCCTAACAATAGTGTGTCTGAGCCTAAATACCACTCAGACACTCACCTAAATTGAACACCCCGCTACACATGCGTTTACTTTGGCGCACAGTAGGGTGGGGCGCTTTAAAAAAAAAAACGTATTTATTTTATTTTTTACACTGTCACTTTAATTATTTTTTTTGATCACTATTATTGCTGTCACAAGGAATGTAAACATCCCCGTGACAGCAATAGTCACGTGTCAGGTATTATTTTGGAGGGTATGGCTAAATAATTGATAAAAACACTGGGGTTAGTAGTCAAGGATTACAGCTTATAGCGAATCAAAAACCCATCCCACCCATTAGGATGAGGTCCCTCAACAACAGAATCGAAATACTCAAAAATGAACCTGAGGGTCAAGAAGAGACCACCCAAATAAGTATCTGTAAAGTGAGGACCAACTGCAGGGGGGGGTCTATAAGGCCCCAAATCCCTCCTTTGCATTTCAAAGTATTCAAAACGCCAAGATCGGCGTATTGAGCGCTGATTTTTTTTAAAACTGACGCTGTTGGCTGCCGAGTAAACCGGAAGTGACGTTGTGACGATGAAAGACGATTCCGGCTTTGTTTGGGCGGCGGACGTGTCGGCTGGTCGCTGGGATCTCCCGGTGGAACGGAAGAGCCTGGACAGAGTGGGGGGAGGGGACGTCCCCTCCTGCTGCTTGTGATAACAATTCAGCGGCTGCTTAGCCGCATCGGTTGTGATCACGAGAAAGCCGACCGTCAACTCTAAAAAAAAAACAGTACCGGGGTGATGCCTGCAGCTGCATATCTCCCCTGTACAACTGCTTGTAGCAAAATGACATACAGGTATGCGATTTGATGTGATGAGTGATGTGCTGTCATCTCAGAGAAGTACAGGCACTTCTTTGGGGCGGGATCACATGTTTTTAGCCCAACAGAATTCCATTGGAGCGCCTGAAAAACACACGTAACACATATTTTCGTGCCTAACAGCCAGTCTCCTCCTCCAAGTAACCTCCTTTCAATTGGCTGAAATAAAAACCCTTACACCTGAACATACATGAAAAACACATGTAAACACATCTGAAGAAGCCGACACTCACGTGTGCGCCTAGCTTTAGCATGTTGTAATTCAGGCAGAACTGGCCAATCAGTAGCGGTGTCTAAGCAGCACTGGAATGAGCGATTTCCCAAAAAGGATGCAATTAGGCTTTATTAACCGCTTCTGGACCGTCCCACACATATATACTGCGGCAGGGCGGCCCTTCACAGCAAAATCATTTACCTGTCCTGTACATGATTTTTTTTTCTTTGGGTCGGGGGCACCGCCCGCAACCCACTGTGATTGGACACAGCGGGAGCCAATCAGCAGCTCCAGTGGATCCGATGTCTGCTGGGACCCACCGATCGCTCGAGGTAGACGGAACGGCGGTCAGCCTATGTGAACAAGGCAGATCGCCATTCTATCACAGGTGAAGATCTTATGTTTCTGCTAATCAGGAAAATGGATCTCTGTCTTCCGCCAGTCATATCACCTCCCCCACAGGTAGAAAGCACTCCCAATGAACAGACAGTTAACCGTTTGAGCGCCCCGATGTTAACCCCTTCCCTGCCAGTGTTATTAGTACAGTGACAGTGCATATTTTTAGCACTGATTACTGTATTGGTGTCCCTAGTCCCCAAAAAGTGCCACTTGGTGTTCGATTTCTCCGCCGCAGTTGAAAAAAGACAAACAGTGATCGCCGCCATTACTAGTAAAAATATTTCAATTATTCCAGAAAAATATCCCATGGATATAACCGCAAACCAATCAATATACGCTTATTGAGATTTTTTTACCAAAAATATGTAGCAGAATACATATTGGCCTAAATTGATGAAGAAATTTGATTTTACATTTTTGGATGTATTTTTTAGCAGAAAATAATTTTTATTATTTTTTGTCAGTCTTTTTGTTTTATAGCACAGAGCAAAAACAAAAAAACAAACAAAAAAAACGCAGAGGTGATAAAATACCACCAAAAGAAATCTCTATTTGTGGGGAAAGGGGACATAAATGGTATTTGGGTACAACGTCGCACGACTGCGCAATTGTAAGTTAAAGCAACGCAGTGCCTTAAAAATGGGGAGAGAGCTATGGAGGAAGGGGGGGGGTGGAGGAGAGAGAGCTATGGAGGAAGGGGGGGTGGAGGAGAGAGAGCTATGGAGGAAGGGGGGTGGAGGAGAGAGAGCTATGGAGGAAGGGGGGGGGGTGGAGGAGAGAGAGAGTTATGGAGGAAGGGGGGGTGGAGGAGAGAGAGAGCTATGGAGGAAGGGGGGTGGAGGAGAGAGAGAGCTATGGAGGAAGGGGGGGTGGAGGAGAGTGAGAGAGCTATGGAGGAAGGGGGGTGGAGGAGAGAGAGAGCTATGAAGGAAGGGGGGGGTGGAGGAGAGAGAGCTATGGAGGAAGGGGGGGTGGAGGAGAGAGAGAGCTATGGAGGAAGGGGGGGGTGGAGGAGAGAGAGCTATGGAGGAAGGGGGGGTGGAGGAGAGAGAGCTATAAAGGAAGGGGGGTGGAGGAGAGAGAGAGCTATGGAGGAAGGGGGGGTGGAGGAGAGAGAGCTATGGAGGAAGGGGGGGGGGTGGAGGAGAGAGAGCTATGGAGGAAGGGGGGGGGTGGAGGAGAGAGAGCTATGGAGGAAGGGGTGGGGGTGGAGAAGAGAGAGCTATGGAGGAAGGGGGGGGTGGAGGAGAGAGAGCTATGGAGGAAGGGGGGGTGGAGGAGAGAGAGCTATGGAGGAAGGGGGGGTGGAGGAGAGAGAGCTATGGAGGAAGGGGGGGTGGAGGAGAGAGAGCTATGGAGGAAGGGGGGTGTGGAGGAGAGAGAGCTATGGAGGAAGGGGGGTGTGGAGGAGAGAGAGCTATGGAGGAAGGGGGGGTGTGGAGGAGAGAGAGCTATGGAGGAAGGGGGGGTGTGGAGGAGGGAGAGCTATGGAGGAAGGGGGGATGGAGGAGAGAGAGCTATGGAGGAAGGGGGGGTGGAGGAGAGAGAGCTATGGAGGAAGGGGGGGTGGAGGAGAGAGAGCTACGGAGGAAGGGGGGGTAGAGGAGAGAGAGCTATGGAGGAAGGGGGGGGGGTGGAGGAGAGAGAGCTATGGAGGAAGGGGGGGGAGGAGAGAGAGCTATGGAGGAAGGGGGGTGGAGGAGAGAGAGCTATGGAGGAAGGGGGGGTGGAGGAGAGAGAGCTATGGAGGAAGGGGGGGTGGAGGAGAGAGAGCTATGGAGGAGGGGGGGTGGAGGAGAGAGCTATGGAGGAAGGGGGGGAGAGAGCTATGGAGGAAGGGGGGGAGGAGAGAGCTATGGAGGAAGGGGGGGAGAGAGCTATGGAGGAAGGGGGGAGAGAGATATGGAGGAAGGGGGGGAGAGAGATATGGAGGAAGGGGGGGGGAGAGAGATGGAGGAAGGGGGGGAGAGAGATATATGGGAGGAAGGGGGGGAGAGATATATGGAGGAAGGGGGAGAGATATATGGAGGAGGGGGGGAAATATATGGAGGAAGGGGAAGGGAGATATATGGAGGAAGGGGGGGGAGATTGATGTGGAGGAAAGGGGGGGAGATTGATGTGGAGGAAAGGGGGGGAGATTGATGTGGAGGAAAGGGGGGGAGATTGATGTGGAGGAAAGGGAGGGGGAGATTGATGTGGAGGAAAGGGGGGGGAGATTGATGTGGAGGAAAGGGGGGAGGAGAGAGAGAGAGGTGGAGGAAGGGGGAGAGAGAGAGAGGTGGAGGAAGGGGGGGAGAGAGGTGGAGGAAGGGGGGGAGAGAGGTAGAGGAGGGGGGGGGAGAGGTGGAGGAAGGGGGGGAGAGAGGTGGAGGAAGGGGGGGGGAGAGGTGGAGGAAGGGGGGGAGAGAGGTGGAGGAAGGGGGGAGGAGAGGTGGAGGAAGGGGGGGAGAGAGGTGGAGGAAGGGGGGGGGAGAGATATGTGGAGGAAGGGGGGAGAGATATGTGTAGGAAGGGGGGGGAGAGATATGTGGAGGAAGGGGGGGGGAGAGATATGTGGAGGAAGGGGGGGGAGATATATGTGGAGGAAGGGGGGGAGATATATGTGGAGGAAGGGGGGGATATATGTGGAGGAAGGGGGGAGAGAGATATGAAGGAATGGGGGGGGGGAGCGATATGAAGGAAGGAGGGGAGAAAGATGTGAGGAAGAGAAATGAGGAAAAGAGGGGGTAGAGGTGAGGCTGTGTGAGGCTTCCTCTGATTGGCGGAGGGGTCGGGCGGAAGAGTCATCCCAAGCACGCGACGGCCGATCGGCGCCATTTTCCCGTCTGCCAGCAGGAAGAAGGAGTGTCTTATCGCGGCTCGTCACAGATCAGTCACAGCGCCCTTCAGTGGATTGTTTGGAGACTACACCCACAGCTTTTTCATCGTAGAGGTAGTAAGTGTCAGCAGTGATGTCACCTTACCAGTGAGATCGGGTCCAGTGCCCGGATGTGGGCGGGGGGAGACAATAGAGATCTGGACCGCATGTTTAATGATCTGTCAGTGTTTTCTCTCCTCTCCTCCTTTCTGGTTTGAGGGAAGAGAAATCACTTTTCACACTCAGGATCAGAGCTGTCATTAGAGATCACAGGGGCCCCGAACACCCTCCCTGACAAGGGCCCCCAAACACCCTCCCTGACAGGGACCCCCGAGCACCCTTCCTGACAGAGGCCCCCCGAGCACCCTTCCTGACAGGGGCCCCCCCGAGCACCCTCCCTGACAGGGGCCCCCCAAACACCCTCCCTGACAGGGGCCCCAAAACACCCTCCCTGACAGGGGCCCCCCAAACACCCTCCCTGACAGAGGCCCCCCAGCACCCTTCCTGACAGAGGCCCCCGAGCACCCTTCCTGACAGGGGCCCCCCAAACACCCTCCCTGACAGGGATCCCCCAAACACCCTCCCTGACAGGGATCCCCCAAACACCCTCCCTGAGAGGGACCCCCCAAGCACCCTCCCTGACAGGGGCCCCCCAAACACCCTCCCTGACAGGTGCCCCCCGAACACCTTCCTCCTCTCCCCAGTTCTAATCTTTACCCTCATTTCCTATAGAAAAGGGACGGCAGCATAGGGGTGCCCACCGGGTGTGCGGAGTGAGCCTGGGCACACCCTAATCACCCATGCAGTGTTTGTGTAGCCCCATGCCAGCTGTCTCCTGAGATCTGCCTGGGCTGCTGTGAAAGTCTCCATCCCAGCAATGTGTACCCCGCGCTGCCTGTGAGACAATATATCACATTGAGCAGATATTGGGGTTTGTAAGACCAGCTCAGTGTCGGGGGTGGGCGGGACTGAGCAGCTATCGAACACCAGCCACGGATATGGGGTCTGGGCGGGCCCCTATGTGTATGTGGCTCCTCCCCCTTTCCTAAGCAGCCCAATAATTGGCTGGTGTTAGCTGCTCAGTCCCACCCCCCACCTCTGACATCACCGCTGAATTATGACAGCTCCTCTCTCTCTCTCTGTGCAGCTACCTTACAATACATGACAGTGTCACACTCTGAGAGGATCTTACAAGCCCCAATATCTGCTCAATGTGCTCTCCTCTGTCAGTGCTTCCAATCAGTGTCAGTGCCACCTGTCAGTACCAATCAGTGCTTCCAATCAGTGTCAGTGCTAGTCAGTGAAAATCAGTGCCCATCAATGCTGCCTATCAATGCCAATCAGTGCCACCTGTCAGTACCCATCAGTGCCAATCAGTACTGCCAATCAGTGCTTCCAATCAGTGCCGCCTATCAGTGCCCATCAGTGCTGGCTATCGGTGCGGCCTATCATTGCCCATCAGTGCTTCCAATCAGTGCCACTAAATGCTGCCAATCAGTGCTGCCTATCAGTGCCATTAGTGCTGCCAATACCACCTATCAGGGCCTATCAGTTCTGCCAATTAGTGCTGCCCATCAGTGCCAATCAGTGCAGCCTATCAGTGCCATTAGTGCTGCTAGTGCCACCTATCAGTGCCAATCTGGACCCATTAGTGCTGACAATCAGTGCTTTCTATTAGTGCCAATCAGTGCCACCTATCAGTGCCAATCATTTCTGCCTATCAATGCCAATCAGTGGCCTGCCTATCAGTGGCCATCAGTGCTGTCAATCAGTGGTGCCAATCAGTGGCACCAATCAGTGCACTGAGTAGAGATGGGGAGATGAACCCAGCAGCAGGGCACATTTTCCATGGGGGGCCGGCCCGGTGGGGCACAACTGAAATCTGTGGATGTTTATTAAAACGGTTGTATACCCCAAAAAAAAAAAAACCTGCAAGGCAAAGGCATAATGAGCTAGTATGACTAGCATACTAGCTCATTATCAATTACTTACCTTAGTTCGAAGAACCCACACGACCATTGTTCCTCTCCTCCGGTGCTGTGACTGGCAGGAGCGGCGATGACGTCAGTCCCACGCATGCGCGCGTTTCCGACACTTTCCGGCAGGCTCCTATTCATGACCCGGCGCGCTCAGTGCCATAGACATCGCCGTAGACATCGGTGCCTGATTTTCTGCAAATATCTCCTTAACCATGTAGGTTAAGGAGATATTGCAAGCACCTACAGGTAAGCCTTAATGTAGGCTTACCTGTAGGTGCAAGTAGCATCAGAGGGTATACAACCACTTTAATGCCACATGCTGATCTTTAATATATTAGGTAATCACCACACTACTATTTACAATAAACTACTGGAGGTGAAATAAAAAAGTGTCAGTGAAAGGCCTGCCGCTAAGCACTGTTATGTGTTACCACACAAAAAAAGAAAAGTGCAGCATAACTTACTAATCAATAACTTAATAATGGTAGAACCCTCCAATGTATGGAAATCTCAATAAACTTCAATATTACCACAATACCGGTCTCTATGATAAGTAACTTCACATATAATACACATCAAACTGAAAATAAGACATAACAAATTAAACTTAGCAGGGATGGTGGAAACCCCTCCTATAGATATTTGCCAAACAGATTAACTTCAAGTGCAACAACTTTTTAGTTGGGAGGTCCCCACCATTATAGCACTTTGGAATTTTTATTTTTTAGATTGTTACACTTAATTTTATATGTTTTAGTTACTATTATAATATGAATTTTTCCACTTGAAGTTAATTTTCTACCACCCTTGCTAAGTCCATGTGTTTATGGGTCTTGCTTTGTGCACTGGTGTGCAGTCATGTTGGAACAGGAAGGGGCCATCCCCAAACTGGTAACACAAAGTTGGGAGCTTGAAATTGTCCAAAATATCTTGGTATGCTAACACCTTAAGAGTTCCCTTCACTGGAACTAAGGGGCCAAGCCCAACCCCCGGAAAAACAACCCGACACCATAACCCCCCTTCACCAAATGATTTGGACCAGTGCACAAAGCAAGGTCCATAAAGACATGGATGAGCGAGTTTGGGGTGGAGGAACTTGACTGGCCTGCACAGAGTCCTGACCTAAACCTGAAAGAACAGCTTTGGAATGAATTAGAGCAGAGACTGCAAGCCAGGCCTTCTCAACCACATCAGTGCCTGACCTCACAAATGCGCTTCTGGAAGATTGGTCAAACATTCCCATAGACACACTCCTAAACCTTGTGGACAGCCTTCCCAGAAGAGTTGAATCTGTTGTAGCTGTAAAGGGTGGGCCAACTGAATATTGAACCCTACAGACTAAGACTGGGGTGACATCAAAGTTCATGTGTGTGTAAAGGCAGATGTCCCAATACTTTTTTAGTGTGTGTGTACAGATATATATATATTGTGACGATGGGATCCTGTGCGTTCTTAAAGTGTGTTGGTTTACACCAGATTTGGTAGAGAAAGACATGGTGATTGAACAGCTGTGTGTTCGGCTATTTAGTTCTGACATGACTATGGATCAGGGCTCCACCCAACAGACAGGAAGTCTGTGTATGGGAGTCAGGTGGACTCCCATCCCTTGGAGAGGAGTCAGGCGCTGCATGTCTGCAGCCAGAGTATGCATGTCTGCAGGAGGCAGATGTCATTGGTGAAGTAAGCAACCAGGTGCTGACTGGGAGTAAGCGAGGAGTGAGCTTATCTCTTGGAAACTGTTTGTTCTGAGGAGCAGACCTAAGGCCTAGGCCAGTGATATGCAATTAGCGGACCTCCAGCTGTTGCCAAACTACAAGTCCCATGAGGCATAGCGAGACTCTGACAGCAGCAAGCATGACACCCAGAGGCAGAGGCATGATGGGACTTGTAGTTTTGCAACAGCTGGAGGTCCGCTAATTGCATATCCCTGGCCTAGGCTAAAGGCCTGAACAGCCAGATCGCAAGAGGGGAAGCCAGGAGGTAAACTGTTGAGTATACAAGACACAGTAATGGTGGAACCCCCATTGCGAGGGCAACTGATGTATTTGTGAACTTTTTGTGCTTTTAAATAAAAGTGGGCTACCATGCCCTTAAATAGAGTTCCTGACTGGCTTGAATCACTGTAAAAACGCATCTACTACGAGAGCTGATAACCCCTAATCTTACAATATATATATAATACACACACACACACACACACACACATTCACACACAAGCATGTGTATTTGAGCTTTGGGGTGCACACCCTAATGCAATAGGCTGCGCACGCCTATGGACGGCAGGTAGGGGAAGCTGTCATAAGGACCATAATAGTAAGGCACCGAGGTATAGTGACATAGTATAACCTAAACTGAATTAGTAAAAATACAAAATGTACTTATTATACATCAAATGATAAAAGTAATGTAACCAGGGGCGGACTGGCCATGCCTGAGGGCCTGGGACCAGTAGGGGCCCCATGAGAGTCTCCTGGACTGGTATCTTTATTGGGTCACCACTTGCCTGCTGTAAGTCCTTATGTCACCGATTTCCACGTAGTGGGCAGCCCGGCCAGCCAGCTTTTACCGTTGCTAGGATACAGGGGCCGCATAGAGCATGCACGGTCACAGTCATCCTTTCTGGTTGGACCAAAAGCAGCTTGCCTGCTGACATAGATGCCACCCCCTGCCGCCTCTCCCTCACCACTTATTGCTTTGAAGAGGTATCTACAATATGTATTTACCCCACATTGGGCACACACTACCCAATGGGGGCACAGGGATCCCTGCCTGGGGGCACACACTACCCAGTGGGGGCACAGATCCCCGCCTGGGGGCACACACTACCCAGTGGGGACACAGAGATTCCCGCCCGCCAGGGGGCACACACTACCCATTGGGGGGCACAGAGATCCTTGCCAGGGGGGACACGCATTCCTCATAGTAGGTAGTATAGTGTTTGTGTGTGTGTGTGCGCGGGGGGAGGGGTATAGTGATTCTGGTGTTTTCCAAGAGTGGGGGGTATAGGGGGGTCTGTAGTTACCTAATTGTGGGAGGTATAATGGTTCTGTTGTTATCTAGGAGTAGGGGGTATAGTGGGGTCTGGTGTTAGCTAAGAGTGGGGGGCATGGAAATCGTGGGGGCCTACCTAGCACAGCCCCCCTCCTCCTAGCTTAAATCTTTTCTCCCTAATCCCACCTCCCAACTCACATCCCACCCATATTCCCCCTCCTAACAAAAATCTACTCCCCCCCAAATTCCCCATTCCAGCACAAATCCCCCCCAATCCCTCCTCCTAGCACAAATCCTCCCAATCACTTCTTCTAACACAGATCCCCCTCAATCCCCCTCCTAGCACAAATCCCCCCCCAATCCCTCCTAGTACAAATCCCCCCCCAATTCCCCCTCCTAGCACAAATCCCCCCATCCCTCCTCCCTAGGGTGACCACATGTCCCGGATTGCCCGGGACAGTCCCGCATTTTGCAGGTCTGTCCCGGGCACATTCATTCCAGGACAGTACAGTGTCCTGGAATGAAACTGACACAGCCACCCCCCCGGGCCAATCTGATGCCCCCAAAAAAGGCTGCCACATCACCGTTTTACTCACTGACAGTACTTGTCCTGGCCGGGAAAGCCTGGAGGAGCACAATCCCGCCCCCTGCTTGTGATTGGAGAAATCATAAATCCCGCCTCTTGTGTCCAATCACTGTGCTGTGATTCGTTACAGCACAAGCTGATTTTTGGGAAGGGAGGGTGTCCTTGAATGGGAGTTTGGAAATGTGGTCACCCTACTCCTCCCAGCTCGAGCCCCCTTAGCAGAAATTTTCACCCCCTCTCTCCTAGCTCATACATTCACCCAATGCCCCCTCCTGGCTCAAATCCCCCCAAACTCTCCTCCTAGCACATATACTTCCCCATTCCTCCTTCTAGTAAATCCCCCCCATCCTGATTACACTTCTCAGCACAGATAGCTGCCCATCCCCCCTTCTCCACAAACATCCAAAGCACATACAGTTATTCCCCCCCCTCATTGTGTACAATTTCCCTGTAGCCTTCCCCCCTTCACCCTCTCCTGTCACTACAGCTCTCCTCCTGCACATGAGACAGGATTGCTCTTAGATGGCATCCGACTTTACACAATACAGTGTGATTACCGCCCCCTATCCACATTTCCTGCTGCTGGGAGATGAGCAGCCCTTGGAGGAGATAGGGGTCGGTAATCAAACTGTGTGTGTGTGTACAGTCTGATGCCATCTCTCCACTCTGCCACTTCTCCTCTCACTGCTCCAGGATGCCATTCCCTTTTCTTGGTTCTGGGAGCGGGCGATGGTGGGGGGAGATCAGTGGCCACTCAGGCATCAAATGAAAGAGAGGGCTGGCCTGGGGAGGGGGGCACAACTGGGTGCAAATCAGCACCCCCCTGGATCTGGCCATGTCTGTGTCTCTCCCTCCAGCAGCTGAAAGCCAATGGGTAGGAGAGGGGAGAAATCGGCTTTAACCACTTCCCTACCGTAGGACGTCATATGACGTCCTGGACTTTAGGGGGGGATATCTGAATGATGCCTGCAGCTACAGGCATCATTCAGATATCCTTCTTTTCAGGCAGCAATTCTGCGCACCATAAGCGTAGCGCACCCACCTTTCCCCCAGCCTGCATTTAACTTGGCTCCTCGCAGGGGGGAGAAAGGCACACCGCACTACCAGCCCGTACCCTCTTGTGTAAAAAGGTTGAGCGGTGTTGTTGTTGGGTCTTGTCTGCAGCCAGGGCCAAAATCCTCCTGAGAATGATTCTGACCTCTTCCGTGAGTAGAGACAAGTCCTTGACTTCCCCAGTAACATGAATAGCCACACCAACTGAAACTCCAACTCAAGATTTATTCTCACTTTGCAATAAACAGTCTTTTGGATAGGAAAAAAGTTGGAGCAAGGGAACAGGACAGCCCAAGGTGTGGAGGAGGTCCAGGCACAAACGTAGCTCTTTACTGTACTACTCAGATTCTCAAGCAGTATACTAGGCACAGAGTCTCTGCCACAGACTGTGAGTTTGGTCTCTGCCACAGACCTGGTGAATAAGGCCACTGCCACTGACCTGGTGAACGTGAATTTCCTTCTTAGAACATGGCCCCTATCAAGGAGAAGACGTCCCCCTAGAGAGTCAACAGACCCTTCCTTCACCGTGACTCCTGCATCGGTCCTTCGGAATGATCCTCCCTTCTCTGAGAGTGCGGGTCCCCTCGCAAGGTGGCACCCTGGACTCCTCAATCCTTAGCGGACCCCAGCCAAAGGTACTGGGCCCCGGGCCTTTTCCGCAACCCCTGGGTCTTCATACCCAGGCGAACAGGACGGCAGGGTAGTACCTCACCCCAGGCCAAAGGTGCCTGAGATGGAACAGGAACACAGCCTCCGGGCCTAGGGCACCCGGAGATGAACCTCACTCACTCCCAGGCTGAAGGTGCCTGGGCATGGACCCCGATCAGGAGATGTCTGCCCCTTTTATATGCTCTCCCGGCATGCACAGCAGGTTTCCCGCCCCACTGTACGGCTGCCGAGAGGGGACACAAAAGGCACAGCACTACGCTTGCGGTTCAACCCTGGCCCAGAATGGCAGCACCACCCGCAGGCCACAGGGAACTCATCACCAGCATTATCCCCTGAGGACAAAAATGGTCCATAACCCCTAACAAACTAAGGTGTCTGAGCCTAATTACCACTCAGACTCCCCCTAAATTGACCACCCCGCTACATAAGTGTAGCGATACCTCCAACTAAGAAGGCCGCAGATTTAGTTTGGGCCCTGAAAACAGCTCCGCCAACCCCCGGCAATGTACTCGACCCCCTACTGGCACAGTTAGTTCTGACAGCAATATATATCTTATACTGTATAAGTAACTAAGACACCAAGGCAATAATGAAAGGGGTATCAGATTTACTTTAAGCTTATGGTAAAAAGGTTAACAGTGGTAACAGTGTACAAGTAATAAGTTGCAGAGCCCTGCAGCAATAAACGTACTTTGCATTAAATGAACAGTAAAGGTGCGCCGCGTGGGCGACCGTTAACTAGGCGCCCTGTGGCGCAGTGACTAAATGAACTAACTAGCTGGCTAGGCCTGGCTCAGATATCTAAAAACTCAGTCTATAGGGGATGATGGTTTCTTCACCGGCAATTCTTTAAAGGTGGTGCACATAACAGAATAACATTTGTAATCCAGTGGGAAGATTGTGATGAAATAAACACTTTACTGAATACTCCTCTGAGTTCAGCTCTGATATGGGTCTCTAGAGAGAGTATCAGATATAAACTTGTGGGCCACGGCAGTCTATAGGCACATCAGCAATAATCAGTATATATGGTCTGAGCATACGCCCGCTCACCCCCTCGGACGCGATCCCAGTCCGGGAACTTCCACCGACTGTGTCCTCACAAACAGTGTCTCCAGCGATCGGGTCCCCGATCCAACCGAGGCTGTAGGTAAGCGACGTCAGATGCCACCCAGGCTCGCAGTGGGGTGGAAGGCTCTTTGGTGCTGCGCAAGGCCTCAGGCTTCAGGCCCTGCACTCCGGCACATCCGCACAGGAGGATCAGTCACAGAAGTCTCGTGTCCCAAAAAGGCCGAGCCCAGCCTCGCCTCCTCCTTTTATAACCCCTCCCATGAGTCTCTGTGGTGGAAACATTGCCGAATGGGGTTCTGGGTAATGTAGTCTCTCTCCTCCGCTTTCACTTCCAGTAATGTCTCTCCTCTACTTCCTCCCGACTCACCTCTCACCTAGAACTTCTTGTCTCTCTGCATTAAAGGGGAACACCCCGCTACACACTCCCCCCACTTGAACTCTTTGGTCCCCAAAGATAAACCTTAACAAAGACTATGTACAACTCTAGACAATTCTGCGAACGATGTTGGCATAGGGAATTCCCACCAAAACTGAGGGGTAGAATTCCCTCGCCCACAGGTCACATTATCATGGGTGGCCTGCCTAACTGTGCCAGAGAGTGAGCTGGGGTTACCCTCCACCAAATGGACAGTGGAGGGATCCGGATTTTCAGCACTCCTCCTAGCAGTAACTACAGAGTCTTCTGAGCTATTCCCCATTTGTGGGTAGGTCAGCTTCTTAGGAGGCCGGATGACTCTTCGAGCCCTTTGCTCTCTTGGGATTTCTGGCTCTGGCGCCACAGGCTCCTCTTCCTCTGAGTAACTATCATGGGCATCTTCCCAGTAATCTGATGAAGGACTAGATGGGATGAACTCTGTGGCTTCTTGGTTCAGTGTTCCATCTGGAGTGTCTTCAGTGGTTGGAAGATCTATAGTAGAAGTTCCTGGAGTTGGGGAAGGCCACAGCCAATCAAGTTCTCTTTCTTCATTTTCACTAAGTTGAGAGGCCTCTCCATCTTCGGCTCGGGAGGTCTGTGACCGAGTGTTTGGCCTAGGAGTATCCAGAATAGAGACCGGTTCAGGGGAGTCTCTCACGGGAGGTATCCTGACTGCCTCAGCAAGTGGGACCAGGTGGTTTCGATGCCACGTCTTCAGTGGGCCTACCTTTCCTTCTGGCTTCAACTTGTAGACAGGTAGGCCCGGCAACTTCCTACAGATGACATAGGGTTCAGATCTCCATCTGTCTGCAAGTTTGTGCTTCCCAGGGACCCCCAGATTGCGTAACAGTACTCGATCCCCGGGCTGTAGGTCTTGTACCCGGACCTTCAAGTCGAAGTTTCTTTTGTTTCGAGCTCCCCTTTGATCTGTGGCCGCTTGAGCTTGTTCATAGGCTACTTTCAGGCTGTGTCTGAGCCTGTCCACATATCCTTTGTGGGATGTGGCTGAGGAATGGTCCAGAGAGGTGCCAAAGGCCAAGTCCACAGGTAGTCTTGCTTCTCTCCCAAACATGAGTCGATATGGGGAGTAGCCTGTAGCATCACTGATGGTGCAGTTGTAAGCATGTACTATGGCTGCTATGTATTTGCTCCAATGTTGCTTCTTCTCACTTTCCAGAGTCCCCAACATGTTGAGCAAGGTTCAGTTAAACCTCTCCGGCTGAGCATCTCCCTGTGGGTGGTAAGGTGTAGTTCGAGTCTTCTTGATTCCCAACGAATCCAGGAGTTTCCGGACCAGTCGACTCTCAAAGTCCCTTCCTTGATCTGAATGAAGTCGCTGTGGCAGCCCATAATGGACAAAGTACTTCTCCATAAGTACCTTGGCTACGGTGGAGGCCTTCTGGTCTTTGGTTGGGAAAGCCTGGGCATACCGGGTGAAATGGTCGGTTATCACCAGAACGTTTCCTAGTCCACTCAGGTCGGGTTCGAGGCAGAGAAAATCAATGCATACCAGATCCATTGGGCCTTGACTTTGTAGAAGGCCCATTGGGGCAGCTTGATGGGGTAAAGTCTTCCTCTGGATGCATCGTGCACATGAGTGGCAGTACTCTTCTACCTCTGCCCTCATGCAGGGCCAATAGAACCGACTTCTGACTAGTGATGAGCCGAACACCCCCGGGTTCGGTTCGCACCAGAACCCGCGAACGGACCGAAAGTTCGCACGAACATTAGAACCCTATTAAATACAATGGATGCGAACGTTCGGATTCTAAAGTGCTAATTATAACGACTATTACCCATGTTATTGTCCTAAACAGAAGTTGGGACATGTATCAATGCAAAAAGAAGTTTTAAAAACTGCCGTTTTTCGGGAGCAGTCATTTTAATGATGCATAAAGTGAAAAAAAAAAAGTCAAATATTCCTTTAAATATTGTACCTGGGGGGTGTCTAAAGTATGCCTGTGAAGTGCCACGTGTTTCCCGTGTTTAGAACTGTCCCTGCACAAAATAACATTTCTAAAGGAAAAAAAAGCCATTTAAAACTGCTTGCGGCTTTAATGTAATGTCTGGTCCCGGTAATATGGATGAAAATCTTTAAGAAAAATGGCATAGCTACCCCATCAACCCCCCCCCCTACCCCAGCCCATTACCAGCCCCTTTGGGTCTTGTATGGATATTAAGGGGAACCCCGCACACAAAATAAAAAAGGCCCTATATACTCTGAACAGCCGTATACAGGCGGTGCATACAAGACAGGGACTGTAGGTTTGTTCTTATGTAGAATCTGTTTGTAATTTTGAACAGCTACATTGTTTAAGTGTAGCTCCAGCCCAAATACCTATTTTTAAGCTTTTTGGAAAACATAGGGAAGGGTTATTACCCCTGTAACATTTGTTTTGCTGTCTGTGCCCCTGTTCAGAACATTTCACCTCACTTTGTGTCCCAATGACAACTGTTTTTGAAATGTGGTGTTTTTATTGAAACAAGGATTGGTGATAAAGCATCAGTAGAGAGGAGACACCTTTCTCCCATATTAATTCTTATGCCGCGTACACACGACCGCTTTTCTCGACGAGAAAAACTGCATTTTTTTTTTTTCGCCGAGAAAAACGATCGTCTGTGGGCTTTATGTCGTTTTTCTCGTCTAGAAAAACGGCATAAAAAACGACGAAAAAATTTAGAACATGTTCTAAATTTTCTCATCGTTTTTTCCAGCATTTTTTTCCGCGGCAGTTTTCCCATAGGGAGACACTGCCGCGGAGCCCACAGACGGTCGTTTTTCTCGTCAAGAGAAAAAATGACGGGAAAAACGACCGTGTGTAGGGAACCAAGCGGTTCCCTCGTTTTTCCTGTCATTATTCACGGCGGTTTTTTAACCGCCGTGAATAATGATCGTGTGTACGCGGCATTACAGGAGAGAATTTTCCTTCCAAGGGGTAGATTTCCTCTCACTTCCTGTTGTCTTCTTCCGTTTGCAAGTAGTAGTCGTTTGTAAGTTGGATGTTTGAAAGTAGGGACCTGCCGTATATACTCTGCAGAAATTGGCCCCTTAGGTGTTGGTGTTGGCACAACACTGTAAGCACTCACAGTTACTCTTGGTGGGTGCTGGAACGCCCTGCTGTCAACTATTATATCAGGAATTGTAATAACATATAATTGTTGATCAGTGGTAGTAAAAATTGGGCCTTTGATGGTGGTGCTGGTGCCACAACACTGTAAGGCCTGACAGTTACTCTTGGTGGGCGCAACAATGGGCCCTGCTGTGAATTATTAGATCAATAATTATAATTGCATGCCCCTGTTGAACAGGGGCTGAAAAATTGGGCCTTTGGTGGTGGTGGTGGTGGTGATGGTGGTGCTGGTGCCACAACACTGTAAGGCCTGACAGTTACTCTTGGTGGGCGCAGCAATGGGCCCTGCTGTGAATTATTAGATCAATAATTATAATTGCATGCCCCTGTTCAACAGGGGCTGAAAAATTGGGCCTTAGGCACTGGTGGCACAACACTGCAACCCCTCACAGATACTGTACTTGGAGCACAGCAATGAGGCCTGTTGCAAAGTATTGCATCAAAAATTGTAATTACACGCCCCTGTTAAACAGGGGCTGAAAAATTGGGCCTTAGCCACTGGTGGCGGCACCCATAAACCAAAATCATCTTCCAAGCTATCATCATTAATCGTATCATTGAGGAGGAGGAGGAGGATAGCCAGTCAACATAACAGCACAGGCACTCAGCATCAGTCTTGAAGGGATGTGACATTTTAAAATCAATTAGTCTGTTATATCAGCATCAGGTGTGTGGTAGCTGGTGGTGATCCAAGACTGGTTCATCTTGATGAAAGTCAGTCGATCAACCGAGTCGGTGGACAGGCGCACCCTGTGATCCGTGACAAATCCTCCAGCAGCACTGAATGTGCGTTCTGAAAGAACGCTGGATGCAGGACAGGCCAGTAGCTCAATTGCATACTGTGCAAGCTCTGGCCAGTGATCCATCCTCAAGACCCAGTAAGCCAGAGGATTTTCGGTGGGGAAGGTGTCCAAGTCTGACCTTGCCCCTAGGTATTCCTGCACCATGTATATCAGACGCTGGCGATGGTTGCTGGAACCGATCATACTTTGGGGCTGCGGACTAAAGAATTGTCTGAACGCATCGGTCAGACGGCCACCTTCCCCACCGCTCCTTCTTTGACTGCCCGAAGCCTCAGCAAATCGTTGTCCAGGACCAGGAGTTTGTAACCTCCCAGTCTCTGGGAACGCGTTGCACAGACCTTTCTGCAAGGCCTCCCGGAGTTGTCTCATCCTCTGCTCCCTCTGCGACGGTAACATAAGGTCCGCAACCTTACCCTTGTACCGTGGATCAAGGAGAGTGGCCAGCCAGTAATGGTCCCTCTCCTTGATCCGAAGAATACGAGGATCCTTCCGCAGACTTTGCAGGATCAGGGAGGCCATGCAGCGTAGGTTAGCTGAGGCATTCAGTCCGGAGTCCTCTGGGTCACTAAGGACGACATGATCCGCAGCCACCTCCTCCCAGCCACGTACAAGTCCACTGGTTTCTTGGGACTGTAAATCATCCCTAAAAGACTGCTGCTGATGATGCTGAGTGCCAGCCTCCACCTCCATGCTGACACAATCCTCCTCCTCCTCCTCCTCTTCCTGTGCGATGGGTGGGACAGAAGGAACACTGTCTGGGTAAAGGGGGCCTTGAGAGGCAAGGAAGTCCTCCTCTTCCTGCCTCTGTTCTGCCTTAAGTGCCCTGTCCATTATTCCACGCAGTGTGTGCTCCAACAGGTGGACAAGAGGTACAGTGTCACTGATGCATGCACTGTCACTGCTCACCATCCTCGTGGCCTCCTCAAATGGTGCCAGGACAGTGCATGCATCCCTGATCATGCCCCACTGGCGTGGTGAAAAAAACCCGAGCTCCCCTGACCCTGTCCTGGTGCCGTAGTCGCACAGGTACTCATTGATGGCCCTCTGCTGCGTGTGCAGCCGCTGCAGCATGGCCAACGTTGAGTTCCACCTGGTGGGCATGTCACATATAAGGCGGTTCTTGGGCAGGTTCAACTCCTTTTGCAGCTCAGCCAGGCGAGCACTGGCATTATAAGATCTGCGGAAATGCACACAGACTTTCCTGGCCTGCCTCAGGACATCCTGTAAGCCCGGGTACCTGCCCAAGAACCGCTGCACCACCAGGTTAAGGACGTGAGCCATACAGGGCACATGGGTCAGTTGTCCCTGTCGGAGGGCGGAGAGGAGGTTGGTGCCATTGTCGCAAACCACCATTCCTGGCTTAAGCTGGCGTGGCGTCAACCACCTCTCGGCCTGCCCCTGCAGAGCAGACAGGACCTCTGCCCCAGTGTGGCTCCTGTCCCCCAAACACACCAGCGCAAGCACGGCATGGCATCTTTTTGCCTGCGTACTTGCGTAGCCCCTTGAACGCCTACGGAGCACCGCTGGTTCCGAGGACAAACCACAGGAAGAGGCCACGGAGGAAGAAGAAGAGGAGGGGGTGGAGGAGAGAGGTGTGTCACAACCAGTAGTAGCATTTTGGAGGTGTGGTGGCGGAACAACCTCCAACACTACTGCACCTTGTCCTGCATCCTTCCCAGCTGCCAAAAGAGTGACCCAATGGGCCGTGAAAGAAAGGTAACGTCCCTGTCCATGCCTGCTGGACCATGAGTCAGCGGTAATATGCACCTTACCGCTGACCGCCCTGTCCAGCGAGGCCAAGACATTGCCTTCCACATGCCTGTAGAGAGCCGGAATCGCCTTCCGTGAGAAAAAGTGGCGTTTAGGAACCTGCCACTGAGGAACCGCACATTGCACAAACTCACGGAAGGGGGCCGAGTCTACCAACTGAAAAGGCAGCAGTTGAAGCGCTAGCAATTTAGCCAAGCTAGCATTCAACCGCTGGGCATGTGGATGGCTGGGAGTGAACTTCTTTCGACGGTCCAGCAGCTGGGGCAGGGAAATTTGCCTGCTAGAATCGGACGTCGGTGTACTGCTAGCAGAGTGGCCGCAAGTACTTGGCTGTGACACACCTAATTCTACACCTTCATTCCTCTCAGTGCAGGTTTCAGAGAGGACTGAAGGTATAGTGGGGTTGGAGATCCCAGCTGATGCGGTGCAAGGAGAGGTCCGCTTTGTTCTTTGGTGTGGGTCTTTAAGGTAGGCTTGCCAACGAGCTGCATGGCAGGTCAACATATGTCTGATCAAGCATGTGGTGCCCAAGCGGCTGATGTTTTGGCCACGCGATATACGCTTGAGACATATGTTGCAAACAGCAGCTGTGCGATCTGATGCACTCGCCTCAAAAAAGGCCCACACCAAAGAACTTTTTGAATGACGGGCAGAGGCAGCGCCCTGCACAGGTGGAGCTCTGCGTTGTGATTCCGTCGGTGTGCTGCCCATACGCTGGCCACCCAAGGGCATCCTGCCTCGTTGGAGATGTGCCTCCTCCTCATCCTCCTCCTCATCCTCTCTCCTATTAGGCACCCACGTGGAGTCAGTGACCTCATCATCCCCTCCCTCCTCATCACTGGAGCCAATCTGGCAGTATGCTGCAGCTGCTGGAGCATGACTGCCAGATTGGTGTCCTTCTTGAGCATCCCCTCTCTCTGCTCTCACGCTACTGCCTTCCTCTATCTGGGTATCATCATCAGATCCTTCGAAACGCTGGGCATCCTCCTGGAGCATGTACCCAACACTGTGCTCAAACAGTTCGGGGGACTCCTCAGGAGGAGGACATGGTGGGTCTAGGGAAGGATTGACTAATGAAGATAATGATACCAGAGAAGAGGACGCTTTGGCAGCTGCTTTGCCAGTACCCTGAGCCTGGGTTAGAGAGGATGAGGAGGATGAGGTGGGCTTGGTCATCCACTCTACCAAGTCTTCGGCATGATGTGGCTCAACATGTCCAGCTGCCGAAAAGAAGGACAAGCGTATCCCATGGCCATGTGCTGATGACAATGCACCGCGTCCACGACCAGCACTGTTGCCCCCAGACACAGAGCCTGCTTGCCCTCTTTTTTTGCCTCCTGACTGTCTGCCTCTCCTTGTTTGCCTTCCAGACATTTTAATGGATGGCCTGCAGGGAGATGGAAAAAAGAAAAATAAGGGCTACCTTCAGGTGTATACTGTGCAGGAGGCTTAGCAACAATGACACTGACACTGTCCCCTGCCTATCCTTCTCTGTCCCTAAACACAAGGATTTGCAATATGCTTCAGCAAGATTGGTTTAGAACAGAATAGCTCACTGACACTTTCCCTCACTGTACCTCTCTGTCCCTAAACTCAAGGATTTCAAATATGGTTCAGCAAGATTGGTTTAGAACAGAATAGCACACTGTCAGTTTCACTCACTGTCCTTCTCTGTCCCTACAAACAAGATTTAGCACAGAATAGCACACTGATAGTTTCCACGAGTGTCCTTCTCTGTCCCTAAACTCAAGGATTTCAAATATGATTCAGCAAGATTGGTTTAGAACAGAATAGCTCACTGACACTTTCCCTCACTGTACCTCTCTGTCCCTAAACTCAAGGATTTCAAATATGGTTCAGCAAGATTGGTTTAGAACAGAATAGCACACTGTCAGTTTCACTCACTGTCCTTCTCTGTCCCTACAAACAAGATTTAGCATAGAATAGCACACTGATAGTTTCCACGAGTGTCCTTCTCTGTCCCTAAACTCAAGGATTTCAAATATGGTTCAGCAAGATTGGTTTAGAACAGAATAGCACACTGACACTTTCCCTCACTGTACCTCTCTGTCCCTAAACTCAAGGATTTCAAATATGGTTCAGCAAGATTGGTTTAGAACAGAATAGCACACTGACACTTTCCCTCACTGTACCTCTCTGTCCCTAAACTCAAGGATTTCAAATATGGTTCAGCAAGATTGGTTTAGAACAGAATAGCACACTGTCAGTTTCACTCACTGTCCTTCTCTGTCCCTACAAACAAGATTTAGCACAGAATAGCACACTGATAGTTTCCACGAGTGTCCTTCTCTGTCCCTAAACTCAAGGATTTCAAATATGGTTCAGCAAGATTGGTTTAGAACAGAATAGCACACTGACACTTTCCCTCACTGTACCTCTCTGTCCCTAAACTCAAGGATTTCAAATATGGTTCAGCAAGATTGGTTTAGAACAGAATAGCACACTGACACTTTCCCTCACTGTACCTCTCTGTCCCTAAACTCAAGGATTTCAAATATGGTTCAGCAAGATTGGTTTAGAACAGAATAGCACACTGTCAGTTTCACTCACTGTCCTTCTCTGTCCCTACAAACAAGATTTAGCACAGAATAGCACACTGATAGTTTCCACGAGTGTCCTTCTCTGTCCCTAAACTCAAGGATTTCAAATATGGTTCAGCAAGATTGGTTTAGAACAGAATAGCACACTGACACTTTCCCTCACTGTACCTCTCTGTCCCTAAACTCAAGGATTTCAAATATGGTTCAGCAAGATTGGTTTAGAACAGAATAGCACACTGACACTTTCCCTCACTGTACCTCTCTGTCCCTAAACTCAAGGATTTCAAATATGGTTCAGCAAGATTGGTTTAGAACAGAATAGCACACTGTCAGTTTCACTCACTGTCCTTCTCTGTCCCTACAAACAAGATTTAGCACAGAATAGCACACTGATAGTTTCCACGAGTGTCCTTCTCTGTCCCTAAACTCAAGGATTTCAAATATGGTTCAGCAAGATTGGTTTAGAACAGAATAGCTCACTGACACTTTCCCTCACTGTACCTCTCTGTCCCTAAACTCAAGGATTTCAAATATGGTTCAGCAAGATTGGTTTAGAACAGAATAGCACCCTGACACTTTCCCTCACTGTACCTCTCTGTCCCTACAAACAAGGTTTAGCACAGAATAACACACTGACACTCTCCCTACCTATCCTTATTTGTCCCTAAACACAAGGAATCCAGGATTAGTAAAGGAAAAAAAATGACACTGTCCCTGCCTATGCTTCTCTTTCCCTGCTCCGGAACACACTACACAAGGCCGCCACGCTGGCGGCCTTTTATAGTGTGGGGCGTGTACTAAACCCCCTCAGCAATAATTGGCCACAGGCATCCTGCCTGTGGCCAATCATTGCTCTCCTCGCTGCCGGCGCTGTGATTGGCCAAGCATGCGGGGTCACAGTGCATGCTTGGCCAATCACAGCGCCTGGATGACACTGCGATGGCGTAGTGCATTGTGGGCCGTTCGCGTCACTCGAATTCGGCGCGAACGACCCAAATCGTTCGATCTTCGTCGAACGATCGAACAGCCGATGTTCGAGTCGAACGTATGTTCGACTCGAACACGAAGCTCATCCTTACTTCTGACAAGTTGAAAGGTTCTTTCAGCCCCTAGGTGGCCATGATTGTCATGCAGGGCAATCAGAACAGTCTCTTGATGTTTCTCTGGGAGGAACAGTTGCCATTTATCTTCTGAATCATCAGAGGGGCCCCTTCGGTAGACCACTCCCTGATGTACCTGCAACCTGTCCCACTCTTTCCTCAACAGGCAAGCTTCCTTTGAGGGATGACGCAGGAGCCTGTTTGGATCCTGATTCTCCAGGGCCTCCAGGACCAATCTCCCCATGGGGTCTTCCAATTGGTCACACCTCAACTCCTTCTTGGACAGTCTCGGCAGGTTGTCTTCTTCCAGTTGAGTTACTCCACAGTAGTGTTTGGGGACTCCTACCATGGTAACTCCTATTTCCTCTGCTCTGGAGCCTCCTCTGGCTTGGAATTCAGCTCCTTGACAAAGGGCCCGCACCCCGTCCGGTGCCACTTGGGTCCAATCTTCTACGTCACTGGTGGGGCATGAGATCTCCTGGACAGAGCATCTGCGTCTCGATTCCTAGCCCCTGGCCTGTACTTTAGGCTGAAGTTGAACCCAGACAGTGTGGCCAGCCACCTGTGTCCAGTGGCGTCCAGCTTGGCCGTGGTGAAAAGGTAGGTAAGGGGGTTGTTGTCAGTCTTCACAGTGAACTCCGCCCCATACAGGTAGTCTTTGAGCTTGTCTACTACCGCCCACTTGAGGGCCAGGAACTCCAGCTTGTGGGTGGGGTAGTTCTTCTCAGAGGGGGTCAGGCTCCTACTCACGTAGGCAACAGGCCGCAGTTGTCCTTCGTGTTCTTGATAAAGTACTCGTCCCAGACCATCATGACTAGCATCTACGTGTAGTTCATAGGGTTTGGTTGGGTCTGCGTAGGCCAAGACTGGAGCAGTGGTCAGGCTCTTCTTCAACGCCTGGAAGGCCTCTTCACACTTCTGATTCCACTGATCTCTGATGGACTCTCCCGGCTTCCTGGGCCCTGAGTCATCCTCTTCTCCCTCAGTCTTGAGCAGTTCATTCAATGGTCTAGCAATTCGGGCGAATCCCTCCACAAACCTCCTGTAATAGGAGCAGAACCCTAAGAAGGATCGGAGTTCTGTTACTGTGGTGGGTCGTGGCTAGGAGGTAACTGCCTCCAATTTCTCAGGGTCTGTGGCCACCCCTTCTTCAGACACTATGTGCCCCAGGTAGTTCACAGAAGACTGGTAGAACCGACACTTCTCAGGCGAAAGTTTGAGTCCCTCCTCACTGAGTCTCCTCAAGACTTTTTCCAGCCTCTCCTCATGTTCCTCCAGGGTTCTTCCAAAGACAATGACATCGTCCAGGTATACAAGGACTTCAATGAGGTTCATGTCCCCTACAGTCTTCTCCATGAGACGCTGGAAAGTAGCTGGGGCTCCAGACAGACCTTGGGGCATCCGGTCAAATTCAAAGAACCCCACTGGGGTTATGAAAGCTGTCTTCTCCTTGTCTTCTGGGTGCATAGGGATCTGATAGTACCCACTCTTGATATCCATAACGCTGAACCACTTGGCTCCAGACAAGCTCTGTAGGGCATCCTCTATCCTCGGAGTGGTGTACTGGTCGGGTATGGTTCTCCTGTTAAGAGTCCTGTAGTCGATACAGAGCCTCAATGACCCATTCTTCTTCCTGACCACCACTATCGGGGAGGCATAGGGGCTTCTAGACTCCCGAATCACACCAGTCCTCTTGAGTTCTGCAAGTTGTTCCCTTAGATCCTCCAGATCTGCTAGGGGGACCCGCCTGACCCTCTCTCTGAAGGGCTTATCTTCCTGGAGGCGGATCCGATGGGTGGCACTCCTTGCACACCCCACATCGAACTCATCTTTAGAGAGGATCTTCTCCCATCTGGTCAACTGGGCCTTGGCTCTCTCTTTCCAAGCCCTGGGCAGATTCGGGTTTTCCATGGATATCTTCTCCCAAGCATCTCCTCCTTCGCCCGCCTCCCCTACCTCTGACAGGTTGACAGGGGCAGCAGGGCTCGCCTGGCCCAGCAGCATCCTGGCTGGGATTTCCATGGGGCCATCTGTATTGTTCCAAACACTTACTGCAACTCTACAATGGGCCTTCTTTAGGGCCTTCAGCGGAATCACTTCTGGTATCACTTCCAGACCGTGGGACCCTTCCCTTGGGTCAGATTCCAACATGACAAAGGGTCCAGGCTGCTCCCAAGTAAGCTTCACAGTGGCTCTGAGACAGGCTACTTCGCTGGGCTGCAACACTATCCCTCCTCTTCCAAGTCTCCACACCTTCCCTATCCCCTCTCTTGGGGTCTTCTGCTCTAAGACCAGCTGTTGGTAAGCCGTCTTTAGCATGGGGTGGATCTTGGTGGCCGCTGCCCCTTTCTCTTTCACTAGAGGGGTCAGGAGTCTTCGGACCAGGTCCGTGTTCGTCCCTATTATAAGGGAACTCGTGTTGGCTCCCAGCGGCCGAGGGCACACAACCGCCAGGGTGTCAAACACTTTGGCTTTTCCAGCCACAGATGGGTCAAAGATCATCCTGACAGGCAGATAGCCATCGTAGGGGAAGTTCTGGGTTCCAATTCCCAAATATCTCTAGTCCCTCTATCTTCAGGATGGGTAGGTGACTCAAGTGCTTATCGTAGAAATCTCTGTATAGCAGGGTCACTTGCGCCCCAGTATCCAAGATTGCTCTGGTGTAAACTCCCTCCACTTGAATGGACACTATAGGAGATGGGCCTACCAGCTTCTCCGGATATGGCCCGGCAGGGGTCGCCTTCTTCAGACCTTTTCCTTTTGGACTCTCTCTCATCCAATTCCCTTTGGACTTGAATCTTTCTTGAGCCTGGTATGCATTGACTTCCCTCGTTTCAATGGGTGTAGGGACCCGCTGAGGGATACTATTACTCTTTTTCTTAGGTGTGCATCCCCTCTGGGGAGTGCTGTGCCTCTTCTGAGGGGTCTCGCCCCCTTTCTCTGGGGTGTATCTCTGTTGAGGAATGTTGTGTTTCCCCCGAGGTGTTTTATCTCCTCTTTTCTTCTGCTTTGCTTTCAGCTTGGAGCTCACTGAAGGTGATGGGCACCCGGTTGACTCCTTCACCGGGGCCCTCTGGAGTTTCCCGCCGGCTTGCGGTTGTCCGTTTTCTTCTTCTTGGGGCTTGAACAAATAGCTGCAATATGGGCAATTCCTCCACAGTTAAAGCAGACTATATCTCCCCATTCTTGTAAAGATGCAGGTGCCGAAACAATTGGGAATAGTTCCTTCCGTGGTACTTCCCTCCTGGGACCCTCTGGGTCTTTTGCCATCAGAGAGGTCAACATTTCTAACACCTTGGACATCTGTGCTTTTAATTCAATCTTATTTTATTTGTTTATGCAGTGAAACGACAGAAAAAGACATACATTGTCTTAAACATTACAAACATTAATAGGATACATCCTCAACAGGCATCATGTGTGTCAGAACAGAGCAGGGCTAAGTACTATCAGATGAAAGTATACACAAACCTATTTGGAGAGTATGAAGTAGGGTCACTCAATGGGTTATAGGTAGTAGGTAAATTGAAGCCCTGGTACGTTATCCTACTGGGTTCTTAGAGGTGTATTTATGTGTAGAGAAAAGAGAAAGAGTCAGAGTCAGGGGCAAATAGTAGGGGTACACAGATAGGGGACAGGGATCAGAATCACTCCATCAAGGTCCGAGAGTGGTCTCGTCCAGGGCACACTCCGCCCAAGAGATAAACTCCGAGGAGTACCGAAACACGGACCACGAAGTCCATGCGAGAGAGAACTGTTCACTTTTGTCATTTTCCTCCGCCACCAGGCGCTCAAGGTCCCTAATGTGGTCCACCTCAACAGCCCAATCCCCCAGGGAAGGCATGGTTGTCGTTCTCCAATGACGGGGAATCACTACCCTGACCGCCTCCAGAAAGTGTCGCAAGACATAATTTCTGATGGATTTAAATGATCCTGGGATAATAGACAAGAGAGCCACCTCAGGTGAAGGGTGGATAGAGGTCGCCATCAATTTGCAGTAGAGTGTGAAAATCCACTGCCAGTACCTCTGCACAGGAGGGCACTCCCACCAGATGTGGAGCATGGTTCCCCGGGAGCCGAGGCACCGCCAGCAGGCATCCGACACCTCCGGATTGAAGTGGTGGAGAGTTGATGGACATCTGTACCATCTTGTTAACAGTTTAAACCCCTTCTCCTGGGTCTTGGTGGCTATGGACAATTTGTGCGTCAGGGTAAAACATTTTTGCCAGTCAATAGTGGAGATAGTGCGACGGAGGTCTGTCTCCCAGGCCACCGTATACGGTGGGAGGCCAGGGGAGTAAACATCGAGCAGAAGGGAGTATAGTTGCGATACAACATGCGTTGGAGGTTCCACCTGCAGGAGCAGTTCCTCGAATCCCGTCGGTTCAGCAAGAATGTCTGTAATAGATGGGAAAGTCCGGATGTAGGAGGCAGTCTGTTGCCTCCGAAGCCACTGCATGGGGTGACGGGAGGTCAGACCGGTAGAGGTATCTGACCTCAAAGTGGGGTCTGCACGAAGGACCTGGGCAAGTCGCCTATGATCCTCTCTTCGCCATGGTCCAAATCTTGCTACCGACATAGCTGGCGGAAAGGCCGGGGTCCCAAAGAAGGGAGTCATAGGCCCCATGCGGTTTGATAAGCCCCTTCTGGACAGCATGCGATCCCAAATCTGGATCGTTTGATGGGTAAGGTCATTAAGAGGGCCCGAACCCCCCCGTACCGTAGGTAAGGTCCAGGGGAGAGCGGAGAGCTCAATTGGGCTCATGTGGCTTTCCAACTGAACCCAAAGCTTCGTTGAAGAATGATGGAACCAATCTAGTATGCGGGTGAGCACCGCTGCTTTATGGTATAGGGAGGCATCTGGGGCTCCAGCCCCCCCCCCCCCCCCCGAGCCTTTGGAAGAGAAAGTGTTTCATACCGTATCCTGGGACGGGCCGCATTCCAAATAAATTTGGAAAACAGTTGGCGTATTTTCTTAAAGTACGAATTAGGTATGTGAATAGGGATGGTCTGAAACAAATACAGGAACCTAGGGAGAACATCCATTTTCAGGGCATTCACTCTACCTAGCCATGAGAGCTGTTTGGACGCATAATTGATTAAATCTGCCTGGGTCCTAAGAAGTAGGGGGGCAAAGTTTAAGGAAAAAAGTTGGGAAGCATCCGCCGGTATTTGAATTCCGAGATACCTTATGGAGGGGGAACCAGTTTTGAAGGGGAAAGAAGACGATAGTCTTTGCAGGGCCGACGTAGGCAGAGATATGTTGAGGATTTCCGATTTATTGTAGTTGACCTTGAAGTTGCTAACTTCTCCAAATTTCCGAAACTCCTGCAATACCAAGGGCAAGGATGTGTGAGGGTGTGTCACGAACAGGAGCAGATCATCTGCAAAGAGGGCAAGTTTAGTATGTGTGGGCCCGACTGTTATGCCTTGGATAGAAGAATTGTTACGTAGAGCAATAGCTAGATGTTCCATAGTGAGAACGTAGAGGAGGGGGGACAATGGGCATCCCTGTCGCGTCCCGTTAGATACAGAGAAGGCTGGAGATAGCGAGCCATTTAGTCTAATCCTAGCATATGGAGAGGAGTAAAGGGACATTATTCTCGCCATCATATTGGTTCCCACGCCTATTTGTTGCAGGGATAGTCGAAGGAACTGCCAGTCTACTCGGTCGAATGCCTTCTCGGCATCGACTGTTAAGAGGCATAGTGGGATATCGTGGGACCGGGCATAGTTGGTTAAAAGAAGGGTCTTCAGGGTATTGTCCCTAGCCTCACGGCCACTCACAAAGCCGACCTGGTCTAGGTGTATTATCCCAGGCAACAATGGTTGTAATCTATTGGCTAGGATTTTAGCAAAGACTTTCAAATCGACCCCAATCAAAGAGATCGGCCTATAGCTTGCACAAAGAGTGGGGTCTTTGCCTGGCTTTGGGATGAGGGATATGTGAGCCTAAAGTGTTTGTGGAGGGAACACTGAACCCTCCGACAAAGAGTTGAACACCTTAGTTAGAAAGGGCGTGAGGAGGGTGACAAAAAGTTTGTAGAACTTAGGAGTAAAGCCGTCTGGGCCCGGGCTCTTTCCACTCGGTGTACCCGCTATGGCTTTGGTGACTTCGTCTTCTGTGATTGAGGTTTCCAGATCAGCGATGACGTCATCGTCTAATGTAGGGAGCGCGGTTTCCAATACATATGACATCTGGTCCTCCACCCCGGAGGAAGGGGAACTTGTCCCTTGAGTCTTAGGGATATTGTACAGGGACTGATAAAAGTCCCTGAATTCCCCCGCCATCTTAGTGGGTGAGGATACCATTTCCCCCTGTGCCCCCCGAATATGAGGCACAAAGGCGGAGGTTGTTTTTGGGTGCAGGGAGCGAGCCAGTGGCCTACCACATTTATCTCGAAACTTATATTGATGGAAAGTGAGCTTATCTGCATATGTACGTGCAGAGGCTTCATAAAGTTCTCTAAGTTGTGATCGTGCCCTAGAAACGTCCGCCAGCATTGTCACTGTCGGGGATCGTTTGTGCTCAGTTTCTAAGTTTCTAAGCGTTTTATTTGCTGCCTCTATGGCGGCTGAGCGCTCCTTTTTAAGACACGTACCCATTTGGATAAAGGTACCACGTAGGACAGCCTTAAGTGCCTCCCATTGAAAGGGCAACGATGTCGTATCCAAAGCGTGGTCCGCAAAAAAGTTAGAGATTGTATCTGAAACCCTTGTCACACATTCCGGGTTCGTAAGCAGCGAATCGTTCAAGCGCCATGACCATTCCCTAATCGGAGTGGAAGGGAGCGAGAATGTCATGTGTATAGGAGAATGGTCAGACCAGACCATTGGGTCTATGGTGCATTCCGGGGACCAGTCCAGGCAGCTATGGTCACTCATTAGGTAATCTATGCGACTATAGGTGTGATGAACATGGGAGAAGTGGGTATAGTTACGGGCCGTGGGGTGCAGCACTCTCCAAACGTCCACCAGACGCAGATCGTAGAATGCCCGTTTCAGAGCCCTCAGTTTGGGGAAGGAGATACACGATCGCGAGGTGGAGGAATCTAAAAGTGGTTCAAGAGGGGTGTTAAAATCTCCCCCCCAATATGAGCTTACCCTCCCTGAATCCTGACAAAATCCTCATGTATTGTAACGCGGCCGATACTTGATTAACATTAGGAAGGTAAATGTTAGCTGCTGTAAATTTGGTACCCCATAACACGAATTTCACAAAAACATACCTCCCCTGGGGGTCCGAGAGATGGTCAAGCACCTCTATAGGGAGCGTCTTATGGAAGGCCACAGACACTCCCTTGGCTTTCTGGGTTGGGCTAGTGCTGTGGAACCACCTGTTGAAGTATCTGTTGGAACAGGAAGGGGTGGAGGCAGAGTGAAAATGTGTCTCTTGGAGAAGAAGCACATTGACTTGGCGTTTGTGCATTTAATACAGGATTTGTCCTCTTTTGGAGGCAATATTGAGCCCATTGACATTGTAGGAACAGAATTGTAACCTAGGGTGAGAGGTCACTGTGTGGGCCATGATGGAGCGATGGGGGGGGAGGGGGGGGAGGAGAGAGAGAAGAAGAAAAAAAGAAAAGCGGGGAAGAAAAAAAGGGGGGAAACACAACAGGGGAGGAAGAGAGAAGGTAGAGCGAGGCGGGGGAGAGATTGAACGTAGAGAGCACCTGGGGAAGGCGGCTCAAGAATACTAAAGTGTGCGCAAAAACGTAACACTTCGTGAAATATCACGTAGTAGGCACTAACTGTGCCAATCCTATTTAGGGGGAGAGAACGGGGTTAGAACAGCTGAGTTGTGATCCCGACAACCTAACAGGCATATATAACATAACTGTAAGTGTAACACACCCAATGACCGTGGCATCTAATGCTCAACTGCCTAGTCACTAAAGGGCAGAGTGTCGGACTAATACCATTGGTACGCTGGAGTGTAATAAACAGTCTAAAATTACATAGAAAAATAACATCAACGTAGAACAAGGTGTACACAAACTGGTGACAGAATAAAGGCACAGGTATTCCCGCGTAAGCATGCGAGGGTTGGAAGCACCAATTACTACATTTATAGCAGCATTAACTATGATAGTTGTCACGGCTTAGCTCAGATATCTGTGTAAACGCACAGAAGGTGTCAGTGATAAGGCCAGTCAGTCCCAAGCTCCAGGGACATAGATGTCCAGAGCCCGAGGGAAGACCCGGAGGTCCCCGGACAAGCCAAAGGGCTATGCCCGGGAAACACCAAGCCAGCCAGTAGAGCCAATGCCGTGAAAGAACATATCAACACCACCAACCGCCTTTCCAAAGCCCCCGCAAGCACAACCGCACCAGCTGAGGGCAAGGAAACATTCTCTGTGCCAAGCGAGACAACTAAACCGTCAGCAGCACTTAGATAACAAAGTGAGCAAGAGTCAGCGGGGTGGATACGCAAGTAAAACCGTGAGTACAAAACAAAATAGAGAAAACAGTAGGCAAACCTGGCCGGAGTCTCATAAAGGAACTGTAGTCACCTGGTGGACTAAAGGACATATCAAAAAAGAACCATTTCAGGTCTCGGACGACAGAATCTGGATCAGTCTTCTGGTGACGTGGCTCGCCGTACTCTAGGACCGGAAGGTACCGATCTAGACTGTGGGCGTCCTCGACGCTGTAGAGGAGGGCCCGGTAGCCGCTGACGGTCATCTGGGGGGTCCAACCAGTTCGGGATGACAATAGGGTCCCGGTCCAGGAACAGGAAGAAGGCAGGAAGCTGGTCCGGATCTGACAGCACAAATTTGTGGTTATCTTCTCGGGTCACTTTGATGCTGAAGGGGTGGCCCCAAGTGTACGTGGCGCCTACTTGGCGAATCAAGTCCAGCAGAGGACGGACCGCTCGCCGCATGTACAGCGTGTTGCGGAAGAGGTCCGGGTAGAGGTGTATAGGTGATCCGTGAAAGTCCAGTGGCCCCAGGCGCCAGGCCTTGCGCAAAATTTCTTCCTTCAGGGTATAGTAGTGCACCCGGCAAAGTACGTCACGAGGGCGGTCCCTGCGGTCACCCCCCATGCCTCCCACTCTATGCACTCTGTCCAATTCAATGGGAGATGTAACTTCCCTGCCCAGGACCTGATTGAGGATAGCGATGACAGTGGGTTTGAGATCGGCACCTGATGTAGCCTCCGGGACCCCCTGCAGCCGGATGTTGTTCCTGCGGCTCCGGTTCTCACTATCTTCTATCCGGAGCTGGTGTTGCCGTAGACGGGAGAGGTGAGCCGTAGATGCATTTTCAAGCGCCTTTATGCGGGCTGAATGGTCCTCCTGGGTGGTGGCCATAGCAGAAACCGTGACCTCCGACGCGGAAACCCGTTGTTTGAGGGCATTCAGTTCAACATGGAGAGAAGTTTCCATTTTGGAAGCCCAGGAATCAAAGTCAGCTCGGAAAGCAGAAAGTACGGCAGCGGATGTGGAGCCCTGGGAGAGCATCTCTGCTGAGGCCGTGTTCACGCTAAGAGTAGCGGGATCCATCGGAGGGGTCGGGTGTACACCTGGGCCGGTCCCACCGACAGAGAAAGCTGCTGCAGCCGGGGGAGGAGGTGTTGGTTTGCCTGGGGTTCGGGCTGATGAAGCCCTGTCTTTCCCTGTACGGGAGTCCTGTGAGGCTGTGCGTAGCAGGTACCGTTGGATATTACCTGGTTGCAGTGCAGCGGAATCATTAGAGGTAGAGCTGGAAGCCGCCATCAGCAGATTGGGCGTGATTGGTTGGGAACGCAGCCTGCGGTCGTCGGGAGAGCACAATGCTCAGCAGTACATGTCTTCAGCCGTCCATCCTCAGCCACGCATCCCCATAGGTGGAGTGGAAGAACAGAAAGTGCGACCCGTGTCGTACATGGGAATAGACGCTTGCTTTGTTGCTACTGACGTCTTGGAGCAGGCGCAGGGGAGTGCCGGTGTTTGCGTTACAGGACAGCGGTACGGCAGCCTGGGCAGCACTGGCGGCTGAGGAGGGGGCAGAGCAAGGCTAGTGGCAAGGGGGAGCACGGAGTCCGGGTGGAGCAAGATGGCCACTACACTGCTTGCTAGTCTGTGACTGGAGGGTTACGGGGAGGGCAAGATGAATGAGGTGGAGGCCCAGCCGCCCCGTACACCAGAGTAATCAGACCTTGATGGGTAGGGCGAAGCGGTTTTAAACGGGCAAGGGGGGACCCAGCAGTCCTATGGTCGGGTATAGCAAGATGGCCGCCCCTCGAACCTATGGGGTCAGGGCTCCCACCGAGTGCTCCTTTCTGACTGCCAGCTGGGGAGGGATCAGCCTACTTCTGGTGCCTTTTACTCTGCCCCCGCCCTGCTTACCCCGTGCGAGATGGTGCTTTGTGCTGGATGTTGCTCTGGGTGTATTGGGAGCAGCAAGATGGCCGCTGACTTCCAGGAGTAGGCCGAAGCCGCGGACTTTCCTAGAACTGGCCGCCGCGGGTGTGTCAGGCCGAACGTCCCGGGATCCCTCAGGTATGTAGACCAGACCAGTGCAGGCACACTTGCGGTTCAGGCTGCAGGGGGATTGAAGGCCTTGGAAGTTTGCCTGGGTGTACCAAAATGGCCGCCGTATGCCAGCTCTGCAGACCTATGTAAGCCAGGCAGGTAGGTGGGTAGTGGTTATGGCACCCTCGGCTGAGGAAGGGCCCAGGATGGGTGTCTGGTGGATGCTGTGTGGGGACCCGCGCCCCTGGAGTGGAAGCGGACCGGCCGCGGAGCGCTCCGGCGGGGCACAGCTTCAGGAAACACTGGGGATCCGAAGGCCCCACTAGGCCGCGGCCTCCACGGAAGTCCCCGAGGCTCAGATCTTGCTCCGGACTGCTCCGGACTGCTTCAGGTGGGTGGATGGGTGGTAGGGAAGGATGTGTGCTGGTTTATTTACCTTGGAAGGTGCTGGAATCAGGTTCCTCCAGAAGGCCGCAGGCCTGCAAGATGGCGGCAGCCTCAGGATCTGCTGATGGTTAAACTCGGGCGTCCTTTGGCCGAATTGCCCCCAAATAATTGTGAAAGGCACTACAGGGGACTGTGCTGATCATGCAGGAGTGCCTTTAGTTTGTGGATTGTTGATTGTGGCCACAGATGGTGGCGGATTGGACTTAGGTTTCCCGGAGCTCCTCCAGAACACGGACATCTGTGCTTTTAAAGTATCCACCTCTGAGTCTCTTTCAGGGGTCATCACTGGATTGACTAGCACCTGTGCGGGGACAACATTTGCCTTAATCATTTGCTGGTCCTGTTGTAGCGCCTCCTCATCTCTGATGATTTTTATCAAGTCAGCATAAGTCAGCAACGTTCCTCCTCCCGAGGTTTTCAGGTGCAGCCAGACTGGATCCGAGCATATCGCTCCCTTTAAGACTTGCTTCATTCTTGCCGCGTCTGTATCTTGGGGCTTCATTCCCTTCTTCAACACAATCTTGCACAGCAACCTGTTTAGTCTCCTAACATACTCTGACAGTTTCTCCCTTGGTTGTTGGAAAGTATGTTCAAATTGGTATACCATCTCTGTCACCTTATCCAATTGACCAAACTCTTCCTGTAGCATGGCTAGACAGTCTTGAGCCGTGCAACCTGCATTCCCAAACCGAAAACTTTTCACTGCTTCTGCTGCTGTGCCTTTCAGGCTTTCCATCACTCGCTGCCTCTTCTGCGCTTCAGACACCTCCCATGCCTCTACTGCCTGCAATGCCTGCTCCACCCAGGTGTCAAAATCTTCTTCCCCTGCAGGGACAGGGAGCTTCCCTGAGAATGTCTTCAGTCTCCGGTAGCTAGTCTCTACATGCACCGTGCTTGTCTTTTGACATTTAATTAGCAGATCCCCTATCGCCTTTATCAATTCTGGTGATATAGCAGTGGCAGGTGCGGGTGTCACCGGGGGCGTCACTCCGTTTCCTTTTACTGGTGAGGTACGGGCCGCAGCCTGCGGTGATCCCATCGGTGATGGTTCCTTCTTTATAGTTAAAGCAGGCGCCAACCTATAGGTTCTATTGTCTGGCGTCTTTACACACTTGCACTTGCAAGCCTCTGGTATCCCGTCTCCGTATTCCACCAGTGCATACTGATATGAAGTGTCTGGGTCTGCCTTTATATCTATCACCCACGGTGTGTGATCTGGGGACACTGACTTCATCAACTCCTCTACCATCTCAGTCTTCCATTCCTCCCCTGGGAGGCTGATGACTATTGAGTTGTTTGGCTCTGCCCTAACGGCTTTGCACCACTCTTCTATTGCTTGTGAATCCATAGGGTCCATGCCGGCACTTCTGGCGTTCACCTGCTGTATCAGGATCCCGAACGAGAACCCCCACGTGTAGCGATACCTCCAACTAAGAAGGCCGCAGATTTAGTTTGGGCCCTGAAAACAGCTCCGCCAACCCCCGGCAATGTACTCGACCCCCTACTGGCACAGTTAGTTCTGACAGCAATATATATATTATACTGTATGAGTAACTAAGACACCAAGGCAATAATGAAAGGGGTATCAGATTTACTTTAAGCTTATGGTAAAAAGGTTAACAGTGGTAACAGTGTACAAGTAATAAGTTGCAGAGCCCTGCAGCAATAAACGTACTTTGCATTAAATGAACAGTAAAGGTGCACCGCGTGGGTGACCGTTAACTAGGCGCCCTGTGGCGCAGTGACTAAATTAACTAACTAGCTGGCCAGGCCTGGCTCAGATATCTAAAACTCAGTCTATAGGGGATGATGGTTTCTTCACCGGCAATTCTTTAAAAGGTGGTGCACATAACAGAATAACATTTGTAATCCAGTGGGAAGATTGTGATGAAATAAACACTTTACTGAATACTCCTCTGAGTTCAGCTCTGATATGGGTCTCTAGTGAGAGTATCAGATATAAACTTGTGGGCCACGGCAGTCTATAGGCACATCAGCAATAATCAGTATATATGGTTTGAGCATACGCCCGCTCAGCCCCTCGGACGTGATCCCAGTCCGGGAACTTCCACCGACTGTGTCCTCACACACAGCGTCTCCAGCGATCGGGTCCCCGATCCAACCGAGGCTGTAGGTAAGCGACGTCAGATGCCACCCAGGCTCGCAGTGGGGTGGAAGGCTCTTTGGTGCTGCACTAGGCCTCAGGCTTCAGGCCCTGCACTCCGGCACATCCGCACAGGAGGATCAGTCACAGAAGTCTCGTGTCCCAAAAAGGCCTCGCCCAGCCTCGCCTCCTCCTTTTATAACCCCTCCCATGAGTCTCTGTGGTGGAAACATTGCCAAATGGGGTTCTGGGTTATGTAGTCTCTCTCCTCGGCTTTCACTTCCAGTAATGTCTCTCCTCTACTTCCTCCCGACTCACCTCTCACCTAGAACTTCTTGTCTCTCTGCATTAAAGGGGAACACCCCGCTACACAAGAATGATCATAGCGGTGGTTCCACCGCTTGATCGTTTTTATTGGCGGCGGGAGGGGACATCCCCCCTCCGGTGCTTCTCCGGGCTCTCCCGTGCCATTGGAGGCCCGGAGAACGAATCGGCTGCCGCCGGATGAGGAGGATAGAGATGACCGGTGACCAGATGGTCACCAGTCATCTCTATGACCGTCGGAGGCCCGGGCGAGACGTTATGACGCATGAGATCGGTGAATTTTTTTTCACGATCTCATGCTTTCCAGCCTGGAGGAGAGATGTGGGGTCTTTTGACCCCGCATCGCTCCATAAAGAGGACCTGTCACCAGTGGTGTATTTAGGTTTTGTGCTGCCCTAGGCCTGACTAAACTTGCGCACCCCCTAATTTAAATATGACCCACCCCTTCCTGTCAAAGCCACACCCCTTCCTTTTTAAGACCCGCCCTGTCATCTTCATGGGAGAAGGACAGAGGGACGCCGTGGGAAGAGGACAGAGGGACGCCGTGGGAAGAGGACAGAGGGACGCCGTGGGAAGAGGACAGAGGGACGCCGTGGGAGAAGACGCCGTGGGAAGAGGACAGAGGGACGCCGTGGGAGAAGGACGCCGTGGGAAGAGGACAGAGGGACGCCGTGGGAGAAGGATGCCGTGGGAAGAGGACAGAGGGACGCCGTGGAAAGAGGACAGAGAGGGATGTTGTGGCGGTCAATAAGGCCTAGAGAATAGCAGGCTAGGCACTTCCTAATGGCTCAGTCCCTGGGAATAGTAATGGATAATGGCCAACAGGCCCTCTTACCAGACCCAGCAAAATCACAACAATGATCCCTCTGGGTGGATGTTCGCTCACTCTGGGTTGCACGGGGTGACTCTAGTCAGTAGTGTAGCATGTCTGTATCCTGGCAGTGGCTCGGTCTTTCGCCCTCTCTGGTGGTGCAGGTACAGCGTGGCTCTCTGGTGGTGCGGGTACAGCGTGGCTCTCTGGTGGTGCGGGTACAGCGTGGCTCTCTGGTGGTGCGGGTACAGGGGTACAGTGTGGCTCCCTCTCTGGTTTCTCCCAGCACAGTATTCTCTTTTGCTCCTCGTCTAACACCCCCTCTCTCCCCTCCAGCAGAGTGCTTGCATGCTGGGGGCTGTAGCTTGGTGTCTATGGACACACTGGGGCCGGAACTACATTTCCCATGATGACCCAGAGTCTTCTGATTGGCCCTCTGCTGTGGCCAATCATGGGGAGGGCGCAGTGAATCCAATTAGAGCCGCTCTCACTCTCTTTGGGTTACAGAAAGGGAAGGGGGCGGCGGGGGAGATACAGACAGCCCGCAGCTCTCCTCTCCCTGTCACATCGCCGCTACTCTATTTGTCAGAGAACTCGGCAGCAGCACTGTGACAGGGAGAGGAGAGCTGCGGGCTGTCTGTATCTCCCCGGCACCCCCCCTTCCCTTTCTGTAACCTGAAGAGAGAAGAGAGAGAGAGCGGCTCTAATAGGACCCGCCGCGCCGCCGCTAAGGTGACCACGTGTCCCGGATTGCCCGGGTCAGTCCCGCATTTTGCAGGTCTGTCCCGGGCACCTTCATTCCAGGACAATACAGTGTCCCTGAATGAAATTGACACAGCCACCCCCCGGGCCTATCTGATGCCCCCAAAAAAGGCCACCACATCACCGCTTTACTCACTGACAGTACTTGTCCTGGCCGGGAATGCCTAGAGGAGCACAATCCCCGCCCCCTGCTTGTGATTGGAGAAATCATAAATCCCGCCTTTTGTGTCCAATCACTGTGCTGTGATTCGTTACAGCACAAGCTGATTTTTGGGAAGGGAGGGTGTCCCTGAATGGTAGTTTGGAAATGTGGTCGCCCTAGCCGCCGCCCAGCTTCCTGCCCACTGTTTCCCTCCCCATCATTGGCCACAACAGAATCACGGCTGTGGGGGGGGGGCGGCGGCTTGACGGCTCCTCTTTCAACTGCTTCCTGGCCCCCTTCGCACCCGGTGCGAGTCACTTAGCAGTACTCCCCTGATAGTGGCCCTGCGTGCGGGAGTCGGGAGGAGGGCGCGGGTGCCCCCCGCAAAGTGCTGCCCTAGGCCTGGGCCTAGTCGGCCTAAGTCAGAATACAGCACTGCCTGTCACAATAAAAGTAATCAAAAAAAAAATGTAAAAAAAGTGTAAAAAAATAAAAAATAAGTAAAATAAAAAATAAATCTAAAAATAAATTTAAAACGCCCCTGTCCCCAGTAGCTCGCGCTCAGAAGCGAACGCGCACGTAATTCCAGCCCACATATGTAAATGCCGTTCATACCACACATGTGAGGTATCGCCGTGTGCGTTAGAGCGAGAGCAATAATTCTAGCACTAGACCTCCTCTGTAACTCTATACTGGTAACTTGTAAAAAAATTAAAGCGTCGCCTATGGAGATTTTTAAATACCGAAGTTTGGCGCCATTCCATGAGTGTGCGCAATTTTAAAGCGTGACAAGTTAGGTATCTATTTACTCGGCGTAACATCATCTTTCACATTATACAAACAAATTGGGCTAACTTTACTTTTTTGTTATTTTTCAATTCATGAAACCGTTTTTTTTTTCCAAACCAAAAGGCGTTTGAAAAATTATTGCGCAAATACCGTGCAAGATAAAATGTTGCAATGACCGCCACTTTATTCCCTAGGGTGTCTGCTTGAAAAATATCTATAATTTTTGGGGGTTCTGAGTAATTTTCTAGCAAAAAAAAATTATGGTTTTTACATTAAGGATAGGAGTGCCAGAATAGGCTTGGTATGGAAGTGGTTAAAGGAGAAATACGGCCTAAGCTTGTTTTGCACTCCTGTGACCCGTTTTCAGCGGAGAGCGGGCCGAAGTCCACTTTCTACTGACGTCACAGAAGGCAGTCCAGGGTCTGCGTCATTACGACAATAGAAGTCGGGATCTGCCAGGTCCCTGGACCAACACCCGGATCAGTCTCTCAGTGAGCCGCTGAGAGCCTGAGCCGGCCGCTCCACCCCCTCTACAGCCCAGAGCTCCAGTGAGCGAGGAGGGGGCAGAGCAGAGAGCTGTGATTGACAGTCTGCAGCTCTCTGCTCACAAAACTATCAGAACAGAGCAATCAACGGTGTTCCATCACTCGGTTCTCCGTGTAGAGGTGCCGGGGGGCAGATGCTGCATCCACCTAGGTAAGTATGATACTGGAAAAAACACCCAGCATACAGGACAAGAGAAGTGGTACTGTGGAGAGTCCATACATACAGAATAAGAACAGATACTGAGAATGACACCCAGCATACGCAACCATTAAAATTACCATAGTACAGTTTAATTATATGTAAAATCTATGAAATGATATCAAATTTGGCTACATTGTTACATGACCGAGGTATTCCCAGTCAAAGTTTCCAGGCCTGAAATGTGGCAGCTGGTATGAGGTGTGTGATGTCACAGTGGGCTGCAAACCGGTTCAAACCGGACAGCAATTGTTTCAAAACTTTTCTGCACTGGGAGCTGACCGAGTCACATTGTGTCTCCCTCGATTATTAGCGTTTTTAATTTAAATATATTGCTATCGTATTATTGTATATATTGTTATTATTATAAATATTAAACATTTTTTTAGTCTTTTTCTAGGTCACCACCACCATGCCACGAGCTTCAAGACGTGGATCCCGGGGAAGGCAATCTCGTCAGGCTTATAACCGGAGAAGAGGAGAGCTTCGGAGGAGACAGGAGGAGGCAGCAACACACAGACCACCGGCAATGGAGCAGCCTACCTGCTCCATCTGCCTCTGTGAGTATAATGCAGAGGACTCGAGAGCACTACCATGTTCTCATACGTTTCATTCTCATTGTATCCACAGATGGCTGCAGGAAGCCCCTACTTGTCCCATATGCCGGGAATTTACTCCACCAAATTAAGAACCTGTGACCATACGTGAAGAAGCTGTGAACATACGTGTTATCGTGAGGTTTGATCAAAATGCAGACATTCGCATGGTTTTCTTAAATGTATAGTATAACACTTTTCTCTTACAGACGCCTCAAACATGGATAATGTATACCAAAATGTATAATGTACTTCAAACAATTACGCTGAAGGGGAGTCCCTTCACCCTGATGCAGCCTCTAGCGCTCGGATGAAGGCTCCCAGACCATTACCGCTGAAGGGGAGTCCCTTCACCCTGACACTCGGGTGAAGGCTCCCAGACCAATGCCGCCGAAGGGGAGTCCCTTCACCCTGATGCAGCCTCTAGTGCTCGGGTGAAGGCTCCCAGACTAATACCGCCGAAGGTGAGTCCCTTTACCCTGACGCAGCCATTGGCGCTCGGGTGAAGGCTCCCAGACCATTGCCGCCAATGGGGAGTCCCTTCACCCTGAAGCAGCCTCTGGCGCTCGGGTGAAGGTTCCCAGACCATTGCCGCCAAAGGGGAGTCCCTTCACCCTGACGCAGCCATTGGCGCTCGGGTGAAGGCTCCCAGGCCATTGCCGCCGAAGGGGAGTCCCTTCACCCTGGCGCAGCCTCTGATACTCGGGTGAAGGCTCCCAGACCATTGCCGCCGATGGGGAGTCCCTTCACCCTGACGCAGCCATTGATGCTTGGGTGAAGGCTCCCAGACCATTGCCGCCGAACGGGAGTCCCTTCACCCTGATGCAGCCTCTAGCGCTCGGGTGAAGGCTCCCAGACCATTGCCGCCGAAGGGGAGTCCCTTCACCCTGATGCAGCACCTGGCGCTCGGGTGAAGGCTCTCAGACCAATACCACCGTAGGGGAGTCCCTTCACCCTGATGCAACCCCTGGCACCCGGGTGAAGGCTCCTAGACCAATTTCGCCGAGGGGGAGTCCCTTCACCCTGACGCAGCCATTGGCGCTCGGGTGAAGGCTCCCAGACCATTGCCGCTGAAGGGGAGTCCCTTCACCCTGACGCAGCCTCTGATACTCGGGTGAAGGCTCCCAGACCATTGCCGCCGATGGGGAGTCCCTTCACCCTGACGCAGCCATTGGCGCTCGGGTGAAGGCCCCCAGACCATTGCCGCCGAAGGGGAGTCCCTTCACCCTGACGCAGCCTCTGATACTCGGGTGAAGGCTCCCAGACCATTGCCACCGATGGGGAGTCCCTTCACCCTGACGCAGCCATTGATGCTCGGGTGAATGCTCCCAGACCATTGCCGCCGAACGGTAGTCCCTTCACTTTGATGCAGCCTCTAGCACTCGGGTGAAGGCTCCCAGACCATTGCCGCCGAAGGGGAGTCCCTTCACCCTGATGCAGCCTCTAGTGCTCGGGTGAAGGCTCCCAGACCAATACCGCCGAAGGCGAGTCCCTTTACCCTGACGCAGCCATTGGCGCTCGGGTGAAGGCTCCCAGACCATTGCAGCCAATGGGGAGTCCCTTCACCCTGAAGCAGCCTCTAGTGCTCGGGTGAAGGTTCCCAGACCACTGCCGCCGAAGGGGAGGTCCCTTCACCCTGATGCAGCCCCTGGCACTCGGGTGAAGGCTCCCAGACCAAAATCCGCCGAGGGGGAGTCCCTTCACCCTGACGCAGCCATTGGCGCTCGGATGAAGGCTCCCAGACCATTGCTGCCGATGGGGAGTCCCTTCACCCTGACGCAGCCTCTAGCGCTCGGGTGAAGGCTCCCAGACCATTGCTGCCGATGGGGAGTCCCTTCACCCTGATGCAGCCTCTAGTGCTCGGGTGAAGGCTCCCAGACTATTGCCGCCGAACGGGATTCCCTTCACCCTGATGCAGCCTCTAGCGCTCGGGTGAAGGCTCCCAGACCATTGCCGCCGAAGGGGAGTCCCTTCACCCTGATGCAGCACCTGGCGCTCGGGTGAAGGCTCTCAGACCAATACCACCGAAGGGGAGTCCCTTCACCCTGATGCAACCCCTGGCACCCGGGTGAAGGCTCCTAGACCAATTCCGCCGAGGGGGAGTCCCTTCACCCTGACGCAGCCATTGGCACTCGGGTGAAGGCTCCCAGACCATTGCCGCCGAAGGGGAGTCCCTTCACCCTGACGCAGCCTCTGATACTCGGGTGAAGGCTCCCAGACCATTGCTGCCGATGGGGAGTCCCTTCACCCTGACGCAGCCATTGGCGCTCGGGTGAAGGCCCCCAGACCATTGCCGCCGAAGGGGAGTCCCTTCACGCTGACGCAGCCTCTGATACTCGGGTGAAGGCTCCCAGACCATTGCCACCGATGGGGAGTCCCTTCACCCTGACGCAGCCATTGATGCTCGGGTGAAGGCTCCCAGACCATCGCTGCCGAACGGGAGTCCCTTCACCCTAATGCAGCCTCTAGCGCTCGGGTGAAGGCTCCCAGACCATTGCCGCCGAAGGGAAGTCCCTTCACCCTGATGCAGCACCTGGCGCTCGGGTGAAGGCTCTCATACCAATACCACCGAAGGGGAGTCCCTTCACCCTGATGCAACCCCTGGCATTCGGGTGAAGGCTCCTAGACCAATTCCGCCGAGGGGGGGGGGTCCCTTCACCCTGACTCAGCCATTGGCGCTCGGGTGAAGGCTCCCAGACCATTGCCACTGAAGGGGAGTCCCTTCACCCTGATGCAGCCCCTGGCACTCGGGTGAAGGCTCCCAGACCAATTCCGCAGAGCGGGAGTCCCTTCACCCTGACGCAGCCATTGGCGCTCGGGTGAAGGCTCCCAGACCTTTGCCATCTAAGGGGAGTCCCTTCACCCTGATGCAGCCTCTAGTGCTCGGGTGAAGGCTCCCAGACCAATACCGCCGAAGGTGAGTCCCTTTACCCTGACGCAGCCATTGGCGCTCGGGTGAAGGCTCCCAGACCATTTCCGCCAATGGGGAGTCCCTTCACCCTGAAGCAGCCTCTAGCGCTCGGGTGAAGGTTCCCAGACCATTGCCGCTGAAGGGGAGTCCCTTCACCCTGATGCAGCCCCTGGAACTCGGGTAAAGGCTCCCAGACCAATTCCGCCGAGGGGGAGTTCCTTCACCCTGACGCAGCCATTGGCACTCGGGTGAAGGCTACCAGACCATTGCTGCCGATGGGGAGTCCCTTCACCCTGATGCAGCCTCTAGCGCTCGGGTTAAGGCTCCCAGACCATTGCTGCAGATGGGGAGTCCCTTCACCCTGATGCAGCCTCTGATACTCGGGTGAAGGCTCCCAGACCATTGCCGCCGATGGGGAGTCCCTTCACCCTGACGCAGCCATTGATGCTCGGGTGAAGGCTCCCAGACCATTGCCGCCGAAGGGGAGTCCCTTCACCCTGATGCAGCACCTGGCGCTCGGGTGAAGGCTCTCAGACCAATACCACCGAAGGGGAGTCCCTTCACCCTGATGCAACCCCTGGCACCCGGGTGAAGGCTCCTAGACCAATTCCGCCGAGGGGGAGTCCCTTCACCCTGACGGAGCCTCTGATACTCGGGTGAAGGCTCCCAGACCATTGCCGCCGATGGGGAGTCCCTTCACCCTGACGCAGCCATTGGCGCTCGGGTGAAGTTCCCCAGACCATTGCCGCCGAAGGGGAGTCCCTTCACACTGACGCAGCCTCTGATACTCGGGTGAAGGCTCCCAGACCATTGCCACCGATGGGGAGTCCCTTCACCCTGACGCAGCCATTGATGCTCGGGTGAAGGCTCCCAGACCATCGCTGCCGAACGGGAGTCCCTTCACCCTAATGCAGCCTCTAGCACTCGGGTGAAGGCTCCCAGACCATTGCCGCCGAAGGGAAGTCCCTTCACCCTGATGCAGCACCTGGCGCTCGGGTGAAGGCTCTCATACCAATACCACCGAAGGGGAGTCCCTTCACCCTGATGCAACCCCAGCCATTGGCGCTCGGGTGAAGGCTCCCAGACCATTGCCGCCGAAGGGGAGTCCCTTCACCCTGACTCAGCCTCTGATACTCGGGTGAAGGCTCCCAGACCATTGCCGCCGATGGGGAGTCCCTTTATCCTGTCTCAGCCATTGCCGCTCGGGTGAAGGCTCCCAGACCATTGCCGCTGAAGGGGAGTCCCTTCACCCTGATGCAGCCCCTGGCACTCGGGTGAAGGCTCCCAGACCAATTCCGCCGAGCGGGAGTCCCTTCACCCTGACGCAGCCATTGGCGCTCGGGTGAAGGCTCCCAGACCATTGCTACCGATGGGGAGTCCCTTCACCCTGACGCAGCCTCTAGGGCTCGGGTGAAGGCTCCCAGACCTTTGCCATCTAAGGGGAGTCCCTTCACCCTGATGCAGCCTCTAGTGCTCAGGTGAAGGCTCCCAGACCAATACCGCCAAGAAGGTGAGTCCCTTTACCCTGAAGCAGCCTCTAGCACTCGGGTGAAGGTTCCCAGACCATTGCCGCCGAAGGGGAGTCCCTTCACCCTGATGCAGCCCCTGGCACTCGGGTGGAGGCTCCCAGATTAATTCCGCCGAGGGGGAGTCCCTTCACCCTGACGCAGCCATTGGCCCTCGGGTGAAGGCTCCCAGACCATTGCCGCCGAAGGGGAGTCCCTTCACCCTGACGCAGCCTCTGATACTCGGTGAAGGCTCCCAGACCATTGCCGCCGATGGGGAGTCCCTTCACCCTGATGCAGTACCTGGCGCTCGGGTGAAGGCTCTCAGACCAATACCACTGAAGGGGAGTCCCTTCACCCTGATGCAACCCCTGGCACTCGGGTGAAGGCTCCTAGACCAATTCCGCCGAGGGGGAGTCCCTTCACCCTGACGCAGCCATTGGCGCTCGGGTGAAGGCTCCCAGACCATTGCCGCTGAAGGGGAGTCCCTTCACCCTGATGCAGCCTCTGATACCCGGGTGAAGGCTCCCAGACCATTGCCGCCGATGGGGAGTCCCTTCACCCTGACGCAGCCATTGATGCTCGGGTAAAGGCTCCCAGACCATTGCTGCCGAACGGGAGTCCCTTTACCCTGATGCAGCCTCTAGCGCTCGGGTGAAGGCTCCCAGACCATTGCCGCCGAAGGGGAGTCCCTTCACCCTGATGCAGCACCTGGAGCTCGGGTGAAGGCTCTCAGACCAATACCACCGAAGGGGAGCCCCTTCACCCTGATGCAACCCCTGGCACTCGGGTGAAGGCTCCTAGACCAATTCCACCGAGGGGGAGTCCCTTCACCCTGACACAGCCATTGGCGCCCGGGTGAAGGCTCCCAGACCATTTCCGCTGAAGGGGAGTCCCTTCACCCTGATGCAGCCTCTGATACTCGGTGAAGGCTCCCAGACCATTGCCGTCGATGGGGAGTCCCTTCACCCTGACGCAGCCATTGATGCTCGGGTGAAGGCTCCCAGACCATTGCTGCCGAACGGGAGTCCCTTCACCCTGATGCAGCTTCTAGCGCTCGGGTGAAGGCTCCCAGACCATTGCCACCGAAGGGGAGTCCCTTCACCCTGACGCAGCCATTGGCGCTCGGGTGAAGGCTCCCAGACCATTGCCGCCGATGGGGAGTCCCTTCACCCTGACGCAGCCATTGGCGCTCGGGTGAAGGCTCCCAGACCATTGCCGCCGAAGGGGAGTCCCTTCACCCTGACGCAGCCTCTGATACTCGGGTGAAGGCTCCCAGACCATTGCCGCCGATGGGGAGTCCCTTTACCCTGACGCAGCCATTGATGCTCGGGTGAAGGCTCCCAGACCATTGCCGCAGAACGGGAGTCCCTTCACCCTGATGCAGCCTCTAGCGCTCGGGTGAAGGCTCCCAGACCATTGCCACCGAAGGGGAGACCCCTCACCCTGATGCAGCACCTGGCGCTGGGGTGAAGGCTCTCAGACCAATACCACCGAAGGGGAGTCCCTTTACCCTGATGCAATCCCTGGCATTCAAATGAAGGCTCCTAGACCAATTCCGCCGGGGTTGAGTCCCTTCACCCACACGCAGCCATTGGCGCCCGGGTGAAGGCTCCCAGACCATTTCCGCTGAAGGGGAGTCCCTTCACCCTGATGCAGCCTCTGATACTCGGTGAAGGCTCCCAGACCATTGCCGTTGATGGGGAGTCCCTTCACCCTGACGCAGCCATTGATGCTCGGGTGAAGGCTCCCAGACCATTGCTGCCGAACGGGAGTCCCTTCACCCTGATGCAGCCTCTAGCGCTCGGGTGAAGGCTCCCAGACCATTGCCGCCGAAGGGGAGTCCCTTCACCCTGATTCAGCACCTGGCGCTCGGGTGAAGGCTCTCAGACCAATACCACCGAAGGGGAGTCCCTTCACCCTGACGCAGCCATTGGCGGTCGGGTGAAGGCTCCCAGACCATTGCCGCCAATGGGGAGTCCCTTCACCCTGACGCAGCCATTGGCGCTCGGGTGAAGGCTCCCAGACCATTGCCGCCGAAGGGGAGTCCCTTCACCCTGATGCAGCCATTGATGCTCGGGTGAAGGCTCCCAGACCATTGCTGCCGAACGGGAGTCCCTTCACCCTGATGCAGCCTCTAGCGCTCGAGTGAAGGTTCCCAGACCACTGCCGCTGAAGGGGAGTCCCTTCACCCTGATGCAGCCCCTGGCACTCGGGTGAAGGCTCCCAGACTAATTCCGCCTAGGGGGAGTCCCTTCACCCTGACGCAGCCATTGGCGCTCGGGTGAAGGCCCCTAGACCATTGCTGCCGATGGGGAGTCCCTTCACCCTGATGCAGCCTCTGATACTCGGGTGAAGGCTCCCAGACCATTGCCGCCGATGTGGAGTCCCTTCACCCTGATGCAGCCATTGATGCTCGGGTGAAGGCTCCCAGACCATTGCTGCCGACCGGGAGTCCCTTCACCCTGACGCAGCCTCTGATACTCGGGTGAAGGCTCCCAGACCATTGCCGCCGATGGGGAGTCCCTTCACCCTGACGCAGCCATTGGCGTTTGGGTGAAGGCTCCCAGACCATTGACGCCGATGAGGAGTCCCTTCACCCTGACGCAGCAATTGATGCTCGGGTGAAGGCTCCCAGACCATTATCGCCTAACGGGAGTCCCTTCACCCTGATGCAGCCTCTAGCGCTCGGGTGAAGTCTCCCAGACCATTGCCACCGAAGGGGAGTCCCTTCACCTTGATGCAGCACCTGGCGCTCGGGTGAAGGCTCTCAGACTAATACCACCGAAGGGGAGTCCCTTCACCCTGATGCAACTCCTGGCACTCGGGTGAAGGCTCCTAGACCAATTCCGCCGAGGGGGAGTCCCTTCACCCTGACGCAGCCATTGATGCTCGGGTGAAGGCTCCCAGACCATTGCTGCCGAACGGGAGTCCCTTCACCCTGATGCAGCCTCTAGCACTCGTGTGAAGGTTCCCAGACCACTGCCGCTGAAGGGGAGTCCCTTCACCCTGATGCAGCCCCTGGCACTCGGGTGAAGGCTCCCAGACTAATTCCGCCGAGGGGGAGTCCCTTCACCCTGACGCAGCCTCTAGGGCTCGGGTGAAGGCTCCATGACCATTTCTGCCGATGGGGAGTCCCTTCACCCTGATGCAGCCTCTGATACTCGGGTGAAGGCTCCCAGATCATTGCCGCCGATGGGGAGTCCCTTCACCCTGACGCAGCCATTGATGCTCGGGTGAAGGCTCCCAGACCATTGCTGCCGAACGTGAGTCCCTTCACCCTGACGCAGCCTCTGATACTCGGGTAAAGGCTCCCAGACCATTGCTGCCGATGGGGAGTCCCTTCTTCCTGACGCAGCCATTGATGCTCGGGTGAAGGCTCCCAGACCATTGCTGCCGAACGGGAGTCCCTTCATCCTGATGCAGCCTCTAGCGCTCGGGTGAAGGCTCCCAGACCATTGCCGCAGAAGGGGAGGACCTTCACCCTGATGCAGCACCTGGCTCTCGGGTGAAGGCTCTCAGACCAATACCACCGAAGGGGAGTCCCTTCACCCTGATGCAACCCCTGTCACTCGGGTGAAGGCTCCTAGACCAATTCCGCCGAGGGGGAGTCCCTTCACCCTGACGCAGCCATTGGCGCTTGGGTGAAGGCTCCCAGACCATTGCCGCTGAAGGGGAGTCCCTTCACCCTGATGCAGCCTCTAAAACTCGGGTGAAGGCTCCCAGACTATTGCCACCGAAGGGGAGTCCTTTCACCCTGATGCAGCACCTGGCGCTCGGGTGAAGGCTCTCAGACCAATACCACCGAAGGGGAGTGTGACGGACCTGGCCGGGACAGAGGCTTTTGGAGGGGACTGGGTGCGGGCCTCCTGCCTTGCGACCGTGGGCCCTGGCATTTGGGGGAACGGTGCTCTTTGTGAGCTGTATGCCTGGGGACCCTTGAGGGGGTGTTACTTTGGATTCACGTCCATGTCCCCCCAAGACACACAGACTCTGGAGACCCTGTATATGCCATATTAGAGTCACTGAGGCATACTGTTGGGACGTTCACACCTTCACACTAAGGATATGCGAATACAATCACCTCCAGCCATCTGTCTGTCCTCTGTGCTACTTTGACCCTGCTAAAATGTGTGATGTTTACACTTAGGATAATGTGTATTGTATAGCAGGTGCCGGGATGTCTACCCAGAAAGGTCACATCTATGAGTCACCTTGGCTGGCTAAAGGATTTAGTTAATTAGCTCATGTTAATTATGTGCTGGTTACTCCCTCTGTTTCTGTATATAAGACTTGATTTAGGTGCTAATAAAAGTCTCTCTTGGTTGAACTTACATACAGCCTGCCTGGTGTTTGTTCTGACCGACCACAAATGGATTTGAATGGCACATAGCTGTAGTTGGAATCCTGGAGCACCGGATGATCCAATAGAGCAGAGGAGTGTCGGGAGAGTGGAGCCGAGCGAGCAAAGGGGCTCGTTACATTGGTGGCAGCGGTGGGATTTGCTCTCCAGTTCCTGGGACACTCCAAACCACCACAGTGAATGACCAGCTATGCAGCCTGCAGGAAAGTCACGCTGAAAGACCTACTTGAGAGCCGAGATGGACCAGAAGAAGGGTGATGCAGGACCCCGGTCAGTTGAAGATTTGTTTCAGCAACGAGTGCGGCAGCGGTTGGCATTATATGGGGCTAACCCATCAGAGACCGCCATACAGGAAGCCATTAAAGACATCCAGCTGCAGGATGCCCGACAAGAGAGAGAACGAGAGCGACAAGAGAACGAGAGCGACAAGAGAGAGAACGAGAACGACAAAAGAGAGAACTAGAGCGGCAACATAAGTGGAGAATGGCGCAAATACGGCAATCGGGGACAACGCCTAAAGAACCAGCCGCCATGGAAGAGGAATTCGGAAGGAGGTTGCGAGAGATGCAGGGAGGAGAAGCAGGCCATCTCCCCCCCCCAACAGTTAACCAGAGCAGATGGTGTGGAGTCCCCAGCAGAAGTGCTGGCAACAGGGCAGAGTGATACCCACCTCTGCCCAGCACCGGAAACCACTGTGGAGTTTCAGGGAGCCGGGGCAGTTGGCCCCTCTCCAGCAACAAGCTGAGGCAGTAAAGCTTTTACTCCCAGCTGAATCACTGGCAGCAGGGCAGAATGCTACTGGCATCGGCACACAACTGCCACAGGAGCGGATATCGGTGGATGGGACTGCGGTCTCCACTCACAGCAACCCAGCAGAAGAACTGGCAACAGAGCAGAGTGCCACGGGCCTCTGCTCTCAACTAACAGAAGAGGGAGTTCCTGTGGTATTGGATGGGACTTCAGTCCTCACTGACACAACCCCAGAAAATGGTGTGACAATGAGACAGGAGGATGTCAGCCTTGCTTTGCAAGCACTGGGGGATTTTCACCTACCACAAGTGGATGGGACTTCAGTCTCCACTTGTATACCCCAGGGATGCCGGGCAGTCGACCCAGATCCCCAACAGCATGACGGACTGAGCCCAGTCACCCTGTCTTCTCTCCAGCGGCAGAAAGGACTCCAGGGAGAAGGGCCAGTCCAGGCCTCTCCCCAGCGGCGGGTATGTTCTCTGAGAGAGGCAGAGGTTGGCTGGGTAAGTAATGCTCTGTTTGGAGCAATTTGTTTGGGGTACTGTGTGGATGCCGGCATTGGGGGAATGGAACTATGGACTAACTTCGGAGTCAACCCGTTTGGGGTCTCCTCCTATGTTAGTTTCCTGCCGAAAGGGGAGATGTGTGACGGACCTGGCCGGGACAGAGGCTTTTGGAGGGGACTGGGTGCGGGCCTCCTGCCTTGCGACCGTGGGCCCTGGCATTTGGGGGAACGGTGCTCTTTGTGAGCTGTATGCCTGGGGACCCTTGAGGGGGTGTTACTTTGGATTCAGGTCCATGTCCCCCCAAGACACACAGACTCTGGGGACCCTGTATATGCCATATTAGAGTGACTGAGGCATACTGTTGGGACGTTCACACCTTCACACTAAGGATATGCGAATACAATCACCTCCAGCCGCCGATGGGGAGTCCCTTTACCCTGACGCAGCCATTGAAGCTCGGGTGAAGGCTCCCAGACCATTGCCGCAGAACGGGAGTCCCTTCACCCTGATGCAGCCTCTAGCGCTCCGGTGAAGGCTCCCAGACCATTGCCGCCGAAGGGGAGTCCCCTCACCCTGATGCAGCACCTGGCACTCGGGTGAAGGCTCTCAGACCAATACCACCGAAGGGGAGTCCCTTTACCCTGATGCAACCCCTGGCATTCGGGTGAAGGCTCCTAGACCAATTCCGCAGAGGTTGAGTCCCTTCACCCAGACGCAGCCATTGGCGCCCGGGTGAAGGCTCCCAGACCATTTCCGCTGAAGGGGAGTCCCTTCACCCTGATGCAGCCTCTGATACTCGGTGAAGGCTCCCAGACCATTGCCGTCGATAGGGAGTCCCTTCACCCTGACGCAGCCATTGATGCTCGGGTGAAGGCTCCCAGACCATTGCTGCCGAACGGGAGTCCCTTCACCCTGATGCAGCCTCTAGCGCTCGGGTGAAGGCTCCCAGACCATTGCCGCTGAAGGGGAGTCCCTTCACCCTGATTCAGCACCTGGCGCTCGGGTGAAGTCTCTCAGACCAATACCACCGAAGGGGAGTCCCTTAACCCTGACGCAGCCTCTGATACTCGGGTGAAGGCTCCCAGACCATTGCCACCGATGGGGAGTCCCTTCACCCTGACGCAGCCATTGGCGCTCGGGTGAAGGCTCCCAGACCATTGCCGCCGAAGGGGAGTCCCTTCACCCTGACTCAGCCTCTGATACTCGATTAAAGGCTCCCAGACCATTGCCGCCGATGGGGAGTCCCTTCACCCTGACGCAGCCATTGATGCTCGGATGAAGGCTCCCAGACCATTGCCGCCAGAACGGGAGTCCCTTCACCCTGATGCAGCCTCTACCGCTCGGGTGAAGGCTCCCAGACCATTGCCGCCGAAGGGGAGTCCCTTTACCCTAATGCAGTACCTGGCGTTCGGGTGAAGGCTCTCAGACCAATACCACAGAAGGGGAGTCCCTTCACCCTGATGCAACCCCTGTCACTCGGGTGAAGGCTCCTAGACCAATTCCGCCGAGGGGGAGTCCCTTCACCCTGACTCAGCCTCTGATACTCGATTAAAGGCTCCCAGACCATTGCCGCCGATGGGGAGTCCCTTCACCCTGACGCAGCCATTGATGCTCGGATGAAGGCTCCCAGACCATTGCCGCCGAACGGGAGTCCCTTCACCCTGACTCAGCCTCTGATACTCGATTAAAGGCTCCCAGACCATTGCCGCCGATGGGGAGTCCCTTCACCCTGACGCAGCCATTGATGCTCGGATGAAGGCTCCCAGACCATTGCCGCCGAACGGGAGTCCCTTCACCCTGATGCAGCCTCTACCGCTCGGGTGAAGGCTCCCAGACCATTGCCGCCGAAGGGGAGTCCCTTTACCCTAATGCAGTACCTGGCGCTCGGGTGAAGGCTCTCAGACCAATACCACAGAAGGGGAGTCCCTTCACCCTGACGCAGCCATTGGCGCTCGGGTGAAGGCTCCCAGACCATTACCGCCGAAGGGGAGTCCCTTCACCCTGACTCAGCCTCTGATACTCGATTAAAGGCTCCCAGACCATTGCCGCCGATGGGGAGTCCCTTCACCCTGACGCAGCCATTGATGCTCGGATGAAGGCTCCCAGACCATTGCCGCCGAACGGGAGTCCCTTCACCCTGATGCAGCCTCTACCGCTCGGGTGAAGGCTCCCAGACCATTCCCGCCGAAGGGGAGTCCCTTTACCCTAATGCAGTACCTGGCGCTCGGGTGAAGGCTCTCAGACCAATACCACAGAAGGGGAGTCCCTTCACCCTGATGCAACCCCTGTCACTCGGGTGAAGGCTCCTAGACCAATTCCGCCGAGGGGGAGTCCCTTCATCCTGACGCAGCCATTGGCGCTCGGGTGAAGGCTCCCAGACCATTGCCGCTGAAGGGGAGTCCCTTCACCCTGACGCAGCCATTGATGCTCGGGTGAAGGTTCCCAGACCATTGCCGCCGAACGGGAGTCCCTTCACCCTGATGCAGCCTCTAGCGCTCGGATGAAGGCTCCCAGACCATTGCCGCCGAAGGGGAGTCCCTTCACCCTGACGCAGCCTCTGATACTCGGGTGAAGGCTCCCAGACCATTGCCACCGATGGGGAGTCCCTTCACCCTGACGCAGCCATTGATGCTCGGGTGAAGGCTCCCAGACCATTGCCGCCGATGGGGAGTCCCTTCACCCTGACGCAGCCATTGGCACTCGGGTGAAGGCTCCCAGACCATTGCCGCCGAAGGGGAGTCCCTTCACCCTGACGCAGCCTCTGATACTCGGGTGAATGCTCCCAGACCATTGCCACCGATGGGGAGTCCCTTCACCCTAAAGCAGCCATTGATGCTCGGGTGAAGGTTCCCAAACCATTGCCGCCGAACGGGAGTCCCTTCACCCTGATGCAGCACCTGGCGCTCGGGTGAAGGCTCTCAGACCATTGCCGCTGAAGGGGAGTCCTTTTACCCATATGCAGTACCTGGCGCTCGGATGAAGGCTCTCAGACCAATACCACCAAAGGGGAGTCCCTTTACCCTGATGCAACCCCTGTCACTCGGATGAAGGCTCCTAGACCAATTCCACCGAGGGGGAGTCCCTTCATCCTGACGCAGCCATTGGCGCTCGGGTGAAGGCTCCCAGACCATTGCCGCTGAAGGGGAGTCCCTTCACCCTGACGCAGCCTCTGAAACTTGGGTAAAGGCTCCCAGACCATCGCCGCCGATGGGGAGTCCCTTCACCCTGACGCAGCCGTTGATGCTCGGGTGAAGGTTCCCAGACCATTGCCGCCGAACAGGAGTCCCTTCACCCTGATGCAGCCTCTAGCGCTCGGGTAAAGGCTCCCAGACCATTGCCGCCGAAGGGGAGTCCCTTCACCCTGACGCAGCCTCTGATACTCGGGTAAAGGCTCCCAGACCATTGCCGCCGATGGGGAGTCCCTTCACCCTGATGCAGCCATTGATGCTCGGGTGAAGGCTCCCAGACCATTGCCATCGAAGGGGAGTCCTTTCACCCTGATGCAGCACCTGGCGTTCGGGTGAAGGCTCTCAGACCAATACCACAGAAGAGGAGTCCCTTCACCCTGATGCAACCCCTGGCACTCGGGTGAAGGCTCCTAGACCAATTCCGCTGAGGGGGAGTCCCTTCACCCTGACGCAGCCATTGGCGCTCGGGTGAAGGCTCCCAGACCATTGCCGCTGAAGGGGAGTACCTTCACCCTGAAGCAGCCTCTGATACTCGGGTGAAGGCTCCCAGACCATTGCCGCCGATGGGGAGTCCCTTCACTCTTACGCAGCCATTGGCGCTCGGATGAAGGCTCCCAGACCATTGCCGCCGAAGGGGAGTCCCTTCACCCTGACGCAGCCTCTGATACTCAGGTGAAGGCTCCCAGACCATTGATGCCGATGGGGAGTCCCTTCACCCTGACGCAGCCATTGATGCTCGGGTGAAGGCTCCCAGACCATTGCTGCCGAACGGGAGTCCCTTCACCCTGATGCAGCCTCTAGCGCTCGGGTGAAGGCTCCCAGACCATTGCCGCCGAAGGGGAGTCCCTTCACCCTGATGCAGCCATTGATGCTCGGGTGAAGGCTCCCAGACCATTGACGCCGATGGGGAGTCCCTTCACCCTGACGCAACCATTGGCACTCGGGTGAAGGCTCCCAGACCATTGCCGCCGAAGGGGAGTCCCTTCACCCTGATGCAGCCTCTACCGCTCGGGTGAAGGCTCCCAGACCATTGCCACCGAAGGGGAGTCCCTTTACCCTAATGCAGTACCTGGCGCTCGGGTGAAAGCTCTCAGACCAATACCACAGAAGGGGAGTCCCTTCACCCTGACGCAGCCATTGGCGCTCGGGTGAAGGCTCCCAGACCATTGCCGCCGAAGGGGAGTCCCTTCACCCTGACTCAGCCTCTGATACTCGATTAAAGGCTCCCAGACCATTGCCGCCGATGGGGAGTCCCTTCACCCTGACGCAGCCATTGATGCTCGGATGAAGGCTCCCAGACCATTGCCGCCGAAGGGGAGTCCCTTCACCCTGACGCAGCCTCTGATACTCAGGTGAAGGCTCCCAGACCATTGATGCCGATGGGGAGTCCCTTCACCCTGACGCAGCCATTGATGCTCGGGTGAAGGCTCCCAGACCATTGCTGCCGAACGGGAGTCCCTTCACCCTGACGCAGCCTCTGATACTCGGGTGAATGCTCCCAGACCATTGCCACCGATGGGGAGTCCCTTCACCCTAAAGCAGCCATTGATGCTCGGGTGAAGGTTCCCAAACCATTGCCGCCGAACGGGAGTCCCTTCACCCTGATGCAGCACCTGGCGCTCGGGTGAAGGCTCTCAGACCATTGCCGCTGAAGGGGAGTCCTTTTACCCATATGCAGTACCTGGCGCTCGGGTGAAGGCTCTCAGACCAATACCACCAAAGGGGAGTCCCTTTACCCTGATGCAACCCCTGTCACTCGGGTGAAGGCTCCTAGACCAATTCCACCGAGGGGGAGTCCCTTCATCCTGACGCAGCCATTGGCGCTCGGGTGAAGGCTCCCAGACCATTGCCGCTGAAGGGGAGTCCCTTCACCCTGACGCAGCCTCTGAAACTTGGGTAAAGGCTCCCAGACCATCGCCGCCGATGGGGAGTCCCTTCACCCTGACGCAGCCGTTGATGCTCGGGTGAAGGTTCCCAGACCATTGCCGCCGAACAGGAGTCCCTTCACCCTGATGCAGCCTCTAGCACTCGGGTAAAGGCTCCCAGACCATTGCCGCCGAAGGGGAGTCCCTTCACCCTGACGCAGCCTCTGATACTCGGGTAAAGGCTCCCAGACCATTGCCGCCGATGGGGAGTCCCTTCACCCTGATGCAGCCATTGATGCTCGGGTGAAGGCTCCCAGACCATTGCCATCGAAGGGGAGTCCTTTCACCCTGATGCAGCACCTGGCGTTCGGGTGAAGGCTCTCAGACCAATACCACAGAAGAGGAGTCCCTTCACCCTGATGCAACCCCTGGCACTCGGGTGAAGGCTCCTAGACCAATTCCGCTGAGGGGGAGTCCCTTCACCCTGACGCAGCCATTGGCGCTCGGGTGAAGGCTCCCAGACCATTGCCGCTGAAGGGGAGTACCTTCACCCTGAAGCAGCCTCTGATACTCGGGTGAAGGCTCCCAGACCATTGCCGCCGATGGGGAGTCCCTTCACTCTTACGCAGCCATTGGCGCTCGGATGAAGGCTCCCAGACCATTGCCGCCAAAGGGGAGTCCCTTCACCCTGACGCAGCCTCTGATACTCAGGTGAAGGCTCCCAGACCATTGATGCCGATGGGGAGTCCCTTCACCCTGACGCAGCCATTGATGCTCGGGTGAAGGCTCCCAGACCATTGCTGCCGAACGGGAGTCCCTTCACCCTGATGCAGCCTCTAGCGCTCGGGTGAAGGCTCCCAGACCATTGCCGCCGAAGGGGAGTCCCTTCACCCTGATGCAGCCATTGATGCTCGGGTGAAGGCTCCCAGACCATTGACGCCGATGGGGAGTCCCTTCACCCTGACGCAGCCATTGGCACTCGGGTGAAGGCTCCCAGACCATTGCCGCCGAAGGGGAGTCCCTTCACCCTGATGCAGCCTCTACCGCTCGGGTGAAGGCTCCCAGACCATTGCCGCCGAAGGGGAGTCCCTTTACCCTAATGCAGTACCTGGCGCTCGGGTGAAAGCTCTCAGACCAATACCACAGAAGGGGAGTCCCTTCACCCTGACGCAGCCATTGGCGCTCGGGTGAAGGCTCCCAGACCATTGCCGCCGAAGGGGAGTCCCTTCACCCTGACTCAGCCTCTGATACTCGATTAAAGGCTCCCAGACCATTGCCGCCGATGGGGAGTCCCTTCACCCTGACGCAGCCATTGATGCTCGGATGAAGGCTCCCAGACCATTGCCGCCGAAGGGGAGTCCCTTCACCCTGACGCAGCCTCTGATACTCAGGTGAAGGCTCCCAGACCATTGATGCCGATGGGGAGTCCCTTCACCCTGACGCAGCCATTGATGCTCGGGTGAAGGCTCCCAGACCATTGCTGCCGAACGGGAGTCCCTTCACCCTGACGCAGCCTCTGATACTCGGGTGAATGCTCCCAGACCATTGCCACCGATGGGGAGTCCCTTCACCCTAAAGCAGCCATTGATGCTCGGGTGAAGGTTCCCAAACCATTGCCGCCGAACGGGAGTCCCTTCACCCTGATGCAGCACCTGGCGCTCGGGTGAAGGCTCTCAGACCATTGCCGCTGAAGGGGAGTCCTTTTACCCATATGCAGTACCTGGCGCTCGGGTGAAGGCTCTCAGACCAATACCACCAAAGGGGAGTCCCTTTACCCTGATGCAACCCCTGTCACTCGGGTGAAGGCTCCTAGACCAATTCCACCGAGGGGGAGTCCCTTCATCCTGACGCAGCCATTGGCGCTCGGGTGAAGGCTCCCAGACCATTGCCGCTGAAGGGGAGTCCCTTCACCCTGACGCAGCCTCTGAAACTTGGGTAAAGGCTCCCAGACCATCGCCGCCGATGGGGAGTCCCTTCACCCTGACGCAGCCGTTGATGCTCGGGTGAAGGTTCCCAGACCATTGCCGCCGAACAGGAGTCCCTTCACCCTGATGCAGCCTCTAGCGCTCGGGTAAAGGCTCCCAGACCATTGCCGCCGAAGGGGAGTCCCTTCACCCTGACGCAGCCTCTGATACTCGGGTAAAGGCTCCCAGACCATTGCCGCCGATGGGGAGTCCCTTCACCCTGATGCAGCCATTGATGCTCGGGTGAAGGCTCCCAGACCATTGCCATCGAAGGGGAGTCCTTTCACCCTGATGCAGCACCTGGCGTTCGGGTGAAGGCTCTCAGACCAATACCACAGAAGAGGAGTCCCTTCACCCTGATGCAACCCCTGGCACTCGGGTGAAGGCTCCTAGACCAATTCCGCTGAGGGGGAGTCCCTTCACCCTGACGCAGCCATTGGCGCTCGGGTGAAGGCTCCCAGACCATTGCCGCTGAAGGGGAGTACCTTCACCCTGAAGCAGCCTCTGATACTCGGGTGAAGGCTCCCAGACCATTGCCGCCGATGGGGAGTCCCTTCACTCTTACGCAGCCATTGGCGCTCGGATGAAGGCTCCCAGAACATTGCCGCCGAAGGGGAGTCCCTTCACCCTGACGCAGCCTCTGATACTCAGGTGAAGGCTCCCAGACCATTGATGCCGATGGGGAGTCCCTTCACCCTGACGCAGCCATTGATGCTCGGGTGAAGGCTCCCAGACCATTGCTGCCGAACGGGAGTCCCTTCACCCTGATGCAGCCTCTAGCGCTCGGGTGAAGGCTCCCAGACCATTGCCGCCGAAGGGGAGTCCCTTCACCCTGATGCAGCACCTGGCGCTCGGGTAAAGGCTTTCAGACCATTGCCGCCAAAGGGGAGTCCCTTCACCCTGATGCAACCCCTGGCACTCGGGTGAAGGCTCCTAGACCAATTCCACTGAGGGGGAGTCCCTTCACCCTGACGCAGCCATTGGCTCTCGGGTGAAGGCTCCCAGACCATTGCCGCTGAAGGGGAGTCCCTTCACCCTGACGCAGCCTCTGATACTCGGGTGAAGGCTCCCAGACCATTGCCGCCGATGGGGAGTCCCTTCACCCTGACGCAGCCATTGGTGCTCGGGTGAAGGCTCCCAGACCATTTCCGCCGAAGGGGAGTCCCTTCACCCTGACGCAGCCTCTGATACTCGGGTGAAGGCTCTCAGACCAATACCACCGAAGGGGAGTCCTTTTACCCTGATGCAACCCCTGTCACTCGGGTGAAGGCTCCTAGACCAATTTCGCTGAGGGGGAGTCCCTTCACCCTGACGCAGCCATTGGCGCTCGGGTGAAGGCTCCCAGACCATTGCCGCTGAAGGGGAGTCCCTTCACCCTGACGCAGCCATTGATGCTCGGGTGAAGGTTCCCAAACCATTGCCGCCGAACGGGAGTCCCTTCACCCTGATGCAGCCTCTAGCGCTCGGGTGAAGGCTCCCAGACCATTGCCGCCGAAGGGGAGTCCCTTCACCCTGATGCAGCACCTGGCGCTCGGGTGAAGGCTCTCAGACCAATACCTCCGAAGGGGAGTCCCTTCACCCTGATGCAACCCCTGGCACTCGGGTGAAGGCTCCTAGACCAATTTCGCTGAGGGGGAGTCCCTTCACCCTGACGCAGCTATTGGCGCTCGGGTGAAGGCTCCCAGACCATTGCCGCTGAAGGGGAGTCCCTTCACCCTGACGCAGCCTCTGATACTCGGGTGAAGGCTCCCAGACCATTGCCGCCGATGGGGAGTCCCTTCACCCTGATGCAGCCATTGGTGCTCGGGTGAAGTCTCCCAGACCATTGCCGCCGAAGGGGAGTCCCTTCACCCTGATGCAGCCTCTGATACTCGGGTGAAGGCTCCCAGACCATTGCCGCTGAATGGGAGTCCCTTCACCCTGATGCAGCACCTGGCGCTCGGGTGAAAGCTCTCAGACCAATACCACCGAAGGGGAGTCCCTTTACCCTGATGCAACCCCTGTCACTCGGGTGAAGGCTCCTAGACCAATTTCGCCGAGGGGGAGTCCCTTCACCCTGACGCAGCCATTGGCGCTCGGGTGAAGGCTCCCAGACCATTGCCGCTGAAGGGGAGTCCCTTCACCCTGACGCAGCTATTGATGCTCGGGTGAAGGTTCCCAGACCATTGCCGCGGAAAGGGAGTCCCTTCACCCTGATGCAGCCTCTAGCGCTCGGGTGAAGGCTCCCAGACCATTGCCGCCGAAGGGGAGTCCCTTCACCCTGATGCAGCACCTGGCGCTCGGGTGAAGGCTCTCAGACCAATACCACCGAAGGGGAGTCCCTTCACCCTGATGCAACCCCTGGCACACGGGTGAAGGCTCCTAGACCAATTCCGCCGAGGGGGAGTCCCTTCACCCTGACGCAGCCATTGGCGTTCGGGTGAAGGCTCCCAGACCATTGCCGCTGAAGGGGAGTCCCTTCACCCTGATGCAGCCTCTAATACTCGGGTAAAGGCTCCCAGACCATTGCTGCCGAAGGGGAGTCCCTTCACCCTGACGCAGCCATTGATGCTCGGGTGAAGTCTCCCAGACCATTGCTGCCGAACGGGAGTCCCTTCACCCTGATGCAGCCTCTAGCGCTCGGGTGAAGGCTCCCAGACCATTGCCGCCGAAGGGGAGTCCCTTTACCCTGATACAGCGCCTGGCGCTTGGGTGAAGGCTCTCAGACCAATACCACCGAAGGGGAGTCCCTTCACCCTGATGCAGCCTCTGGCGCTCGGGTGAAGGCTCCCAGACCATCTATCAAAAAAGGAGAGTAATTGGTCGGCTATTAGGGGATGGAGGAGGCCAGATTTTTTTTTTTTTTCATGACACTAAATATATAATATTTTAAATAATCCATACAGATCCACTACTCCATGCCTCTGTAATTTATTTCTAATGAAATAATTTCCTTGTGACATCCTCTGTTAACTCCTGAACCTCTCCCTTACTTCTCACTTCTGCTTGTTTAACCACTTAACGACCGCTCACTGTACATATACATCGGCAGAATGGCACCTGGAGGCAGAATCATGTACCTGTACGTGCCTGCCTTCGTATGGGTGGGGGGTCCGATTGGACCCCCCTCCGGTACAGTGAGCGGTGATTTTCCGTTCGGGAGCGATCCGTGATGAGGGGGCGGCCATTGGTTTCTGGCCACCCCCTCGCGATCGCTCCCGGTGAATGACATGCTTCCTCTGCTGTGTAAATGTAAACACAGGCAGAGGAAGTGATGTCATCTCTCCTCGTGGCGTTCTTTTCGATCCGGCGCGAGGAGAGAAGACATCTCACAGTAAGTGCACCAACATCCCATTGACACCAGGACACGTAGGCACACTTTTCACCCCCCAGTCACCCCCAGATCACCCCCCAGGTCACCCCCCAGTCACAGTGTCACTGATTGCAGTGATCATTTATTTACTGATCACTGCATTTAGTGTCATCTGTGACAGTAAAAAGTTGCAGGGCAGTTAGGTTTAGGCCCCTTTAGGTCCAGAGTTTGTCTGATCTGATCAGATCTATAATAGCGTCCCCAGCGGTTTAGGGTTCCCAAAAACGCAGTGTTAGCGGGATCAGCACCTGCGTTTAGCCCCTCCGCCCAGCCCAGCCCAGCCCACACAAGTGCAGTATCGATCGATCACTGTCACTTACCAAACACAACACACATAACTGCAGCGTTCGCAGAGTCAGGCCTGATCCCTGCGATCGCTAACAGTTTTATTTGTAGCGTTTGATATATTTGACGACAGTCAGGTGCTTTTTTTACCTGTGAATCTTACTAGTGTACCCCTAAATTTAGAGCCCAAAATAGCAAATCGAAGGTACACTAGTAAAGAGGCCTACGAGAATCTGAGCATGACAGATAGTGAAGAGGAGGTCACGTATCTGTCAGATTCAGGCTCAGAATACCTTCCCGTAGAAGACAGCGGCTCCATGTCAGAAAGCTCTGACGACAAAGGTGAGGTCCCTGCTAAGGTCAGGCGCACCCGATCCCAATCTTCTAAGGTTGTTAAGTAGGGATGAGCTTCGTGTTCGAGTCGAACATACGTTCGACTCGAACATCGGCTGTTCGATCGTTCGACGAAGATCGAACGATTTGGGCCGTTCGCGCCAAATTCGAGTGACGCGAACGGCCCACAATGCACTACGCCATCGCAGTGTCATCCAGGCGCTGTGATTGGCCAAGCATGCACTGTGACCCCGCATGCTTGGCCAATCACAGCGCCGGCAGCGAGGAGAGCAATGATTGGCCACAGGCAGGATGCCTGTGGCCAATTATTGCTGAGGGGGTTTAGTACACGCCCCACACTATAAAAGGCTGCCAGCGCGGCGGCCTTGTGTAGTGTGTTCCGGAGTAGGGAAAGAGAAGCATAGGCAGGGACAGTGTCATTATTTTTCCTTTACATAATCCTGGATTCCTTGTGTTTAGGGACAGATAAGGATAGGTAGGGAGAGTGTCAGTGACAGTGTGCTATTCTGTGCTAATCCTTGTTTGTAGGGACAGAGAGGTACAGTGAGGGAAAGTGTCAGTGTGCTATTCTGTTCTAAACTAATCTTGCTGAACCATATTTTCAATCCTTGAGTTTAGGGACAGAGAGGTACAGTGAGGGAAAGTGTCAGTGTGCTATTTTGTGCTAAATCTTGTTTGTAGGGACAGAGAGGTACAGTGAGGGAAAGTGTCAGTGTGCTATTCTGTTCTAAACCAATTTTGCTGTTCCATATTTTCAATCCTTGAGTTTAGGGACAGAGAAGGACACTCGTAGAAATTATCAGTGTGCTATTCTGTGCTAAATCTTGTTTGTAGGGAGGGACAGAGTAGGACAGTGAGGGAAAGTGTCAGTGTGCTATTCTGTTCTAAAACTATTTTGCTGAACCATATTTTCAATCCTTGAGTTGAGGGACAGAGAGGTACAGTGAGGGAAAGTGTCAGTGTGCTATTCTGTTCTAAAACTATTTTGCTGAACCATATTTTCAATCCTTGAGTTGAGGGACAGAGAGGTACAGTGAGTGAAACTGACAGTGTGCTATTCTGTTCTAAACCAATTTTGCTGTTCCATATTTTCAATCCTTGAGTTGAGGGACAGAGAGGTACAGTGAGTGAAACTGACAGTGTGCTTTTCTGTTCTAAACCAAATTTGCTGTTCCATATTTTCAATCCTTGAGTTGAGGGACAGAGAGGTACAGTGAGGGAAAGTGTCAGTGTGCTATTCTGTTCTAAAATTATTTTGCTGAACCATATTTTCAATCCTTGAGTTGAGGGACAGAGAGGTACAGTGAGTGAAACTGACAGTGTGCTGTTCTGTTCTAAACCAAATTTGCTGTTCCATATTTTCAATCCTTGAGTTGAGGGACAGAGAGGTACAGTGAGGGAAAGTGTCAGTGTGCTATTCTGTTCTAAAACTATTTTGCTGAACCATATTTTCAATCCTTGAGTTGAGGGACAGAGAGGTACAGTGAGTGAAACTGACAGTGTGCTATTCTGTTCTAAACCAATTTTGCTGTTCCATATTTTCAATCCTTGAGTTGAGGGACAGAGAGGTACAGTGAGTGAAACTGACAGTGTGCTGTTCTGTTCTAAACCAAATTTGCTGTTCCATATTTTCAATCCTTGAGTTGAGGGACAGAGAGGTACAGTGAGGGAAAGTGTCAGTGTGCTATTCTGTTCTAAAACTATTTTGCTGAACCATATTTTCAATCCTTGAGTTGAGGGACAGAGAGGTACAGTGAGTGAAACTGACAGTGTGCTGTTCTGTTCTAAACCAAATTTGCTGTTCCATATTTTCAATCCTTGAGTTGAGGGACAGAGAGGTACAGTGAGGGAAAGTGTCAGTGTGCTATTCTGTTCTAAAACTATTTTGCTGAACCATATTTTCAATCCTTGAGTTGAGGGACAGAGAGGTACAGTGAGTGAAACTGACAGTGTGCTATTCTGTTCTAAACCAATTTTGCTGTTCCATATTTTCAATCCTTGAGTTGAGGGACAGAGAGGTACAGTGAGTGAAACTGACAGTGTGCTGTTCTGTTCTAAACCAAATTTGCTGTTCCATATTTTCAATCCTTGAGTTGAGGGACAGAGAGGTACAGTGAGGGAAAGTGTCAGTGTGCTATTCTGTTCTAAAACTATTTTGCTGAACCATATTTTCAATCCTTGAGTTGAGGGACAGAGAGGTACAGTGAGTGAAACTGACAGTGTGCTGTTCTGTTCTAAACCAAATTTGCTGTTCCATATTTTCAATCCTTGAGTTGAGGGACAGAGAGGTACAGTGAGGGAAAGTGTCAGTGTGCTATTCTGTTCTAAAACTATTTTGCTGAACCATATTTTCAATCCTTGAGTTGAGGGACAGAGAGGTACAGTGAGTGAAACTGACAGTGTGCTGTTCTGTTCTAAACCAAATTTGCTGTTCCATATTTTCAGTCCTTGAGTTGAGGGACAGAGAGGTACAGTGAGGGAAAGTGTCAGTGTGCTATTCTGTTCTAAAACTATTTTGCTGAACCATATTTTCAATCCTTGAGTTGAGGGACAGAGAGGTACAGTGAGTGAAACTGACAGTGTGCTATTCTGTTCTAAACCAATTTTGCTGTTCCATATTTTCAATCCTTGAGTTGAGGGACAGAGAGGTACAGTGAGGGAAAGTGTCAGTGTGCTATTCTGTTCTAAAACTATTTTGCTGAACCATATTTTCAATCCTTGTGTTTAGGGACAGAGAAGGATAGGCAGGGGACAGTGTCAGTGTCATTGTTGCTAAGCCTCCTGCACAGTATACACCTGAAGGTAGCCCTTATTGCTGTTTTTCCCATCTCCCTGCAGGCCATCCATTAAAATGTCTGGAAGGCAACCAAGGAGAGGCAGACAGTCAGGAGGCAAAAAAAGAGGGCAAGCAGGCTCTGTGTCTGGGGGCAACAGTGCTGGTCGTGTACGCGGTGCATTGTCATCAGCACATGGCCATGGGACACGCTTGTCCTTGTTTTCGGCAGCTGGACATGTTGAGCCACATCATGCCGAAGACTTGGTAGAGTGGATGACCAAGCCCACCTCATCCTCCTCATCCTCTCTCACCCAGGCTCAGGGTACTGGCAAAGCAGCTGCCAAAGCGTCCTCTTCTCTGGTATCATTATCTTCATTAGTCAATCCTTCCCTAGACCCACCATGCCCTCCTCCTGAGGAGTCCCCCGAACTGTTTGAGCACAGTGTTGGGTACATGCTCCAGGAGGATGCCCAGCGTTTGGAAGGATCTGATGATGATACCCAGCTAGAGGAAGGCAGCAGCGTGAGAGCAGAGAGAGGGGATGCTCAAGAAGGACACCAATCTGGCAGTCATGCTCCAGCAGCTGCAGCATATTGCCAGATTGGCTCCAGTGATGAGGAGGGAGGGGATGATGAGGTCACTGACTCCACGTGGGTGCCTAATAGGAGAGAGGAGGAGGAGGAGGATGAGGAGGAGGCACATCTCCAACGAGGCAGGATGCCCTTGAGTGGCCAGCGTATGGGCAGCACACCGACGGAATCACACCGCAGAGCTCCGCCTGTGCAGGGCGCTGCCTCTGCCCGTCATGCAAAAAGTTCTTTGGTGTGGGCCTTTTTTGAGGCGAGTGCATCAGATCGCACAGCTGCTGTTTGCAACATATGTCTCAAGCGTATATCGCGTGGCCAAAACATCAGCCGCTTGGGCACCACATGCTTGATCAGACATATGTTGACCTGCCATGCAGCTCGTTGGCAAGCCTACCTTAAAGACCCACACCAAAGAACAAAGCTGACCTCTTCTTGCACCGCATCAGCTGGGATCTCCAACCCCACTATACCTTCACTCCTCTCTGAAACCTGCTCTGAGAGGAATGAAGGTGTAGAATTAGGTGTGTCACAGGCAAGTACTTGCGGGCACTCTGCTAGCAGTACACCAACGTCCGATTCTAGCAGGCAAATTTCCCTGCCCCAGCTGCTGGACCGTCGAAAGAAGTTCACTCCCAGCCATCCACATGCCCAGCGGTTGAATGCTAGCTTGGCTAAATTGCTAGCGCTTCAACTGCTGCCTTTTCAGTTGGTAGACTCGGCCCCCTTCCGTGAGTTTGTGCAATGTGCGGTTCCTCAGTGGCAGGTTCCCAAACGACACTTTTTCGCACGGAAGGCTATTCCGGCTCTCTACAGGCATGTGGAAGGCAATGTCTTGGCCTCGCTGGACAGGGCGGTCAGCGGTAAGGTGCATATTACCGCTGACTCATGGTCCAGCAGGCATGGACAGGGACGTTACCTTTCTTTCACGGCCCATTGGGTCACTCTTTTGGCAGCTGGGAAGGATGCAGGACAAGGTGCAGTAGTGTTGGAGGTTGTTCCACCGCCACGCCTCCAAAATGCTACTACTGGTTGTGACACACCTCTCTCCTCCACCCCCTCCTCTTCTTCTTCCTCCATGGCCTCTTCCTGTGGTTTGTCCTCGGAACCAGCGGTGCTCCGTAGGCGTTCAAGGGGCTACACAAGTACGCAGGAAAAAAGATGCCATGCCGTGCTTGCGCTGGTGTGTTTGGGGGACAGGAGCCACACTGGGGCAGAGGTCCTGTCTGCTCTGCAGGGGCAGGCCGAGAGGTGGTTGACGCCACGCCAGCTTAAGCCAGGAATGGTGGTTTGCGACAATGGCACCAACCTCCTCTCCGCCCTCCGACAGGGACAACTGACCCATGTGCCCTGTATGGCTCACGTCCTTAACCTGGTGGTGCAGCGGTTCTTGGGCAGGTACCCGGGCTTACAGGATGTCCTGAGGCAGGCCAGGAAAGTCTGTGTGCATTTCCGCAGATCTTATAATGCCAGTGCTCGCCTGGCTGAGCTTCAAAAGGAGTTGAACCTGCCCAAGAACCGCCTTATATGTGACATGCCCACCAGGTGGAACTCAACGTTGGCCATGCTGCAGCGGCTGCACACGCAGCAGAGGGCCATCAATGAGTACCTGTGTGACTACGGCACCAGGACAGGGTCAGGGGAGCTCGGGTTTTTTTCACCACGCCAGTGGGGCATGATCAGGGATGCATGCACTGTCCTGGCACCATTTGAGGAGGCCACGAGGATGGTGAGCAGTGACAGTGCATGCATCAGTGACACTGTACCTCTTGTCCACCTGTTGGAGCACACGCTGCGTGGAATAATGGACAGGGCACTTAAGGCAGAACAGAGGCAGGAAGAGGAGGACTTCCTTGCCTCTCAAGGCCCCCTTTACCCAGACAGTGTTCCTTCTGTCCCACCCATCGCACAGGAAGAGGAGGAGGAGGAGGAGGAGGAGGAGGAGGATTGTGTCAGCATGGAGGTGGAGGCTGGCACTCAGCATCATCAGCAGCAGTCTTTTAGGGATGATTTACAGTCCCAAGAAACCAGTGGACTTGTACGTGGCTGGGAGGAGGTGGCTGCGGATCATGTCGTCCTTAGTGACCCAGAGGACTCCGGACTGAATGCCTCAGCTAACCTACGCTGCATGGCCTCCCTGATCCTGCAAAGTCTGCGGAAGGATCCTCGTATTCTTCGGATCAAGGAGAGGGACCATTACTGGCTGGCCACTCTCCTTGATCCACGGTACAAGGGTAAGGTTGGGGACCTTATGTTACCGTCGCAGAGGGAGCAGAGGATGAGACAACTCCGGGAGGCCTTGCAGAAAGATCTGTGCAACGCGTTCCCAGAGACTGGGAGGTTACAAACTCCTGGTCCTGGACAACGAGTTGCTGAGGCTTCGGGCAGTCAAAGAAGGAGCGGTGGGGAAGGTGGCCGTCTGACCGATGCGTTCAGACAATTCTTTAGTCCGCAGCCCCAAAGTATGATCGGTTCCAGCAACCATCGCCAGCATCTGATATACATGGTGCAGGAATACCTAGGGGCAAGGTCAGACTTGGACACCTTCCCCACCGAAAATCCTCTGGCTTACTGGGTCTTGAGGATGGATCACTGGCCAGAGCTTGCACAGTATGCAATTGAGCTACTGGCCTGTCCTGCATCCAGCGTTCTTTCAGAACGCACATTCAGTGCTGCTGGAGGATTTGTCACGGATCACAGGGTGCGCCTGTCCACCGACTCGGTTGATCGACTGACTTTCATCAAGATGAACCAGTCTTGGATCACCACCAGCTACCACACACCTGATGCTGATATAACAGATTAATTGATTTTAAAATGTCACATCCCTTCAAGACTGATGCTGATGCTGAGTGCCTGTGCTGTTATGTTGACTGGCTATCCTCCTCCTCCTCCTCAATGATCCGATTAATGATGATAGCTTGGAAGATCATTTTGGTTTATGGGTGCCGCCACCAGTGGCTAAGGCCCAATTTTTCAGCCCCTGTTTAACAGGGGCGTGTAATTACAATTTTTGATGCAATACTTTGCAACAGGGCTCATTGCTGTGCTCCAAGTACAGTATCTGTGAGGGGTTGCAGTGTTGTGCCACCAGTGCCTAAGGCCCAATTTTTCAGCCCCTGTTCAACAGGGGCATGCAATTATAATTATTGATCTAATAATTCACAGCAGGGCCCATTGCTGCACCCACCAAGAGTAACTGTCAGGCCTTACAGTGTTGTGTCAACACCACCACCACCACCACCACCACCAAAGGCCCAATTTTTCAGCCCCTGTTCAACAGGGGCATGCAATTATAATTATTGATCTAATAATTCACAGCAGGGCCCATTGCTGCGCCCACCAAGAGTAACTGTCAGGCCTTACAGTGTTGTGGCACCAGCACCACCATCAAAGGCACACTTTTTACTACCACTGTTCAACAATTATATGTTATTACAATTCCTGATATAATAGTTGACAGCAGGGCGTTCCAGCACCCACCAAGAGTAACTGTGAGTGCTTACAGTGTTGTGCCAACACCAACACCTAAGGGGCCAATTTCTGCAGAGTATATACGGCAGGTCCCTACTTTCAAACATCCAACTTACAAACGACTACTACTTGCAAACGGAAGAAGACAACAGGAAGTGAGAGGAAATCTACCCCTTGGAAGGAAAATTCTCTCCTGTAAGAATTAATATGGGAGAAAGGTGTCTCCTCTCTACTGATGCTTTATCACCAATCCTTGTTTCAATAAAAACACCACATTTCAAAAACAGTTGTCATTGGGACGCAAAGTGAGGTGAAATGTTCTGAACAGGGGCACAGACAGCAAAAAAAAATTGACAGGGGTGATAACCGTTCCCTATGTTTTACAAAAAACTAAAAAAAAGGAATTTGCCATGGAGCTCCACTTAAACAATGCAGCTGTTCAAAATTATAAACAGATTCTACATAAGAACAAACCTACAGTCCCTGTCTTGTATGCACCGCCTGTATACGGCTGTTCAGAGTATATAGGTCCTTTTTTATTTTGTGTGCGGGGTTCCCCTTAATATCCATACAAGACCCAAAGGGGCTGGTAATGGGCTGGGGTAGGGGGGGGGGGGGTTGATGGGGTAGCTATGCCATTTTTCCTAAAGATTTTCATCCATATTACCGGGACCACACATTGCATTAAAGCCGCAAGCAGTTTTAAATGACTTTTTTCCCTTTAGAAATGTTATTTTGTGCAGGCACAGTTCTAAACACGGGAAACACGTGGCACTTCACAGGCATACTTTAGACACCCCCCAGGTACAATATTTAAAGGAATATTTGACTTTTTTTTTTCACTTCATGCATCATTAAAATGACTGCTCCCGGAAAACGTCCGTTTTTAAAACTTCTTTTTGCATTGATACATGTCCCCTGGTGCAGAAGCCGGGTTCCCAAACTCTGTTTCGGACAATAACATGGATAATAGTCGTTATAATTAGCACTTTAGAATCCGAACGTTCGCATCCATTGTATTTAATAGGGTTCTAATGTTCGTGCAAACTTTCGGTCCGTTCGCGGGTTCTGGTGCGAACCGAACCCGGGGGTGTTCGGCTCATCACTATTGTTGAGGAGCAAGAACCGCAGGGCTCTCGTATCATGGAGCAGAGTAGTACTTGCGCCGCTATTCCTTCTGGTGAACTGGCAAGCACCAGCGGCCTAGTACAGCGTGAGCGTACATCCAGCACTGCAGTATCACTTGGTGACGTGGCGAGTCCCATAAGTGCAGTTCAAGCTGGCGAGGTGGCAAACACAAGTAGTGTCCCGCTGCCACCAAGAAGAAGACAAAGGCAGGCCTGTCGTGCCCATAGTACCCTTCCTGCAGAATTCGCCTATCCTGATTGGGTCCCCACCACTTCTGCAGAACCCGTACTTCCCCCATTCACTGGCCAACCCGGTATTCAGGTGGAAACAGCTGGTTTTATGCCACTTGATTTTTATTCGTTGTTTTTCACGGAAGATCTCTATAGATCTATTGTGGACCAGAGTAATTTATATGCTGGTCAATTCATCGCCGCTAATCCCCAGTTGCTTTCCCTTGCCAGAGATTGGAAACCAATTACGGTTTCCGAATTGAAGATCTTTCTGGGCCTTTCCCTCAACATGGGCACACATAAATTTTCGTCAATGCATGCTTATTGGTCCACGCACCCAATTGACCACATGCCCGTGTTCTCTGCCTCCATGCCCAGGAAACGATACGAGCAGATCTTGCGGTTCATGCACTTCAACGACAATGAACTTTGTCATCCACGTGGAGACCCTGAATACGACCGGCTCTACAAAATTCGGCCCCTCATAAACCACTTCAACAAACGTTTTGCAGCCTTGTTTATTCCCGATCAAGTTGTCTGCGTTTGATGAGTCCCTGATTAAATTTTCTGGCCGCTTGTCTTTCAAGCAGTACCTTCCCAGCAAGCGTGCCAGATATGGGGTCAAGCTCTATAAGTTCTGTGACAGGGCAACAGGCTATGTATGGAGCTTTACGGTTTATGAGGGAAAAGATAGTCAGCTAGAGCCGGACTCCCCTTCAGCGGTAATGGTCTGGGAGCCTTCACGCGAGCGCTAGAGGCTGCGTCAGGGTGAAGGGACTCCCCTTCGGCGGCATTGATCTGGGAGCCTTCACCCGAGTGTCAGGGTGAAGGGACTCCCCTTCAGCGGTAATGGTCTGGGAGCCTTCACCCGAGCACTAGAGGCTGCATCAGGGTGAAGGGACTCCCGTTTGGCGGCAATGGTCTGGGAGCCTTCACCCGAGCATCAATGGCTGCATCAGGGTGAAGGGACTCCCCATCGGCGGCAATGGTCTGGGAGCCTTCAACCGAATATCAGAGGCTGCGTCAGGGTGAAGGGACTCCCCTTCAGCAGCAATGGTCTGGGAGCCTTCACCCGAGCGCCAATGGCTGCGTCAGGGTGAAGGGACTCCCCCCTCGGCGGAATTGGTCTAGGAGCCTTCACCCGAGTGCCAGGGGTTGCATCAGGGTGAAGGGACTCCCCTTCGGTGGTATTGGTCTGAGAGCCTTCACACGAGCGCCAGGTGCTGCATCAGGGTGAAGGGACTCCCCTTCGGCGGCAATGGTCTGGGAGCCTTCACCCGAGCGCTAGAGGCTGCATTAGGGTGAAGGGACTCCCGTTCGGTGGCAATGGTCTGGGAGCCTTTACCCGAGCATCAATGGCTGCATCAGGGTGAAGGGACTCCCCATCGGTGGCAATGGTCTGGGAGCCTTCACCGGAGTATCAGAGGCTGCGCCAGGGTGAAGGGACTCCCCTTCGGCGGCAATGGTCTGGGAGCCTTCACCCAAGCGCCAATGGCTGCGTCAGAGTGAAGGGACTCCCCCTCGGCGGAATTGGTCTGGGAGCCTTTACCCGAGTGCCAGGGGCTGCATCAGGGTGAAGGGACTCCCCTTCTGGGGCAATGGTCTGGGAACCTTCACCCGAGCGCTAGAGGCTGCTTCAGGGTGAAGGGACTCCCCATTGGCGGCAATGGTCTGGGAGCCTTCACCCGAGCGCCAATGGCTGCATTAGGGTAAAGGGACTCGCCTTCGGCGGTATTCGTCTGGGAGCCTTCACCCGAGCGCTAGAGGCTGCGTCAGGGTGAAGGGACTACCCTTCGGTGGCAATGGTCTGGGAGCTTTCACCCGAGCGCTAGAGGCTGCGTCAGGGTGAAGGGACTCCCCATTGGCAGCAATGGTCTGGAAGCCTTCACCCGAGCATCAATGGCTGCGTCAGGGTGAAGGGACTCCCCATCGGCGGCAATGGTCTGGGAGCCTTCACCCAAATATCAGAGGCTGCGTCAGGGTGAAGGGACTCCCCTTCAGCAGCAATGGTCTGGGAGCCTTCACCCGAGCGCCAATGGCTGCGTCAGGGTGAAGGGACTCCCCCTCTGCGGAATTGGTCTAGGAGCCTTCACCCAAGTGCCAGGGGCTGCATCAGGGTGATGGGACTCCCCTTCGGCGGCAGTGGTCTGGGAACATTCACCCGAGCGCTAGAGGCTGCATCAGGGTGAAGGGACTCCCCATCGGCGGCAATGGTCTGGGAGCCTTCACCAGAGCACTAGAGGCTGCATCAGGGTGAAGGGACTTCCCATCGGCGGCAATGGTCTGGGAGCCTTCACCAGAGCACTAGAGGCTGCATCAGGGTGAAGGGACTCCCGTTTGGCGGCAATGGTCTGGGAGCGTTTACCCGAGCATCAATGGCTGCGTCAGGGTGAAGGGACTCCCCATCGGCGGCAATGGTCTGGGAGCCTTCACTCAAATATCAGAGGCTGCGCCAGGGTGAAGGGACTCCCCTTCGGCGGCAATGGCCTGGGAGCCTTCACCCGAGCGCCAATGGCTGCGTCAGGGTGAAGGGACTCCCCCTCGGCGGAATCGGTCTGGGAGCCTTTACCCGAGTGCCAGGGGCTGCATCAGGGTGAAGGGACTCCCCTTTGGCGGCAATGGTCTGGGAACCTTCACCCGAGCGCTAGAGGCTGCTTCAGGGTGAAGGGACTCGCCATTGGCTGCAATGGTCTGAGAGCCTTCACCCGAGTGCCAATGGCTGCGTCAGGGTAAAGGGACTCCCCCTCGGCGGAATTGGTCTAGGAGCCTTCACCCTAGTGCCATGGGTTGCATCAGGGTGAAGGGACTCCCCTTCGGTGGTATTGGTCTGAGAGCCTTCACCCGAGCGCCAGGTGCTGCATCAGGGTGAAGGGAATCCCCTTCGGCGGCAATGGTCTGGGAACCTTCACCCGAGCGCTAGAGGCTGCTTCAGGGTGAAGGGACTCCCCATTGGCGGCAATGGTCTGGGAGCCTTCACCCGAGCGCCAATGGCTGCATTAGGGTAAAGGGACTCGCCTTCGGCGGTATTCGTCTGGGAGCCTTCACCCGAGCGCTAGAGGCTGCGTCAGGGTGAAGGGACTACCCTTCGGTGGCAATGGTCTGGGAGCCTTCACCCGAGCGCTAGAGGCTGCGTCAGGGTGAAGGGACTCCCCATTGGCAGCAATGGTCTGGAAGCCTTCACCCGAGCATCAATGGCTGCGTCAGGGTGAAGGGACTCCCCATCGGCGGCAATGGTCTGGGAGCCTTCACCCAAATATCAGAGGCTGCGTCAGGGTGAAGGGACTCCCCTTCAGCAGCAATGGTCTGGGAGCCTTCACCGGAGCGCTAGAGGCTGCTTCAGGGTGAAGGGACTCGCCATTGGCTGCAATGGTCTGAGAGCCTTCACCCGAGTGCCAATGGCTGCGTCAGGGTAAAGGGACTCCCCCTCGGCGGAATTGGTCTAGGAGCCTTCACCCTAGTGCCATGGGTTGCATCAGGGTGAAGGGACTCCCCTTCGGTGGTATTGGTCTGAGAGCCTTCACCCGAGCGCCAGGTGCTGCATCAGGGTGAAGGGAATCCCCTTCGGCGGCAAAGGTCTGGGAGCCTTCACCCGAGCGCTAGAGGCTGCATCAGGGTGAAGGGACTCCCGTTCGGCATCAATGGTCTGGGAGCCTTCACCTGAGCATCAATGGCTGCGTCAGGGTGAAGGGACTCCCCATCGGCGGCAATGGTCTGAGAGAATTCACCCGAGTATCAGAGGCTGCATCAGGGTGAAGGGACTCTTCTTCAGCGACAATGGTCTGGGAGCCTTCACCCAAGCGCCAATGGCTGCGTCAGGGTGAAGGGACTCCCCCTCGGCGGAACTGGTCTAGGAGCCTTCACCCGAGTGCCAGGGGTTGCATCAGGGTGAAGAGACTCCCCTTCGGTGGTATTGGTCTGAGAGCCTTCACCCGAGCGCCAGGTGCTGCATCAGGGTGAAGGGACTCCCGTTTGGCGGCAATGGTCTGGGAGCCTTCACCCGAGCATCAATGGCTGCGTCAGGGTGAAGGGACTCCCCATCGGTGGCAATGGTCTGGGAGCCTTCACCCGAGTATCAGAGGCTGCGCCAGGGTGAAGGGACTCCCCTTCGGCGGCAATGGTCTGGGAGCCTTCACCCGAGCGCCAATGGCTGCGTCAGGGTGAAGGGACTCCCCCTCGGCGGAATTGGTCTGGGAGCCTTTACCCGAGTGCCAGGGGCTGCATCAGGGTGAAGGGACTCCCCTTCGGCGGCAATGGTCTGGGAACCTTCACCCGAGCGCCAATGGCTGCGTCAGGGTAAAGGGACTCGCCTTCGGCGGTATTCGTCTGGGAGCCTTCACCTGAGCGCTAGAGGCTGCGTCAGGGTGAAGGGACTACCCTTCGGTGGCAATGGTCTGGGAGCCTTCACCCGAGCGCTAGAGGCTGCGTCAGGGTGAAGGGACTCCCCATCGGCAGCAATGGTCTGGGAGCCTTCACCCGAGCATCAATGGCTACGTCAGGGTGAAGGGACTCCCCATCGGTGGCAATGGTCTGGGAGCCTTCACCCAAATATCAGAGGCTGCGTCAGGGTGAAGGGACTCCCCTTCAGTAGCAATGGTCTGGGAGCCTTCACCCGAGCGCCAATGGCTGCATCAGGGTGAAGGGACTCCCCCTCGGCGGAATTGGTCTAGGAGCCTTCACCCAAGTGCCAGGGGCTGCATCAGGGTGATGGGACTCCCCTTCGGCGACAGTGGTCTGGGAACCTTTTCCCGAGCGCTAGAGGCTGCATCAGGGTGAAGGGACTCCCCATCTGCGGCAATGGTCTGGGAGCCTTCACCAGAGCACTAGAGGCTGCATCAGGGTGAAGGGACTCCCGTTCAGCGGCAATGGTCTGGGAGCCTTCACCCGAGCATCAATGGCTGCGTCAGGGTGAAGGGACTCCCCATCGGTGGCAATGGTCTGGGAGCCTTCACCCGAGTATCAGAGGCTGCGCCAGAGTAAAGGGACTCCCCTTCGGCGGCAATGGCCTGGGAGCCTTCACCCGAGCGCCAGGGGCTGCATCAGGGTGAAGGGACTCCCCTTTGGCGGCAATGGTCTGGGAACCTTCACCCGAGCGCTAGAGGCTGCTTCAGGGTGAAGGGACTCCCCATTGGCAGCAATGGTCTGGAAGCCTTCACCCGAGCGCCAATGGCTGCGTCAGGGTAAAGGGACTCGCCTTCAGCGGTATTCGTCTGGGAGCCTTCACCCGAGCGCTAGAGGCTGCGTCAGGGTGAAGGGACTACCCTTCGGCGGCAATGGTCTGGGAGCCTTCACCCGAGCGCTAGAGGCTGCGTCAGGGTGAACGGACTCCCCATCGGCAGCAATGGTCTGGGAGCCTTCACCCGAACGCCAATGGCTGCGTCAGGGTGAACGGACTCCCCATCGGCAGCAATGGTCTGGGAGCCTTCACCCGAACGCCAATGGCTGCGTCAGGGTGAAGGGACTCCCCCTCGGCGGAATTGGTCTGGGAGCCTTCACCCAATTGCCAGGGGCTGCATCAGGGTGATGGGACTCCCCTTCGGCGGCAGTGGTCTGGGAACCTTCACCCGAGCGCTAGAGGCTGCTTCAGGGTGAAGGGACTCCCCTTCGGCGGCATTGGTCTGGGAGCCTTCACCCGAGTGTCAGGGTGAAGGGACTCCCCTTCAGCGGTAATGGTCTGGGAGCCTTCACGCGAGCGCTAGAGGCTGCATCAGGGTCAAGGGACTCCCCTTCTCTTGTCCTGTATGCTGGGTGTTTTTTCCAGTATCATACTTACCTAGGTGGATGCAGCATCTGCCCCCCGTCACCTCTACACGGAGAACCGAGTGATGGAACACAGTTGATTGCTCTGTTCTGATAGTTTTGTGAGCAGAGAGCTGCAGACTGTCAATCACAGCTCTCTGCTCTGCCCCCTCCTCGCTCACTGGAGCTCTGGGCTGTAGAGGGGGTGGAGCGGCCGGCTCAGGCTCTCAGCGGCTCACTGAGAGACTGATCCGGGTGTTGGTCCAGGGACCTGGCAGATCCCGACTTCTATTGTCGTAATGACGCAGACCCTGGACTGCCTTCTGTGACGTCAGTAGAAAGTGGACTTCGGCCCGCTCTTCGCTGAAAACGGGTCACAGGAGTGCAAAACGAGCTTAGGCCGTATTTCTCCTTTAACCACTTCCATACCGAGCCTATTCTGGCACTCCTATCCTTAATGTAAAAATCATAATTTTTTTTTGCTAGAAAATTGCTCAGAACCCCCAAACATTATAGATATTTTTCAAGCAGACACCCTAGGGAATAAAGTGGCGGTCATTGCAACATTTTATCTTGCACGGTATTTGCGCAATAATTTTTCAAACGCCTTTTGGTTTGGAAAAAAAAAACGGTTTCATGAATTGAAAAATAACAAAAAAGTAAAGTTAGCCCAATTTGTTTGTATAATGTGAAAGATGATGTTACGCCGAGTAAATAGATACCTAACTTGTCACGCTTTAAAATTGCGCACACTCATGGAATGGCGCCAAACTTGGGTATTTAAAAATCTCCATAGGCGACGCTTTAATTTTTTTACAAGTTATCAGTATAGAGTTACAGAGGAGGTCAGTGCTAGAATTATTGCTCTCGCTCTAACGCACGCGGCGATACCTCACATGTGTGGTATGAACGGCATTTACATACGTGGGCTGGAATTACGTGCGCGTTCGCTTCTGAGCGTGAGCTACTGGGGACAGGGGCATTTTAAATTTATTTTTAGATTTATTTTTTATTTTACTTATTTTTTTTAATTTTTACACTTTTTTTACATACCGGTATTTATTTTTTTTGATCACTTTTATTGCTATTACAAGGAATGTAAACATCCCTTGTAATAGGAATCATTGTGACAGGCAGTGCTGTATTCTGACCTAGGCCGACTAGGCCCAGGCCTAGGGCAGCACTTTGCGGGGGGCACCCGCGCCCTCCTCCCGACTCCCGCACGCAGGGCCACTATCAGGGGAGTACTGCTAAGTGACTCACACCGGGTGCGAAGGGGGCCAGGAAGCAGTTGAAAGAGGAGCCGTCAAGCCGCCACCCCCCCCCCCCCCCACAGCCGTGATTCTGTTGTGGCCAATGATGGGGAGGGAAACAGTGGGCAGGAAGCTGGGCGGCGGCTAGGGTGACCACATTTCCAAACTACGATTCAGGGACACCCTCCCTTCCCAAAAATCAGCTTGTGCTGTAACGAATCACAGCACAGTGATTGTACACAAAAGGCGGGATTTATGATTTCTCCAATCACAAGCAGGGGGCGGGGATTGTGCTCCTCTAGGCATTCCCGGCCAGGACAAGTACTGTCAGTGAGTAAAGGGGTGATGTGGTGGCCCTTTTTGGGGGCATCAGATAGGCTCGGGGGGTGGCTGTGTCAGTTTCATTCAGGGACACTGTATTGTCCTGGAATGAAGGTGCCCGGGACAGACCTGCAAAATGCGGGACTGTCCCGGGCAATCCGGGACACGTGGTCACCCTAGCGGCGGCGCGGCGGGTCCTATTAGAGCCGCTCTCTCTCTCTTCAGGTTACAGAAAGGGAAGGGGGCGGCGGGGGAGATACAGACAGCCCGCAGCTCTCCTCTCCCTGTCACAGTGCTGCTGCCGAGTTCTCTGACAAATAGAGTAGCGGCGATGTGACAGGGAGAGGAGAGCTGCGGGCTGTCTGTATCTCCCCCGCCGCCCCACTTCCCTTTCTGTAACCCAAAGAGAGTGAGAGCGGCTCTAATTGGATTCACTGCGCCCTCCCCATGATTGGCCACAGCAGAGGGCCAATCAGAAGACTCTGGGTCATCATGGGAAATGTAGTTCCGGCCCCAGTGTGTCCATAGACACCAAGCTACAGCCCCCAGCATGCAAGCACTCTGCTGGAGGGGAGAGAGGGGGTGTTAGACGAGGAGCAAAAGAGAATACTGTGCTGGGAGAAACCAGAGAGGGAGCCACACTGTACCCGCACCACCAGAGAGCCACGCTGTACCCGCACCACCAGAGAGCCACGCTGTACCTGCACCACCAGAGAGGGCGAAAGACCGAGCCACTGCCAGGATACAGACATGCTACACTACTGACTAGAGTCACCCCGTGCAACCCAGAGTGAGCGAACATCCACCCAGAGGGATCATTGTTGCGATTTTGCTGGGTCTGGTAAGAGGGCCTGTTGGCCATTATCCATTACTATTCCCAGGGACTGAGCCATTAGGAAGTGCCTAGCCTGCTATTCTCTAGGCCTTATTGACCGCCACAACATCCCTCTCTGTCCTCTTTCCACGGCGTCCCTCTGTCCTCTTCCCACGGTATCCTTCTCCCACGGCGTCCCTCTGTCCTCTTCCCACGGCGTCCTTCTCCCACGGCGTCCCTCTGTCCTCTTCCCACGGCGTCTTCTCCCACGGCGTCCCTCTGTCCTCTTCCCACGGCGTCTTCTCCCACGGCGTCCCTCTGTCCTCTTCCCACGGCGTCCCTCTGTCCTCTTCCCACGGCGTCCCTCTGTCCTCTTCCCACGGCGTCCCTCTGTCCTCTTCCCACGGCGTCCCTCTGTCTTCCTCCCATGAAGATGACAGGGCGGGTCTTAAAAAGGAAGGGGTGTGGCTTTGACAGGAAGGGGTGGGTCATATTTAAATTAGGGGGTGCGCAAGTTTAGTCAGGCCTAGGGCAGCACAAAACCTAAATACACCACTGGTGACAGGTCCTCTTTATGGAGCGATGCGGGGTCAAAAGACCCCACATCTCTCCTCCAGGCTGGAAAGCATGAGATCGTTGAAAAAAAAATTCACCGATCTCATGCGTCATAACATCTCGCCCGGGCCTCCGACGGTCATAGAGATGACTGGTGACCATCTGGTCACCGGTCATCTCTATCCTCCTCATCCGGCGGCGGCCGATTCGTTCTCCGGGCCTCCGATGGCACGGGAGAGCCCGGAGAAGCACCGGAGGGGGTATGTCCCCTCCCGCCGCCAATAAAAACGATCAAGCGGTGGAACCACCGCTATGATCATTCTTGTGTAGCGGGGTGTTCCCCTTTAATGCAGAGAGACAAGAAGTTCTAGGTGAGAGGTGAGTCGGGAGGAAGTAGAGGAGAGACATTACTGGAAGTGAAAGCCGAGGAGAGAGACTACATAACCCAGAACCCCATTCGGCAATGTTTCCACCACAGAGACTCATGGGAGGGGTTATAAAAGGAGGAGGCGAGGCTGGGCTCGGCCTTTTTGGGACACGAGACTTCTGTGACTGATCCTCCTGTGCGGATGTGCCGGAGTGCAGGGCCTGAAGCCTGAGGCCTTGCGCAGCACCAAAGAGCCTTCCACCCCACTGCGAGCCTGGGTGGTATCTGACGTCGCTTACCTACAGCCTCGGTTGGATCGGGGACCCGATCGCAGGAGACACTGTGTGTGAGGACACAGTCGGTGGAAGTTCCCGGACTGGGATCGCGTCCGAGGGGGTGAGCGGGCGTATGCTCAGACCATATATACTGATTATTGCTGATGTGCCTATAGACTGCCGAGGCCCACAAGTTTATATCTGATACTCTCACTAGAGACCCATATCAGAGCTGAACTCAGAGGAGTATTCAGTAAAGTGTTTATTTCATCACAATATTCCCACTGGATTACAAATGTTATTCTGTTATGTGCACCACCTTTAAAGAATTGCCGGTGAAGAAACCATCATCCCCTATAGACTGAGTTTTAGATATCTGAGCCAGGCCTGGCCAGCTAGTTAGTTCATTTAGTCACTGCGCCACAGGGCGCCTAGTTAACGGTCGCCCACGCGGCGCACCTTTACTGTTCATTTAATGCAAAGTACGTTTATTGCTGCAGGGCTCTGCAACTTATTACTTGTACACTGTTACCACTGTTAACCTTTTTACCATAAGCTTAAAGTAAATCTGATACCCCTTTCATTATTGCCTTGGTGTCTTAGTTACTCATACAGTATAAGATATATATTGCTGTCAGAACTAACTGTGCCAGTAGGGGGTCGAGTACATTGCCGGGGGTTGGCGGAGCTGTTTTCAGGGCCCAAACTAAATCTGCGGCCTTCTTAGTTGGAGGTATCGCTACACGTGGGGGTTCTCGTTCGGGATCCTGATACAGCAGGTGAACGCCAGAAGTGCCGGCATGGACCCTATGGATCCACAAGCAATAGAAGAGTGGTGCAAAGCCATTAGGGCAGAGCCAAACAACTCAATAGTCATCAGCCTCCCAGGGGAGGAATGGAAGACTGAGATGGTAGAGGAGTTGATGAAGTCAGTGTCCCCAGATCACACACCGTGGGTGATAGATATAAAGGCAGACCCAGACACTTCATATCAGTATGCACTGGTGGAATACGGAGACGAGATACCAGAGGCTTGCAAGTGCAAGTGTGTAAAGACGCCAGACAATAGAACCTATATTTTGGCGCCTGCTTTAACTATAAAGAAGGAACCATCACCGATGGGATCACCGCAGGCTGCGGCCCGTACCTCACCAGTAAAAGGAAACGGAGTGACGCCCCCGGTGACACCCGCACCTGCCACTGCTATATCACCAGAATTGATAAAGGCGATAGGGGATCTGCTAATTAAATGTCAAAAGACAAGCACGGTGCATGTAGAGACTAGCTACCGGAGACTGAAGACATTCTCAGGGAAGCTCCCTGTCCCTGCAGGGGAAGAAGATTTTGACACCTGGGTGGAGCAGGCATTGCAGGCAGTAGAGGCATGGGAGGTGCCTGAAGCGCAGAAGAGGCAGCGAGTGATGGAAAGCCTGAAAGGCACAGCAGCAGAAGCAGTGAAAAGTTTTCGGTTTGGGAATGCAGGTTGCACGGCTCAAGACTGTCTAGCCATGCTACAGGAAGAGTTTGGTCAATTGGATAAGGTGACAGAGATGGTATACCAATTTGAACATACTTTCCAACAACCAAGGGAGAAACTGTCAGAGTATGTTAGGAGACTAAACAGGTTGCTGTGCAAGATTGTGTTGAAGAAGGGAATGAAGCCCCAAGATACAGACGCGGCAAGAATGAAGCAAGTCTTAAAGGGAGCGATATGCTCGGATCCAGTCTGGCTGCACCTGAAAACCTCGGGAGGAGGAACGTTGCTGACTTATGCTGACTTGATAAAAATCATCAGAGATGAGGAGGCGCTACAACAGGACCAGCAAATGATTAAGGCAAATGTTGTCCCCGCACAGGTGCTAGTCAATCCAGTGATGACCCCTGAAAGAGACTCAGAGGTGGATACTTTAAAAGCACAGATGTCCAAGGTGTTAGAAATGTTGACCTCTCTGATGGCAAAAGACCCAGAGGGTCCCAGGAGGGAAGTACCACGGAAGGAACTATTCCCAATTGTTTCGGCACCTGCATCTTTACAAGAATGGGGAGATATAGTCTGCTTTAACTGTGGAGGAATTGCCCATATTGCAGCTATCTGTTCAAGCCCCAAGAAGAAGAAAACGGACAACCGCAAGCCGGCGGGAAACTCCAGAGGGCCCCGGTGAAGGAGTCAACCGGGTGCCCATCACCTTCAGTGAGCTCCAAGCTGAAAGCAAAGCAGAAGAAAAGAGGAGATAAAACACCTCGGGGGAAACACAACATTCCTCAACAGAGATACACCCCAGAGAAAGGGGGCGAGACCCCTCAGAAGAGGCACAGCACTCCCCAGAGGGGGTGCACACCTAAGAAAAAGAGTAATAGTATCCCTCAGCGGGTCCCTACACCCATTGAAAGGAGGGAAGTCAATGCATACCAGGCTCAAGAAAGATTCAAGTCCAAAGGGAATTGGATGAGAGAGAGTCCAAAAGGAAAAGGTCTGAAGAAGGCGACCCCTGCCGGGCCATATCCGGAGAAGCTGGTAGGCCCATCTCCTATAGTGTCCATTCAAGTGGAGGGAGTTTACACCAGAGCAATCTTGGATACTGGGGCGCAAGTGACCTTGCTATACAGAGATTTCTACGATAAGCACTTGAGTCACCTACCCATCCTGAAGATAGAGGGACTAGAGATATTTGGGAATTGGAACCCAGAACTTCCCCTACGATGGCTATCTGCCTGTCAGGATGATCTTTGACCCATCTGTGGCTGGAAAAGCCGAAGTGTTTGACACCCTGGCGGTTGTGTGCCCTCGGCCGCTGGGAGCCAACACGAGTTCCCTTATAATAGGGACGAACATGGACCTGGTCCGAAGACTCCTGACCCCTCTAGTGAAAGAGAAAGGGGCAGGGGCCACCAAGATCCACCCCATGCTAAAGACGGCTTACCAACGGCTGGTCTTAGAGCAGAAGACCCCAGGAGAGGGGATAGGGAAGGTGTGGAGACTTGGAAGAGGAGGGATAGTGTTGCAGCCCAGCGAAGTAGCCTGTCTCAGAGCCACTGTGAAGCTTACTTGGGAGCAGCCTGGACCCTTTGTCATGTTGGAATCTGACCCAAGGGAAGGGTCCCACGGTCTGGAAGTGATACCAGAAGTGATTCCGCTGAAGGCCCTAAAGAAGGCCCATTGTAGAGTCCCAGTAAGTGTTAGGAACAATACAGATGGCCCCATGGAAATCCCAGCCAGGATGCTGCTGGGCCAGGCGAGCCCTGCTGCCCCTGTCAACCTGTCAGAGGTAGGGGAGGCGGGCGAAGGAGGAGATGCTTGGGAGAAGATATCCATGGAAAACCCGAATCTGCCCAGGGCTTGGAAAGAGAGGGCCAAGGCCCAGTTGACCAGATGGGAGAAGATCCTCTCTAAAGATGAGTTCGATGTGGGGTGTGCAAGGTGTGCCACCCATCGGATCCGCCTCCAGGAAGATAAGCCCTTCAGAGAGAGGGTCAGGCGGGTCCCACTAGCAGATCTGGAGGATCTAAGGGAACAACTTGCAGAACTCAAGAGGACTGGTGTGATTCGGGAGTCTAATAGCCCCTATGCCTCCCTATGGTGGTCAGGAAGAAGAATGGGTCATTGAGGCTCTGTATCGACTACAGGACTCTTAACAGGAGAACCATACCCGACCAGTACACCACTCCGAGGATAGAGGATGCCCTACAGAGCTTGTCTGGAGCCAAGTGGTTCAGCGTTATGGATATCAAGAGTGGGTACTATCAGATCCCTATGCACCCAGAAGACAAGGAGAAGACAGCTTTCATAACCCCAGTGGGGTTCTTTGAATTCGACCGGATGCCCCAAGGTCTGTCTGGAGCCCCAGCTACTTTCCAGCGTCTCATGGAGAAGACTGTAGGGGACATGAACCTCATTGAAGTCCTTGTATACCTGGACGATGTCATTGTCTTTGGAAGAACCCTGGAGGAACATGAGGAGAGGCTGGAAAAAGTCTTGAGGAGACTCAGTGAGAAGGGACTCAAACTTTTGCCTGAGAAGTGTCGGTTCTACCAGTCTTCTGTGAACTACCTGGGGCACATAGTGTCTGAAGAAGGGGTGGCCACAGACCCTGAGAAATTGGAGGCAGTTACCTCCTAGCCACGACCCACCACAGTAACAGAACTCCGATCCTTCTTAGGGTTCTGCTCCTATTACAGGAGGTTTGTGGAGGGATTCGCCCGAATTGCTAGACCATTGAATGAACTGCTCAAGACTGAGGGAGAAGAGGATGACTCAGGGCCCAGGAAGCCGGGAGAGTCCATCAGAGATCAGTGGAATCAGAAGTGTGAAGAGGCCTTCCAGGCGTTGAAGAAGAGCCTGACCACTGCTCCAGTCTTGGCCTACGCAGACCCAACCAAACCCTATGAACTACACGTAGATGCTAGTCATGACGGTCTGGGACGAGTACTTTATCAGGCCTGTTGCCTACGTGAGTAGGAGCCTGACCCCCTCTGAGAAGAACTACCCCACCCACAAGCTGGAGTTCCTGGCCCTCAAGTGGGCGGTAGTAGACAAGCTCAAAGACTACCTGTATGGGGCGGAGTTCACTGTGAAGACTGACAACAACCCCCTTACCTACCTTTTCACCACGGCCAAGCTGGACGCCACTGGACACAGGTGGCTGGCCGCACTGTCTGGGTTCAACTTCAGCCTAAAGTACAGGCCAGGGGCTAGGAATCGAGATGCAGATGCTCTGTCCAGGAGATCTCATGCCCCCACCAGTGACGTAGAAGATTGGACCCAAGTGGCACCGGACGGGGTGCGGGCCCTTTGTCAAGGAGCTGAATTCCAAGCCAGAGGAGGCTCCAGAGCAGAGGAAATAGGAGTTACCATGGTAGGAGTCCCCAAACACTACTGTGGAGTAACTCAACTGGAAGAAGACAACCTGCCGAGACTGTCCAAGAAGGAGTTGAGGTGTGACCAATTGGAAGACCCCATGGGGAGATTGGTCCTGGAGGCCCTGGAGAATCAGGATCCAAACAGGCTCCTGCGTCATCCCTCAAAGGAAGCTCGCCTGTTGAGGAAAGAGTGGGACAGGTTGCAGGTACATCAGGGAGTGGTCTACCGAAGGGGCCCCTCTGATGACTCAGAAGATAAATGGCAACTGTTCCTCCCAGAGAAGCATCAAGAGACTGTTCTGATTGCCCTGCATGACAATCATGGCCACCTAGGGGCTGAAAGAACCTTTCAACTTGTCAGAAGTCGGTTCTATTGGCCCTGCATGAGGGCAGAGGTAGAAGAGTACTGCCACTCATGTGCACGATGCATCCAGAGGAAGAATTTACCCCATCAAGCTGCCCCAATGGGCCATCTACAAAGTCAAGGCCCAATGGATCTGGTATGCATTGATTTTCTCTGCCTCGAACCCGACCTGAGTGGACTAGGAAACGTTCTGGTGATAACCGACCATTTCACCCGGTATGCCCAGGCTTTCCTAACCAAAGACCAGAAGGCCTCCACCGTAGCCAAGGTACTTATGGAGAAGAACTTTGTCCATTATGGGCTGCCACAGCGACTTCATTCAGATCAAGGAAGGGACTTTGAGAGTCGACTGGTCCGGAAACTCCTGGATTCGTTGGGAATCAAGAAGACTCGAACTACACCTTACCACCCACAGGGAGATGCTCAGCCGGAGAGGTTTAACTGAACCTTGCTCAACATGTTGGGGACTCTGGAAAGTGAGAAGAAGCAACATTGGAGCAAACACATAGCAGCCATAGTACATGCTTACAACTGCACCATCAGTGATGCTACAGGCTACTCCCCATATCGACTCATGTTTGGGAGAGAAGCAAGACTACCTGTGGACTTGGCACCTCTCTGGACCATTCCTCAGCCACATCCCACAAAGGATATGTGGACAGGCTCAGACACAGCCTGAAAGTAGCCTATGAACAAGCTCAAGCCGCCACAGATCAAAGGGGAGCTCGAAACAAAAGAAACTTCGACTTGAAGGTCCGGGTACAAGACCTACAGCCCGGGGATCGAGTACTGTTACGCAATCTGGGGGTCCCTGGGAAGCACAAACTTGCAGACAGATGGAGATCTGAACCCTATGTCATCTGTAGGAAGTTGCCGGGCCTACCTGTCTACAAGTTGAAGCCAGAAGGAAAGGTAGGCCCACTGAAGACGTGGCATCGAAACCACCTGGTCCCACTTGCTGAGGCAGTCAGGATACCTCCCATGAGAGCCTCCCCTGAACCGGTCTCTATTCTGGATACTCCTAGGCCAAACACTCGGTCACAGACCTCCCGAGCCGAAGATGGAGAGGCCTCTCAACTTAGTGAAAATGAAGAAAGAGAACTTGATTGGCTGTGGCCTTCCCCAACTCCAGGAACTTCTACTATAGATCTCCCAACCACTGAAGACACTCCAGATGGAACACTGAACCAAGAAGCCACAGAGTTCATCCCATCTAGTCCTTCATCAGATTACTGGGAAGATGCCCATGATAGTTACTCAGAGGAAGAGGAGCCTGTGGCGCCAGAGCCAGAAATCCCAAGAGAGCAAAGGGCTCGAAGAGTCATCCGGCCTCCTAAGAAGCTGACCTACCCACAAATGGGGAATAGCTCAGAAGACTCTGTAGTTACTGCTAGGAGTGCTGAAAATCCGGATCCCTCCACTGTCCATTTGGTGGAGGGCAACCCCAGCTTACTCTCTGGCACAGTTAGGCAGGCCACCCATGATAATGTGACCTGTGGGCGAGGGAATTCTACCCCTCAGTTTTGGTGGGAATTCCCTATGCCAACATCGTTCGCAGAATTGTCTAGAGTTGTACATAGTCTTTGTTAAGGTTTATCTTTGGGGACCAAAGAGTTCAAGTGGGGGGAGTGTGTAGCGGGGTGTTCCCCTTTAATGCAGAGAGACAAGAAGTGAGAGGTGAGAGGTGAGTCGGGAGGAAGTAGAGGAGAGACATTACTGGAAGTGAAAGCCGAGGAGAGAGACTACATTACCCAGAACCCCATTCGGCAATGTTTCCACCACAGAGACTCATGGGAGGGGTTATAAAAGGAGGAGGCGAGGCTGGGCTCGGCCTTTTTGGGACACGAGACTTCTGTGACTGATCTTCCTGTGCGGATGTGCCGGAGTGCAGGGCCTGAAGCCTGAGGCCTTGCGCAGCACCAAAGAGCCTTCCACCCCACTGCGAGCCTGGGTGGCATCTGACGTCGCTTACCTACAGCCTCGGTTGGATCGGGGACCCGATCGCTGGAGACACTGTTTGTGAGGACACAGTTGGTGGAAGTTCCCGGACTGGGATCGCGTCCGAGGGGGTGAGCGGGCGTATGCTCAGACCATATATACTGATTATTGCTGATGTGCTTATAGACTGCCGTGGCCCACAAGTTTATGTCTGATACTCTCTCTAGAGACCCATATCAGAGCTGAACTCAGAGGAGTATTCAGTAAAGTGTTTATTTCATCACAATCTTCCCACTGGATTACAAATGTTATTCTGTTATGTGCACCACCTTTAAAGAATTGCCGGTGAAGAAACCATCGTCCCCTATAGACTGAGTTTTTAGATATCTGAACCAGGCCTGGCCAGCTAGTTAGTTCATTTAGTCACTGCGCCACAGGGCGCCTAGTTAACGGTCGCCCACGCGGCGCACCTTTACTGTTCATTTAATGCAAAGTACTTTTATTGCTGCAGGGCTCTGCAACTTATTACTTGTACACTGTTACCACTGTTAACCTTTTTACCATAAGCTTAAAGTAAATCTGATACCCCTTTCATTATTGCCTTGGTGTCTTAGTTACTCATACAGTATAAGATATATATTGCTGTCAGAACTAACTGTGCCAGTAGGGGGTCGAGTACATTGCCGGGGGTTGGCGGAGCTGTTTTCAGGGCCCAAACTAAATCTGCGGCCTTCTTAGTTGGAGGTATCGCTACACTTATGTAGCGGGGTGGTCAATTTAGGGGGAGTCTGAGTGGTAATTAGGCTCAGACACCTTAGTTTGTTAGGGGTTATGGACCATTTTTGTCCTCAGGGGATAATGCTGGTGATGAGTTCCCTGTGGCCTGCGGGTGGTGCTGCCATTCTGGGCCAGGGTTGAACCGCAAGCGTAGTGCTGTGCCTTTTGTGTCCCCTCTCGGCAGCCGTACAGTGGGGCGGGAAACCTGCTGTGCATGCCGGGAGAGCATATAAAAGGGGCAGACATCTCCTGATCGGGGTCCATGCCCAGGCACCTTCAGCCTGGGAGTGAGTGAGGTTCATCTCCGGGTGCCCTAGGCCCGGAGGCTGTGTTCCTGTTCCATCTCAGGCACCTTTGGCCTGGGGTGAGGTACTACCCTTCCGTCCTGTTCGCCTGGGTATGAAGCCCCAGGGGTTGCGGAAAAGGCCCGGGGCCCAGTACCTTTGGCTGGGGTCCGCTAAGGATTGAGGAGTCCAGGGTGCCACCTTGCGAGGGGACCCGCACTCTCAGAGAAGGGAGGATCATTCCGAAGGACCGATGCAGGAGTCACGGTGAAGGAAGGGTCTGTTGACTCTCTAGGGGGACGTCTTCTCCTTGACAGGGGCCATGTTCTAAGAAGGAAATTCACGTTCACCAGGTCAGTGGCAGTGGCCTTATTCACCAGGTCTGTGGCAGAGACCAAACTCACAGTCTGTGGCAGAGACTCTGTGCCTAGTATACTGCTTGAGAATCTGAGTAGTACAGTAAAGAGCTACATTTGTGCCTGGACCTCCTCCACACCTTGGGCTGTCCTGTTCCCTTCCTCCAACTTTTTTCCTATCCAAAAGACTGTTTATTGCAAAGTGAGAATAAATCTTGAGTTGGAGTTACAGTTGGTGTGGACATTCATGTTACTGGGGAAGTCAAGGACTTGTCTCTACTCACGGAAGAGGTCAGAATCATTCTCAGGAGGATTTTGGCCCTGGCTGCAGACAAGACCCAACAACAACACCGCTCAACCTTTTTACACAAGAGGGTACGGGCTGGTAGTGCGGTGTGCCTTTCTCCCCCCTGCGAGGAGCCAAGTTAAATGCAGGCTGGGGGAAAGGTGGGTGCGCTATGCTTATGGTGCGCAGAATTGCCGCCTGAAAAGAAGGATATCTGAATGATGCCTGTAGCTGCAGGCATCATTCAGATATCCCCCCCTAAAGTCCAGGACGTCATATGACGTCCTACGGTAGGGAAGTGGTTAAAGCCGATTTCTCCCCTCTCCTACCCATTGGCTTTCAGCTGCTGGAGGGAGAGACACAGACATGGCCAGATCCAGGGGGGTGCTGATTTGCACCCAGTTGTGCCCCCCTCCCCAGGCCAGCCCTCCCTTTGATTTGATGCCTGAGTGGCCGCTGATCTCCCCCCACCATCGCCCGCTCCCAGAACCAAGAAAAGGGAATGGCATCCTGGAGCAGTGAGAGGAGAAGTGGCAGAGTGGAGAGATGGCATGAGACTGTACACACACACACACACAGTTTGATTACCGCCCCCTATCTCCTCCAAGGGCTGCTCATCTCCCAGCAGCAGGAAATGTGGATAGGGGGCGGTAATCACACTGTATTGTGTAAAGTCGGATGCCATCTAAGAGCGATCCTGTCTCATGTGCAGGAGGAGAACTGTAGTGACAGGAGAGGGTGAAGGGGGGAAGGCTACAGGGAAATTGTACACAATGAGGGGGGGGGGGAATAACTGTATGTGCTTTGGATGTTTGTGGAGAAGGGGGGATGGGCAGCTATCTGTGCTGAGAAGTGTAATCAGGATTGGGGGGATTTACTAGAAGGAGGAATGGGGAAGTATATGTGCTAGGAGGAGAGTTTGGGGGGATTTGAGCCAGGAGGGGGCATTGGGTGAATGTATGAGCTAGGAGAGAGGGGGTGAAAATTTCTGCTAAGGGGGCTCGAGCTGGGAGGAGTAGGGTGACTACATTTCCAAACTCCCATTCAAGGACACCCTCCCTTCCCAAAAATCAGCTTGTGCTGTAACGAATCACAGCACAGTGATTGGACATAAGAGGCGGGATTTATAATTTCTCCAATCACAAGCAGGGGGCGGGATTGTGCTCCTCCAGGCTTGCCCAGCCAGGACAAGTACTGTCAGTGAGTAAAACGGTGATGTGGCAGCCTTTTTTGGGGGCATCAGATTGGCCCGGGGGGGTGGCTGTGTCAGTTTCATTCCAGGACACTGTACTGTCCTGGAATGAATGTGCCCGGGACAGACCTGCAAAATGTGGGACTGTCCCGGGCAATCCGGGACATGTGGTCACCCTAGGGAGGAGGGATGGGGGGGATTTGTGCTAGGAGGGGGAATTGGGGGGGGGATTTGTACTAGGAGGGATTGGGGGGGATTTGTGCTAGGAGGGGGATTGAGGGGGATCTGTGTTAGAAGAAGTGATTGGGAGGATTTGTGCTAGGAGGAGGGATTGGGGGGGATTTGTGCTGGAATGGGGAATTTGGGGGGGGGAGTAGATTTTTGTTAGGAGGGGGAATATGGGTGGGATGTGAGTTGGGAGGCGGGATTAGTGAGAAAAGATTTAAGCTAGGAGGAGGGGGGCTGTGCTAGGTAGGCCCCCGCGATTTCCATGCCCCCCACTCTTAGCTAACACCAGACCCCACTATACCCCCTACTCCTAGATAACAACAGAACCATTATACCTCCCACAATTAGGTAACTACAGACCCCCCTATACCCCCCACTCTTGGAAAACACCAGAATCACTATACCCCTCCCCCCGCGCACACACACACACAAACACTATACTACCTACTATGAGGAATGCGTGTCCCCCTGGCAAGGATCTCTGTGCCCCCCAATGGGTAGTGTGTGCCCCCTGGCGGGCGGGAATCTCTGTGTCCCCACTGGGTAGTGTGTGCCCCCAGGCAGGGATCCCTGTGCCCCCATTGGGTAGTGTGTGCCCAATGTGGGGTAAATACATATTGTAGATACCTCTTCAAAGCAATAAGTGGTGAGGGAGAGGCGGCAGGGGGTGGCATCTATGTCAGCAGGCAAGTTGCTTTTGGTCCAACCAGAAAGGATGACTGTGACCGCGCATGCTCTATGCGGCCCCTGTATCCTAGCAACGGTAAACGCTGGCTGGCCGGGCTGCCCACTACGTGGAAATCAGTGACATAAGGACTTACAGCAGGCAAGTGGTGACCCAATAAAGATACCAGTCCAGGAGACTCTCATGGGGCCCCTACTGGTCCCAGGCCCTCGGGCATGGCCAGTCCGCCCCTGGTTACATTACTTTTATCATTTGATGTATAATAAAAGTACATTTTGTATTTTTACTAATTCAGTTTAGGTTATACTATGTCACTATACCTCGGTGCCTTACTATTATGGTCCTTATGACAGCTTCCCCTACCTGCCGTCCATAGGCGTGCGCAGCCTATTGCATTAGGGTGTGCACCCCAAAGCTCAAATACACATGCTTGTGTGTGAATGTGTGTGTGTGTGTGTGTGTGTGTGTGTGTGTGTGTGTGTGTGTGTGTATTATATATATATTTATTGTAAGATTAGGGGTTATCAGCTCTCGTAGTAGATGCGTTTTTACAGTGATTCAAGCCAGTCAGGAACTCTATTTAAGGGCATGGTAGCCCACTTTTATTTAAAAGCACAAAAAGTTCACAAATACATCAGTTACCCTCGCAGGGGGGTTCCACCATTACTGTGTCTTGTATACTCAACAGTTTACCTCCTGGCTTCCCCTCTTGCGATCTGGCTGTTCAGGCCTGTAGCCTAGGCCTTAGGTCTGCTCCTCAGAACAAACAGTTTCCAAGAGATAAGCTCACTCCTCGCTTACTCCCGGTCAGCACCTGGTTGCTTACTTCACCAATGACATCTGCCTCCTGCAGACATGCATACTCTGGCTGCACCCATGCAGCGCCTGACTCCTCTCCAAGGGATGGGAGTCCAACTGACTCCCATACACAGACTTCCTGTCTGTTGGGTGGAGCCCTGATCCATAGTCATGTCAGAACTAAATAGCCAAACACACAGCTGTTCAATCACCATGTCTTTCTCTACCAAATCTGGTGTAAACCAACACACTTTAAGAACGCACAGGATCTCACCGTCACAATATATATATATCTGTACACACACACTATATTGTCAAAAGTATTGGGACATCTGCCTTTACACACACATGAACTTTAATGTCACCCCAGTCTTAGTCTGTAGGGTTCAATATTCAGTTGGGCCACCCTTTGCAGCTACAACAGATTCAACTCTTCTGGGAAGGCTGTCCACAAGGTTTAGGAGTGTGTCTATGGGAATGTTTGACCATTCTTCCAGAAGCGCATTTGTGAGGTCAGGCACTGATGTGGTTGAGAAGGCCTGGCTTGCAGTCTCTGCTCTAATTCATCCCAAAGCTGTTCTTTCAGGTTTAGGTCAGGACTCTGTGCAGGCCAGTCAAGTTCCTCCACCCCAAACTCGCTCATCCATGTCTTTATGGACCTTGCTTTGTGCACTGGTCCAAATCATTTGGTGGAGGGGGGTTATGGTGTCGGGTTGTTTTTCCGGGGGTTGGGCTTGGCCCCTTAGTTCCAGTGAAGGGAACTCTTAAGGTGTTAGCATACCAAGATATTTTGGACAATTTCAAGCTCCCAACTTTGTGTTACCAGTTCGGGGATGGCCCCTTCCTGTTCCAACATGACTGCACACCAGTGCACAAAGCAAGACCCATAAACACATGGACTTAGCAAGGGTGGTAGAAAATTAACTTCAAGTGGAAAAATTCATATTATAATAGTAACTAAAACATATAAAATTAAGTGTAACAATCTAAAAAATAAAAATTCCAAAGTGCTATAATGGTGGGGACCTCCCAACTAAAAAGTTGTTGCACTTGAAGTAAATCTGTTTGGCAAATATCTGTAGGAGGGGTTTCCACCATCCCTGCTACGTTTAATTTGTTATGTCTTATATTCAGTTTGATGTGTATTATATGTGAAGTTACTTATCATAGAGACCGGTATTGTGGTAATATTGAAGTTTATTGAGATTTCCATACATTGGAGGGTTCTACCATTATTAAGTTATTGATTAGTAAGTTATGCTGCACTTTTCTTTTTTTTGTGTGGGAACACATAACTGTGCTTAGCGGCAGGCCTTTCACTGACACTTTTTTATTTCACCTCCAGTAGTTTATTGTAAATAGTAGTGTGGTGATTACCTAATATATTAAAGATCAGCATGTGGCATTAAAGCGGTTGTATACCCTCTGATGCTACTTGCACCTACAGGTAAGCCTACATTAAGGCTTACCTGTAGGTGCTTGCAATATCTCCTTAACCTGCATGGTTAAGGAGATATTTGCAGAAAATCAGGCACCGATGTCTACGGCGATGTCTACGGCACTGAGCGCGCCGGCTGCCGGAAAGTGACGGAAACGCGCGCATGCGTGGGACTGACGTCATCGCCGCTCCTGCTAGTCACAGCGCCGGAGGAGAGGAACAATGGTCGTGTGGGTTCTTCGAACTAAGGTAAGTGATTGATAATGAGCTAGTATGCTAGTTTTTTTTTTGGGGGGTATACAACCGTTTTAATAAACATCCACAGATTTCAGTTGTGCCCCACCGGGCCGGCCCCCCATGGAAAATTTGCCTGGCTACTGAGTTCATCTCCCCATCTCTACTCAGTGCACTGATTGGTGCCACTGATTGGCACCACTGATTGACAGCACTGATGGCCACTGATAGGCAGGCCACTGATTGGCATTGATAGGCAGAAATGATTGGCACTGATAGGTGGCACTGATTGGCACTAATAGAAAGCACTGATTGTCAGCACTAATGGGTCCAGATTGGCACTGATAGGTGGCACTAGCAGCACTAATGGCACTGATAGGCTGCACTGATTGGCACTGATGGGCAGCACTAATTGGCAGAACTGATAGGCCCTGATTGGCACTGATAGGTGGTATTGGCAGCACTAATGGCACTGATAGGCAGCACTGATTGGCAGCATTTAGTGGCACTGATTGGAAGCACTGATGGGCAATGATAGGCCGCACCGATAGCCAGCACTGATGGGCACTGATAGGCGGCACTGATTGGAAGCACTGATTGGCAGTACTGATTGGCACTGATGGGTACTGACAGGTGGCACTGATTGGCATTGATAGGCAGCATTGATGGGCACTGATTTTCACTGACTGGCACTGACACTGATTGGAAGCACTGATTGGTACTGACAGGTGGCACTGACAGGCAGCACTGACACTGATTGGAAGCACTGATTGGTACTGACACGTGGCACTGACACTGATTGGAAGCACTGACAGAGGAGAGGGGGGTATCACATTGAGCAGATATTGGGGCTTGTAAGATCCTCTCAGAGTGTGACACTGTCATGTATTGTAAGGTAGCTGCACACAGAGAGAGAGAGGAGCTGTCATAATTCAGCGGTGATGTCAGAGGTGGGGGGCAGGACTGAGCAGCTAACACCAGCCAATTATTGGGCTGCTTAGGAAAGGGGGAGGAGCCACATACACATAGGGGCCCGCCCAGACCCCATATCCTTGGCTGGTGTTCGATAGCTGCTCAGTCCCGCCCACCCCCGACACTGAGCTGGTCTTACAAGCCCCAATATCTGCTCAATGTGATATATTGTCTCACAGGCAGCGCGGGGTACACATTGCTGGGATGAAGACTTTCACAGCAGCCCAGGCAGATCTCAGGAGACAGCTGGCATGGGGCTACACAAACACTGCATGGGTGATTAGGGTGTGCCCAGGCTCACTCCGCACACCCGGTGGGCACCCCTATGCTGCCGTCCCTTTTCTATAGGAAATGAGGGTAAAGATTAGAACTGGGGAGAGGAGGAAGGTGTTCGGGGGGCACCTGTCAGGGAGGGTGTTTGGGGGGCCCCTGTCAGGGAGGGTGCTTGGGGGGGTCCCTGTCAGGGAGGGTGTTTGGGGGATCCCTGTCAGGGAGGGTGTTTGGGGGGCCCCTGTCAGGAAGGGTGCTCGGGGGCCTCTGTCAGGAAGGGTGCTGGGGGGCCTCTGTCAGGAAGGGTGTTTGGGGGGCCCGTGGCAGGGAGGGTGTTTGGGGGCCCCTGTCAGGGAGGGTGCTCGGGGGGGCCCCTGTCAGGGAGGGTGCTCGGGGGGGGCCCTGTCAGGAAGGGTGCTCGGGGGGCCCCTGTCAGGTAGGGTGCTCGGGGGTCCCTGTCAGGGAGGGTGTTTGGGGGCCCTTGTCAGGGAGGGTGTTCGGGGCCCCTGTGATCTCTAATGACAGCTCTGATCCTGAGTGTGAAAAGTGATTTCTCTTCCCTCAAACCAGAAAGGAGGAGAGGAGAGAAAACACTGACAGATCATTACACAAGGCGGTCCAGATCTCTATTGTCTCCCCCCGCCCACATCCGGGCACTGGACCCGATCTCACTGGTAAGGTGACATCACTGCTGACACTTACTACCTCTACGATGAAAAAGCTGTGGGTGTAGTCTCCAAAGAATCCACTGAAGGGCGCTGTGACTGATCTGTGACGAGCCGCGATAAGACACTCCTTCTTCCTGCTGGCAGACGGGAAAATGGCGCCGATCGGCCGTCGCGTGCTTGGGATGACTCTTCCGCCCGACCCCTCCGCCAATCAGAGGAAGCGCCCCCCCCCCTCCCCCCCAATGTACATGGCAGGAGAAGACAGAGAGGTGGTGGGAGGATTCGGCTTTCATCTTCCTCCAGCCTGCAGGTGGCAATAGAGAGCGCCGCTGTGCAGTGAGGGAAGGCTGCCCGTGCTCTTTCTCCTCTATCCCCTTGTCACAAGACTGGAGGGAGGAAGAAGATGTTTTCCAGTGACTGTAAGTACGAGGGGGGAACAACTAACCACAGACCTTCCCTCTCTACTCCTCACCTCTATCCCGTCTTTTCCTCATTTTTCTTCCTCACATCTCTCTCCCCCCTTCCTCCACATATATCTCCCCCCCCCCTTCCTCCACATATATCTCCCCCCCCCCTTCCTCCACATATATCTCCCCCCCCTTCCTCCACATATCTCTCTCCCCCCCTTCCTCCACATATCTCTCTCCCCCCCTTCCTCCACATATATCTCTCTCCCCCCCTTCCTCCACATATATCTCTCTCCCCCCCTTCCTCCACATATATCTCTCCCCCCCCCCTTCTCCACATATATCTCTCCCCCCCCCCTTCCTCCACATATATCTCCCCCCCCTTCCTCCACATATATCTCCCCCCCCCTTCCTCCACATATATCTCCCCCCCCCTTCCTCCACATATATCTCCCCCCCCCCTTCCTCCACATATATCTCCCCCCCCCCTTCCTCCACATATATCTCCCCCCCCCCCCCTCCTCCACATATATCTCCCCCCCCCCCTCCTCCACATACATCTCCCCCCCCCCTCCTCCACATATCTTCCCCCCCCCTTCCTCCACATATATCTTCCCCCCCCCTTCCTCCACATATATCTTCCCCCCCCCCCTTCCTCCACATATATCTCCCCCCCCCCCTTCCTCCACATATATCTTCCCCCCCCCTTCCTCCACATATATCTTCCCCCCCCCCCCCTTCCTCCACATATATCTTCCCCCCCCTTCCTCCACATATATCTCCCCCCCCCCCCCTTCCCTCCACATATATCTTCCCCCCCCCCCTTCCTCCACATATATCTTCCCCCCCCCCTTCCTCCACATATATCTTCCCCCCCCCCCTTCCTCCACATATATCTTCCCCCCCCCCTTCCTCCACATATATCTTCCCCCCCCTTCCTCCACATATATCTTCCCCCCCCCCTTCCTCCACATATATCTTCCCCCCCCCCCTTCCTCCACATATATCTTCCCCCCCCCCCTTCCTCCACATATATCTTCCCCCCCCCCTTCCTCCACATATCTTCCCCCCCCCCTTCCTCCACATATATCTTCCCCCCCCCTTCCTCCACATATATCTCCCCCCCCCCCCCCTTCCTCCACATATATCTTCCCCCCCCCCCCCTTCCTCCACATATATCTTCCCCCCCCCCCTTCCTCCACATATATCTTCCCCCCCCCCCTTCCTCCACATATATCTTCCCCCCCCCCCCTTCCTCCACATATATCTTCCCCCCCCCCCTTCCTCCACACCTCTCTCTCCCCCCTCCCTTCCTCCACACCTCTCTCTCCCCCCTCCCCTTCCCTCCACACCTCTCTCTCTCCCCCCTCCCCACCTCTCTCTCTCTCCCCCCCCTCCCCACCTCTCTCTCTCTCCCCCCCTCCCTTCCTCCCCACCTCTCTCTCTCTCCCCCCTCCCCACCTCTCTCTCTCTCTCTCCCCCCTCCCCACCTCTCTCTCTCCCCACCCCCTCCCCACCTCTCTCTCTCCCCCCCCCTCCCCACCTCTCTCTCTCCTCTCCCCCCTCCCCACCTCTCTCTCTCTCTCCCCCCTCCCCACCTCTCTCTCTCCCCCCCTCCCCACCTCTCTCTCTCTCCCCCCTCCCCACCTCTCTCTCCCCCCTCCCCACCTCTCTCCCTCCCCCCTCCCCACCTCTCTCTCTCCCCCCCCCCCTCCCCACCTCTCTCTCTCTCCCCCCCCCTCCCCACCTCTCTCTCTCTCCCCCCCTCCCCACCTCTCTCTCCCCCCCTCCCCACCTCTCTCTCTCCCCCCTCCCCACCTCTCTCTCTCCCCCCTCCCCACCTCTCTCTCTCCCCCCTCCCCACCTCTCTCCCCCCTCCCCTTCCTCCACACCTCTCTCCCCCTCCCTTCCTCCACACCTCTCTCCCCCCTCCCTTCCTCCACACCTCTCTCTCTCCCCCCTCCCCTTCCTCCACACCTCTCTCTCGTCTCGTCTTCCCCCCTCCCCTTCCTCACACCTCT